>JAUIMM010000351.1:0-1200000 GCA_031769625.1 Taudactylus pleione | reverse complement strand
TGCAAACAAATTCTGGATCTGCTGTGCAGTCCGGTAATGCCGTTGATGGACACAGTCTGTGGGGATGCAAATGAGTTCAGGATCTACTGTGCAGTCTGCTGAAGCTGCTAAAGGACACAGTCTGCGAGGGTGCAGACAAGTTCTAGATCCACTGTGCAGTCCAATATAGCCGCTGATGGACACAGTGAGTAGGAGGATGGTGAGGGGGCCACTGCTCTCTTAAGTGGTCTGACACTGAGCAATATATGCAGTGTTAAGTTACCTCCATCCTGGCTGAATTGAAGTGCAAATACAGGTGAATCTGTGAGATTAGTCTGGGGGGCTTGAAGTGCAAATACAGGTGAATCTGTGAGATTCTCCGTCCTTGATGCGTTACTCCGGGAATGGCAACCCCGGTATCCTCAGAAGGTGTAAGTCTCACTGAGATGGTTGCAGCTATTCAAATAGCTGTAATTGCTTACTGATTAGTGATTAGTGTAGATTTCCATCAGATGATTTAACAGGTTTCAGTGAGGTTAACTAGCACTTCTATAGACTATTGTGTATAGAGCTGATAACTTCCAAAAAATTCCATATATACACAAACTACGAATAAAGAGACTTTGTGTTACTCAGTACACTCAAATGACTATGATAATAAGATAAAAGAATAGAATGGGACTTTAAGAGTTCTCATACAGTACTCCTCTATTTTGTTATTTGTAAGAATATCAATATTATTTAAGACGATATGCCAAATTCATTTTTTACTCAATTCATTTATGGAGGAGTAAATTAAACAAGACACATTAAATGATATGTTGTATGAGAAAAACTAAATATACTAAAAAGAACGGAATATATAGATAAGAAAAAAAAATATAAATAAGGTTTGTTGATATTAAACAATTTTTTTCTCTGGATCTAAGAGATATTCCAAATTATCTCTAAAAAAACTCATTTGGGACAATATGTATGTTTTTTTTTACCTTTTAAATTTATCTTATAGGATTTTTTTCCCCCATTTCCTTTCTACATCCTCAGATGTCTAGATGTAGAGTACACCTCAGTTTCATCTTAGAGGTGCACCAGGAATTATTTTGCATCAGAAATGTTAGCTTTTATGTAGAAAATACCAAAGATAACAAACACATTATGCAGACCTGAGAGTGCATAAACATACAGTACCAGTCAAAAGTTTGGACACACCTTCTCATTCAATGGTTTTTGTTTAATTAAATTATTTTCAACATAGTAGATTAATACTGAAGACATCAAAACTATGAAAGAACACATATGGAATTATGTTGTAAATACAAAAGTGTTAAACAATTCAAAATATGTTTTATATTTTAGATTCCTCAAAATAGCCTCCTTTTGCTTGTGTGACATCTTTGCACACTCTTGACATTCTCTCAATCAGCTTCATGAGGTAGTCTCCTGGAGTGGTTTTGAATTAACAGTTGTGACTTGTCAAGAGACAATCTGTGGAATTACTTGCCTTCTTAATGTGTTTGAGACCATCAGTTGTGTTGTGCAGAGGTAGGGTTAGTACACAGTGGACACCACTATTTGACTACTGTTGTAATCCATATTATGGCAGCAACCACTCAACTCAGTAAAGAGAAATGACAGTCCATCATTACTTTAAGACATGAAGGTCAGTCGATACGGAAAATTTCAAGAACTTTGAATGTATCCTCAATTGCAGTTGCAAAAAACATCAAACGCTATGATGAAACTGGCTCTCATGAGTACAGCCCCAGGAAAGGAAGACCAAGAGTTATCTTTGCTGCAGAGGATAAGTTCATTAGCGTAAGCATCCTCAGAAACTGCTACTTAACAGCACCTCAGATTAGAGACAACAAAAAGTCTTCACAGAGTTCAAGTAGCAGACAAATCTCAACATCAACTGTTATGGGGAGACTGCGTGAATCAGGCCTTCATGGTCGTAATGCTGCGAAGAAGCCACTACTGAGGATGAACAACAAGAAGAAGAGAATTGTTTGGGCCAAGAAACATAAGGAAGGGGCATTAGACCCGTGGAAATCTGTACTTTGGTCTGATGAGTCCAAATTTGAGATTTTTGGTTCCAACTAGCGTGTCTTTGTGAGACGCAGAGAAGGTGAGCGGATGGTTTCTGCATGTGTGGTTCCCACTGTGAAGCATGGAGGAGGAGGTGTGATGATGTGGGGGTGCTTTGCTGTTGACACTGTTGGTGATTTATTCAAAATTCAAGGCTCACTTAACCAGCATGGCTACTACAGTATTCTGCAGCGCCATGCCATCCCATCTGGATTGCACTTACTGGGACCATCATTTGTTCTTCAACAAGACAATGATCCCAAACACACCTCCAGGCTATGTAAGGGCTACTTGACCAAGAAAGAAAGTGATGGAGTACTGCGTCAGTTGACCTGGCCTTCACAAGCACCTGACCTAAACCCAATTGATCTGGTTTGGGATGAGTTGGACCGCAGAGTGAGGGAAAAGCAGCCAACAAGTGCTCAGCACCTCTGGGAACACCTTCAAGACTGTTGGAAAACAATTCCAGGAGACTACCTCATGAAGCTGATTGAGGAATGCCAAGAGTGTGCAAAGCTGTCATCCAAGCAAAAGGGGGCTACTTTGAGGAATCTAAAATATAAAACATATTTTGATTTGTTTAACACTTTTTTGTTTACATTATAATTCCATATATGTTCTTTCATAGTTTTGATGTCTTCAGTATTAATCTACTATGTTGAAAATAATTTAAATAAACAAAAACCATTGAATGAGAAGGTGTGTCCAAACTTTTGACTGGTACTGTATATGCATTGTATGTAAAGAAAACTTTGTGTCTTACATTAGTGCATATCTAGTATTATGCAAAGATATAATTGAAGAATACAGAATGATGGTTTATTTTTAGTTAACAATGGCATAATTTGTAATATTCAGATTCGGAAGGCCAGTGTATAGTACTGTCAAAAATAGATATACCCTATAATACACAGTAGAACCTCATTAAAACATATTATTCTACTTCCGTTCATATAGAACAAGAGATGTCACACACCCAATAATATAACAAAACCACCTAAAGGGAGGGGGAACACCCTGTAGATAGGTGTACTAATAGGACAATGGTTTCTAGATATATATGGTCTGCACACATAAATACATGATAAATCTATACATACTCAATGTTGGATTACTAGTACTACGGAAAGATTGTTCCTGAGTAGTAGGTGCATTTTCCGATAGTGTAGTGGGAACGCTACTCCTGTCTAAAATACACTAACCACCTCATGCCCTCCATATAAATAGAGGTCACACAGAACTAGGTTCCATATTATATTATTCTATATATTATCTTATCAGAATCAGAAAAAAAGGGAAAAGGACACAGGAGATAGCGGTTTTTCTAATTGTGGTTTTATCACTTTGTGTAACAATTGACATCAAGAAGTTAAAAATATTCTAGAAAAGTACTGGCATATTATAAAAATGGATCCAATTCTGTCAACCCATATACCAAATAGAACAGAGATACTTTTTAAAAGGGCTAGAAATGTAAAATAATTTTTATCTCCTAGTCTATTGCCAAGTATAGAGGATTCTAATAAGAATCATTTTTTTAATCCAATAGACTGGTTTTATACATGTGGAAACTGTAAAGTTTGTCCACACAGTTTAAAAGGAATAAATACCTTTAAAAGTATTCATGAAAAATAATTTAAAATTAAGGGGTTGATCAATTGTTATACCACTTTTGTGGTTTACTTGTTGATTTGTGGATGTGTAAAATGTACGTTGGGAAGACAAAGAGGTTATTAAAAATTTGAATTTTAGAACATTTGCGCAATATTAGAAATAAGATTGAGAATCACAGTGTACCTAGACACTTCAGACATTGCCTAGACAGTAATCCACCAAATTTGAGATTTCTGGGCATTAAACATGTTAAAGTGGGTAAAAAAGGAGGAGACAGAGAAAACATGCTGGCTAAGAGGGAGACTTTTTAGATTATTACATTAAATACTGTGTGCCCCAATGGACTTAATGAGGGGTTTGAAAATACTCCATTTTTAAAAAGCTAATATTTCTTCTATTTAAAGATTCAAAGAGTTAAAATCCCTTTTGTCCAAGGTGAAGAGGTATGTTTTTTTGTTACTATATGATTTGGCAAAGTTGTAAATTGTATCAATGTATTATGATTTTTATTGTACCAATTTTATTGAACCCATTTTTATTGGACCCATTTTTATTGGACCAATTTATGTTGCTATGTTTTAGATAGACTTATTACGTGAGAAGAAATCCCTGAAATAGATGATTCTATGTTCTTTTTTATACCCAGTGCATTATGCATATCATCTAATCTTCTAAAAGCGTCCCACATAATATGTCTTTTTTAATTTTAATTTTATTACTATTCCTAATATAATATTCATATTATATTGTATGGATTATACAATGGAAACATTGTATCAGTATATTTGTAGCTTTATGCGTTTATATGCATTTTTTATACGCGGGCATGGTTTTTATATGTGTTTACATACAGTATATAAATGAAGAATTCCATTAATTAATTTAATGTAATGAGATAATGTTGTGCTGCATATTTTTTATTGGTTCATGAGTTTTATTTAACTGCCCTCAACAGATCACCAGCCAGCCTCCTGACAAAGTCCTAGTGACGAAATGCACAGGGGCATGGACTGGTAATCTATCTTTTTGTGGTTAGTGCTCTGGTGAAGAGTTCCTGGACACGTTGAGGACACCGGTCGGGAGCACCATTCCATTACTCTGCTGTCAAACTCTGTGGTGGTTAACTGCTTGTTGTGGTACGCACGCTCTGCTTGTTTTTACTTGCTAATAAATTTTATCTTGTTGATGCATGATGTATTCTTCTGTTTTGTTTTTAGATACTTCCTATCTGGATTTGGGTAATTATGGGGAAGACGCCGGGCTACAATACTATGGTGGCCAGTGCTGTGATACATGTATGGGACATTCTGTTGCTATATATTGGCTAAACAGACTTTCACCTGTTGTGCAAATGAAATTCAGAAAGGTGTCTTTGGGTAAATCATCAAAATCTGCGCACTGACTTTATATTTATATATATATATATATATTTATATATATATAATAAGTTATCGTATATGGCCTTAGCAAGTGAAGTATTGTGCAATATATATATACCTCCACATGCTCAAATGGGCTCTTCCAATAACCCTAAGGTCTGAATAGTCCCCTGTGTGCATACAATGAAGTGCAATGTGCTATAAATATTATAAATGTCATAAATACTACAAATGTCCCTTATACACATTGAATAAATAAAAGCGAAAACATATAAGTTGATATAGGCGCAGGAGAATCGATAATAATTTTTAAAAATGTTCTAAAAACACTCTAAAAGACTATGCTCTACTCCAAAATATGCAATAAATCATAAGGTGCTTATCTTAATAGTTAATTTAGGCATGAGACAGCTTCCCTACACTTACATATACCTTTATTAAGGTGCATGCCCAATGCTCCATTATATTTGGATCAGCGGACACCCTTTATTTACAGGAAGAAAGCAATATTTTTATATATTTTTTTGCTTGTCATTAGCTAACTTCTTGTTTATCTATATTTAATCTGAGTTGGTGCTGGTACCCTATACATCACTATACAGTATGTATGTATATACATAGTTACATACACATGTATATATGTATATATATATATATATATATGAACAAGGAACATCCGGCACTCTATAGTAGAAACTATAACTGGCTCCGGTGCCATGTCCAAATCGGTATTTATAATAACAGGTACAACAAACGGCACTCAAGGAGACTAAACAAATGCTGAGACTGAATGCAGTATGTTAATCAATGTTTCAGAGTAACCTCCTTTATCAAGACTGAATAAAAGAGCAATACAAACATGACATATATAACTTACCACCAGCGTGACATGTAGTGGTTCATCCCGCCCTCTGGACGAGTCCCGATGATGTCACCCATATCCCAGAGAGACGAACGGGAACTCATCAGGGCAGAGTGATCCACAACAGACATAGTGAAGCACCATCACCATGACAACCACAAACAAATCATCCAGAATGAAGTCATTAGGGCTAAATAATGCATACAAAAAATCAAAAGACCGCTGTATAGCGGTGTCCAATGGCATCAGCATCATATAAGAAGACCTGGTCGAACTACTAGCCATTAAACCAATATCTAGTGCACCATGATATATATAATAAAGTATCACAAGTCACCATATATGTGTGACTCATAGCAGGCAAGGATAAGTAATATGAAAGAAAATCACTATCCCCACTATCACCACCTTGGCACATAAGAAAGATAATAACATACATCATATAATACATCAAGAATAAATCAAGAATCCGAATCGTTGTTCACATGTCTCCTAAAAAATAGAGACAGTTCCTGAAAGTCAAGGGTGCATCGTTCAATGCATTCACAAAGCATATATTTCCAAAAAACATGAGTGACAGAATTTCATTAAGACCCTTAGGATATACAGTTTGAAGTTTGTATATCCATTGGGCTTCTTTTTGCAATAGAGACCGATCACGATTACCACCCCTAAGATCCGGTGGTACATGGTCGATCATTTTATATCTAATCGTAGAAAGATTAAGTTGGATTTCTTTGAAATGTCGAGGCACAGGTTGATCAATATTTTTTCCATCCAGTGCTGCTCTAATGCTGGACCTGTGTAACACCATGCCGTTCATCTCTCTGGGATATGGGTGACGTCATCGGGACTCGTCCGGAGGGCGGGATGAACCACTACATGTCACGCTGGTGGTAAGTTATATTTGTCATGTTTGTATTGCTTTTTTGTTCAGTCTTGATAAAGGAGGTTACTCCGAAACGTTGATTAACATACTGCATTCAGTCTCAGCATTTGTTTAGTCTCCTTGAGTGCCGGTCGTTATACCTGTTATTATATATATATATATATATATATATATATGTGTGTATATAAAAAAATGTGGGCAAATATTGAACACTCGCAAATAAGATGAATAGAGGGTGCTCGGTTGTAATAAATGAATACATGAACTGTACCAAAATGATGATGCCAGAGAAAACCAGCACTCCAAAAATATAAAGCCAAAAAATTTATTTATGAACAATGCATGTTATCACAATGTCGACTCCACTTCAGTGATTCAATGTTTCAGTCACAAATCAAAAAGTGCAATGTGCCAAGTATAGTAGCAAGAAAAAGGGATACTTGCAAACTGCCACAGTCTGGAGTCAATACAGCAGGACAATACAGCAGGACATTGTGTCAATACAGCCCAATGGCCATTTCGGTGCTAACCCGCCACCCACCACTAACACTATCAACCCACCACCCACTGCCTAGGGGTGGCGGGAATAGCTCCGGGCTATAAGCCTAGGCCAGGGGTACCCTGTAGAGGGGGACCCCTTTACTGGGCGGTCCCCAACTCCCCAGGAATCCCTGGCCTGGGCTGACTAGCGGTCAGGGCTGATGCTGTGGCTGGGGGCCCGGTGAAAGGGCACCTCTGGCTGTGGCATCAGTTCCCTGCTAGAATGGGTCCGGAGCTGGTTTTAAATATGGGGGAACCTCATGCAAATATTTTTCTCCCTATATTTAAAACCAGGTCTCTCCCTGCTGCCTGGTGCTGGTTCGTAAATTACAGTGTAACCCTATACATTTTTCCCTGTAATTTAAAGAACCAGGACTGGCTGGCAATTCTGGGGCTGGATAGTATTATGGGGGGGACCACATGTCATTTTTAAAAAAAATATTAACACTATTGTAACACACTAGCCATTCATAAACATACACAAATCACACTGAATGGAATTTTATATTATTGAGGTTAATAATACTGTAGGAACAAAAACAGACACATTTTATGTGATTTTAGCTGTTTTTATGATATTTTAAGAAAAAATCAAGACCCAAACCAAAACCGAAAAACAAAACACGAAGGTAAGGTTTTGGCAAAACCAATCCAAATCCAAAACCAGGGTAGATCCAGATATGAAACAAAAACACATGGGTCGGCGCACATCTCTAATAGATATATGTATATATTTATATTATATATATATATATATACACTGTGTATGTATATATATATATATATATATGTGTAACTAGCGGATTCTTAGAGCGCCAGAAATTGTAGTTTACTATAAAAACTTAAATTAGTGAATACCTTACCAGGGAGAACAAGTAGAAAATGGTACCAAAAAGTGTGTGTGAATATTAAGAAACAAATGCAGGACAGAAAAGGGGCACTCCCGAGATTATATGGGGTGTCAGCTCAATCCAATAGAAACTACAGGGTGGTAAGTCCCTAGTGAGAAATAATATAGATAATAGAACTGGATCAGAGCACCAAAAAGTTCCACACAGTAAATATATTGACATAAAAGTACAAAGTGCAAGTTCTAATGGTACATATATACCAAATGACCTATTCAGAAAGAACTGAGTTGTATAGATAAATTTAAGAATATAGAAACAATGCAATTTATTAGTAAAATAAGAAGGGGTACACACATGAATATCATGTAGACAAAATAAAAACAAATAACAAAATCAGACAATAAAATAATAAAAGCATGGATAAGAGTATAAGAGCAAACACAAATGAGCGTTATAAAAAAATCATAAATGTCTTATCTTATTTTTAAGAGGAGTGTATCAGTGAGGTGCAGGCTCACTGTCTGATTTTGTTATTTGTTTTTATATTGTCTGCATGATATTTATGTGTGTACCCCTCCTTATTTTACTAATAAATTGCATTGTTTCTATATTCTTATATTTATCTATACAACTCAGTTCTTTCTGAATAGGTCATGTGGTATATATGTACCATTAGCACTTGCACTTTGTATTTTTATGTCAATATATTTACTGTGTGGCACTTTTTGGTGCTCTGATCCAGTTCTATTATCTATATATATATATATATATATATATATATATCCACAAAAAGAAGGCGGCACTCAGGGACTTGTCACATCATGTAAATAACAGTGAAACTTTACTGCATAAATTAACTTTTCAGGGATGTGCTTCCCTTCTTCAGGACAGTAAACAATCATGAATACAGTGAAACATTAAATAGGTGCACTTACCAATCGTGGAAACAGTTGTCGGAAGTGACGTCGTGGTTGACTCCAGCTCTTCTATGGAAACATAATAAACAAGGCAGTGTTACTGCTAATACTTAAAAACCACTAAAAACATAAACAACATTAATAGAGTGACTAAAAACTGTTTAAGACATGTGTACAATCATGTCACATGATAATGTGAGAAAAATAAACTGCTCAGGTATTGTGCAAATAAGTATTTGCAAATAAGTGCATATGATACTTATTGATAAAATATCAATCCATAATATATCTCTCAAATATGTATGCAACATAAAATATTAGATTTATATATAAAAAATCCTTATGTGAAAATATTTTAATTTAAAAGATTATTGTATATGAAAAGACTGGGCAGCCAACATGAGATCTCCTATTACCAAGTACATCTGAATATCATAGAATGTAACAACAACTATAATCTAAAATTTCTATATAATATCTCAAGTAACTTTGATTAAATAAAATATATTAATCATAGAGAATCATTTAACCCCCTGGGTTTGACAGTGTCTAAGCCGAAAATCTAACATGATTCTAAATGTAGAAATTTATGTGCTCTGTTACCCCTTCAAATCGATTCAGGTTCTTGATCTATAATTTTGTATTCCAAAGTCGCCATTTGTGAGGACATGAGATGTGTGTTAAAAATGTAATGTGCAATGCTTTTTAGCCCTTGATGTTTAGCCCTTGTCCATATGCCAGTTTTATTCATAACCAGTAGAGCAATGTAACACCTCACAGAGCAAAAGACATCATGGGTTAATTTCCACCTCTGCAAGGGACACTCAGGACTTACACCCCCTTCCATTTGCCTGCCTTTGTCCCTCATTGGAGTCTGGCTGACTGTACAGAGCCAGCCCAGTGAGTGTTTGTCAGAGAAGTAATATCTTGGGGAGGTAAGAGGAAGTTACTGGATAAGGGACTCAAACCAATCAGGAAATGGTGCAACTCCCCTGGGTGGTCACAAGAACTGTGGGAACTTGGAAGTTTTTAAAAGAAGTCACCAAAGGCAGCCCCACTTGTTAGTCACACTTCCAAGGTGCTTAGTGGAATGCATGACCAGTCCTGTGTGGTTGTATAGGCTATCAATGTTGTGTGAATGGTAGTAGTTTCGACTGTGTGGTATCCTGGAAAAGATTGGGTCGATTTATGCATCTGGAAACTCCTGTGGAGAGATCTTCATTCTCTGGTGTGGACTTGAACTCTATCACTGCTGTGTGAACTGTGGTAGGTTCGACTGTATGGTATCCCGTAAATGCTTGTGTCGACGTATACGTTATCACTTCTGTGTGAACTGTGATAGTTTCTACTGTGTGAAACTGTGTGTTGTTGGCTATTTGCTGGACTTGTCCTGGAACTTTGGGTCTCCTTCAGACCCACTCGCGAGCACTGTACGCTTGCAAGTGGGTCGATGTTGCCCAAATGCGCATGCACACTATGGAGGTGCCTCCGTCGTGCTCATGCTCGAGACCCAAATAACGATGGGGTAGCCGTCATTAGAGGTCTCGCAAAAAAAGGGGCATGCTGTTGAAGGTGCGTGACAGCACGCCCACTTTGGTGGGCATGCCGGGGGCATGGCTGCCCAGACGGAGGCATTCCCATGAGAATGCCTATTGTCTGCGTCCGAACCCACTGACATCACTAGTGATGTCAGTGGGAGTGTTTTGGGCTCTGATAGAGCCAAAAGCACTCCGGGCTTGCTGCAGGCGAGTCCCTACCGCAAGGATCTCGTCGCAAGCCCAATGGTCATAATGGTCTTGACCATCGCGACCATCTTTTTGGCCGCTCGCATAAGCTGTGGGTGGTCACCCACAGCTATGCGAGTGGCCAGGAGGCCGCTCAAATTTGAGCTAGGATGGCCCTGATTCAGAGTGAGCACTCTTGTCAGAGCATCCGGCTCTGAATCAGGCCCTTTATACTCTATTTGGACTGCCTATGTCTGGACTGCTACTTGCATATTGCCTGTTTGCTGTGTTTACCTCTTGCCATTGCATATTCCCTATTTTGGTGTGCCGTACAAAATAAACTATCACTTTGGTTTCATCTGCTCAGTGTCTGGGTAATTGAGAGAACCCTGTATCTTCACATTTGGCGACAACAACAGTGGGAACATTCAGACACCAGCCTTCAAGCATAAAGTCATAAAATACAGCAGGGAATGGAATCAGAACCACTATGCTACCGATACCTCATGAAAGGCCAACTGCAGGATCTCTGCCGAACAAAACAGATTGAGTTTTATGCACAGGACACCAGAGAAATATTAATGGCAAAACTAGCCCAGTGGGACCAAGATCATCCAAAGGAGGAGGACAATAAGGATGATGTACCGGAGCCAACTGAGTGTCAGGGAACCAGTGGGACAACTGCTTCATGTGCAATGCCTATCATTGGAGAGGCAGATCAGTTGCAGGAGTTGCTGGCAGCATTAGGATGAGGTACAGCAGTACTGGGGCTGCCTTGGGAGCACAGAAATACAAACATGCCCCACCAGCATTGGTAAGGCAGACAGCCAGGCTGCGATATCAGGACATACCACCTTTTGATGAGGCCAGCTTAGATATTGACATAGACATTTGCATATGTTTGGATCAGTGATGACTATGCATAGGATTGAGGCAGCAGAGTGGGCTCAATATTTGTTACCCAGTCTGAGTTTATGGGTGCTGGATGCATGCCATGTTTTGAGTCCAGAACAGACACTGGCATATGAGGAGGTCTGTGGGGTGCTGCTTGCCAGATACGCAATGACTGCTGAGTCATGCCATACCAAGTTTCAGTCGATGTCATGGAAAGGGGATTCATCATTTACAGAGTTTAATAACCTGTTGCGATGGAACTGTGACAGGTGGCTGGCCGGAAAGCGGGCACTTACGGTAGTGGATGTTAAAAATGTTATTATTCTGGAACAGTTGCTTAACAAGATGCCCCTGGAAATAAGAGTGTGGGTGGTGGATCGGAACCCCAACACTCCTGAGAAAGCAGCACACCTAGCCGATGAGTTCACAGCTAACAGTCCCCGGTGGAGAAGAGTCAACCCGGAGGAAAAGTCAGCCCCCCAACGCCCCCAACAATTCCAAAATCTCTCCCTGGCAACCCAGAGCCTGGCCCCACTACACACCCCAGCTCTGCAAATGGCCAATGCAAGACCACGGGGCCCAGCACATTCCGAGCCTTGGCAGTGCTACAACTGTTGCCAGGTAGGGCATGTGCAATGAGACTGTCTGTGGGGAAGAGGACCATTTCTGGGTGCCCAACCAGCTTTACCCAGGGTAGCATTGTGCCAGGAAATGACATTTGGTGTGGGGAGGGGAACTGCATTCCTGATGCACCAGAGGCAGAGGAAGTAGCATACCAAATGGAGGTGGTAGCAGCTATTGGGAAAGCTACCTCAGATAACATGAAGGCCAACCTACAGACTGTTAAAGTCAATGGGCAGGAACTGCAAGAGTTGACAGACTCCAGGGCCTCCATCACCCTGGTCCAACAGGAATTAGGCCCTCCCTGTCAACTGTTGGAGAAACAGAAAATTTAAATCTCCATGGCAGAAGAGCAGATAACTATTATACCCATGGCCTGGGTACACTTGGATTGGGGCCTTGACTCAGGGGAAGTGGAGGTGGGACTTGTTTTTCTGGTAACTTATCTGGGCAGTGGATTGGCTAGTTATTGTGTTGAGCTATCACCCAGAGCCAAGCACAGTCTTTGGTGACAGCACCCATGGACACTCTCAGGCCATCACCAGGGGTCTCGGTGGGATCAATGGCCACAACCCCTGACCTGTCACTGGGTAGAGATCCCAGAAACATGGATGGCTTGTCCCATCAGCAGGAACCAGGCCCAGTTCTACGCCACCCAGGAAGACCCATCACCACCTCTCCCAGTCAGTAGTGTTTCCTGATCACCCCTGGGAACAAGGCCTAAAAAGTGAGGGAGGAATGTGAGGACATGAGATTTGTGTTAAACTATATCCCACCAGACTCTTTTTTCTTTTATCAACAACCTCTCTGTTTTTATAAAGAGGTCCATCATGTCCAGATTTGCTGGTTTAAGATCTAAACGATCAGAGGAGTGTTTGAAAGTTTTCTATGATGATGCAGTAATTGAAACATGTTTTAAATAGTGAATGCTCCACCCAAGACCTCTTTATAAAAACAGAGAGCCTGTTGATAAAAGAAACAAGAGTCTGGTGGGATATAGTAGGTCTGGAAGATTATATTAAATGTAGCAGGATACCAAGAGGTTTGATGATAAATAAGAATCCCACTTTTGGTCAACCAAATGATACATTTTTAAAAGAATGGTACAGGAATTTGGATGAGGGTGCCTTAGATTTAATGTGGCTCATTGTGTATGAAAATGAAAAAAAAATGAAAGGATATAGAAAAGGATAGTATTGAGGTCGAATAAAAATGATTACATTCTGCCAATATGGATGAGTTTAAACAATTTTCAGAAAATATTGAAAACAAGATTAGTACAGTTGAAAAGGAAATTGTTGACACCAAAAGTAGTAAGTTTAAAAGGGATAAAGAGGATTATGACAAAGGTCAAGTGCGGAATTAGCACACAATTCGAAAACAGCTTAAAAAGAGTGCTCATGATTTTAAATGGCAGCAACAGATTAATGTTAGAAATAATCCCATACGGGAGGATTTCAAACAAATATTACCCATCAATAATTGGAACCAATTAACAAGAATGGTTAACTCCCCTTATAGATGGCAGACAGTTTCTATAAAGAAATCATGGATAGAGCCTGTTAGGGGTAGAAGGGATTTTTCCCTGATACGTTCCAATAGATATTCAAGTTTTTTATACAGGGGCCAGAAAATGTTTGTTCATGGCCGCAACAAACTTTCAACAAATCAAACTGTAGAAGGAACAAGGAAAAGGTTCAGAGACATAGAGGTAAAAGAGGGGGACAAAATCCCTCAAAAAAAGGGGTGCTCAATGAAACGACCCAGAGGATTTAAATAAAATAGGTATTTTAACCTATCTAAGGTAACGCTTTCAATTACCACCAGTGGTTTATTACAAAAAGAGCTTAGCTTTACACCAACCACGGGAATTATTATATTCCAAACATATATGGATTTAAACTTGCAGTATACATACGTAAAATGACACTGAAAAGACATTTTATACGGAATCAGAATAAATGTTTGACTCTGGTAAAGATTTGGGAAGTAAACCACTGGGGAACTAATGGCCTAAAAAAACAAAGTACATTTTACCCTATTGAATCACGTGGTTCCTGCATGGATCTTTTTTCTAAATGAGTTAAAAAAGATTTAGAGCAAACTACCAATACCCCTAGGATCAGAGATAACCTTACAAAAGGGGAAATACAATGATTAAAAATGTTAGTTGATAATAAAGAATTGGTAATTAAACAGGCGGACAAGGGGGGAGGCCTTGTTATCATGACTAGAGAGAAATATGTACAGGAGATGAATAGATTGTTATCCGATACTAAATCCTATGTTGTAAACTATCTTATGATCCAACTATAGAATATTTAATGGAGTTGAAGAGGCTACTAGATAAGGGTTAATGGATAAGGTACTCACACATGATGAATATAAATATCTATACAATGAAACTCCCAGAATTGCTACAATTTATCATCTGCCAAAGATACTGTACATAAGGACCAGATATCACCTCCTGGTCACCCGATAGTTTCTGGTGTGAATTCGTTAACCTCAAGAATATCAAAATATATTGATGTGTATTTGAAAACATATGTTCCTTTATTAGATTCATATATAAAGGATTCCACGCATTTACTACAGATGCTACACGACTTTAGGTGGAATGATGAACACAAATGGGGCACAATTGATGTCCAATCGCTCTATACTTCAATCTCACATGAGAAGTGTTTGGAGTGTGTTAAAATAGTATTAGAGAGCGATCCTGACATGTATCCCCTGAAAATTGAGTTTATGATTAATGCAATCCGTTTTGTACTACAACATAACTATTTAACCTTTTTAGGTGATTTTATGAGCAGACATGCGGAGTTGCAATGGGGACAATTTGTGCTCCTAGTGTGGCAAATCTCTTTCTTGGTGAATGGGAGAAAAAATATAAGTATGTTAATAATCCATTCTTAGATAAATTACTCCTTTTTAAACATTATATAGAAGTTTTGTTAATTGTCTGGTGTGGATCAGAATCGGAATACTTTGAGTTTGTACATTATTTAAATGTGAATTAATTTAATTTGGGTTTCACCTCTGAGTTTCAACCTGAGAAAATAGCTTGTTTAGATCTAGTGATGTGTGTGAGGAATTGTCAAGGAGATGGTAAAGAGATAAATACCTCAACCCAAACTGTTGACAGCAATAATTATTTAGAATATAAAAGTTGTCATTTTGGTCAGTGGAAGAGAAATATCCCATTTTCCCAACTAGTGAGATTGAGATGAAATTGTTCTACCTTAGAAATGTTTTCAAGATCAATCCAAAGTTAATGTCACAAGATTTCGTGGGAAAGGATATCCACTAGATTTAATTAATGGCACCATAGGCAGAGCAAAAAGCCTTGAAAGATCAACATTATTGAATTATAAGATAAAGGGAAAGAAAAGTGATAACATTAAATGCCCTTACACGGCTAAGGTCCCATCTAAAAGACACAACACATTTCCTAAATGTTTTACAAGGAATTATTTGGAACAAAAGTTATGCCTTTCTCACACTTGATGTGAAAGTGCTATACACCAATATTGCCCATGAGTTGGGGATTGATGCGATAACAAATTGTCTTTTAGAAGATGGTACCCTATCCATCCAACATCAACAATATCTATTACAAGCTATTTGTTTCATTCTTATACACAATTATTTTATTTTTTCTTACACTATTTATTTACAGGTGCTTGGGATGGCCATGGGGACCAGGTTCGCCCTGAGGTATGCGAACCTCTACATGGGACACTTTGAGTGTGTGGGGGAGCGAGTTCGGGGAGAACCTGGTCTTCTATAGCCATTACATAGATGATCTTTTTATTTTATTTTATTATTTGGGATGGGGATCTTACTAGTGCACAATGTTTTGTTTCTACCCTCAAAAACAATGGCTTCAATCTGTCCTTCACTTACACATATAGTAGGAATCTGGCTAACTTTCTCGACCTGACCTTAGAAATAAGTAATAATCAAATTAAGACTGTTACTTATTGCAAAGAGGTGAATTCAAATAATTATTTACATTTTAACAGCTGCTACCATCACCCTTGGATAACAAACATACCAAAGGGCCAACTTATGCATTTAAGACGCAATTGCTCCCACTTAGATACATTTTCAGAACAAGATAAAAAACCTCTTTGAGAGCTTCAGAGGGAGAGGTTTCCCTTCAGATCTATTAAAAAATATATATAATGAAGTCGCAGTAATGGACAGAAGGGAACTCCTTAAATCTAAATTGAGAAAATATAAGGAACATAAAATAGAAAGAAACTTTGTGTTTATTTCTACATATAATAATTCTTCAGGAACGATTAAAAGAAATATAGAGAAGAACTATCCGATGCTACAATATGACTCAGTGCTTAAAAAATATACTACCAATGAAACCAACAGTTATCTGTAGAAAAAATAGATCACTTAAAAATATATTGGCACCAAGCTCCCTTTAACCAATTAAAAAAAAAAATATGATATCTGGTTCTGACTGGCTCCCAAAAAACCCCCAGGCTTTTACAAGTGTTGTATGAACAAATGCATTACTTGCCAATATGTATGCAATAAGACCAAAACTATAAACACCATTAGTTCAGACAAAATTTATACCATCAAACAATTTATTAACAGCAACTCCAAGTAGGTGGTGTACCTGCTGCTCTGCAGCTGCAGTGACACAAGATATGTGGTGAGAACTATAAGAAGCTTACGTGAAAGGTTCCTAGAACATAGGAGAAATATTCTTAAGAAAAATCTATTGCACAGTGTATCCCGACATTTTTCAGAAAATCATGGGGGGGATGTCAGCTCTTTATGAGTTATAGGATTAGAATCTATACCCCCTACTACCAGAAGAGGCGATAGATTTAGGACACTATGTAAACAGGAAATATTTTGGATTTTCTTTATGAATAGCTTATTCCCTGACCAACTAAATGAACAGATCAAATTGAATAGTATTTTCTGATATTACCTGTTAATTTCTCCACTACTTGATCTCAATGTACCTGTACTAATTCAGTTAGCCTTTATTCAGTACACATTTCCCACGATACTTTTAGCAGGAAGCTCTCTGGGGCCTGCAACGGACGAGACCCTACCACAAGGGTCTCATCACAAGCCCAGATGGTCGCGACCATCACCTGGCCACCCGCAAAAGCTGTGGGTAGTCATCCACAGCTTAATGAGCGGAAAGGAGCCCGCTCCAAAAAAAAAAAAACGTACTGATTCAGAGCGAGCGCTCCTAACGAGCATCCGGCTCTGAATCAGGCCCATAATACATTGTCTCTAATCAATACTCTCTCAAATTGAAACATTCTGGTTCACTCAAAACAGTTATTAAGTATCACAAGCTGTTCCTAATGATTCTATTGCTGAGACTATTTAAACTCCCAAGAGGGGAGGAAAGATTATTCACCTTGAAATATATGTCAGGTGGATGTCGAAACGTGTAGGTGCTTACCTCCAGCTAACTATCCTGTGAAAATCAACGGCACACGGCTACCTTCTCTGGTGAGAATTTGGATGGAGCTAATCGCCCTCCTCTTCAGGATTTCCTGCACGGCCTCACCTACAGCCTATCCAAATCACACTATTCATCTGCGGGCTTTACCTTGTGACCTCCGGATCTCTCTAACTGCACAGAAACACCAGAGCGGCTTGTCATCTATCACTGCATGTTCCCCGCTGGCCAGGTCGAGAACAGAAGCCAGCCATCCATACATGCGGTCTGCCATCACCGCCTACTGGACTCTCACTCTGCCCCTTATGGGACACTTACACCTGAGCTGCAGGTAATACCCATGCTGATACAATGACTATTTGAATGTGTCTTGCAATTGCTGCACATTGAGCATATGTACTCTTACAATGTTTCCCACTTGGAAGCCCCTATTAATAAGGAACTTTACATCCTTCCCTTATATTGCAGTGTTTCAGACTCCAGGACATTCTTAATTCATTATTGACACTAATTGTTGATACGTTGATAATTTATTATGATTTTTCATTATACAGCTGCTATTATAATGATATATGCCTTTTATTCATTATTGTATGTCTTTTTTTATTAAATAATTGATTGATTTCTATTCATAACTGTTTTGAGTGAAATTTATTTGTGCTTTCTAGACTCTGTGGTTGCTACCATTGTTCTCAGCTGTATATAAACATGGGTGGGTACGTTATTGGGGGAGACATCACCGTGATTACTGCCCAGCAGGACCCATATCCAGTGGCTTGAGCAGCTGCTGGTGGACCATTGCCAGGTTGCCTCTAGATAGGCGTGGGGAGGGGGGAAAGAAGAATATGGACAGCTGGCTTCTACTTTGTATTTGCCCGGTGGCTGCTCCATTCCCTCTCCAGCTGCCGGGTGTGGGTTCCACAGTGGGGAGGATTTGCCTGGTGGCTGCACTGTCTGTTTAGCCAATGAGCTGCTGCTATCTCTACAGTGGTGGGGTAGGAGGTTTTACCTGGCTGCTGCTCCATTCTCTCTGCAGCCACCGGGCTATCTCTAGCTTGGTGGTGGTGGGGTTGGGCAAAGGGGAGATGAGGAATTGCGCTGTGGCTGCTCCATCCTGTAGCACCATGAGCTGTTACTCTGATTCCTTGTCAGCTGTTCCACCTCTTCTACAGCCACAGGGTGAGGGGGCCACCGGCACGGGGCTGCCTGAGCACTGCTTCCAACAGTGATCGGCACAGGGGTTGGATCAAAGGGAGCATGCACTCTGGAGGCACATGGAGCCTAGGTATACCTTGCTTGGCTGCCTTCCTGGGGATAGCACACCTGTAATACAGCAATGTACATGTATTTATTTGTCTTGTGGATTTGGGTCAGAAGCAGTTGGGAGCGTCTGGTGGACACCACACGCTGCTGTTACCATGGGGATGTAAACAAACTCTGCTTTGTTTGTGTTTGCCAGTATGGAACCCTCCTCCCAGTGGCTAGACTGGGATGATTCCACTTCCGTTGTGATGTCACTTCAGAGGCCGGACGTGCGGTGTTAGAAGCCAGGGACCCGCAGGAGAAGGGGTGGGAGAGTCTTGATAATTTTTGTATTTAAATTTGTAATGTTTGATTCACTATTGTATGTCCTGATGAAGGGGTCCTGGACCCTGGAACATTGATTAAAGCACCAGTTGTTTCACCACTGTAAACAGTCTATCTATCTATATACAGTATGTGTGTGTGTAAAGCTGTTGTTCCCTGCTGGATAGCTTTATAACACATTTGTTCTGCATGGGTCTGATTGGTGTATGTCTGTGTGAAGCATAAATTATTCTGGGAGTCAGGGGGAAGGTGCTCCTGATTCTGAACTAGTTGGCCAGGTGACATTGAGCTGCTAATGTTTAGCTTAGTGTCAGAGATTCATATGCTGTTTGGGAAATTGTAGATGTAACATTTTCATCAGTAAAAATCCATCTAACAAGTGCAACTGATATCACATATGTTTTTTGTAAGGACAATCTTACAAAATAGTGTCATTCATGGGATAATTTTTGCTAGCCATGATTCGCGTGGCAGAGACCAAACGCTGTATTTTGGGTTGGTGAGTGAGCTTAACTGGCCTGTAAAAATTGGTTTATTTGCACATGTGGAAAAGTTATGCTGGGTTAATTGTGAAGAGAAACAAGTGTACACACAGTTTAATTATTTCAAAACAAACAGAAATGTTTCTGAGGTTTGTTGTAGCAGAAACAAATTTGGCTAAAAAGCACCAAATGTGTTTCTCTGTGATTTTACTTGCACTTGTTAAGTTTGGTTGAGGAACAGACTTTTAAGCACATGCTGCTAAAGGTATCTGTGTTGGTCTGTATAAGCCCATTAAAGAGACAGTGCTTTAGTTATGGGTGGCTATTGTAGTGCCAAATGAACAAATGTTTTAACTGTATTGAAACACAGTGTGGTACAAGTAAACCAGGGAAATTTGTTCCTATATGTTTTGTGAACAAACAATTAATTTGCAAGACAGTTTAAACCCACTTTTTTGGAGTTTTGTGCCTAATACACAGTTGCCGCTAGTTTATATAGGCTTCCAACTACTGGCTTGCTGGTGCATGATAAGAGAGGCCCAATTTTGCTACTTAGTCAGAGAACAAGATGGAGAAAATCCTCCCAGACTTAACTTATCTAGCTGTGGCACAACAGGCTCAGCAAGCCCACATGCTAGCAGTTGCTGAAGACCAGGTGGAGAGCAACAAACTGCTGTGGGCTGAGCTCTGTAAGCTGCAACTGGATGAATGCATGCCTGCTGTAATGCAGAAAATGACCCAATCAGATAATGTTGAGGCATTTCCGTTGTCTTTTGAAAGGATGGCAACTTGGCTTAAATGGCCAATAGAGTATTAGGTTGTACAACTGGCTTCTTATTTGACAGGTGAAGCACAGTGGGTCTATGTGGATATGCAAATAACTCAGGAGGCAAATTATCAACAGCTAAAGACCTCAATTCTGGTGCAAATAGGAGTAACAGGGCCTGGGAAAGCAAAGTGATTTTGTAACTGAGCCTGAATGAAACCCACCAGACAGAATCATGGAAATCCTGGCAGTTGACCATTGTGTGTGGAATCTAAACCGGGAACTGCAAAAATGGCTCCTGCAGAGCGATCTTCAGTCATTTTAAGAACTGGCAACAGTTATTGATTGTTTTTATGCTCTGAAGAAAATGGGCTGGACATCAAAGAAAGGAGTCAGAAAAAAATAGATGGATTGTTCGGTGGGGCAACTAGACTCCACATTCCCTGTTTGTTTGACCTAATCCTCTTTAATGGCAAGAGCAGTGATTTTCAACCTTTTCAACTTTAGGCAAACTACAATATATTCTTAAATTGCCAAGACACACCATCTGGGGATGTGGTGTTCATGACTAATGATAACATTGGCTCTCACATAAAAATATACACACATAATGGTGTCCAAAAAAATAAAACACACTACATTGGCCTCCACAGGAATAAAACACACTACATTGGCCTCCTCATGAATAATATGCACTACAATATAAGTGCCCTGAGCTGACCACCATGGTACACTTGGCAACCCGCTCGTGGCACACTAGTGTGCCATGGCACAGTTGTTGAAAAATGCTGGGCTAGAGCATGGCTATTCTTAATGACCATCCTGATATGACAAAAGGCAGTATTGGTATTGGTGGATTTGGGCAGTGAAGTTATCCTGGTGTCCAGCACTCAGGTTCCAGAAGGACTGATGGACCGACTGACATCAGTAAAGGTCATGTGTGTCCATGGGGCCACAGAGGAATATGACCATGTCTGTCCTCACATAACCATGAGAGGACAACAGTGCAACTGTTAGAAGCAATAGCACCAAGGTTGCCATATCCCATTATTCTGTGATATTATAGTCAACCAGATCAATTCAGACTTGCTGGCACCTGAATTACCAGTTGGACATCCGACCCAACATGATCCTTTTGCTCACATTCTGGAACTAGAGGGAGAAATCAGAAAGCAGCAATATATGGAGCCTGGGTGCCAGGCTTTGGCTGCAATCAGACCAGTGCTTCATTCCAGAGGACATGAGGTAGTTGTCCTGGCAGGAGAAGGAAGCGAAACAACAGAGACTTTGCCAGTTGGAGAAGAAGATTGGTCTCCTGTACCCAGGACTGTGTCATTCCAAGACTTTGCTCAAGACCAATTAAATGATTGTGCATTAGAAAGTTCCTTCAGATATGTGGTGAAAGTGAATGGAGTGTGGAAGGCTGAGAGGCCAGCCCCGTGTGAATAATACTTTATACTAGAATGGGAAATGCTATTAAGGTTGCCAGTGGTTCATGAGAAAGTACTGTAGATAACCAGCTCTTGGTGCCACAAGTACATGTCCCTTTAATATTAGTGGCAGCCCATACACACCTTATGGGGAGACATTTGTGGGAGTAAAAACCCTAAATAAAGTCCTCCAGAGGTTTTACAGGACAGGAGTCTACATGGCCATTAAGAGATACTGCCAAGCCTCCACAGTGTGTCAGTGGACCATTCCTAAACCAGATTTATGAGCTCCTCTCATACCTCATCCAATAATTCCAGGACTTTTTGAGCAGGTTGGCATGGATATAGTAGGTCCCTTATAGAAGATGGACTGGGGCCATCAATATGTTCTGATAATACTTGATTATGCTACACAATACCACTTAGATATATTAAGTCAAATACAATAGCAAAATAGCTACTACTAGTATACATGTGTTTTGGATCCCTAAAGAAATCCTAATGGAACAGGGAACACCCTTAATGTCAGGCTTAATGAAAGAGTTGTGTAAGGTGCAAGGGGTACAGAGGCTACAGATCTCGGTCTATAACCTGCAGAATGATGGGTTGGTTGAGTGGTTCAAAGGACCCTTAAACAAATTATTAGGTGAGGTTTGGCTCAATAAATAAAATACTAGATACTCTGTTGCCCTACCTCATGTTTGCAGTACTGGAGATACCCCAGGCATCAAAAGGGTATAGTCCCTTTGAACTTTTAATTGGCAGACAACCCCAAGGAATTTTGGATATTCTTAAAGAAGGCTGGGAACAACAGGGACCCATGAAACCAAATGTGGTACAGTTTGTAGCCCAATTGTGTGACCGATTACAATGGGTCAGTCTATTGGTTAAGCAACACCTGGAAGAAGCACAGGGAATGGCACAAGAGGTGTTATGATACCCAAGAAACCAGACACACCTTTAATCCAGGTGACAAGGTGCCCAATCAGGAAAGTAAGTTGTATGCACATTGGCAAGGCCCTTATGAAGTGATAAAGGCTGTAGGACCTGTTAATTATCAAGTACAGCAACTGGGTAGATGGCAAATAGAACAAGTGTCTCACATCAACCTGTTAAAGCTGTAGGCAGTGAAAACTCTGACGCTAATGTTGAGAGCAGTGAAAACTGAGGACTGCTTAGTTCCCATAGAGTCTTCCCTGACTTTGACTAAAAACAGCAAGCAGTGGAGATGGTAGCTTGGAATAAGGATGTTTTTTTTAATATACCAGGGTGTTCCAAAATAATTGAGCATTACAGTATATTGTTACTCCACCAAGAGTTGTAGTTAAGCATTGGCTGTATAGAATACTGGAAGCAAGAAGGGCTGCAGTGAAGTGAGAGGTGGAGGACATGTTGCAACTTGGGGTAGTGGAAGAATTCACAAGCGAGTGGAATAATCCCATAGTGCTCATGCCTAAATGCTTGGGATCCATTTGCTTCTGTAATGACTTTAGAAAATTAAATAAGGTCTGTAGGGTCCTGATTCAGACCCACTCACTAGATGAGTTTGCATGCAGACATCAGCTGCTAATATATGCAAAAGAAAGCAGTGTTCACATGGCAAGACATTAGTACACACACTATGTCTTAGCATGCGGTGGCAGATCGATCGCACATGAGTCTAAGATGCCCCCTTTTCTTTTGCAGCACAAGTTATCTCCAAGAAATGTATATAACAATTGGTAACATCGAGAACCATCGGAGGCATACTCAGTGCTTGTGGTTGACCCTAACCTACCACAAGCACTGTGAGTGCTTCTGTGCTTAAAACAGCCTGGTAATGTGTACAGTGATGCTGCCTTTTAATTATGCATGCCTTAGAAATGGTGTTTTGATGCTCAGACATGCCTGCATTTGCAACACCACTCCCCCATTTTCAAGGACCTTCCCCTGTCACCCCCCACAAATGACACATTCTGTCAGTCAAACAGGGGAGCAGTCTGTGTGTTGTGGGTGATCACTTCCTGATAGCAATGACTGGCTCGTGCATGCACACTGTGATGCATACACATGCGCAGATAGCGACAATTGGTCAGCAGCGTGCGAATGCAGCCTAAAAACCGGGTCTGAATCATGCCCTAGGTTCAATGCCATTGCAATGCCACAGGTGGATGAACTGTAATATATAGTAATGTAATATAGTCATCTGGCCAAAATAACTCTACATTGAGGAAGCACTAAGGCAGCTGCTTGATGAAAACTGTTATAAACAACTATTTTGTAATCCCACAGATAATTTTTTAATTCCCTACAATAGGTTTATTAACAAGGTGGTAAGAGAAGGGACGATAAAAAAACAAGAATACAACTACTTGATGGTCAAAAACCCAAAAGTCCCTACCTTTTATATGCTGCCAAAAATTCACAAGAGAAATAATAAACCTCTGGGCAGACCAATTGTCTCTGACATTGGGCGTCTCAGTGAACAGGCTAGCACATTCATTGACCTACATCTGAGGGAATTTGTAGTGAGCCTACCATCCTATATTCAGGATACATCAGATGTGCTATGCAAAATCACTGGCATCAAAATTAGGGATGACTGGCTGCTGGTTACATTGGATGTCGAGTCTCTATATACTAGTATTGATCATCAGATGGGCCTGAAGGCAGTCAACCATTTCCTGAATATGAGGGACAACAAAGAATTAAATGACTTTCTCCTGGAACTTCTGGAGTTCGTTCTGTGCAAAAATTATTTAACTTTTAATGACAGGTTCTTTCTACAAATACATGGTACTGCGATGGGCGCAGCTTGTGTGCCCACCTACGCAAATATGTACTTAGGTTGGTGGGAACAAGAATATGTTTTGGCCTGGATAATGAATCCTACACTGAAAATGCCATATTATGGGTTAGAAACATAGATGACATTCTACTCATTTGGAGAGGATCAGAGTATCTCCTACAACAGTTTATCAATAAATGAAATAATAACAACCTGAATTCCCATCTAACCATGGAAGTAAGCAAAACAGAAGTGGCATTTTTAGATCTAAAAATCAAAAGAGATACGGATGGAAATATTCATACAGAGTTATACCCAAAAAGCACCGCAACAAATAGCCTCCTTCACAGTACAAGCTCCAACTTCCCATCTATAGTGCAAAATATACCAAAAGGCGAATTTTTACACCTTAGACAGAAATTGCTCTGACAATCGAGTGTTTAAAGAAAGAAGTATCGAATTAAGCAGAGATTGAGTTATAGGGGCTATAGTCATCGTACCATAAAACGAGCAATACAGCAGACAGCTCAAACAAATAGGGAGTCACTTATTTTTCCAACAAACAAAGAGAAACCAAAAGGAGTTGGTAGTATGCGCTTTGTAGGAAATTTCTGCAAGGAATGGAGAGATATTAAAAATATGACTAACAAGAACTGGCCATCTTACTAATGGACACGGATTTAAGAGAAAGAATACCGAGTCAAACATTGATGAGCTGGAGTAGATCCAGGATGATCAAAGACTCCATAGTTCAGAGTCATTTTACAAGAACCACTACAAAGACCTTGCAGGCCAAAGGATCATATGCATGCAGAAGCTGTAAAGCTTATATGATCAAGAAACACAGTGGAAGATAAATTGGAAGAAACATGCTCAATTGCTACGTTCCTTATTTGCAATGCATCTGGAGTCATCTATTGCATAGAATGCGTTTGTGGATTGAGGTATGTTGGGATGACTTCAAGAGCTCTGAAGCAGTGAATCTTAGAACATGCTGGTAATATTAGGAATTTACTAATATGAAACATATAACAACATTAGTGAAACATGTATATAAGAAACATGGAGGACAATTAAATTCTATCAGACCCTATGGTCTTGAAAAAATAATTTTGGGGATCAGAGGAGGGGATGTGATGAACTCACTATTGCATAAAGAGAGTGAGTGGATCTTCAAACTCATAATACTTGCCCCATATGGTTTGAATGAGAATATAAACTATGGAGCTTTTCTTTGATATCTCATGGTAATCTTTTTGATCCCTCATGTTTTCTGCCCCTTTTTCCCCTTACAACTCATATACTACCAATTATGTATATGTTGTTATATGTGGATGTATACGTGCATATACAGTCAGGTCCATAAATATTGGGACATTGACAGAATTTTCATATTTTGTCCTCTATTCACCACCACAATGGTTTTGAAATGAAACAAACAAGATGTGCTTTAACTGCAGACTTTCAGATTTAATTTGAGGGTAATTACATCCAAATCGGGTGAACGGTGTAGGAATTACAACAGTTTCAATATGTGTCTCCCACTTTTTAAGTGGCCAAAAGTAATGGGACTATCAACTCAAAAGCTATTTCATGGACTGGTGTGAGCTATTACCTCGTTATTTCATTATCAATTAAGCAGGTAAAAGGTCTGGAGTTGATTCTAGGTGTGACATTTGCATTTGGAATCAGTTGCTGTCAACTCTCAATATGAGATCCAAAGAGCTGTCACTATCAGTGAAACAAGCCATCATTAGGCTGAAAAATCAAAACAAACCCATCAGAGAGATAGCAAAAACATTAGGTGTGGCCAAATCAACTGTTTGGAACATTCTTAAAAAGAAAGAACGCATCGGAGAGCTCAGCAACACCAAAAGACCCGGAAGACCACGGAAAACAACTGTGGTGGATGACAAAATAATTATTTCCCTGGTGAAGAAAAACCCCTTCACAACAGTTGGCCAAATCACAAACACTCTCCAGGAGGTAGATGTATATGTGTCCAAGTCAACAATCAAGAGAAGACTTCACAAGAGTGAATATAGAGGGTTCACCACAAGATGCAAACCATTGGTGATCCACAAAGACAGGAAGACCAGATTAGAGTTTGCTAAACAACATCTAAAAAAGCCATTACAGTTCTGGAACAACATCCTATGGACAGATGAGACAAAGATCAACTTGTACCAGAGTGATGGGAAGAGAAGGAAAGCAACTGCTCATGATCCAAAACATACCACCTAATCAGTGAAGCATGGTGGTGGTACTGTCATGGCGTGGGCATGTATGGCTGCCAATGGAACTGGTTCCCTTGTATTTATTGATGATGTGACTGCTGACGAAAGCAGCAGAATGAATTCTGAAGTGTTTCGGGCAATATTATATGCTCATATTCAGTCAAATTCTTCAGAACTCATTGGACAGCGCTTCATAGTGCAGATGGACAATGACCCGAAGCATAAGGCAAAAGCAACCAAAGAGTTTTTTAAGGCTAAAAAGTGGAATGTTATGCAATGGCCAAGTCAATCCCCTGACCTGAATCCGATTGAGCATGCATTTCACTTGATGAATACAAAACTGAAGGGAAAATGCCCCAAGAACAAGCAGGAACTGAAGACATTTGCAGTAGAGGCCTGGCAGAGCATCACCAGGGACGAAACATAGCGTCTGGTGATGTCTATGCATTCCAGACTTCAGGCTGTAATTGCCTGCAAAGGATTTGCAACAAAGTATTAAAAAGTGAAAGTTAGATTTAAAATTGTTTAGTTTGTCCCATTACTTTTGGCCCCTTAAAAAGTGGGAGGCACATATAGAAACCGTTGTAATTCCTACACCGTTCACCTGATTTGGATGTAATTACCCTCAAATTAAATCTGAAAGTCTGCAGTTAAATCACATCTTGTTTGTTTCATTTCAAAGCCATTGTGGTGGTGAATAGAGGCCAAAATATGAAAATTCTGTCAATGTCCCAATATTTATGGACCTGACTGTATGTATATGAATTTGTATATGTATGTATATGTACATATGCATTTAATATTAATATCTATTATTTTTGGTCTGCTAACTACTATCGGATCTCTCTTTTCCAGCTAGAATGATGTTATCTTCTTTTTCTCTTTCTTTTCTTGCTCATGTCTGTTTTATTGTTAGACTTTCAAAACTACCAAACATTTTCTCCTCTATAGAACTCACAATACATACATTTCTTCCAGGGATCCTATCTGCAGAAATTGATGATATATACTTGATGTTTTTTGCAATTAATATTAGTCTTCTATCTGTAACCTTAATTCTTTGGCTTTTGCCGTGTCGCTTATTTGTTTATTTATTGATTTTTGGGCTTCTACCGTGTATATGTTTATAATTATTTTATAATTACTTCTGTTCTTTATTTTTATATATTATATTTTTTTTTCTACTCAAACATATACCCAAAGGAACTCTGCATTTCTCTGTAATTAAAATCTTCAATCATTAAATGTTCACTAACTTTTGCCAAAATGGCTATAATCCAATCAACTTTCTGACTGTCCTTAATACACACTCATACTGATGTATGAATGTTTTGTTAAGTACCATGGTAAATAGAACAACTTGCTAACCAATTAGGAAGGAGTTATGTTACAGCTACCAACCTGCTGAATGGGCTTGTTAATGTCCATTAACATTGGTATTGCTAATATTACTATGTAACGTTATATGCATACCCGTGATGGATAACAGTATGAAACAAGCTATCTATGAACTTATTAACCTAGGATATATAGCTATTGGCTATGATACCTGTCTATCACAGGATCATCATAAATAGGCCATGCATATATGTGCCACCCATAACAATGATTGGGTGGAGGATTCAGTAGCCTGGACATTACGTTCCATTGGCTCTGAACCCTGTCTAACACAGTGTGATCAGATGACAAATGTCCCACCCGCGGTGGTGTTTAATCATTAGAATAAACATTTGGGATGCCGTTCACATATCCCACCCACAGCTGTGATTGACTCCTAGATTTGGCAGCTGGGAAGCTTGTCACAAAGGTGATCAGACGTCATATGTCACTCCCACTGTGGTGATTGGCTCTCGGACCCAGTGGCTGTTATGCTGTGAGTCCGTACTTCCTGATTAAAGCACATGCATTTCTCAATACACGAGACCATGACCAAGCTTAAGGGGTGAAACGCGTGTTGGTTTATAGGGACATTGGTTGTGCGTACACCAGATCCCTACTATTCGAACAGCTATTCTTCATATAGACCTCTAAATACAGGTACCTTACTATTTTCTTACTGTGCCTCCTTAGAGATAGTAGGGTTTAACCCTACCAAGAGAATCATTCCCCCATATCTCAATATGGGAGATACAACTTTTCCCTCCCAGTACTTCCATCTGGGTTTCTTATAGTGAGTATTCACTACCTAGGACAAATGCTCAGTCAGAACCACAGTGGACTGGAACAGAGGAGTTTCCACTTCCTCTCTGATTACATATAAAATTATCCTTAGGGTTAATACCTGTGGTAGGTGTATTACCAATGGATGGTTAAAACAATATAATTTATATGATGTTGTATGGAATATATGATAAGAAAATAACCTTATTTTCTTATTCCAAATACTTATTTGGTTAAATATATTGTCACCCAGTTTTTAAGTTGCACTATGCTCTATATACACAGTTGTTTTATTACTGATCATTACATCTCCACTATCTAAACTCACTATCTGTACTCTCATCAGCCCCATATCTTGGAACTGACAGCAGATGCAGGAAAATCTTTTTATCATACGCTTTGGGATAAGGGACTCTCATAAACTATTCTCTGCCGACGGGCAAATAACTGACAGTAGATCCCTATCCCAAGTAAAGGTGTATGCTTTTCAGAGCTGACTATACATAATCAGTATCAATTCAATATCATAAATCTGAAATTAATGTGCCTGGTTTCTATCTATATTAGCGATCCATAGGCAACTATTATTTGAAAAATTGATGCTGGACAATATATGCAGTGTAATACTTGAAACGAAAAGCAGGTTCTCAGTTTGTGATGATTTCACCTGTTTTAAATTTCCTTTTCTGAGTTGATAGTTGGAAATATTACAAGAGCTATTTTGACTTCTTTGTATGCAAATGTACAATGAACTTTGTTATGGGGTTTGTCTGATGTCATGCAATTGATGCAGCTATTATGACATATTCATCTGTCCCAAATACCTTTGATTTAATAGGTGAAAAATTACAAGAGTTACTCTTTTTCACCTTTTGGATGTGATACAGATCTGTATATGAGTAAGTGTTGGATCATAATACCATGATCTTTATTTAATAACTTTTTATGTGTATGTCTAAATATCTTTATATTTTAGGATATTTTTCTTCTTAATAATGAGATGTATTAAAAGTTAAGTTTTATAACTACAACATTACATATTGAAATTAGAGTGCCCCCTAAAAAGAGTCTTCTTTTCCTCTCTCTGTTGTCGATTTGTATAGAAAGACAGAAGGACAAATTTTTGCTTTTATATAGTAGATTAATATTCATAAAAACTTGATACACAAAATAATTTATGAAAGCAAATGTGTTTTTATTTATAATACAAGGGGCAGAATTACCAAAAGACATTCTCAAATACAGTCTTCCTGCCAAGACACTGCCCCCTCTGCATTGAAGTAGGCCAGCTAGTCCTCCTTGACCTGTTTTGCACACACAGTATAGAGGCCACCATGGGAAACCATGTTATAGACACATATGTCCACATATCACTCTCGTCTATGCCGTTAGTAGGATCTGCTAGTGATGTAGATAGTGGCCATAGGTAAGTGGATTTCCACTAAAGCAAATTATGAAGGGCACAGCAGGCCAAAACCACCCACTCAATTTTGTCTACATGTAAATTAATGGGTGTATTGAATATGCAAAACCTACTACACATGATGCCAGAGACATTCTCCATAGTGCGCCTTGCCTTTGATAGTCGATAATTGAAAATCCGCCTTTCTTTAGTCAATCTCCTTTGAGCAAAGGGCTTCATTAAGTGTTCATGCAAAGCAAATGCCTCATCTGCTACAAACACAAAACTGAGTTTTTTTTGCATTGGGAGGTAAATGTAGGCTTTTGGACATCATCCTTTCATAAAATACAGTGTACTTGATAAACCCACCATCTGATGCATGGCCATTTTTCCCCATCCAAATATAAATATTCATTGTTCGCATTAACAGTGGCCATCAACACTATACTAAAAATACATTTATAATTGTTCTACATACAGCAGTACAAGTGTTGGCAGGTGGTGTTATGCAGATAAGTTCCCACATATTGCCTCAATGCAATTTGGGAAATTTCAACTTGACTCGAAGTCATGTGCAATTAATTGCCAATCCTCAATTGTCAAAGGAAACTAAAAACAAAAATACAAAATTAAAATATAGCTCTAAACACATATATCTGTCCAACATCATATAGCATAAGGGCAGAAATCGAAAAATACTTTGGGGGCATAAAGTGGAGACGAGCAGCATTTAGCATTAGGACAGCAAACTAATAACACTTCAGGGGCATTCACTGTAGTCCAGCAGCAGTTATCATAAGGGCAGATAACTAATAACACTTGGGGGGCATACAGTGGAGTCCAGCAGCATTTAGTATAAGGGCAGAAAGAGAATAACCCTTGGGGGGCATACAGTGGAGTCCAGCAGCATTTAGTATAAGGGCAGTAAGCGAATAACATTTGGGTGACTTACAATGGAGTCCAGCAGCATTTAGTATAAGGGCAGAAAATGAATAACACTTGGGGGGCATACAGTGGAGTTTTTAAGGATTTAGCATAGGGGCAGCAAATGAATAACACTTGGGGGGAATTCTCTGCAGTCCAGCAGCATTTAGCATAAGGACAGCAAAAGAATAATAGTTCAGGGGTATACAGTGGAGTCCAGAAGCATTTAGTAGAAGGGCAGTAAGAGAATAACACTTCGGGGGCATACAATGGAGTCCAGCAGCATTTAGCATAAGGGCAGAAAATGAATAACACTTGGGGGCATACAGCGTAGTCGAGCAGCATTTATCATAAGAGCAGCATACAAATAACACTTGGGGGCACACAGTTGAGTCCAGCAGCATATAACATTGAGAGACATTAAAAATTGTTCTTACCTTGAATTACTGCACCTTGAGGATGGTGAATATCTCTTTGAAGGTCTCTTGTACAATGAGACCCAAAGCTTGTGTTGAGATCACTGTGCCAAACTTTAGGTCAGCCACAGATCTTCCAGTCACCAGGAATCGCAGAGTAGTGATCAGCCTCTCCTCAGCAGGTATGGCCCTCCGCAGCTTGGTATCCTGTGATGTATGGCATCACTAGGCCAAGAAATTCCTGGAACGTGGCATCATCCATCCACAGGAAGCTCTGGTAGTCTTCTGGATTATTCTCCCAAATTTCCATTAGCAGTGGTATGTGTGAGAGAGAATTCCTCTGCAGCAGCCACTCCTTCATCCAGCATGAGCAAACCTTTCTCCGCTTCACAGACCTCTTACTGGGGGAGATGAACTAAGCTCTAAAACGTGGTAAACTGGAGAGTGATAAACCACCAGCCAATCAGCTCCCAACTGTCATTTTTCAAACACAGCCTGTAACATGACAGTTGGGAGCTGAGTGGCTGGTCGTTTATCACTCTCCAGTTAATCAGATTACATCTCCCACTATATCTGTTAACAGCACAACTCAAGCATATGCTGTCAGCATACGATAGCGAAAGGGATGCATAATGAGGCAAAGTAGACACAGGGCCTGATTCAGCACAGATCACACGGCTGCGATCGCACATACCCAGCCGATGCAAAAATATGCTAATAACTGCAATCGCACAGCAACCGCAGCACTATACCTAGACGCCCACCACTTTATAAAGCCACCCACTTCCCTTGACATGAATCTGCAAATCATGAAAACATTGGTAAATGTCGATTAACATCAGAACCATATGCACAATTGTAGTTGACCTGACCCTGCCGTACAAGCTGCTAAACTTCCTGTCACCATCTAGACCTCTGCCAGCATATACAATTGCAGGGGCTTAATTATATATGGCCCTGTAAAGGCGTTCAACACAAACACGCCAACTTTCCACCGACAACCCCACCCTCTCCACCCCCAAATGGTCACTTCATATCAATCACTATGCGCTTGGACTGCATGCTCATTGTGATTGATTTCCGATGCATAGGTATATGCAGAATGCAAACATCGGCTGGCTGCGTGCAAACACAGCCATGCGATCCAACCTGAATAAGGCCCACAGTTTGTTTAAAGGCAAGCCAAAAACAAACCAGAGGAAATTAGCAATGCAACATTATTCAGCTGGTATAAAGAACCAATGTTCCCTCAATTTAAATAAATTATAGTTTGAAGGGTAATTAGGTGAGTGCAGAGTATGTATGATTTTTCTTTTTAAATGATGTTGTCACATACATGAGGTAAATTCAGTGAATTAAAGCCTATTATTTTTATACATATTATTATACTGCCTACAAGGGCCAGCCCAGTCACCCATCTTCTCCACTAAGTCACTCAATCTTTTGGCTAAAAACCACTGTTTGGATACATTATCTGCACGTCCATGCTATGCACACAAGGACATACAATGCATATGTCTGGCATCAGTTGGATATACCTGCAATCTATTCATATGTTGCCTTGCTCACAACAAAACGAATGACGAGTCTACAAAACTAGTACATTAATATCAGGGGGGACGTTAACAAACCTATTACATTTTACATGAACCCAAGATTAAACATATTCACATTCACATAAAGGTGCTTTGTGAGGTGTTTTCAGTAACTTTTTGAAATGTACTGTGAGCCTGATTCAGAGGTGCACGCTATTTGCGTGCACTATCTCTGAATCGGGGCATCCCTATTTTATTTATTCCGGCCTCCAGGCCACTTGAACAGCTGTGGGTGACCACCCACAGCTTGTGCGAGTGGCCTAGAGATGGTTGTGATTATTGCGACCATCTGCATTGCGAGGAGACCCTTATGGTAGGGTCTCTGCACTCGCAATGCCAAGTGGACTTCCGGCTCTAATAGAGCCGGAAGTCCACTACTGACATCACGAGTGATGTCAGTAGGGCCGCCCACAAACGGCAGGTGTTCTTTCGGGAATGCCTCCGTTTGCTCAGCCACCCCCCCTACCCGCCTACAAAATGGGGCAAGCTGTCGATCAACATCGACAGCTGCCCCGTATTGCTGCAAGCTCCAGAGCGAGTGAAGATCTCACTCGCTACGGGGCTCGCACACGCGCATTGAGCATGCCGAGCATGCGCACTGGGCCACCATCGACCCGCGAGCGGGTCTGAATCAGGCCCTGTGTCCCTATCTCTCCCCTGGCTTTGTAAGTATAGTCACCATTTTACATTTCAGTATATAACAAAGGTGTAATTTCATTCCTGAAAGCATTAGTTTATTGCATTGTTTCGCTATTTTTTTTGTTTGCCTGTTAATGTATATTTGTTATAAAAAATACAAAAGCAGCCGTAGTATCTGAGGGTTTAGAAGTGAATGTCACTCAGAGCAGTTCTAAATATAATTGCAACATTTATTGACAAAATGAATACATGAAAAAACAATATTAAAAATAGCAGCTATTATAACGTATTGCAACAATGTGAATTCAAATGAGCAAGCAATGGTACTTCAATAATCAATTTATCCTGGAGTCCAGACCCCTAAACAAGTGATGGCTATAATAGTGTTCCTCAGTTAGAAAAGAGTTTCCATATGGGGTATATTGAAGATGGTCCACGCACTAGTGCAATAGAATTCCAAATAAACACATATTGTGTGAATGTTCCACAGCACTGGGTAATACCTGCACAGGTGTTGGTACCGTCCCATGTTATGCTGAGTGGAAATCCAGCAATAGCGGTACAGCAAACCACGTCCACAGATGGCTGGCTCCGGTGTTCAACCCAAGCTGTGCGGAACTCAAGTGGTGATGGGAAGCCGCTCTGGAGGGTCCGTGTGACCGATGTATTCTAGAGGGTTTCAGGTGGAAGTTAATTCTGCAGGTGGATGGGAGACATGAATGTGAGGCTTTTGGTAAAGCCGCTCACAGGCTGTGACACCTGGAAAAGCAGTCTCCGTTTTAGTCTGCCAAACAAAGTGCAAGTGCTTCCATTCAGTGCTCACAGTATTTAGAACTGCTCTGAATGACATTCACTTCTAAACCCTCAGATACTACGGCTGCTTTTGTTTTTTATATCCTATTGTGTTGTGGTGAGAGTGACTCTCTCACTCAGCTGTGTTATATCTGGAAGGGTTACTTTAACTCCTCAGCACCTGGGCCTAATTTCGTTTTTAAATGTATATTTGTTATATGGGGAAGAATTAAAGTTGAAATTGAAGAGGACATATTAAAAAAAAATATGATATCTGTTTCGTTTTAACTTTGGGACTTCCATATTGTATATAATATTATAAGAACTACTCAGGAATTATTCCATATGTGAATCACAGTAAATTCCATCCCCATGCCACATATTTCTTATATTTACATGTATGTTTAGGCATACAGTAGAACGCATGTTATATGGTGCATACACACGGTCAGATTTTTCCTTCAGATATGAACGAAAATGATTTAAAAATCGTTCAGTCGTTCATATCTGAAGGAAAATCGTTCATATCTGACATGCCTGAACGATGGACGATCAACGATGCGCGTTCCCGATGGTCAGATAACGATATTTGACATCTGATGTGTTTGCAGTCAGACTTGGACGATTCCATTCATTTTAATGCAGTCAAAAATCATTCAATCGTTCAAATCGTTCAAAACTTTGGTAAAATCGTTCAAATCGTTTAATCGTTCAATCGTTCATCTGACAAATCTGACAAGTCTGACAAATCTGACCGTGTGTATGCTCCAATAGACTTAGAACTCAAGTCTGATGAATCATGAAAAAGAAAAATCACACATAAGTATACATATTCTAGCATGTTTATGTAGTAAGTGCTATCTTTGGATGGAGATTAGAAAGCTTGTCATCCTGTATGTCTTACTGAACAGAGCTTTGCTAAATATCTCAATTTTAATTGGTATAGTAGCTATAGCCTGTTATGTTATATTCCAGAGTAAAGTACTCACCTGTGCAATATGCTACATAGCAATCTTGTATTCCACTCAGTTCATATACATAATATCCAGCAGGACAAGCTTTAATCTGAATAGTTGCTGACCAGTGACAACAATCGTCATTAAAGTTGGAACAAGCAGTGCGACTTATTATACCATCGCTAACCATCGGATGGGATCCACTCAGCCACATTGGGGCAGTAGTACCACAACTCTGTTTTGGCACACAGTATTCTGGCATGTTAATGCCTCCTTTGCCAATAAAGCGATGCCATCCACTCAAACCTTTGTCACAATGAAGACTATAGCTGCCTACATTAGATGTACTTCTCCAGATGTCATTGAGAACAATGTGACTTGAGCATGGATCAGAACATTCGATGCCATCTCCTATGAACCCATCATTACAGACACATTCAGCTGAACCTGTAGAATCATCACAGTTAGCATTTGGGTCACATCCTGCAGTTGCACAGGGACTTGCAGCTAGAGAAGAAAAGTGCAAAAAATAAAAAGGAAAATATTATTCCAATGCAAACCACCTTTACATACTGTATAATACATAACATGCAGTTTCACTGATTATTCCAACTTTACTATTTCTTAACAAACAAAATAAAACAAAAAACAACAACAACAGTACAATGCACTGTTTTGAGATGAATAGATCAGATCTCTTACAAACCAAAACTAATTAGAAAGAAAAACAATATCAAGAGAGAGATCTGGCATTCATTTGTAAATATACTTCACACCCATTGGTGTAACTATGGCAGGGTGAGTAGGGCATGTGCCCTGGGCACCGTGGCAGACACAGCAGAGGGGGGCACAGCTGGCCAGGACATCGTACCCGCACCGCCCCCCGCCACCATTGCACTGGTCTGGACTGTGTGAGGGCTACTGAACGAACAGGCAAGTGTGCCTGCAGGGGACTGTAGAGGGAGCTGCAGCAGAAGTGCGCAGCCCATCCCAGGCAGTCTTGCCATTCAGAGCTGCCGATGGAGGCTAGGATGATTGTGCTTCCCCAATGCTGTCTCTGCTCCAGATCAGCCACTGCAGCCAGGTAAGTAAGTATTTTTTTTTTGCTGGTAGGGAGGAGTGGGGGTCGGACTGCTGTGGAGGGGGGGTGACTTTCAATTGATGTCAGCCATGCTTTTACTTAGCTGGCTGCATTTGTGTGAAAAATGTGTGTGTGTCTATGTCAGTGTGTGTGAATGTGTGTTATTGTACATGTGTCACTGTGTATATGTATCTATGTCAGTGTGTGTCAATGTTTATGTGTGTCAGTGTGTGTGTCAGTGTGTATGTGTATCTGTGTCACTGTGTCTGTGTATGTGTGTCACTGTGTGTGTGTATCTGTGTCAGTGTGCTTGTATGTGTATCTGTGTCAGTGTGTGTATGTGTATCTGTGTCAGTGTGTGTTAGTGTGCATGTGTATTTGTCTCAGTGTGTGTATGTGTCAATGTGCATGTGTCAGTGTGTGTGTGTCACTGGGTGTGTGTATTTATGTCAGTGTATGTGTGTCAGTGTATCTGTGTCAGTATGTGTGTCTGTGTCATTGTCTGTGTATCTGTGTCAGTGTGCGTGTGTCACTGTGTGTGTATCTGTGTCAGTGTGTGTATGTGTCAGTGTGTGTGTATCTGTGTCAGTATATGTGTGTCTGTGTCAGTGTGTGTATGTCAGTGTGTGTGTATCTATGTCAGTGTGTGTGTATCTGTGATGGTGTGCTGAGAGATGACACTGATGGGAGGCGATGGTGGGGCTGAGAAATAACACAGAGGGAGGAGGCGATGGTGTGGCTGAGAGATGACACAGAGGGAGGAGGCGATGATGTGGCTGAGAGATGACACAGAGGGAAGAGGCAATAGTGTGACTGAGAGATGATGCAGTGAGGGAGGGATGGAGGTGATGAAGTGCTAAGAGATGATGCAGGGGGGAGGCAATGGTGTGCTAAGAGACGTCGCAGGGGGGCAGGTGGTGGTGTGCTAATAGATGATGCAGGGGGGAAGCAAATGTGTGCTAAGAGATGATGCAGGGGGGAGGAAATGGTGTGCTAAGAGATGACGCAGGGGGGCAGGTGGTGGTGTGGCTGAGAGACGATGCAGGGGGGAGGTGATGGTGTGCTGATAGATGATGCAGGGCTGAGGCAATAGTGTGGCTGAGAGATGACACAGGGGGGAGGTGATGGTGTACTGAGAGACAATGCAGGGGGAAATTGTGTGGCTGGGAGATGCAGGGGGAAGGAAGATACAAAGGGGAAGGAGTCTTTTTGAATCGCTGTTGTATGATGATGACCCTGTTATTATTCTTACACAAACAGGCATCTTCCCGATGATGTGGCCTACAGTACGTGAAAAGTGAATACCGACTGAAGACGCCATCATCCCAGGGAGGATATATCTCTTCAGAGGTACCACATTGTGAGAAACCACTGTATAGGTAAGTTGCATATGGAATGGAAAGGAATGTTCCCAGAGTGACGAGAAAAGGCTGGCGTGTCATGTCGGCACACACCATTTTCAGTGACCACGCTCATTCGGTATGTGACCACGCCCCTTTGGTATGTGACCATGCCCACTTTTTTGCCGCGCACCTGCAGTGCACAACATATTTTTTCATTTGTGTGTATGTGTGTATTCTAAGAGAGCTTTTGCCCAATAAACCACTCATTATCTATACAAAGAATAAATCCTTAAAGAATATATTTAAATACATTTTTAAAGACAACTAAGATTCCTACCATCAGTCTGATAAATCTCCAAGATAAACAATGGATACCATCTAGACCACCAGGCTTTTACAGATGTGGCAAGAATAGATGCACAATATGAACTCATATTCCTAGATGAACCAATACTATAGATATGAGTTTTAGAAAGTAACCATTTACTATCAATAGTTTCACGAATTGTGATTCCATCTATGTCATCTACTTATTAACATGAGAATGCGGTCTAAAATATGTATTTTTAAAAAGAAATTCTTGGAGCACTGTCATAATATTATTAACACATTTCCTAACAACAGTGTTTCTAGGGCACTTTACTGAAGTTCACAAAGGTGACATCAGTAATCTATCTATCGTTGGTATAGAACAGTTCCCGAACACTCCACGTGGAGGAGATAGACATAAAATCCTGTGCCACCAGGAAGTCTACTGGATGTTCAAATTGAATACTCTACATCAAAATGGCCTCAACTAATCTGTGGAACTTAACAGTATAATTTGATGCAATTTACTTCAGATGTCTTGGGTAGATAGGGTCCCTATCACCATAACAATACCCAGAGTATTAACTTCAGGGTTATTATTTATTTTGGTAATTGGCAATTCATTAATCCATATTCTATATATTATTATTTAAAAATTACATATAATAGTCTTCTATTCTAACAATCTATGTATGCTTATGAGGGCCCTGGGTGAAAATGTGGTTTTGCACTCTCTCTCCCCCTCTGTTTTAAGAAGATTCCTTCAGTGCTTAATAAACCTCTATGTGTTTTGATACATTTTATCGTATAATGTATGTTTGATCTAATATTTATTGCTAACTAAACTGATTGTTATTAGTTCAACCCATACAAACCTCTAATTTCTACTCCTCAGATATATTACCTGTAATTTGGCAAGATAATTATTTTAATGATTTTAGTGTCTTTGAATATCGCAGAGTCACGTGATCTTTGTTTACACCACGTGATTCCACAAACGTAGCAACTATGGAACCTGTTCAACAACAGATCTGCATTCATTAGAGTCTGCCACCTGTCTGTGGAACTGCATATGAGTCACGGACACATGACCGGCTCTAACCAATTGGATGGTACCTACACGTCACGGGTCACATGACCGGGTAGCGCTCACATGATTGCGACTGGGGTATAATGAATACATTTATTTACTTTACTTTAATTATTAACAATACTCATTTTTATTTTTAAATGTTATGTTGAATCAAGATATGATTGCATACCCTTACTCTAGAATGTATTTAATAATTTACTGCATGGCTTTGTTAATTATTTATAGACACCTGATAATGATTCACTCATTAGAGCATTATAAGTATTGGAGACCCCTATGGAAGTCCAAACATTTGCTCCTCATGAAGGTGTGGGTCAATTCCACATGGAAACGCATTGAGCCCTACTGCATTGGATCCCTCACTCACTAAATATGTATAAGAAGAGGACATCACTGGATTTATGCCATACAGATCCAGACCAGCTAATTGAGTGGAGATACCACTGGACTGTTTCTATTGCTACAGGACACAAACCTTGTGGGGATGCCTTACTAACACTGCCAGAACTGGTAATATTGCTCCTTTTTCTACCTGGATAAAAAACTGGGAGATAAACTTTTAATTGGCTTTTGGATCCAGTGGCTCTTAATAGTGAAGTGCAGGTTATCCTAAAGCTGGGTACACACGTAAAGATTTTCTGTCCAACCATCCAACTAGTTGATTGGTTGGAATGAAAATCTGGTAATGTATGGGAGTAAATGATGATCAGCAATTTGCTCCTGAATGCCAGAAAACAGATGAAAATGGTCGTCAGACAAGTTTGTTAAATGTTTGATCTAAACAATTTGTTCAATCAGTTTTGGTCCATTTTCCGGCATTTGGGAGGAAATTGCTGATTGTCATTTGCATTCATACCTGACCAGATTCTAAGGGTCAGATTCCATAAAGAATGGGAAAAAACACTATATATATGTTCAATTAATCTAATGGAGCTAATCATTAAATACAGATAACACAAGACCAGTATTCTAGAAAAAGAAATGGAAGATATAAAGAAAGAATTGGAACCTTTTCAAACTAACAAAGAATATCAAGAAAATGATTCAATTATCAATGAGAGGATTGTAAATTTAGAAAAAGTTATTGTAGAGAACAAGAAAAATAAATTTAAAAGGGATCTATATGATTATTAGAATAATATGGTTAGAAATTACAAATGTTCTAATCTCAAATTACAGAATAACAAAGTGAGATCAGACCATAGAAAAACTATATCTGAATTAGGCACAGGAATGCGTCAATTTAATGATAGAATGCACACGAATCCCCATTAGATCACCGAGAGTAAATGGAGGGCCCCTAAATCTAGTTTTCCATCATCTAAAGGAGAACAATATGAACACATAGGCACCTATGGGGATTCGGGTGCTAAACCCAAGACAAACCATCAAGTCAGTAGAAAAGTGACTCAATCTCCATATAAGGATTTTCAGGAAGAACCACCATGTCCCAATCATTGGGAATCAAAATATCATCTTACAAGGAACTCAGGGATATCAAAAAGGCATTGAGAAAAATTTTTAGAGGTTGCAGAGGAGGTACACATACTAAAGAAAAATATAAGAAGGACTTATTTATTTATTACTAGTTATTTATATAGCGCACACATATTCCGCAGCGCTTTATATAGCAAATGTGGCCACTCACAATACTCCCTGCCCAGTGGAGCTTAATATTCCTTACCACATGCACACAAACTAGGGTTCATTTATTTTATTTTTTTGGTGGGAGCCAATTAACCTACTAGTATATTTTTGGAATGTGGTAGGAAACCAGTATACCTGGAGGAAACCCACGCAAGCAGAGGGAGAATATAAAAACTCCGCACAGTTAGGGCCATGGTGGTAATTGAACCCACAACCTCAGTGCTGTGTGGCAGTAATGCAGTAATGCAGTTGACAAATTTCCCAACAACAGTGTTTCTAGGCACTTTACTGAAGTTCACAAAGGTGACATCAGTAATCTATCCATCGTTGGTATAGAACAGATCACGAACACTCCACGTGGAGGAGATAGATAGATAATCTTGTGCCACCAGGAAGTCTACTGGATATTCAAATTGAATACTCTACACCCAGATGGCCTCAATGAATCTGTGGAACTTAACAGTATAATTTGATGCAATTTACTTTGGATTTGTTGAGTAGATTGGGTACTGTTATGGTGATGGGGACTCTGAGTATTAACATCAGGGTTATTGTTTTTTTGGTAATTTGCCAATTCATTTATCCATAGTCTATATATTATTTAACAATGACATAATAAACTTAAATTCTAATAATCTATGTATGCTTATGAGATCCCTGGGTGAAAATGTGGTGTTGCACTTTCTCCCCCTCTTTTTAAGAAGATTCCTTCACTGCTTAATAAACCTCTATGTATTTTGATGTATTTTATCGGATAATGTACTGTATATTTGATCTAATATTTTATTGCTAACTAAACTGATTGTTATTAGTTCAACACACACAAACCTCTCATTTCTACTCCTCAAATAATGATTTTAGTGTCTTTGAATATTGCATAGTCACGTGATGCTTGTTTACACCACGTGATTCCACAAACGTAGTAACTTTGGAACCTCAGATCAAAAACAGATCTGCATTCATTAGAGTCTGCCGCCTGTCTGTGGAACTGCATATGAGTCACAGACACATGACCGGCTCTAACCAATTGGAGGGTACCTACACGTCATGAGTCATGTGACCGGGTAGTGCTCACATGATCATGACTGGGGAATAATGAATACAAGTACTTACTTTACTTTAAGTATTAACAATACTCATTTATATTTTTAAATGTTATGTTGAATCAAGATATGATTGCCTACTCATACTCTTGGATTTATTTAATCATTTGCAACATGGCTTGGTTAATTATTTATAGACACCTGATAATGATTCACTCATTAGAGCATTATAAATATCGGAGAACCCTATGAAGCTCCAAACATTTGCTCCTCATGAAGGTGTGGATCACTTCCACATGGAAACGCGTTGAGTCCTACTGTATTGGATCCCTCACTCAATAAATATAAATATATATAAGAAGAGGACATCACTGGCTTTATCCAATACAGATCTGGACCAGCTGACTGAGTGTAGATACCATTGGACTGTTTCTATTGCTACAGGACACCTGCTGGATAATAAACCGGGACATAAACTTTTAATTGGCTTTTGAAAAAAAGTGACTTTCAATAGTGCAGTGTGGGTTATTAAATTATTTATGCAATTTCTGCTCTTATATTTGCATATGGGTAGTTGTGGAGCGCTGGTTTAGATAACCACACAATTTATAATAACAGTCAATTTATTATACTATTATTACATATATCAAGCAGTAAAATATAAACATAAAATATATAAAAAAATTATACAGTCCATTGCTATAATCAGTTCAAGCTCTATATTTGATTGTTTCCCAGATTCCTTTCTAAAAGGGATAACTCAAAAGGGTGACCAAATGGTATCATGTAGGGTGGGTGAGTAATCTTCCATTAACTCAGTGCCCATTCTTAATAAATCTACACATGAGCATGGAGGTCCCCTAATGACAGGCAAAAATCTTTTTTTGATATATAGACTTCAAAATAATGAACTTATCCACTCATTATGCCTTAAATTGGGACATAAATGTGCAATGTGGAATGGATAGTTAGTATCCATTCCACTGATGAAAGTATCACACAAAATTGCTCTCATCCGCTCGTCAGCAGGAGTACTCACTGATGGACTCACTGATGTACACACTGATGGAAGTATCACACTGATGGAAGTATCACACAGAATTGTGTACTCACTGATGGAAGTATCACACAGAATTGCTCTCGTCCGCTCATCAGCGGGAGTGCAAACAAATTCTGGATCTGCTGTGCAGTCCGGTAATGCCGTTGATGGACACAGTCTGTGGGGATGCAAATGAGTTCAGGATCTACTGTGCAGTCTGCTGAAGCTGCTAAAGGACACAGTCTGCGAGGGTGCAGACAAGTTCTAGATCCACTGTGCAGTCCAATATAGCCGCTGATGGACACAGTGAGTAGGAGGATGGTGAGGGGGCCACTGCTCTCTTAAGTGGTCTGACACTGAGCAATATATGCAGTGTTAAGTTACCTCCATCCTGGCTGAATTGAAGTGCAAATACAGGTGAATCTGTGAGATTAGTCTGGGGGGCTTGAAGTGCAAATACAGGTGAATCTGTGAGATTCTCCGTCCTTGATGCGTTACTCCGGGAATGGCAACCCCGGTATCCTCAGAAGGTGTAAGTCTCACTGAGATGGTTGCAGCTATTCAAATAGCTGTAATTGCTTACTGATTAGTGATTAGTGTAGATTTCCATCAGATGATTTAACAGGTTTCAGTGAGGTTAACTAGCACTTCTATAGACTATTGTGTATAGAGCTGATAACTTCCAAAAAATTCCATATATACACAAACTACGAATAAAGAGACTTTGTGTTACTCAGTACACTCAAATGACTATGATAATAAGATAAAAGAATAGAATGGGACTTTAAGAGTTCTCATACAGTACTCCTCTATTTTGTTATTTGTAAGAATATCAATATTATTTAAGACGATATGCCAAATTCATTTTTTACTCAATTCATTTATGGAGGAGTAAATTAAACAAGACACATTAAATGATATGTTGTATGAGAAAAACTAAATATACTAAAAAGAACGGAATATATAGATAAGAAAAAAAAATATAAATAAGGTTTGTTGATATTAAACAATTTTTTTCTCTGGATCTAAGAGATATTCCAAATTATCTCTAAAAAAACTCATTTGGGACAATATGTATGTTTTTTTTTACCTTTTAAATTTATCTTATAGGATTTTTTTCCCCCATTTCCTTTCTACATCCTCAGATGTCTAGATGTAGAGTACACCTCAGTTTCATCTTAGAGGTGCACCAGGAATTATTTTGCATCAGAAATGTTAGCTTTTATGTAGAAAATACCAAAGATAACAAACACATTATGCAGACCTGAGAGTGCATAAACATACAGTACCAGTCAAAAGTTTGGACACACCTTCTCATTCAATGGTTTTTGTTTAATTAAATTATTTTCAACATAGTAGATTAATACTGAAGACATCAAAACTATGAAAGAACACATATGGAATTATGTTGTAAATACAAAAGTGTTAAACAATTCAAAATATGTTTTATATTTTAGATTCCTCAAAATAGCCTCCTTTTGCTTGTGTGACATCTTTGCACACTCTTGACATTCTCTCAATCAGCTTCATGAGGTAGTCTCCTGGAGTGGTTTTGAATTAACAGTTGTGACTTGTCAAGAGACAATCTGTGGAATTACTTGCCTTCTTAATGTGTTTGAGACCATCAGTTGTGTTGTGCAGAGGTAGGGTTAGTACACAGTGGACACCACTATTTGACTACTGTTGTAATCCATATTATGGCAGCAACCACTCAACTCAGTAAAGAGAAATGACAGTCCATCATTACTTTAAGACATGAAGGTCAGTCGATACGGAAAATTTCAAGAACTTTGAATGTATCCTCAATTGCAGTTGCAAAAAACATCAAACGCTATGATGAAACTGGCTCTCATGAGTACAGCCCCAGGAAAGGAAGACCAAGAGTTATCTTTGCTGCAGAGGATAAGTTCATTAGCGTAAGCATCCTCAGAAACTGCTACTTAACAGCACCTCAGATTAGAGACAACAAAAAGTCTTCACAGAGTTCAAGTAGCAGACAAATCTCAACATCAACTGTTATGGGGAGACTGCGTGAATCAGGCCTTCATGGTCGTAATGCTGCGAAGAAGCCACTACTGAGGATGAACAACAAGAAGAAGAGAATTGTTTGGGCCAAGAAACATAAGGAAGGGGCATTAGACCCGTGGAAATCTGTACTTTGGTCTGATGAGTCCAAATTTGAGATTTTTGGTTCCAACTAGCGTGTCTTTGTGAGACGCAGAGAAGGTGAGCGGATGGTTTCTGCATGTGTGGTTCCCACTGTGAAGCATGGAGGAGGAGGTGTGATGATGTGGGGGTGCTTTGCTGTTGACACTGTTGGTGATTTATTCAAAATTCAAGGCTCACTTAACCAGCATGGCTACTACAGTATTCTGCAGCGCCATGCCATCCCATCTGGATTGCACTTACTGGGACCATCATTTGTTTTTCAACAAGACAATGATCCCAAACACACCTCCAGGCTATGTAAGGGCTACTTGACCAAGAAAGAAAGTGATGGAGTACTGCGTCAGTTGACCTGGCCTTCACAAGCACCTGACCTAAACCCAATTGATCTGGTTTGGGATGAGTTGGACCGCAGAGTGAGGGAAAAGCAGCCAACAAGTGCTCAGCACCTCTGGGAACACCTTCAAGACTGTTGGAAAACAATTCCAGGAGACTACCTCATGAAGCTGATTGAGGAATGCCAAGAGTGTGCAAAGCTGTCATCCAAGCAAAAGGGGGCTACTTTGAGGAATCTAAAATATAAAACATATTTTGATTTGTTTAACACTTTTTTGTTTACATTATAATTCCATATATGTTCTTTCATAGTTTTGATGTCTTCAGTATTAATCTACTATGTTGAAAATAATTTAAATAAACAAAAACCATTGAATGAGAAGGTGTGTCCAAACTTTTGACTGGTACTGTATATGCATTGTATGTAAAGAAAACTTTGTGTCTTACATTAGTGCATATCTAGTATTATGCAAAGATATAATTGAAGAATACAGAATGATGGTTTATTTTTAGTTAACAATGGCATAATTTGTAATATTCAGATTCGGAAGGCCAGTGTATAGTACTGTCAAAAATAGATATACCCTATAATACACAGTAGAACCTCATTAAAACATATTATTCTACTTCCGTTCATATAGAACAAGAGATGTCACACACCCAATAATATAACAAAACCACCTAAAGGGAGGGGGAACACCCTGTAGATAGGTGTACTAATAGGACAATGGTTTCTAGATATATATGGTCTGCACACATAAATACATGATAAATCTATACATACTCAATGTTGGATTACTAGTACTACGGAAAGATTGTTCCTGAGTAGTAGGTGCATTTTCCGATAGTGTAGTGGGAACGCTACTCCTGTCTAAAATACACTAACCACCTCATGCCCTCCATATAAATAGAGGTCACACAGAACTAGGTTCCATATTATATTATTCTATATATTATCTTATCAGAATCAGAAAAAAAGGGAAAAGGACACAGGAGATAGCGGTTTTTCTAATTGTGGTTTTATCACTTTGTGTAACAATTGACATCAAGAAGTTAAAAATATTCTAGAAAAGTACTGGCATATTATAAAAATGGATCCAATTCTGTCAACCCATATACCAAATAGAACAGAGATACTTTTTAAAAGGGCTAGAAATGTAAAATAATTTTTATCTCCTAGTCTATTGCCAAGTATAGAGGATTCTAATAAGAATCATTTTTTTAATCCAATAGACTGGTTTTATACATGTGGAAACTGTAAAGTTTGTCCACACAGTTTAAAAGGAATAAATACCTTTAAAAGTATTCATGAAAAATAATTTAAAATTAAGGGGTTGATCAATTGTTATACCACTTTTGTGGTTTACTTGTTGATTTGTGGATGTGTAAAATGTACGTTGGGAAGACAAAGAGGTTATTAAAAATTTGAATTTTAGAACATTTGCGCAATATTAGAAATAAGATTGAGAATCACAGTGTACCTAGACACTTCAGACATTGCCTAGACAGTAATCCACCAAATTTGAGATTTCTGGGCATTAAACATGTTAAAGTGGGTAAAAAAGGAGGAGACAGAGAAAACATGCTGGCTAAGAGGGAGACTTTTTAGATTATTACATTAAATACTGTGTGCCCCAATGGACTTAATGAGGGGTTTGAAAATACTCCATTTTTAAAAAGCTAATATTTCTTCTATTTAAAGATTCAAAGAGTTAAAATCCCTTTTGTCCAAGGTGAAGAGGTATGTTTTTTTGTTACTATATGATTTGGCAAAGTTGTAAATTGTATCAATGTATTATGATTTTTATTGTACCAATTTTATTGAACCCATTTTTATTGGACCCATTTTTATTGGACCAATTTATGTTGCTATGTTTTAGATAGACTTATTACGTGAGAAGAAATCCCTGAAATAGATGATTCTATGTTCTTTTTTATACCCAGTGCATTATGCATATCATCTAATCTTCTAAAAGCGTCCCACATAATATGTCTTTTTTAATTTTAATTTTATTACTATTCCTAATATAATATTCATATTATATTGTATGGATTATACAATGGAAACATTGTATCAGTATATTTGTAGCTTTATGCGTTTATATGCATTTTTTATACGCGGGCATGGTTTTTATATGTGTTTACATACAGTATATAAATGAAGAATTCCATTAATTAATTTAATGTAATGAGATAATGTTGTGCTGCATATTTTTTATTGGTTCATGAGTTTTATTTAACTGCCCTCAACAGATCACCAGCCAGCCTCCTGACAAAGTCCTAGTGACGAAATGCACAGGGGCATGGACTGGTAATCTATCTTTTTGTGGTTAGTGCTCTGGTGAAGAGTTCCTGGACACGTTGAGGACACCGGTCGGGAGCACCATTCCATTACTCTGCTGTCAAACTCTGTGGTGGTTAACTGCTTGTTGTGGTACGCACGCTCTGCTTGTTTTTACTTGCTAATAAATTTTATCTTGTTGATGCATGATGTATTCTTCTGTTTTGTTTTTAGATACTTCCTATCTGGATTTGGGTAATTATGGGGAAGACGCCGGGCTACAATACTATGGTGGCCAGTGCTGTGATACATGTATGGGACATTCTGTTGCTATATATTGGCTAAACAGACTTTCACCTGTTGTGCAAATGAAATTCAGAAAGGTGTCTTTGGGTAAATCATCAAAATCTGCGCACTGACTTTATATTTATATATATATATATATATATATATTTATATATATATAATAAGTTATCGTATATGGCCTTAGCAAGTGAAGTATTGTGCAATATATATATACCTCCACATGCTCAAATGGGCTCTTCCAATAACCCTAAGGTCTGAATAGTCCCCTGTGTGCATACAATGAAGTGCAATGTGCTATAAATATTATAAATGTCATAAATACTACAAATGTCCCTTATACACATTGAATAAATAAAAGCGAAAACATATAAGTTGATATAGGCGCAGGAGAATCGATAATAATTTTTAAAAATGTTCTAAAAACACTCTAAAAGACTATGCTCTACTCCAAAATATGCAATAAATCATAAGGTGCTTATCTTAATAGTTAATTTAGGCATGAGACAGCTTCCCTACACTTACATATACCTTTATTAAGGTGCATGCCCAATGCTCCATTATATTTGGATCAGCGGACACCCTTTATTTACAGGAAGAAAGCAATATTTTTATATATTTTTTTGCTTGTCATTAGCTAACTTCTTGTTTATCTATATTTAATCTGAGTTGGTGCTGGTACCCTATACATCACTATACAGTATGTATGTATATACATAGTTACATACACATGTATATATGTATATATATATATATATATATATATATATATATATGAACAAGGAACATCCGGCACTCTATAGTAGAAACTATAACTGGCTCCGGTGCCATGTCCAAATCGGTATTTATAATAACAGGTACAACAAACGGCACTCAAGGAGACTAAACAAATGCTGAGACTGAATGCAGTATGTTAATCAATGTTTCAGAGTAACCTCCTTTATCAAGACTGAATAAAAGAGCAATACAAACATGACATATATAACTTACCACCAGCGTGACATGTAGTGGTTCATCCCGCCCTCTGGACGAGTCCCGATGACGTCACCCATATCCCAGAGAGACGAACGGGAACTCATCAGGGCAGAGTGATCCACAACAGACATAGTGAAGCACCATCACCATGACAACCACAAACAAATCATCCAGAATGAAGTCATTAGGGCTAAATAATGCATACAAAAAATCAAAAGACCGCTGTATAGCGGTGTCCAATGGCATCAGCATCATATAAGAAGACCTGGTCGAACTACTAGCCATTAAACCAATATCTAGTGCACCATGATATATATAATAAAGTATCACAAGTCACCATATATGTGTGACTCATAGCAGGCAAGGATAAGTAATATGAAAGAAAATCACTATCCCCACTATCACCACCTTGGCACATAAGAAAGATAATAACATACATCATATAATACATCAAGAATAAATCAAGAATCCGAATCGTTGTTCACATGTCTCCTAAAAAATAGAGACAGTTCCTGAAAGTCAAGGGTGCATCGTTCAATGCATTCACAAAGCATATATTTCCAAAAAACATGAGTGACAGAATTTCATTAAGACCCTTAGGATATACAGTTTGAAGTTTGTATATCCATTGGGCTTCTTTTTGCAATAGAGACCGATCACGATTACCACCCCTAAGATCCGGTGGTACATGGTCGATCATTTTATATCTAATCGTAGAAAGATTAAGTTGGATTTCTTTGAAATGTCGAGGCACAGGTTGATCAATATTTTTTCCATCCAGTGCTGCTCTAATGCTGGACCTGTGTAACACCATGCCGTTCATCTCTCTGGGATATGGGTGACGTCATCGGGACTCGTCCGGAGGGCGGGATGAACCACTACATGTCACGCTGGTGGTAAGTTATATTTGTCATGTTTGTATTGCTTTTTTGTTCAGTCTTGATAAAGGAGGTTACTCCGAAACGTTGATTAACATACTGCATTCAGTCTCAGCATTTGTTTAGTCTCCTTGAGTGCCGGTCGTTATACCTGTTATTATATATATATATATATATATATATATATATGTGTGTATATAAAAAAATGTGGGCAAATATTGAACACTCGCAAATAAGATGAATAGAGGGTGCTCGGTTGTAATAAATGAATACATGAACTGTACCAAAATGATGATGCCAGAGAAAACCAGCACTCCAAAAATATAAAGCCAAAAAATTTATTTATGAACAATGCATGTTATCACAATGTCGACTCCACTTCAGTGATTCAATGTTTCAGTCACAAATCAAAAAGTGCAATGTGCCAAGTATAGTAGCAAGAAAAAGGGATACTTGCAAACTGCCACAGTCTGGAGTCAATACAGCAGGACAATACAGCAGGACATTGTGTCAATACAGCCCAATGGCCATTTCGGTGCTAACCCGCCACCCACCACTAACACTATCAACCCACCACCCACTGCCTAGGGGTGGCGGGAATAGCTCCGGGCTATAAGCCTAGGCCAGGGGTACCCTGTAGAGGGGGACCCCTTTACTGGGCGGTCCCCAACTCCCCAGGAATCCCTGGCCTGGGCTGACTAGCGGTCAGGGCTGATGCTGTGGCTGGGGGCCCGGTGAAAGGGCACCTCTGGCTGTGGCATCAGTTCCCTGCTAGAATGGGTCCGGAGCTGGTTTTAAATATGGGGGAACCTCATGCAAATATTTTTCTCCCTATATTTAAAACCAGGTCTCTCCCTGCTGCCTGGTGCTGGTTCGTAAATTACAGTGTAACCCTATACATTTTTCCCTGTAATTTAAAGAACCAGGACTGGCTGGCAATTCTGGGGCTGGATAGTATTATGGGGGGGACCACATGTCATTTTTAAAAAAAATATTAACACTATTGTAACACACTAGCCATTCGTAAACATACACAAATCACACTGAATGGAATTTTATATTATTGAGGTTAATAATACTGTAGGAACAAAAACAGACACATTTTATGTGATTTTAGCTGTTTTTATGATATTTTAAGAAAAAATCAAGACCCAAACCAAAACCGAAAAACAAAACACGAAGGTAAGGTTTTGGCAAAACCAATCCAAATCCAAAACCAGGGTAGATCCAGATATGAAACAAAAACACATGGGTCGGCGCACATCTCTAATAGATATATGTATATATTTATATTATATATATATATATATACACTGTGTATGTATATATATATATATATGTGTAACTAGCGGATTCTTAGAGCGCCAGAAATTGTAGTTTACTATAAAAACTTAAATTAGTGAATACCTTACCAGGGAGAACAAGTAGAAAATGGTACCAAAAAGTGTGTGTGAATATTAAGAAACAAATGCAGGACAGAAAAGGGGCACTCCCGAGATTATATGGGGTGTCAGCTCAATCCAATAGAAACTACAGGGTGGTAAGTCCCTAGTGAGAAATAATATAGATAATAGAACTGGATCAGAGCACCAAAAAGTTCCACACAGTAAATATATTGACATAAAAGTACAAAGTGCAAGTTCTAATGGTACATATATACCAAATGACCTATTCAGAAAGAACTGAGTTGTATAGATAAATTTAAGAATATAGAAACAATGCAATTTATTAGTAAAATAAGAAGGGGTACACACATGAATATCATGTAGACAAAATAAAAACAAATAACAAAATCAGACAATAAAATAATAAAAGCATGGATAAGAGTATAAGAGCAAACACAAATGAGCGTTATAAAAAAATCATAAATGTCTTATCTTATTTTTAAGAGGAGTGTATCAGTGAGGTGCAGGCTCACTGTCTGATTTTGTTATTTGTTTTTATATTGTCTGCATGATATTTATGTGTGTACCCCTCCTTATTTTACTAATAAATTGCATTGTTTCTATATTCTTATATTTATCTATACAACTCAGTTCTTTCTGAATAGGTCATGTGGTATATATGTACCATTAGCACTTGCACTTTGTATTTTTATGTCAATATATTTACTGTGTGGCACTTTTTGGTGCTCTGATCCAGTTCTATTATCTATATATATATATATATATATATATATATATATATATATATCCACAAAAAGAAGGCGGCACTCAGGGACTTGTCACATCATGTAAATAACAGTGAAACTTTACTGCATAAATTAACTTTTCAGGGATGTGCTTCCCTTCTTCAGGACAGTAAACAATCATGAATACAGTGAAACATTAAATAGGTGCACTTACCAATCGTGGAAACAGTTGTCGGAAGTGACGTCGTGGTTGACTCCAGCTCTTCTATGGAAACATAATAAACAAGGCAGTGTTACTGCTAATACTTAAAAACCACTAAAAACATAAACAACATTAATAGAGTGACTAAAAACTGTTTAAGACATGTGTACAATCATGTCACATGATAATGTGAGAAAAATAAACTGCTCAGGTATTGTGCAAATAAGTATTTGCAAATAAGTGCATATGATACTTAATGATAAAATATCAATCCATAATATATCTCTCAAATATGTATGCAACATAAAATATTAGATTTATATATAAAAAATCCTTATGTGAAAATATTTTAATTTAAAAGATTATTGTATATGAAAAGACTGGGCAGCCAACATGAGATCTCCTATTACCAAGTACATCTGAATATCATAGAATGTAACAACAACTATAATCTAAAATTTCTATATAATATCTCAAGTAACTTTGATTAAATAAAATATATTAATCATAGAGAATCATTTAACCCCCTGGGTTTGACAGTGTCTAAGCCGAAAATCTAACATGATTCTAAATGTAGAAATTTATGTGCTCTGTTACCCCTTCAAATCGATTCAGGTTCTTGATCTATAATTTTGTATTCCAAAGTCGCCATTTGTGAGGACATGAGATGTGTGTTAAAAATGTAATGTGCAATGCTTTTTAGCCCTTGATGTTTAGCCCTTGTCCATATGCCAGTTTTATTCATAACCAGTAGAGCAATGTAACACCTCACAGAGCAAAAGACATCATGGGTTAATTTCCACCTCTGCAAGGGACACTCAGGACTTACACCCCCTTCCATTTGCCTGCCTTTGTCCCTCATTGGAGTCTGGCTGACTGTACAGAGCCAGCCCAGTGAGTGTTTGTCAGAGAAGTAATATCTTGGGGAGGTAAGAGGAAGTTACTGGATAAGGGACTCAAACCAATCAGGAAATGGTGCAACTCCCCTGGGTGGTCACAAGAACTGTGGGAACTTGGAAGTTTTTAAAAGAAGTCACCAAAGGCAGCCCCACTTGTTAGTCACACTTCCAAGGTGCTTAGTGGAATGCATGACCAGTCCTGTGTGGTTGTATAGGCTATCAATGTTGTGTGAATGGTAGTAGTTTCGACTGTGTGGTATCCTGGAAAAGATTGGGTCGATTTATGCATCTGGAAACTCCTGTGGAGAGATCTTCATTCTCTGGTGTGGACTTGAACTCTATCACTGCTGTGTGAACTGTGGTAGGTTCGACTGTATGGTATCCCGTAAATGCTTGTGTCGACGTATACGTTATCACTTCTGTGTGAACTGTGATAGTTTCTACTGTGTGAAACTGTGTGTTGTTGGCTATTTGCTGGACTTGTCCTGGAACTTTGGGTCTCCTTCAGACCCACTCGCGAGCACTGTACGCTTGCAAGTGGGTCGATGTTGCCCAAATGCGCATGCACACTATGGAGGTGCCTCCGTCGTGCTCATGCTCGAGACCCAAATAACGATGGGGTAGCCGTCATTAGAGGTCTCGCAAAAAAAGGGGCATGCTGTTGAAGGTGCGTGACAGCACGCCCACTTTGGTGGGCATGCCGGGGGCATGGCTGCCCAGACGGAGGCATTCCCATGAGAATGCCTATTGTCTGCGTCCGAACCCACTGACATCACTAGTGATGTCAGTGGGAGTGTTTTGGGCTCTGATAGAGCCAAAAGCACTCCGGGCTTGCTGCAGGCGAGTCCCTACCGCAAGGATCTCGTCGCAAGCCCAATGGTCATAATGGTCTTGACCATCGCGACCATCTTTTTGGCCGCTCGCATAAGCTGTGGGTGGTCACCCACAGCTATGCGAGTGGCCAGGAGGCCGCTCAAATTTGAGCTAGGATGGCCCTGATTCAGAGTGAGCACTCTTGTCAGAGCATCCGGCTCTGAATCAGGCCCTTTATACTCTATTTGGACTGCCTATGTCTGGACTGCTACTTGCATATTGCCTGTTTGCTGTGTTTACCTCTTGCCATTGCATATTCCCTATTTTGGTGTGCCGTACAAAATAAACTATCACTTTGGTTTCATCTGCTCAGTGTCTGGGTAATTGAGAGAACCCTGTATCTTCACATTTGGCGACAACAACAGTGGGAACATTCAGACACCAGCCTTCAAGCATAAAGTCATAAAATACAGCAGGGAATGGAATCAGAACCACTATGCTACCGATACCTCATGAAAGGCCAACTGCAGGATCTCTGCCGAACAAAACAGATTGAGTTTTATGCACAGGACACCAGAGAAATATTAATGGCAAAACTAGCCCAGTGGGACCAAGATCATCCAAAGGAGGAGGACAATAAGGATGATGTACCGGAGCCAACTGAGTGTCAGGGAACCAGTGGGACAACTGCTTCATGTGCAATGCCTATCATTGGAGAGGCAGATCAGTTGCAGGAGTTGCTGGCAGCATTAGGATGAGGTACAGAAGTACTGGGGCTGCCTTGGGAGCACAGAAATACAAACATGCCCCACCAGCATTGGTAAGGCAGACAGCCAGGCTGCGATATCAGGACATACCACCTTTTGATGAGGCCAGCTTAGATATTGACATAGACATTTGCATATGTTTGGATCAGTGATGACTATGCATAGGATTGAGGCAGCAGAGTGGGCTCAATATTTGTTACCCAGTCTGAGTTTATGGGTGCTGGATGCATGCCATGTTTTGAGTCCAGAACAGACACTGGCATATGAGGAGGTCTGTGGGGTGCTGCTTGCCAGATACGCAATGACTGCTGAGTCATGCCATACCAAGTTTCAGTCGATGTCATGGAAAGGGGATTCATCATTTACAGAGTTTAATAACCTGTTGCGATGGAACTGTGACAGGTGGCTGGCCGGAAAGCGGGCACTTACGGTAGTGGATGTTAAAAATGTTATTATTCTGGAACAGTTGCTTAACAAGATGCCCCTGGAAATAAGAGTGTGGGTGGTGGATCGGAACCCCAACACTCCTGAGAAAGCAGCACACCTAGCCGATGAGTTCACAGCTAACAGTCCCCGGTGGAGAAGAGTCAACCCGGAGGAAAAGTCAGCCCCCCAACGCCCCCAACAATTCCAAAATCTCTCCCTGGCAACCCAGAGCCTGGCCCCACTACACACCCCAGCTCTGCAAATGGCCAATGCAAGACCACGGGGCCCAGCACATTCCGAGCCTTGGCAGTGCTACAACTGTTGCCAGGTAGGGCATGTGCAATGAGACTGTCTGTGGGGAAGAGGACCATTTCTGGGTGCCCAACCAGCTTTACCCAGGGTAGCATTGTGCCAGGAAATGACATTTGGTGTGGGGAGGGGAACTGCATTCCTGATGCACCAGAGGCAGAGGAAGTAGCATACCAAATGGAGGTGGTAGCAGCTATTGGGAAAGCTACCTCAGATAACATGAAGGCCAACCTACAGACTGTTAAAGTCAATGGGCAGGAACTGCAAGAGTTGACAGACTCCAGGGCCTCCATCACCCTGGTCCAACAGGAATTAGGCCCTCCCTGTCAACTGTTGGAGAAACAGAAAATTTAAATCTCCATGGCAGAAGAGCAGATAACTATTATACCCATGGCCTGGGTACACTTGGATTGGGGCCTTGACTCAGGGGAAGTGGAGGTGGGACTTGTTTTTCTGGTAACTTATCTGGGCAGTGGATTGGCTAGTTATTGTGTTGAGCTATCACCCAGAGCCAAGCACAGTCTTTGGTGACAGCACCCATGGACACTCTCAGGCCATCACCAGGGGTCTCGGTGGGATCAATGGCCACAACCCCTGACCTGTCACTGGGTAGAGATCCCAGAAACATGGATGGCTTGTCCCATCAGCAGGAACCAGGCCCAGTTCTACGCCACCCAGGAAGACCCATCACCACCTCTCCCAGTCAGTAGTGTTTCCTGATCACCCCTGGGAACAAGGCCTAAAAAGTGAGGGAGGAATGTGAGGACATGAGATTTGTGTTAAACTATATCCCACCAGACTCTTTTTTCTTTTATCAACAACCTCTCTGTTTTTATAAAGAGGTCCATCATGTCCAGATTTGCTGGTTTAAGATCTAAACGATCAGAGGAGTGTTTGAAAGTTTTCTATGATGATGCAGTAATTGAAACATGTTTTAAATAGTGAATGCTCCACCCAAGACCTCTTTATAAAAACAGAGAGCCTGTTGATAAAAGAAACAAGAGTCTGGTGGGATATAGTAGGTCTGGAAGATTATATTAAATGTAGCAGGATACCAAGAGGTTTGATGATAAATAAGAATCCCACTTTTGGTCAACCAAATGATACATTTTTAAAAGAATGGTACAGGAATTTGGATGAGGGTGCCTTAGATTTAATGTGGCTCATTGTGTATGAAAATGAAAAAAAAATGAAAGGATATAGAAAAGGATAGTATTGAGGTCGAATAAAAATGATTACATTCTGCCAATATGGATGAGTTTAAACAATTTTCAGAAAATATTGAAAACAAGATTAGTACAGTTGAAAAGGAAATTGTTGACACCAAAAGTAGTAAGTTTAAAAGGGATAAAGAGGATTATGACAAAGGTCAAGTGCGGAATTAGCACACAATTCGAAAACAGCTTAAAAAGAGTGCTCATGATTTTAAATGGCAGCAACAGATTAATGTTAGAAATAATCCCATACGGGAGGATTTCAAACAAATATTACCCATCAATAATTGGAACCAATTAACAAGAATGGTTAACTCCCCTTATAGATGGCAGACAGTTTCTATAAAGAAATCATGGATAGAGCCTGTTAGGGGTAGAAGGGATTTTTCCCTGATACGTTCCAATAGATATTCAAGTTTTTTATACAGGGGCCAGAAAATGTTTGTTCATGGCCGCAACAAACTTTCAACAAATCAAACTGTAGAAGGAACAAGGAAAAGGTTCAGAGACATAGAGGTAAAAGAGGGGGACAAAATCCCTCAAAAAAAGGGGTGCTCAATGAAACGACCCAGAGGATTTAAATAAAATAGGTATTTTAACCTATCTAAGGTAACGCTTTCAATTACCACCAGTGGTTTATTACAAAAAGAGCTTAGCTTTACACCAACCACGGGAATTATTAAATTCCAAACATATATGGATTTAAACTTGCAGTATACATACGTAAAATGACACTGAAAAGACATTTTATACGGAATCAGAATAAATGTTTGACTCTGGTAAAGATTTGGGAAGTAAACCACTGGGGAACTAATGGCCTAAAAAAACAAAGTACATTTTACCCTATTGAATCACGTGGTTCCTGCATGGATCTTTTTTCTAAATGAGTTAAAAAAGATTTAGAGCAAACTACCAATACCCCTAGGATCAGAGATAACCTTACAAAAGGGGAAATACAATGATTAAAAATGTTAGTTGATAATAAAGAATTGGTAATTAAACAGGCGGACAAGGGGGGAGGCCTTGTTATCATGACTAGAGAGAAATATGTACAGGAGATGAATAGATTGTTATCCGATACTAAATCCTATGTTGTAAACTATCTTATGATCCAACTATAGAATATTTAATGGAGTTGAAGAGGCTACTAGATAAGGGTTAATGGATAAGGTACTCACACATGATGAATATAAATATCTATACAATGAAACTCCCAGAATTGCTACAATTTATCATCTGCCAAAGATACTGTACATAAGGACCAGATATCACCTCCTGGTCACCCGATAGTTTCTGGTGTGAATTCGTTAACCTCAAGAATATCAAAATATATTGATGTGTATTTGAAAACATATGTTCCTTTATTAGATTCATATATAAAGGATTCCACGCATTTACTACAGATGCTACACGACTTTAGGTGGAATGATGAACACAAATGGGGCACAATTGATGTCCAATCGCTCTATACTTCAATCTCACATGAGAAGTGTTTGGAGTGTGTTAAAATAGTATTAGAGAGCGATCCTGACATGTATCCCCTGAAAATTGAGTTTATGATTAATGCAATCCGTTTTGTACTACAACATAACTATTTAACCTTTTTAGGTGATTTTATGAGCAGACATGCGGAGTTGCAATGGGGACAATTTGTGCTCCTAGTGTGGCAAATCTCTTTCTTGGTGAATGGGAGAAAAAATATAAGTATGTTAATAATCCATTCTTAGATAAATTACTCCTTTTTAAACATTATATAGAAGTTTTGTTAATTGTCTGGTGTGGATCAGAATCGGAATACTTTGAGTTTGTACATTATTTAAATGTGAATTAATTTAATTTGGGTTTCACCTCTGAGTTTCAACCTGAGAAAATAGCTTGTTTAGATCTAGTGATGTGTGTGAGGAATTGTCAAGGAGATGGTAAAGAGATAAATACCTCAACCCAAACTGTTGACAGCAATAATTATTTAGAATATAAAAGTTGTCATTTTGGTCAGTGGAAGAGAAATATCCCATTTTCCCAACTAGTGAGATTGAGATGAAATTGTTCTACCTTAGAAATGTTTTCAAGATCAATCCAAAGTTAATGTCACAAGATTTCGTGGGAAAGGATATCCACTAGATTTAATTAATGGCACCATAGGCAGAGCAAAAAGCCTTGAAAGATCAACATTATTGAATTATAAGATAAAGGGAAAGAAAAGTGATAACATTAAATGCCCTTACACGGCTAAGGTCCCATCTAAAAGACACAACACATTTCCTAAATGTTTTACAAGGAATTATTTGGAACAAAAGTTATGCCTTTCTCACACTTGATGTGAAAGTGCTATACACCAATATTGCCCATGAGTTGGGGATTGATGCGATAACAAATTGTCTTTTAGAAGATGGTACCCTATCCATCCAACATCAACAATATCTATTACAAGCTATTTGTTTCATTCTTATACACAATTATTTTATTTTTTCTTACACTATTTATTTACAGGTGCTTGGGATGGCCATGGGGACCAGGTTCGCCCTGAGGTATGCGAACCTCTACATGGGACACTTTGAGTGTGTGGGGGAGCGAGTTCGGGGAGAACCTGGTCTTCTATAGCCATTACATAGATGATCTTTTTATTTTATTTTATTATTTGGGATGGGGATCTTACTAGTGCACAATGTTTTGTTTCTACCCTCAAAAACAATGGCTTCAATCTGTCCTTCACTTACACATATAGTAGGAATCTGGCTAACTTTCTCGACCTGACCTTAGAAATAAGTAATAATCAAATTAAGACTGTTACTTATTGCAAAGAGGTGAATTCAAATAATTATTTACATTTTAACAGCTGCTACCATCACCCTTGGATAACAAACATACCAAAGGGCCAACTTATGCATTTAAGACGCAATTGCTCCCACTTAGATACATTTTCAGAACAAGATAAAAAACCTCTTTGAGAGCTTCAGAGGGAGAGGTTTCCCTTCAGATCTATTAAAAAATATATATAATGAAGTCGCAGTAATGGACAGAAGGGAACTCCTTAAATCTAAATTGAGAAAATATAAGGAACATAAAATAGAAAGAAACTTTGTGTTTATTTCTACATATAATAATTCTTCAGGAACGATTAAAAGAAATATAGAGAAGAACTATCCGATGCTACAATATGACTCAGTGCTTAAAAAATATACTACCAATGAAACCAACAGTTATCTGTAGAAAAAATAGATCACTTAAAAATATATTGGCACCAAGCTCCCTTTAACCAATTAAAAAAAAAAATATGATATCTGGTTCTGACTGGCTCCCAAAAAACCCCCAGGCTTTTACAAGTGTTGTATGAACAAATGCATTACTTGCCAATATGTATGCAATAAGACCAAAACTATAAACACCATTAGTTCAGACAAAATTTATGCCATCAAACAATTTATTAACAGCAACTCCAAGTAGGTGGTGTACCTGCTGCTCTGCAGCTGCAGTGACACAAGATATGTGGTGAGAACTATAAGAAGCTTACGTGAAAGGTTCCTAGAACATAGGAGAAATATTCTTAAGAAAAATCTATTGCACAGTGTATCCCGACATTTTTCAGAAAATCATGGGGGGGATGTCAGCTCTTTATGAGTTATAGGATTAGAATCTATACCCCCTACTACCAGAAGAGGCGATAGATTTAGGACACTATGTAAACAGGAAATATTTTGGATTTTCTTTATGAATAGCTTATTCCCTGACCAACTAAATGAACAGATCAAATTGAATAGTATTTTCTGATATTACCTGTTAATTTCTCCACTACTTGATCTCAATGTACCTGTACTAATTCAGTTAGCCTTTATTCAGTACACATTTCCCACGATACTTTTAGCAGGAAGCTCTCTGGGGCCTGCAACGGACGAGACCCTACCACAAGGGTCTCATCACAAGCCCAGATGGTCGCGACCATCACCTGGCCACCCGCAAAAGCTGTGGGTAGTCATCCACAGCTTAATGAGCGGAAAGGAGCCCGCTCCAAAAAAAAAAAACCGTACTGATTCAGAGCGAGCGCTCCTAACGAGCATCCGGCTCTGAATCAGGCCCATAATACATTGTCTCTAATCAATACTCTCTCAAATTGAAACATTCTGGTTCACTCAAAACAGTTATTAAGTATCACAAGCTGTTCCTAATGATTCTATTGCTGAGACTATTTAAACTCCCAAGAGGGGAGGAAAGATTATTCACCTTGAAATATATGTCAGGTGGATGTCGAAACGTGTAGGTGCTTACCTCCAGCTAACTATCCTGTGAAAATCAACGGCACACGGCTACCTTCTCTGGTGAGAATTTGGATGGAGCTAATCGCCCTCCTCTTCAGGATTTCCTGCACGGCCTCACCTACAGCCTATCCAAATCACACTATTCATCTGCGGGCTTTACCTTGTGACCTCCGGATCTCTCTAACTGCACAGAAACACCAGAGCGGCTTGTCATCTATCACTGCATGTTCCCCGCTGGCCAGGTCGAGAACAGAAGCCAGCCATCCATACATGCGGTCTGCCATCACCGCCTACTGGACTCTCACTCTGCCCCTTATGGGACACTTACACCTGAGCTGCAGGTAATACCCATGCTGATACAATGACTATTTGAATGTGTCTTGCAATTGCTGCACATTGAGCATATGTACTCTTACAATGTTTCCCACTTGGAAGCCCCTATTAATAAGGAACTTTACATCCTTCCCTTATATTGCAGTGTTTCAGACTCCAGGACATTCTTAATTCATTATTGACACTAATTGTTGATACGTTGATAATTTATTATGATTTTTCATTATACAGCTGCTATTATAATGATATATGCCTTTTATTCATTATTGTATGTCTTTTTTTATTAAATAATTGATTGATTTCTATTCATAACTGTTTTGAGTGAAATTTATTTGTGCTTTCTAGACTCTGTGGTTGCTACCATTGTTCTCAGCTGTATATAAACATGGGTGGGTACGTTATTGGGGGAGACATCACCGTGATTACTGCCCAGCAGGACCCATATCCAGTGGCTTGAGCAGCTGCTGGTGGACCATTGCCAGGTTGCCTCTAGATAGGCGTGGGGAGGGGGGAAAGAAGAATATGGACAGCTGGCTTCTACTTTGTATTTGCCCGGTGGCTGCTCCATTCCCTCTCCAGCTGCCGGGTGTGGGTTCCACAGTGGGGAGGATTTGCCTGGTGGCTGCACTGTCTGTTTAGCCAATGAGCTGCTGCTATCTCTACAGTGGTGGGGTAGGAGGTTTTACCTGGCTGCTGCTCCATTCTCTCTGCAGCCACCGGGCTATCTCTAGCTTGGTGGTGGTGGGGTTGGGCAAAGGGGAGATGAGGAATTGCGCTGTGGCTGCTCCATCCTGTAGCACCATGAGCTGTTACTCTGATTCCTTGTCAGCTGTTCCACCTCTTCTACAGCCACAGGGTGAGGGGGCCACCGGCACGGGGCTGCCTGAGCACTGCTTCCAACAGTGATCGGCACAGGGGTTGGATCAAAGGGAGCATGCACTCTGGAGGCACATGGAGCCTAGGTATACCTTGCTTGGCTGCCTTCCTGGGGATAGCACACCTGTAATACAGCAATGTACATGTATTTATTTGTCTTGTGGATTTGGGTCAGAAGCAGTTGGGAGCGTCTGGTGGACACCACATGCTGCTGTTACCATGGGGATGTAAACAAACTCTGCTTTGTTTGTGTTTGCCAGTATGGAACCCTCCTCCCAGTGGCTAGACTGGGATGATTCCACTTCCGTTGTGATGTCACTTCAGAGGCCGGACGTGCGGTGTTAGAAGCCAGGGACCCGCAGGAGAAGGGGTGGGAGAGTCTTGATAATTTTTGTATTTAAATTTGTAATGTTTGATTCACTATTGTATGTCCTGATGAAGGGGTCCTGGACCCTGGAACATTGATTAAAGCACCAGTTGTTTCACCACTGTAAACAGTCTATCTATCTATATACAGTATGTGTGTGTGTAAAGCTGTTGTTCCCTGCTGGATAGCTTTATAACACATTTGTTCTGCATGGGTCTGATTGGTGTATGTCTGTGTGAAGCATAAATTATTCTGGGAGTCAGGGGGAAGGTGCTCCTGATTCTGAACTAGTTGGCCAGGTGACATTGAGCTGCTAATGTTTAGCTTAGTGTCAGAGATTCATATGCTGTTTGGGAAATTGTAGATGTAACATTTTCATCAGTAAAAATCCATCTAACAAGTGCAACTGATATCACATATGTTTTTTGTAAGGACAATCTTACAAAATAGTGTCATTCATGGGATAATTTTTGCTAGCCATGATTCGCGTGGCAGAGACCAAACGCTGTATTTTGGGTTGGTGAGTGAGCTTAACTGGCCTGTAAAAATTGGTTTATTTGCACATGTGGAAAAGTTATGCTGGGTTAATTGTGAAGAGAAACAAGTGTACACACAGTTTAATTATTTCAAAACAAACAGAAATGTTTCTGAGGTTTGTTGTAGCAGAAACAAATTTGGCTAAAAAGCACCAAATGTGTTTCTCTGTGATTTTACTTGCACTTGTTAAGTTTGGTTGAGGAACAGACTTTTAAGCACATGCTGCTAAAGGTATCTGTGTTGGTCTGTATAAGCCCATTAAAGAGACAGTGCTTTAGTTATGGGTGGCTATTGTAGTGCCAAATGAACAAATGTTTTAACTGTATTGAAACACAGTGTGGTACAAGTAAACCAGGGAAATTTGTTCCTATATGTTTTGTGAACAAACAATTAATTTGCAAGACAGTTTAAACCCACTTTTTTGGAGTTTTGTGCCTAATACACAGTTGCCGCTAGTTTATATAGGCTTCCAACTACTGGCTTGCTGGTGCATGATAAGAGAGGCCCAATTTTGCTACTTAGTCAGAGAACAAGATGGAGAAAATCCTCCCAGACTTAACTTATCTAGCTGTGGCACAACAGGCTCAGCAAGCCCACATGCTAGCAGTTGCTGAAGACCAGGTGGAGAGCAACAAACTGCTGTGGGCTGAGCTCTGTAAGCTGCAACTGGATGAATGCATGCCTGCTGTAATGCAGAAAATGACCCAATCAGATAATGTTGAGGCATTTCCGTTGTCTTTTGAAAGGATGGCAACTTGGCTTAAATGGCCAATAGAGTATTAGGTTGTACAACTGGCTTCTTATTTGACAGGTGAAGCACAGTGGGTCTATGTGGATATGCAAATAACTCAGGAGGCAAATTATCAACAGCTAAAGACCTCAATTCTGGTGCAAATAGGAGTAACAGGGCCTGGGAAAGCAAAGTGATTTTGTAACTGAGCCTGAATGAAACCCACCAGACAGAATCATGGAAATCCTGGCAGTTGACCATTGTGTGTGGAATCTAAACCGGGAACTGCAAAAATGGCTCCTGCAGAGCGATCTTCAGTCATTTTAAGAACTGGCAACAGTTATTGATTGTTTTTATGCTCTGAAGAAAATGGGCTGGACATCAAAGAAAGGAGTCAGAAAAAAATAGATGGATTGTTCGGTGGGGCAACTAGACTCCACATTCCCTGTTTGTTTGACCTAATCCTCTTTAATGGCAAGAGCAGTGATTTTCAACCTTTTCAACTTTAGGCAAACTACAATATATTCTTAAATTGCCAAGACACACCATCTGGGGATGTGGTGTTCATGACTAATGATAACATTGGCTCTCACATAAAAATATACACACATAATGGTGTCCAAAAAAATAAAACACACTACATTGGCCTCCACAGGAATAAAACACACTACATTGGCCTCCTCATGAATAATATGCACTACAATATAAGTGCCCTGAGCTGACCACCATGGTACACTTGGCAACCCGCTCGTGGCACACTAGTGTGCCATGGCACAGTTGTTGAAAAATGCTGGGCTAGAGCATGGCTATTCTTAATGACCATCCTGATATGACAAAAGGCAGTATTGGTATTGGTGGATTTGGGCAGTGAAGTTATCCTGGTGTCCAGCACTCAGGTTCCAGAAGGACTGATGGACCGACTGACATCAGTAAAGGTCATGTGTGTCCATGGGGCCACAGAGGAATATGACCATGTCTGTCCTCACATAACCATGAGAGGACAACAGTGCAACTGTTAGAAGCAATAGCACCAAGGTTGCCATATCCCATTATTCTGTGATATTATAGTCAACCAGATCAATTCAGACTTGCTGGCACCTGAATTACCAGTTGGACATCCGACCCAACATGATCCTTTTGCTCACATTCTGGAACTAGAGGGAGAAATCAGAAAGCAGCAATATATGGAGCCTGGGTGCCAGGCTTTGGCTGCAATCAGACCAGTGCTTCATTCCAGAGGACATGAGGTAGTTGTCCTGGCAGGAGAAGGAAGCGAAACAACAGAGACTTTGCCAGTTGGAGAAGAAGATTGGTCTCCTGTACCCAGGACTGTGTCATTCCAAGACTTTGCTCAAGACCAATTAAATGATTGTGCATTAGAAAGTTCCTTCAGATATGTGGTGAAAGTGAATGGAGTGTGGAAGGCTGAGAGGCCAGCCCCGTGTGAATAATACTTTATACTAGAATGGGAAATGCTATTAAGGTTGCCAGTGGTTCATGAGAAAGTACTGTAGATAACCAGCTCTTGGTGCCACAAGTACATGTCCCTTTAATATTAGTGGCAGCCCATACACACCTTATGGGGAGACATTTGTGGGAGTAAAAACCCTAAATAAAGTCCTCCAGAGGTTTTACAGGACAGGAGTCTACATGGCCATTAAGAGATACTGCCAAGCCTCCACAGTGTGTCAGTGGACCATTCCTAAACCAGATTTATGAGCTCCTCTCATACCTCATCCAATAATTCCAGGACTTTTTGAGCAGGTTGGCATGGATATAGTAGGTCCCTTATAGAAGATGGACTGGGGCCATCAATATGTTCTGATAATACTTGATTATGCTACACAATACCACTTAGATATATTAAGTCAAATACAATAGCAAAATAGCTACTACTAGTATACATGTGTTTTGGATCCCTAAAGAAATCCTAATGGAACAGGGAACACCCTTAATGTCAGGCTTAATGAAAGAGTTGTGTAAGGTGCAAGGGGTACAGAGGCTACAGATCTCGGTCTATAACCTGCAGAATGATGGGTTGGTTGAGTGGTTCAAAGGACCCTTAAACAAATTATTAGGTGAGGTTTGGCTCAATAAATAAAATACTAGATACTCTGTTGCCCTACCTCATGTTTGCAGTACTGGAGATACCCCAGGCATCAAAAGGGTATAGTCCCTTTGAACTTTTAATTGGCAGACAACCCCAAGGAATTTTGGATATTCTTAAAGAAGGCTGGGAACAACAGGGACCCATGAAACCAAATGTGGTACAGTTTGTAGCCCAATTGTGTGACCGATTACAATGGGTCAGTCTATTGGTTAAGCAACACCTGGAAGAAGCACAGGGAATGGCACAAGAGGTGTTATGATACCCAAGAAACCAGACACACCTTTAATCCAGGTGACAAGGTGCCCAATCAGGAAAGTAAGTTGTATGCACATTGGCAAGGCCCTTATGAAGTGATAAAGGCTGTAGGACCTGTTAATTATCAAGTACAGCAACTGGGTAGATGGCAAATAGAACAAGTGTCTCACATCAACCTGTTAAAGCTGTAGGCAGTGAAAACTCTGACGCTAATGTTGAGAGCAGTGAAAACTGAGGACTGCTTAGTTCCCATAGAGTCTTCCCTGACTTTGACTAAAAACAGCAAGCAGTGGAGATGGTAGCTTGGAATAAGGATGTTTTTTTTAATATACCAGGGTGTTCCAAAATAATTGAGCATTACAGTATATTGTTACTCCACCAAGAGTTGTAGTTAAGCATTGGCTGTATAGAATACTGGAAGCAAGAAGGGCTGCAGTGAAGTGAGAGGTGGAGGACATGTTGCAACTTGGGGTAGTGGAAGAATTCACAAGCGAGTGGAATAATCCCATAGTGCTCATGCCTAAATGCTTGGGATCCATTTGCTTCTGTAATGACTTTAGAAAATTAAATAAGGTCTGTAGGGTCCTGATTCAGACCCACTCACTAGATGAGTTTGCATGCAGACATCAGCTGCTAATATATGCAAAAGAAAGCAGTGTTCACATGGCAAGACATTAGTACACACACTATGTCTTAGCATGCGGTGGCAGATCGATCGCACATGAGTCTAAGATGCCCCCTTTTCTTTTGCAGCACAAGTTATCTCCAAGAAATGTATATAACAATTGGTAACATCGAGAACCATCGGAGGCATACTCAGTGCTTGTGGTTGACCCTAACCTACCACAAGCACTGTGAGTGCTTCTGTGCTTAAAACAGCCTGGTAATGTGTACAGTGATGCTGCCTTTTAATTATGCATGCCTTAGAAATGGTGTTTTGATGCTCAGACATGCCTGCATTTGCAACACCACTCCCCCATTTTCAAGGACCTTCCCCTGTCACCCCCCACAAATGGCACATTCTGTCAGTCAAACAGGGGAGCAGTCTGTGTGTTGTGGGTGATCACTTCCTGATAGCAATGACTGGCTCGTGCATGCACACTGTGATGCATACACATGCGCAGATAGCGACAATTGGTCAGCAGCGTGCGAATGCAGCCTAAAAACCGGGTCTGAATCATGCCCTAGGTTCAATGCCATTGCAATGCCACAGGTGGATGAACTGTAATATATAGTAATGTAATATAGTCATCTGGCCAAAATAACTCTACATTGAGGAAGCACTAAGGCAGCTGCTTGATGAAAACTGTTATAAACAACTATTTTGTAATCCCACAGATAATTTTTTAATTCCCTACAATAGGTTTATTAACAAGGTGGTAAGAGAAGGGACGATAAAAAAACAAGAATACAACTACTTGATGGTCAAAAACCCAAAAGTCCCTACCTTTTATATGCTGCCAAAAATTCACAAGAGAAATAATAAACCTCTGGGCAGACCAATTGTCTCTGACATTGGGCGTCTCAGTGAACAGGCTAGCACATTCATTGACCTACATCTGAGGGAATTTGTAGTGAGCCTACCATCCTATATTCAGGATACATCAGATGTGCTATGCAAAATCACTGGCATCAAAATTAGGGATGACTGGCTGCTGGTTACATTGGATGTCGAGTCTCTATATACTAGTATTGATCATCAGATGGGCCTGAAGGCAGTCAACCATTTCCTGAATATGAGGGACAACAAAGAATTAAATGACTTTCTCCTGGAACTTCTGGAGTTCGTTCTGTGCAAAAATTATTTAACTTTTAATGACAGGTTCTTTCTACAAATACATGGTACTGCGATGGGCGCAGCTTGTGTGCCCACCTACGCAAATATGTACTTAGGTTGGTGGGAACAAGAATATGTTTTGGCCTGGATAATGAATCCTACACTGAAAATGCCATATTATGGGTTAGAAACATAGATGACATTCTACTCATTTGGAGAGGATCAGAGTATCTCCTACAACAGTTTATCAATAAATGAAATAATAACAACCTGAATTCCCATCTAACCATGGAAGTAAGCAAAACAGAAGTGGCATTTTTAGATCTAAAAATCAAAAGAGATACGGATGGAAATATTCATACAGAGTTATACCCAAAAAGCACCGCAACAAATAGCCTCCTTCACAGTACAAGCTCCAACTTCCCATCTATAGTGCAAAATATACCAAAAGGCGAATTTTTACACCTTAGACAGAAATTGCTCTGACAATCGAGTGTTTAAAGAAAGAAGTATCGAATTAAGCAGAGATTGAGTTATAGGGGCTATAGTCATCGTACCATAAAACGAGCAATACAGCAGACAGCTCAAACAAATAGGGAGTCACTTATTTTTCCAACAAACAAAGAGAAACCAAAAGGAGTTGGTAGTATGCGCTTTGTAGGAAATTTCTGCAAGGAATGGAGAGATATTAAAAATATGACTAACAAGAACTGGCCATCTTACTAATGGACACGGATTTAAGAGAAAGAATACCGAGTCAAACATTGATGAGCTGGAGTAGATCCAGGATGATCAAAGACTCCATAGTTCAGAGTCATTTTACAAGAACCACTACAAAGACCTTGCAGGCCAAAGGATCATATGCATGCAGAAGCTGTAAAGCTTATATGATCAAGAAACACACAGTGGAAGATAAATTGGAAGAAACATGCTCAATTGCTACGTTCCTTATTTGCAATGCATCTGGAGTCATCTATTGCATAGAATGCGTTTGTGGATTGAGGTATGTTGGGATGACTTCAAGAGCTCTGAAGCAGTGAATCTTAGAACATGCTGGTAATATTAGGAATTTACTAATATGAAACATATAACAACATTAGTGAAACATGTATATAAGAAACATGGAGGACAATTAAATTCTATCAGACCCTATGGTCTTGAAAAAATAATTTTGGGGATCAGAGGAGGGGATGTGATGAACTCACTATTGCATAAAGAGAGTGAGTGGATCTTCAAACTCATAATACTTGCCCCATATGGTTTGAATGAGAATATAAACTATGGAGCTTTTCTTTGATATCTCATGGTAATCTTTTTGATCCCTCATGTTTTCTGCCCCTTTTTCCCCTTACAACTCATATACTACCAATTATGTATATGTTGTTATATGTGGATGTATACGTGCATATACAGTCAGGTCCATAAATATTGGGACATTGACAGAATTTTCATATTTTGTCCTCTATTCACCACCACAATGGTTTTGAAATGAAACAAACAAGATGTGCTTTAACTGCAGACTTTCAGATTTAATTTGAGGGTAATTACATCCAAATCGGGTGAACGGTGTAGGAATTACAACAGTTTCAATATGTGTCTCCCACTTTTTAAGTGGCCAAAAGTAATGGGACTATCAACTCAAAAGCTATTTCATGGACTGGTGTGAGCTATTACCTCGTTATTTCATTATCAATTAAGCAGGTAAAAGGTCTGGAGTTGATTCTAGGTGTGACATTTGCATTTGGAATCAGTTGCTGTCAACTCTCAATATGAGATCCAAAGAGCTGTCACTATCAGTGAAACAAGCCATCATTAGGCTGAAAAATCAAAACAAACCCATCAGAGAGATAGCAAAAACATTAGGTGTGGCCAAATCAACTGTTTGGAACATTCTTAAAAAGAAAGAACGCATCGGAGAGCTCAGCAACACCAAAAGACCCGGAAGACCACGGAAAACAACTGTGGTGGATGACAAAATAATTATTTCCCTGGTGAAGAAAAACCCCTTCACAACAGTTGGCCAAATCACAAACACTCTCCAGGAGGTAGATGTATATGTGTCCAAGTCAACAATCAAGAGAAGACTTCACAAGAGTGAATATAGAGGGTTCACCACAAGATGCAAACCATTGGTGATCCACAAAGACAGGAAGACCAGATTAGAGTTTGCTAAACAACATCTAAAAAAGCCATTACAGTTCTGGAACAACATCCTATGGACAGATGAGACAAAGATCAACTTGTACCAGAGTGATGGGAAGAGAAGGAAAGCAACTGCTCATGATCCAAAACATACCACCTAATCAGTGAAGCATGGTGGTGGTACTGTCATGGCGTGGGCATGTATGGCTGCCAATGGAACTGGTTCCCTTGTATTTATTGATGATGTGACTGCTGACGAAAGCAGCAGAATGAATTCTGAAGTGTTTCGGGCAATATTATATGCTCATATTCAGTCAAATTCTTCAGAACTCATTGGACAGCGCTTCATAGTGCAGATGGACAATGACCCGAAGCATAAGGCAAAAGCAACCAAAGAGTTTTTTAAGGCTAAAAAGTGGAATGTTATGCAATGGCCAAGTCAATCCCCTGACCTGAATCCGATTGAGCATGCATTTCACTTGATGAATACAAAACTGAAGGGAAAATGCCCCAAGAACAAGCAGGAACTGAAGACATTTGCAGTAGAGGCCTGGCAGAGCATCACCAGGGACGAAACATAGCGTCTGGTGATGTCTATGCATTCCAGACTTCAGGCTGTAATTGCCTGCAAAGGATTTGCAACAAAGTATTAAAAAGTGAAAGTTAGATTTAAAATTGTTTAGTTTGTCCCATTACTTTTGGCCCCTTAAAAAGTGGGAGGCACATATAGAAACCGTTGTAATTCCTACACCGTTCACCTGATTTGGATGTAATTACCCTCAAATTAAATCTGAAAGTCTGCAGTTAAATCACATCTTGTTTGTTTCATTTCAAAGCCATTGTGGTGGTGAATAGAGGCCAAAATATGAAAATTCTGTCAATGTCCCAATATTTATGGACCTGACTGTATGTATATGAATTTGTATATGTATGTATATGTACATATGCATTTAATATTAATATCTATTATTTTTGGTCTGCTAACTACTATCGGATCTCTCTTTTCCAGCTAGAATGATGTTATCTTCTTTTTCTCTTTCTTTTCTTGCTCATGTCTGTTTTATTGTTAGACTTTCAAAACTACCAAACATTTTCTCCTCTATAGAACTCACAATACATACATTTCTTCCAGGGATCCTATCTGCAGAAATTGATGATATATACTTGATGTTTTTTGCAATTAATATTAGTCTTCTATCTGTAACCTTAATTCTTTGGCTTTTGCCGTGTCGCTTATTTGTTTATTTATTGATTTTTGGGCTTCTACCGTGTATATGTTTATAATTATTTTATAATTACTTCTGTTCTTTATTTTTATATATTATATTTTTTTTTCTACTCAAACATATACCCAAAGGAACTCTGCATTTCTCTGTAATTAAAATCTTCAATCATTAAATGTTCACTAACTTTTGCCAAAATGGCTATAATCCAATCAACTTTCTGACTGTCCTTAATACACACTCATACTGATGTATGAATGTTTTGTTAAGTACCATGGTAAATAGAACAACTTGCTAACCAATTAGGAAGGAGTTATGTTACAGCTACCAACCTGCTGAATGGGCTTGTTAATGTCCATTAACATTGGTATTGCTAATATTACTATGTAACGTTATATGCATACCCGTGATGGATAACAGTATGAAACAAGCTATCTATGAACTTATTAACCTAGGATATATAGCTATTGGCTATGATACCTGTCTATCACAGGATCATCATAAATAGGCCATGCATATATGTGCCACCCATAACAATGATTGGGTGGAGGATTCAGTAGCCTGGACATTACGTTCCATTGGCTCTGAACCCTGTCTAACACAGTGTGATCAGATGACAAATGTCCCACCCGCGGTGGTGTTTAATCATTAGAATAAACATTTGGGATGCCGTTCACATATCCCACCCACAGCTGTGATTGACTCCTAGATTTGGCAGCTGGGAAGCTTGTCACAAAGGTGATCAGACGTCATATGTCACTCCCACTGTGGTGATTGGCTCTCGGACCCAGTGGCTGTTATGCTGTGAGTCCGTACTTCCTGATTAAAGCACATGCATTTCTCAATACACGAGACCATGACCAAGCTTAAGGGGTGAAACGCGTGTTGGTTTATAGGGACATTGGTTGTGCGTACACCAGATCCCTACTATTCGAACAGCTATTCTTCATATAGACCTCTAAATACAGGTACCTTACTATTTTCTTACTGTGCCTCCTTAGAGATAGTAGGGTTTAACCCTACCAAGAGAATCATTCCCCCATATCTCAATATGGGAGATACAACTTTTCCCTCCCAGTACTTCCATCTGGGTTTCTTATAGTGAGTATTCACTACCTAGGACAAATGCTCAGTCAGAACCACAGTGGACTGGAACAGAGGAGTTTCCACTTCCTCTCTGATTACATATAAAATTATCCTTAGGGTTAATACCTGTGGTAGGTGTATTACCAATGGATGGTTAAAACAATATAATTTATATGATGTTGTATGGAATATATGATAAGAAAATAACCTTATTTTCTTATTCCAAATACTTATTTGGTTAAATATATTGTCACCCAGTTTTTAAGTTGCACTATGCTCTATATACACAGTTGTTTTATTACTGATCATTACATCTCCACTATCTAAACTCACTATCTGTACTCTCATCAGCCCCATATCTTGGAACTGACAGCAGATGCAGGAAAATCTTTTTATCATACGCTTTGGGATAAGGGACTCTCATAAACTATTCTCTGCCGACGGGCAAATAACTGACAGTAGATCCCTATCCCAAGTAAAGGTGTATGCTTTTCAGAGCTGACTATACATAATCAGTATCAATTCAATATCATAAATCTGAAATTAATGTGCCTGGTTTCTATCTATATTAGCGATCCATAGGCAACTATTATTTGAAAAATTGATGCTGGACAATATATGCAGTGTAATACTTGAAACGAAAAGCAGGTTCTCAGTTTGTGATGATTTCACCTGTTTTAAATTTCCTTTTCTGAGTTGATAGTTGGAAATATTACAAGAGCTATTTTGACTTCTTTGTATGCAAATGTACAATGAACTTTGTTATGGGGTTTGTCTGATGTCATGCAATTGATGCAGCTATTATGACATATTCATCTGTCCCAAATACCTTTGATTTAATAGGTGAAAAATTACAAGAGTTACTCTTTTTCACCTTTTGGATGTGATACAGATCTGTATATGAGTAAGTGTTGGATCATAATACCATGATCTTTATTTAATAACTTTTTATGTGTATGTCTAAATATCTTTATATTTTAGGATATTTTTCTTCTTAATAATGAGATGTATTAAAAGTTAAGTTTTATAACTACAACATTACATATTGAAATTAGAGTGCCCCCTAAAAAGAGTCTTCTTTTCCTCTCTCTGTTGTCGATTTGTATAGAAAGACAGAAGGACAAATTTTTGCTTTTATATAGTAGATTAATATTCATAAAAACTTGATACACAAAATAATTTATGAAAGCAAATGTGTTTTTATTTATAATACAAGGGGCAGAATTACCAAAAGACATTCTCAAATACAGTCTTCCTGCCAAGACACTGCCCCCTCTGCATTGAAGTAGGCCAGCTAGTCCTCCTTGACCTGTTTTGCACACACAGTATAGAGGCCACCATGGGAAACCATGTTATAGACACATATGTCCACATATCACTCTCGTCTATGCCGTTAGTAGGATCTGCTAGTGATGTAGATAGTGGCCATAGGTAAGTGGATTTCCACTAAAGCAAATTATGAAGGGCACAGCAGGCCAAAACCACCCACTCAATTTTGTCTACATGTAAATTAATGGGTGTATTGAATATGCAAAACCTACTACACATGATGCCAGAGACATTCTCCATAGTGCGCCTTGCCTTTGATAGTCGATAATTGAAAATCCGCCTTTCTTTAGTCAATCTCCTTTGAGCAAAGGGCTTCATTAAGTGTTCATGCAAAGCAAATGCCTCATCTGCTACAAACACAAAACTGAGTTTTTTTTGCATTGGGAGGTAAATGTAGGCTTTTGGACATCATCCTTTCATAAAATACAGTGTACTTGATAAACCCACCATCTGATGCATGGCCATTTTTCCCCATCCAAATATAAATATTCATTGTTCGCATTAACAGTGGCCATCAACACTATACTAAAAATACATTTATAATTGTTCTACATACAGCAGTACAAGTGTTGGCAGGTGGTGTTATGCAGATAAGTTCCCACATATTGCCTCAATGCAATTTGGGAAATTTCAACTTGACTCGAAGTCATGTGCAATTAATTGCCAATCCTCAATTGTCAAAGGAAACTAAAAACAAAAATACAAAATTAAAATATAGCTCTAAACACATATATCTGTCCAACATCATATAGCATAAGGGCAGAAATCGAAAAATACTTTGGGGGCATAAAGTGGAGACGAGCAGCATTTAGCATTAGGACAGCAAACTAATAACACTTCAGGGGCATTCACTGTAGTCCATCAGCAGTTATCATAAGGGCAGATAACTAATAACACTTGGGGGGCATACAGTGGAGTCCAGCAGCATTTAGTATAAGGGCAGAAAGAGAATAACCCTTGGGGGGCATACAGTGGAGTCCAGCAGCATTTAGTATAAGGGCAGTAAGCGAATAACATTTGGGTGACTTACAATGGAGTCCAGCAGCATTTAGTATAAGGGCAGAAAATGAATAACACTTGGGGGGCATACAGTGGAGTTTTTAAGGATTTAGCATAGGGGCAGCAAATGAATAACACTTGGGGGGAATTCTCTGCAGTCCAGCAGCATTTAGCATAAGGACAGCAAAAGAATAATAGTTCAGGGGTATACAGTGGAGTCCAGAAGCATTTAGTAGAAGGGCAGTAAGAGAATAACACTTCGGGGGCATACAATGGAGTCCAGCAGCATTTAGCATAAGGGCAGAAAATGAATAACACTTGGGGGCATACAGCGTAGTCGAGCAGCATTTATCATAAGAGCAGCATACAAATAACACTTGGGGGCACACAGTTGAGTCCAGCAGCATATAACATTGAGAGACATTAAAAATTGTTCTTACCTTGAATTACTGCACCTTGAGGATGGTGAATATCTCTTTGAAGGTCTCTTGTACAATGAGACCCAAAGCTTGTGTTGAGATCACTGTGCCAAACTTTAGGTCAGCCACAGATCTTCCAGTCACCAGGAATCGCAGAGTAGTGATCAGCCTCTCCTCAGCAGGTATGGCCCTCCGCAGCTTGGTATCCTGTGATGTATGGCATCACTAGGCCAAGAAATTCCTGGAACGTGGCATCATCCATCCACAGGAAGCTCTGGTAGTCTTCTGGATTATTCTCCCAAATTTCCATTAGCAGTGGTATGTGTGAGAGAGAATTCCTCTGCAGCAGCCACTCCTTCATCCAGCATGAGCAAACCTTTCTCCGCTTCACAGACCTCTTACTGGGGGAGATGAACTAAGCTCTAAAACGTGGTAAACTGGAGAGTGATAAACCACCAGCCAATCAGCTCCCAACTGTCATTTTTCAAACACAGCCTGTAACATGACAGTTGGGAGCTGAGTGGCTGGTCGTTTATCACTCTCCAGTTAATCAGATTACATCTCCCACTATATCTGTTAACAGCACAACTCAAGCATATGCTGTCAGCATACGATAGCGAAAGGGATGCATAATGAGGCAAAGTAGACACAGGGCCTGATTCAGCACAGATCACACGGCTGCGATCGCACATACCCAGCCGATGCAAAAATATGCTAATAACTGCAATCGCACAGCAACCGCAGCACTATACCTAGACGCCCACCACTTTATAAAGCCACCCACTTCCCTTGACATGAATCTGCAAATCATGAAAACATTGGTAAATGTCGATTAACATCAGAACCATATGCACAATTGTAGTTGACCTGACCCTGCCGTACAAGCTGCTAAACTTCCTGTCACCATCTAGACCTCTGCCAGCATATACAATTGCAGGGGCTTAATTATATATGGCCCTGTAAAGGCGTTCAACACAAACACGCCAACTTTCCACCGACAACCCCACCCTCTCCACCCCCAAATGGTCACTTCATATCAATCACTATGCGCTTGGACTGCATGCTCATTGTGATTGATTTCCGATGCATAGGTATATGCAGAATGCAAACATCGGCTGGCTGCGTGCAAACACAGCCATGCGATCCAACCTGAATAAGGCCCACAGTTTGTTTAAAGGCAAGCCAAAAACAAACCAGAGGAAATTAGCAATGCAACATTATTCAGCTGGTATAAAGAACCAATGTTCCCTCAATTTAAATAAATTATAGTTTGAAGGGTAATTAGGTGAGTGCAGAGTATGTATGATTTTTCTTTTTAAATGATGTTGTCACATACATGAGGTAAATTCAGTGAATTAAAGCCTATTATTTTTATACATATTATTATACTGCCTACAAGGGCCAGCCCAGTCACCCATCTTCTCCACTAAGTCACTCAATCTTTTGGCTAAAAACCACTGTTTGGATACATTATCTGCACGTCCATGCTATGCACACAAGGACATACAATGCATATGTCTGGCATCAGTTGGATATACCTGCAATCTATTCATATGTTGCCTTGCTCACAACAAAACGAATGACGAGTCTACAAAACTAGTACATTAATATCAGGGGGGACGTTAACAAACCTATTACATTTTACATGAACCCAAGATTAAACATATTCACATTCACATAAAGGTGCTTTGTGAGGTGTTTTCAGTAACTTTTTGAAATGTACTGTGAGCCTGATTCAGAGGTGCACGCTATTTGCGTGCACTATCTCTGAATCGGGGCATCCCTATTTTATTTATTCCGGCCTCCAGGCCACTTGAACAGCTGTGGGTGACCACCCACAGCTTGTGCGAGTGGCCTAGAGATGGTTGTGATTATTGCGACCATCTGCATTGCGAGGAGACCCTTATGGTAGGGTCTCTGCACTCGCAATGCCAAGTGGACTTCCGGCTCTAATAGAGCCGGAAGTCCACTACTGACATCACGAGTGATGTCAGTAGGGCCGCCCACAAACGGCAGGTGTTCTTTCGGGAATGCCTCCGTTTGCTCAGCCACCCCCCCTACCCGCCTACAAAATGGGGCAAGCTGTCGATCAACATCGACAGCTGCCCCGTATTGCTGCAAGCTCCAGAGCGAGTGAAGATCTCACTCGCTACGGGGCTCGCACACGCGCATTGAGCATGCCGAGCATGCGCACTGGGCCACCATCGACCCGCGAGCGGGTCTGAATCAGGCCCTGTGTCCCTATCTCTCCCCTGGCTTTGTAAGTATAGTCACCATTTTACATTTCAGTATATAACAAAGGTGTAATTTCATTCCTGAAAGCATTAGTTTATTGCATTGTTTCGCTATTTTTTTTGTTTGCCTGTTAATGTATATTTGTTATAAAAAATACAAAAGCAGCCGTAGTATCTGAGGGTTTAGAAGTGAATGTCACTCAGAGCAGTTCTAAATATAATTGCAACATTTATTGACAAAATGAATACATGAAAAAACAATATTAAAAATAGCAGCTATTATAACGTATTGCAACAATGTGAATTCAAATGAGCAAGCAATGGTACTTCAATAATCAATTTATCCTGGAGTCCAGACCCCTAAACAAGTGATGGCTATAATAGTGTTCCTCAGTTAGAAAAGAGTTTCCATATGGGGTATATTGAAGATGGTCCACGCACTAGTGCAATAGAATTCCAAATAAACACATATTGTGTGAATGTTCCACAGCACTGGGTAATACCTGCACAGGTGTTGGTACCGTCCCATGTTATGCTGAGTGGAAATCCAGCAATAGCGGTACAGCAAACCACGTCCACAGATGGCTGGCTCCGGTGTTCAACCCAAGCTGTGCGGAACTCAAGTGGTGATGGGAAGCCGCTCTGGAGGGTCCGTGTGACCGATGTATTCTAGAGGGTTTCAGGTGGAAGTTAATTCTGCAGGTGGATGGGAGACATGAATGTGAGGCTTTTGGTAAAGCCGCTCACAGGCTGTGACACCTGGAAAAGCAGTCTCCGTTTTAGTCTGCCAAACAAAGTGCAAGTGCTTCCATTCAGTGCTCACAGTATTTAGAACTGCTCTGAATGACATTCACTTCTAAACCCTCAGATACTACGGCTGCTTTTGTTTTTTATATCCTATTGTGTTGTGGTGAGAGTGACTCTCTCACTCAGCTGTGTTATATCTGGAAGGGTTACTTTAACTCCTCAGCACCTGGGCCTAATTTCGTTTTTAAATGTATATTTGTTATATGGGGAAGAATTAAAGTTGAAATTGAAGAGGACATATTAAAAAAAAATATGATATCTGTTTCGTTTTAACTTTGGGACTTCCATATTGTATATAATATTATAAGAACTACTCAGGAATTATTCCATATGTGAATCACAGTAAATTCCATCCCCATGCCACATATTTCTTATATTTACATGTATGTTTAGGCATACAGTAGAACGCATGTTATATGGTGCATACACACGGTCAGATTTTTCCTTCAGATATGAACGAAAATGATTTAAAAATCGTTCAGTCGTTCATATCTGAAGGAAAATCGTTCATATCTGACATGCCTGAACGATGGACGATCAACGATGCGCGTTCCCGATGGTCAGATAACGATATTTGACATCTGATGTGTTTGCAGTCAGACTTGGACGATTCCATTCATTTTAATGCAGTCAAAAATCATTCAATCGTTCAAATCGTTCAAAACTTTGGTAAAATCGTTCAAATCGTTTAATCGTTCAATCGTTCATCTGACAAATCTGACAAGTCTGACAAATCTGACCGTGTGTATGCTCCAATAGACTTAGAACTCAAGTCTGATGAATCATGAAAAAGAAAAATCACACATAAGTATACATATTCTAGCATGTTTATGTAGTAAGTGCTATCTTTGGATGGAGATTAGAAAGCTTGTCATCCTGTATGTCTTACTGAACAGAGCTTTGCTAAATATCTCAATTTTAATTGGTATAGTAGCTATAGCCTGTTATGTTATATTCCAGAGTAAAGTACTCACCTGTGCAATATGCTACATAGCAATCTTGTATTCCACTCAGTTCATATACATAATATCCAGCAGGACAAGCTTTAATCTGAATAGTTGCTGACCAGTGACAACAATCGTCATTAAAGTTGGAACAAGCAGTGCGACTTATTATACCATCGCTAACCATCGGATGGGATCCACTCAGCCACATTGGGGCAGTAGTACCACAACTCTGTTTTGGCACACAGTATTCTGGCATGTTAATGCCTCCTTTGCCAATAAAGCGATGCCATCCACTCAAACCTTTGTCACAATGAAGACTATAGCTGCCTACATTAGATGTACTTCTCCAGATGTCATTGAGAACAATGTGACTTGAGCATGGATCAGAACATTCGATGCCATCTCCTATGAACCCATCATTACAGACACATTCAGCTGAACCTGTAGAATCATCACAGTTAGCATTTGGGTCACATCCTGCAGTTGCACAGGGACTTGCAGCTAGAGAAGAAAAGTGCAAAAAATAAAAAGGAAAATATTATTCCAATGCAAACCACCTTTACATACTGTATAATACATAACATGCAGTTTCACTGATTATTCCAACTTTACTATTTCTTAACAAACAAAATAAAACAAAAAACAACAACAACAGTACAATGCACTGTTTTGAGATGAATAGATCAGATCTCTTACAAACCAAAACTAATTAGAAAGAAAAACAATATCAAGAGAGAGATCTGGCATTCATTTGTAAATATACTTCACACCCATTGGTGTAACTATGGCAGGGTGAGTAGGGCATGTGCCCTGGGCACCGTGGCAGACACAGCAGAGGGGGGCACAGCTGGCCAGGACATCGTACCCGCACCGCCCCCCGCCACCATTGCACTGGTCTGGACTGTGTGAGGGCTACTGAACGAACAGGCAAGTGTGCCTGCAGGGGACTGTAGAGGGAGCTGCAGCAGAAGTGCGCAGCCCATCCCAGGCAGTCTTGCCATTCAGAGCTGCCGATGGAGGCTAGGATGATTGTGCTTCCCCAATGCTGTCTCTGCTCCAGATCAGCCACTGCAGCCAGGTAAGTAAGTATTTTTTTTTTGCTGGTAGGGAGGAGTGGGGGTCGGACTGCTGTGGAGGGGGGGTGACTTTCAATTGATGTCAGCCATGCTTTTACTTAGCTGGCTGCATTTGTGTGAAAAATGTGTGTGTGTCTATGTCAGTGTGTGTGAATGTGTGTTATTGTGCATGTGTCACTGTGTATATGTATCTATGTCAGTGTGTGTCAATGTTTATGTGTGTCAGTGTGTGTGTCAGTGTGTATGTGTATCTGTGTCACTGTGTCTGTGTATGTGTGTCACTGTGTGTGTGTATCTGTGTCAGTGTGCTTGTATGTGTATCTGTGTCAGTGTGTGTATGTGTATCTGTGTCAGTGTGTGTTAGTGTGCATGTGTATTTGTCTCAGTGTGTGTATGTGTCAATGTGCATGTGTCAGTGTGTGTGTGTCACTGGGTGTGTGTATTTATGTCAGTGTATGTGTGTCAGTGTATCTGTGTCAGTATGTGTGTCTGTGTCATTGTCTGTGTATCTGTGTCAGTGTGCGTGTGTCACTGTGTGTGTATCTGTCAGTGTGTGTATGTGTCAGTGTGTGTGTATCTGTGTCAGTATATGTGTGTCTGTGTCAGTGTGTGTATGTCAGTGTGTGTGTATCTATGTCAGTGTGTGTGTATCTGTGATGGTGTGCTGAGAGATGACACTGATGGGAGGCGATGGTGGGGCTGAGAAATAACACAGAGGGAGGAGGCGATGGTGTGGCTGAGAGATGACACAGAGGGAGGAGGCGATGATGTGGCTGAGAGATGACACAGAGGGAAGAGGCAATAGTGTGACTGAGAGATGATGCAGTGAGGGAGGGATGGAGGTGATGAAGTGCTAAGAGATGATGCAGGGGGGAGGCAATGGTGTGCTAAGAGACGTCGCAGGGGGGCAGGTGGTGGTGTGCTAATAGATGATGCAGGGGGGAAGCAAATGTGTGCTAAGAGATGATGCAGGGGGGAGGAAATGGTGTGCTAAGAGATGACGCAGGGGGGCAGGTGGTGGTGTGGCTGAGAGACGATGCAGGGGGGAGGTGATGGTGTGCTGATAGATGATGCAGGGCTGAGGCAATAGTGTGGCTGAGAGATGACACAGGGGGGAGGTGATGGTGTACTGAGAGACAATGCAGGGGGAAATTGTGTGGCTGGGAGATGCAGGGGGAAGGAAGATACAAAGGGGAAGGAGTCTTTTTGAATCGCTGTTGTATGATGATGACCCTGTTATTATTCTTACACAAACAGGCATCTTCCCGATGATGTGGCCTACAGTACGTGAAAAGTGAATACCGACTGAAGACGCCATCATCCCAGGGAGGATATATCTCTTCAGAGGTACCACATTGTGAGAAACCACTGTATAGGTAAGTTGCATATGGAATGGAAAGGAATGTTCCCAGAGTGACGAGAAAAGGCTGGCGTGTCATGTCGGCACACACCATTTTCAGTGACCACGCTCATTCGGTATGTGACCACGCCCCTTTGGTATGTGACCATGCCCACTTTTTTGCCGCGCACCTGCAGTGCACAACATATTTTTTCATTTGTGTGTATGTGTGTATTCTAAGAGAGCTTTTGCCCAATAAACCACTCATTATCTATACAAAGAATAAATCCTTAAAGAATATATTTAAATACATTTTTAAAGACAACTAAGATTCCTACCATCAGTCTGATAAATCTCCAAGATAAACAATGGATACCATCTAGACCACCAGGCTTTTACAGATGTGGCAAGAATAGATGCACAATATGAACTCATATTCCTAGATGAACCAATACTATAGATATGAGTTTTAGAAAGTAACCATTTACTATCAATAGTTTCACGAATTGTGATTCCATCTATGTCATCTACTTATTAACATGAGAATGCGGTCTAAAATATGTATTTTTAAAAAGAAATTCTTGGAGCACTGTCATAATATTATTAACACATTTCCTAACAACAGTGTTTCTAGGGCACTTTACTGAAGTTCACAAAGGTGACATCAGTAATCTATCTATCGTTGGTATAGAACAGTTCCCGAACACTCCACGTGGAGGAGATAGACATAAAATCCTGTGCCACCAGGAAGTCTACTGGATGTTCAAATTGAATACTCTACATCAAAATGGCCTCAACGAATCTGTGGAACTTAACAGTATAATTTGATGCAATTTACTTCAGATGTCTTGGGTAGATAGGGTCCCTATCACCATAACAATACCCAGAGTATTAACTTCAGGGTTATTATTTATTTTGGTAATTGGCAATTCATTAATCCATATTCTATATATTATTATTTAAAAATTACATATAATAGTCTTCTATTCTAACAATCTATGTATGCTTATGAGGGCCCTGGGTGAAAATGTGGTTTTGCACTCTCTCTCCCCCTCTGTTTTAAGAAGATTCCTTCAGTGCTTAATAAACCTCTATGTGTTTTGATACATTTTATCGTATAATGTATGTTTGATCTAATATTTATTGCTAACTAAACTGATTGTTATTAGTTCAACCCATACAAACCTCTAATTTCTACTCCTCAGATATATTACCTGTAATTTGGCAAGATAATTATTTTAATGATTTTAGTGTCTTTGAATATCGCAGAGTCACGTGATCTTTGTTTACACCACGTGATTCCACAAACGTAGCAACTATGGAACCTGTTCAACAACAGATCTGCATTCATTAGAGTCTGCCACCTGTCTGTGGAACTGCATATGAGTCACGGACACATGACCGGCTCTAACCAATTGGATGGTACCTACACGTCACGGGTCACATGACCGGGTAGCGCTCACATGATTGCGACTGGGGTATAATGAATACATTTATTTACTTTACTTTAATTATTAACAATACTCATTTTTATTTTTAAATGTTATGTTGAATCAAGATATGATTGCATACCCTTACTCTAGAATGTATTTAATAATTTACTGCATGGCTTTGTTAATTATTTATAGACACCTGATAATGATTCACTCATTAGAGCATTATAAGTATTGGAGACCCCTATGGAAGTCCAAACATTTGCTCCTCATGAAGGTGTGGGTCAATTCCACATGGAAACGCATTGAGCCCTACTGCATTGGATCCCTCACTCACTAAATATGTATAAGAAGAGGACATCACTGGATTTATGCCATACAGATCCAGACCAGCTAATTGAGTGGAGATACCACTGGACTGTTTCTATTGCTACAGGACACAAACCTTGTGGGGATGCCTTACTAACACTGCCAGAACTGGTAATATTGCTCCTTTTTCTACCTGGATAAAAAACTGGGAGATAAACTTTTAATTGGCTTTTGGATCCAGTGGCTCTTAATAGTGAAGTGCAGGTTATCCTAAAGCTGGGTACACACGTAAAGATTTTCTGTCCAACCATCCAACTAGTTGATTGGTTGGAATGAAAATCTGGTAATGTATGGGAGTAAATGATGATCAGCAATTTGCTCCTGAATGCCAGAAAACAGATGAAAATGGTCGTCAGACAAGTTTGTTAAATGTTTGATCTAAACAATTTGTTCAATCAGTTTTGGTCCATTTTCCGGCATTTGGGAGGAAATTGCTGATTGTCATTTGCATTCATACCTGACCAGATTCTAAGGGTCAGATTCCATAAAGAATGGGAAAAAACACTATATATATGTTCAATTAATCTAATGGAGCTAATCATTAAATACAGATAACACAAGACCAGTATTCTAGAAAAAGAAATGGAAGATATAAAGAAAGAATTGGAACCTTTTCAAACTAACAAAGAATATCAAGAAAATGATTCAATTATCAATGAGAGGATTGTAAATTTAGAAAAAGTTATTGTAGAGAACAAGAAAAATAAATTTAAAAGGGATCTATATGATTATTAGAATAATATGGTTAGAAATTACAAATGTTCTAATCTCAAATTACAGAATAACAAAGTGAGATCAGACCATAGAAAAACTATATCTGAATTAGGCACAGGAATGCGTCAATTTAATGATAGAATGCACACGAATCCCCATTAGATCACCGAGAGTAAATGGAGGGCCCCTAAATCTAGTTTTCCATCATCTAAAGGAGAACAATATGAACACATAGGCACCTATGGGGATTCGGGTGCTAAACCCAAGACAAACCATCAAGTCAGTAGAAAAGTGACTCAATCTCCATATAAGGATTTTCAGGAAGAACCACCATGTCCCAATCATTGGGAATCAAAATATCATCTTACAAGGAACTCAGGGATATCAAAAAGGCATTGAGAAAAATTTTTAGAGGTTGCAGAGGAGGTACACATACTAAAGAAAAATATAAGAAGGACTTATTTATTTATTACTAGTTATTTATATAGCGCACACATATTCCGCAGCGCTTTATATAGCAAATGTGGCCACTCACAATACTCCCTGCCCAGTGGAGCTTAATATTCCTTACCACATGCACACAAACTAGGGTTCATTTATTTTATTTTTTTGGTGGGAGCCAATTAACCTACTAGTATATTTTTGGAATGTGGTAGGAAACCAGTATACCTGGAGGAAACCCACGCAAGCAGAGGGAGAATATAAAAACTCCGCACAGTTAGGGCCATGGTGGTAATTGAACCCACAACCTCAGTGCTGTGTGGCAGTAATGCAGTAATGCAGTTGACAAATTTCCCAACAACAGTGTTTCTAGGCACTTTACTGAAGTTCACAAAGGTGACATCAGTAATCTATCCATCGTTGGTATAGAACAGATCACGAACACTCCACGTGGAGGAGATAGATAGAAAATCTTGTGCCACCAGGAAGTCTACTGGATATTCAAATTGAATACTCTACACCCAGATGGCCTCAATGAATCTGTGGAACTTAACAGTATAATTTGATGCAATTTACTTTGGATTTGTTGAGTAGATTGGGTACTGTTATGGTGATGGGGACTCTGAGTATTAACATCAGGGTTATTGTTTTTTTGGTAATTTGCCAATTCATTTATCCATAGTCTATATATTATTTAACAATGACATAATAAACTTAAATTCTAATAATCTATGTATGCTTATGAGATCCCTGGGTGAAAATGTGGTGTTGCACTTTCTCCCCCTCTTTTTAAGAAGATTCCTTCACTGCTTAATAAACCTCTATGTATTTTGATGTATTTTATCGGATAATGTACTGTATATTTGATCTAATATTTTATTGCTAACTAAACTGATTGTTATTAGTTCAACACACACAAACCTCTCATTTCTACTCCTCAAATAATGATTTTAGTGTCTTTGAATATTGCATAGTCACGTGATGCTTGTTTACACCACGTGATTCCACAAACGTAGTAACTTTGGAACCTCAGATCAAAAACAGATCTGCATTCATTAGAGTCTGCCGCCTGTCTGTGGAACTGCATATGAGTCACAGACACATGACCGGCTCTAACCAATTGGAGGGTACCTACACGTCATGAGTCATGTGACCGGGTAGTGCTCACATGATCATGACTGGGGAATAATGAATACAAGTACTTACTTTACTTTAAGTATTAACAATACTCATTTATATTTTTAAATGTTATGTTGAATCAAGATATGATTGCCTACTCATACTCTTGGATTTATTTAATCATTTGCAACATGGCTTGGTTAATTATTTATAGACACCTGATAATGATTCACTCATTAGAGCATTATAAATATCGGAGAACCCTATGAAGCTCCAAACATTTGCTCCTCATGAAGGTGTGGGTCACTTCCACATGGAAACGCGTTGAGTCCTACTGTATTGGATCCCTCACTCAATAAATATAAATATATATAAGAAGAGGACATCACTGGCTTTATCCAATACAGATCTGGACCAGCTGACTGAGTGTAGATACCATTGGACTGTTTCTATTGCTACAGGACACCTGCTGGATAATAAACCGGGACATAAACTTTTAATTGGCTTTTGAAAAAAAGTGACTTTCAATAGTGCAGTGTGGGTTATTAAATTATTTATGCAATTTCTGCTCTTATATTTGCATATGGGTAGTTGTGGAGCGCTGGTTTAGATAACCACACAATTTATAATAACAGTCAATTTATTATACTATTATTACATATATCAAGCAGTAAAATATAAACATAAAATATATAAAAAAATTATACAGTCCATTGCTATAATCAGTTCAAGCTCTATATTTGATTGTTTCCCAGATTCCTTTCTAAAAGGGATAACTCAAAAGGGTGACCAAATGGTATCATGTAGGGTGGGTGAGTAATCTTCCATTAACTCAGTGCCCATTCTTAATAAATCTACACATGAGCATGGAGGTCCCCTAATGACAGGCAAAAATCTTTTTTTGATATATAGACTTCAAAATAATGAACTTATCCACTCATTATGCCTTAAATTGGGACATAAATGTGCAATGTGGAATGGATAGTTAGTATCCATTCCACTGATGAAAGTATCACACAAAATTGCTCTCATCCGCTCGTCAGCAGGAGTACTCACTGATGGACTCACTGATGTACACACTGATGGAAGTATCACACTGATGGAAGTATCACACAGAATTGTGTACTCACTGATGGAAGTATCACACAGAATTGCTCTCGTCCGCTCATCAGCGGGAGTGCAAACAAATTCTGGATCTGCTGTGCAGTCCGGTAATGCCGTTGATGGACACAGTCTGTGGGGATGCAAATGAGTTCAGGATCTACTGTGCAGTCTGCTGAAGCTGCTAAAGGACACAGTCTGCGAGGGTGCAGACAAGTTCTAGATCCACTGTGCAGTCCAATATAGCCGCTGATGGACACAGTGAGTAGGAGGATGGTGAGGGGGCCACTGCTCTCTTAAGTGGTCTGACACTGAGCAATATATGCAGTGTTAAGTTACCTCCATCCTGGCTGAATTGAAGTGCAAATACAGGTGAATCTGTGAGATTAGTCTGGGGGGCTTGAAGTGCAAATACAGGTGAATCTGTGAGATTCTCCGTCCTTGATGCGTTACTCCGGGAATGGCAACCCCGGTATCCTCAGAAGGTGTAAGTCTCACTGAGATGGTTGCAGCTATTCAAATAGCTGTAATTGCTTACTGATTAGTGATTAGTGTAGATTTCCATCAGATGATTTAACAGGTTTCAGTGAGGTTAACTAGCACTTCTATAGACTATTGTGTATAGAGCTGATAACTTCCAAAAAATTCCATATATACACAAACTACGAATAAAGAGACTTTGTGTTACTCAGTACACTCAAATGACTATGATAATAAGATAAAAGAATAGAATGGGACTTTAAGAGTTCTCATACAGTACTCCTCTATTTTGTTATTTGTAAGAATATCAATATTATTTAAGACGATATGCCAAATTCATTTTTTACTCAATTCATTTATGGAGGAGTAAATTAAACAAGACACATTAAATGATATGTTGTATGAGAAAAACTAAATATACTAAAAAGAACGGAATATATAGATAAGAAAAAAAAATATAAATAAGGTTTGTTGATATTAAACAATTTTTTTCTCTGGATCTAAGAGATATTCCAAATTATCTCTAAAAAAACTCATTTGGGACAATATGTATGTTTTTTTTTACCTTTTAAATTTATCTTATAGGATTTTTTTCCCCCATTTCCTTTCTACATCCTCAGATGTCTAGATGTAGAGTACACCTCAGTTTCATCTTAGAGGTGCACCAGGAATTATTTTGCATCAGAAATGTTAGCTTTTATGTAGAAAATACCAAAGATAACAAACACATTATGCAGACCTGAGAGTGCATAAACATACAGTACCAGTCAAAAGTTTGGACACACCTTCTCATTCAATGGTTTTTGTTTAATTAAATTATTTTCAACATAGTAGATTAATACTGAAGACATCAAAACTATGAAAGAACACATATGGAATTATGTTGTAAATACAAAAGTGTTAAACAATTCAAAATATGTTTTATATTTTAGATTCCTCAAAATAGCCTCCTTTTGCTTGTGTGACATCTTTGCACACTCTTGACATTCTCTCAATCAGCTTCATGAGGTAGTCTCCTGGAGTGGTTTTGAATTAACAGTTGTGACTTGTCAAGAGACAATCTGTGGAATTACTTGCCTTCTTAATGTGTTTGAGACCATCAGTTGTGTTGTGCAGAGGTAGGGTTAGTACACAGTGGACACCACTATTTGACTACTGTTGTAATCCATATTATGGCAGCAACCACTCAACTCAGTAAAGAGAAATGACAGTCCATCATTACTTTAAGACATGAAGGTCAGTCGATACGGAAAATTTCAAGAACTTTGAATGTATCCTCAATTGCAGTTGCAAAAAACATCAAACGCTATGATGAAACTGGCTCTCATGAGTACAGCCCCAGGAAAGGAAGACCAAGAGTTATCTTTGCTGCAGAGGATAAGTTCATTAGCGTAAGCATCCTCAGAAACTGCTACTTAACAGCACCTCAGATTAGAGACAACAAAAAGTCTTCACAGAGTTCAAGTAGCAGACAAATCTCAACATCAACTGTTATGGGGAGACTGCGTGAATCAGGCCTTCATGGTCGTAATGCTGCGAAGAAGCCACTACTGAGGATGAACAACAAGAAGAAGAGAATTGTTTGGGCCAAGAAACATAAGGAAGGGGCATTAGACCCGTGGAAATCTGTACTTTGGTCTGATGAGTCCAAATTTGAGATTTTTGGTTCCAACTAGCGTGTCTTTGTGAGACGCAGAGAAGGTGAGCGGATGGTTTCTGCATGTGTGGTTCCCACTGTGAAGCATGGAGGAGGAGGTGTGATGATGTGGGGGTGCTTTGCTGTTGACACTGTTGGTGATTTATTCAAAATTCAAGGCTCACTTAACCAGCATGGCTACTACAGTATTCTGCAGCGCCATGCCATCCCATCTGGATTGCACTTACTGGGACCATCATTTGTTTTTCAACAAGACAATGATCCCAAACACACCTCCAGGCTATGTAAGGGCTACTTGACCAAGAAAGAAAGTGATGGAGTACTGCGTCAGTTGACCTGGCCTTCACAAGCACCTGACCTAAACCCAATTGATCTGGTTTGGGATGAGTTGGACCGCAGAGTGAGGGAAAAGCAGCCAACAAGTGCTCAGCACCTCTGGGAACACCTTCAAGACTGTTGGAAAACAATTCCAGGAGACTACCTCATGAAGCTGATTGAGGAATGCCAAGAGTGTGCAAAGCTGTCATCCAAGCAAAAGGGGGCTACTTTGAGGAATCTAAAATATAAAACATATTTTGATTTGTTTAACACTTTTTTGTTTACATTATAATTCCATATATGTTCTTTCATAGTTTTGATGTCTTCAGTATTAATCTACTATGTTGAAAATAATTTAAATAAACAAAAACCATTGAATGAGAAGGTGTGTCCAAACTTTTGACTGGTACTGTATATGCATTGTATGTAAAGAAAACTTTGTGTCTTACATTAGTGCATATCTAGTATTATGCAAAGATATAATTGAAGAATACAGAATGATGGTTTATTTTTAGTTAACAATGGCATAATTTGTAATATTCAGATTCGGAAGGCCAGTGTATAGTACTGTCAAAAATAGATATACCCTATAATACACAGTAGAACCTCATTAAAACATATTATTCTACTTCCGTTCATATAGAACAAGAGATGTCACACACCCAATAATATAACAAAACCACCTAAAGGGAGGGGGAACACCCTGTAGATAGGTGTACTAATAGGACAATGGTTTCTAGATATATATGGTCTGCACACATAAATACATGATAAATCTATACATACTCAATGTTGGATTACTAGTACTACGGAAAGATTGTTCCTGAGTAGTAGGTGCATTTTCCGATAGTGTAGTGGGAACGCTACTCCTGTCTAAAATACACTAACCACCTCATGCCCTCCATATAAATAGAGGTCACACAGAACTAGGTTCCATATTATATTATTCTATATATTATCTTATCAGAATCAGAAAAAAAGGGAAAAGGACACAGGAGATAGCGGTTTTTCTAATTGTGGTTTTATCACTTTGTGTAACAATTGACATCAAGAAGTTAAAAATATTCTAGAAAAGTACTGGCATATTATAAAAATGGATCCAATTCTGTCAACCCATATACCAAATAGAACAGAGATACTTTTTAAAAGGGCTAGAAATGTAAAATAATTTTTATCTCCTAGTCTATTGCCAAGTATAGAGGATTCTAATAAGAATCATTTTTTTAATCCAATAGACTGGTTTTATACATGTGGAAACTGTAAAGTTTGTCCACACAGTTTAAAAGGAATAAATACCTTTAAAAGTATTCATGAAAAATAATTTAAAATTAAGGGGTTGATCAATTGTTATACCACTTTTGTGGTTTACTTGTTGATTTGTGGATGTGTAAAATGTACGTTGGGAAGACAAAGAGGTTATTAAAAATTTGAATTTTAGAACATTTGCGCAATATTAGAAATAAGATTGAGAATCACAGTGTACCTAGACACTTCAGACATTGCCTAGACAGTAATCCACCAAATTTGAGATTTCTGGGCATTAAACATGTTAAAGTGGGTAAAAAAGGAGGAGACAGAGAAAACATGCTGGCTAAGAGGGAGACTTTTTAGATTATTACATTAAATACTGTGTGCCCCAATGGACTTAATGAGGGGTTTGAAAATACTCCATTTTTAAAAAGCTAATATTTCTTCTATTTAAAGATTCAAAGAGTTAAAATCCCTTTTGTCCAAGGTGAAGAGGTATGTTTTTTTGTTACTATATGATTTGGCAAAGTTGTAAATTGTATCAATGTATTATGATTTTTATTGTACCAATTTTATTGAACCCATTTTTATTGGACCCATTTTTATTGGACCAATTTATGTTGCTATGTTTTAGATAGACTTATTACGTGAGAAGAAATCCCTGAAATAGATGATTCTATGTTCTTTTTTATACCCAGTGCATTATGCATATCATCTAATCTTCTAAAAGCGTCCCACATAATATGTCTTTTTTAATTTTAATTTTATTACTATTCCTAATATAATATTCATATTATATTGTATGGATTATACAATGGAAACATTGTATCAGTATATTTGTAGCTTTATGCGTTTATATGCAATTTTTATACGCGGGCATGGTTTTTATATGTGTTTACATACAGTATATAAATGAAGAATTCCATTAATTAATTTAATGTAATGAGATAATGTTGTGCTGCATATTTTTTATTGGTTCATGAGTTTTATTTAACTGCCCTCAACAGATCACCAGCCAGCCTCCTGACAAAGTCCTAGTGACGAAATGCACAGGGGCATGGACTGGTAATCTATCTTTTTGTGGTTAGTGCTCTGGTGAAGAGTTCCTGGACACGTTGAGGACACCGGTCGGGAGCACCATTCCATTACTCTGCTGTCAAACTCTGTGGTGGTTAACTGCTTGTTGTGGTACGCACGCTCTGCTTGTTTTTACTTGCTAATAAATTTTATCTTGTTGATGCATGATGTATTCTTCTGTTTTGTTTTTAGATACTTCCTATCTGGATTTGGGTAATTATGGGGAAGACGCCGGGCTACAATACTATGGTGGCCAGTGCTGTGATACATGTATGGGACATTCTGTTGCTATATATTGGCTAAACAGACTTTCACCTGTTGTGCAAATGAAATTCAGAAAGGTGTCTTTGGGTAAATCATCAAAATCTGCGCACTGACTTTATATTTATATATATATATATATATATATTTATATATATATAATAAGTTATCGTATATGGCCTTAGCAAGTGAAGTATTGTGCAATATATATATACCTCCACATGCTCAAATGGGCTCTTCCAATAACCCTAAGGTCTGAATAGTCCCCTGTGTGCATACAATGAAGTGCAATGTGCTATAAATATTATAAATGTCATAAATACTACAAATGTCCCTTATACACATTGAATAAATAAAAGCGAAAACATATAAGTTGATATAGGCGCAGGAGAATCGATAATAATTTTTAAAAATGTTCTAAAAACACTCTAAAAGACTATGCTCTACTCCAAAATATGCAATAAATCATAAGGTGCTTATCTTAATAGTTAATTTAGGCATGAGACAGCTTCCCTACACTTACATATACCTTTATTAAGGTGCATGCCCAATGCTCCATTATATTTGGATCAGCGGACACCCTTTATTTACAGGAAGAAAGCAATATTTTTATATATTTTTTTGCTTGTCATTAGCTAACTTCTTGTTTATCTATATTTAATCTGAGTTGGTGCTGGTACCCTATACATCACTATACAGTATGTATGTATATACATAGTTACATACACATGTATATATGTATATATATATATATATATATATATGAACAAGGAACATCCGGCACTCTATAGTAGAAACTATAACTGGCTCCGGTGCCATGTCCAAATCGGTATTTATAATAACAGGTACAACAAACGGCACTCAAGGAGACTAAACAAATGCTGAGACTGAATGCAGTATGTTAATCAATGTTTCAGAGTAACCTCCTTATCAAGACTGAATAAAAGAGCAATACAAACATGACATATATAACTTACCACCAGCGTGACATGTAGTGGTTCATCCCGCCCTCTGGACGAGTCCCAATGACGTCACCCATATCCCAGAGAGACGAACGGGAACTCATCAGGGCAGAGTGATCCACAACAGACATAGTGAAGCACCATCACCATGACAACCACAAACAAATCATCCAGAATGAAGTCATTAGGGCTAAATAATGCATACAAAAAATCAAAAGACCGCTGTATAGCGGTGTCCAATGGCATCAGCATCATATAAGAAGACCTGGTCGAACTACTAGCCATTAAACCAATATCTAGTGCACCATGATATATATAATAAAGTATCACAAGTCACCATATATGTGTGACTCATAGCAGGCAAGGATAAGTAATATGAAAGAAAATCACTATCCCCACTATCACCACCTTGGCACATAAGAAAGATAATAACATACATCATATAATACATCAAGAATAAATCAAGAATCCGAATCGTTGTTCACATGTCTCCTAAAAAATAGAGACAGTTCCTGAAAGTCAAGGGTGCATCGTTCAATGCATTCACAAAGCATATATTTCCAAAAAACATGAGTGACAGAATTTCATTAAGACCCTTAGGATATACAGTTTGAAGTTTGTATATCCATTGGGCTTCTTTTTGCAATAGAGACCGATCACGATTACCACCCCTAAGATCCGGTGGTACATGGTCGATCATTTTATATCTAATCGTAGAAAGATTAAGTTGGATTTCTTTGAAATGTCGAGGCACAGGTTGATCAATATTTTTTCCATCCAGTGCTGCTCTAATGCTGGACCTGTGTAACACCATGCCGTTCATCTCTCTGGGATATGGGTGACGTCATCGGGACTCGTCCGGAGGGCGGGATGAACCACTACATGTCACGCTGGTGGTAAGTTATATTTGTCATGTTTGTATTGCTTTTTTGTTCAGTCTTGATAAAGGAGGTTACTCCGAAACGTTGATTAACATACTGCATTCAGTCTCAGCATTTGTTTAGTCTCCTTGAGTGCCGGTCGTTATACCTGTTATTATATATATATATATATATATATATATATGTGTGTATATAAAAAAATGTGGGCAAATATTGAACACTCGCAAATAAGATGAATAGAGGGTGCTCGGTTGTAATAAATGAATACATGAACTGTACCAAAATGATGATGCCAGAGAAAACCAGCACTCCAAAAATATAAAGCCAAAAAATTTATTTATGAACAATGCATGTTATCACAATGTCGACTCCACTTCAGTGATTCAATGTTTCAGTCACAAATCAAAAAGTGCAATGTGCCAAGTATAGTAGCAAGAAAAAGGGATACTTGCAAACTGCCACAGTCTGGAGTCAATACAGCAGGACAATACAGCAGGACATTGTGTCAATACAGCCCAATGGCCATTTCGGTGCTAACCCGCCACCCACCACTAACACTATCAACCCACCACCCACTGCCTAGGGGTGGCGGGAATAGCTCCGGGCTATAAGCCTAGGCCAGGGGTACCCTGTAGAGGGGGACCCCTTTACTGGGCGGTCCCCAACTCCCCAGGAATCCCTGGCCTGGGCTGACTAGCGGTCAGGGCTGATGCTGTGGCTGGGGGCCCGGTGAAAGGGCACCTCTGGCTGTGGCATCAGTTCCCTGCTAGAATGGGTCCGGAGCTGGTTTTAAATATGGGGGAACCTCATGCAAATATTTTTCTCCCTATATTTAAAACCAGGTCTCTCCCTGCTGCCTGGTGCTGGTTCGTAAATTACAGTGTAACCCTATACATTTTTCCCTGTAATTTAAAGAACCAGGACTGGCTGGCAATTCTGGGGCTGGATAGTATTATGGGGGGGACCACATGTCATTTTTAAAAAAAATATTAACACTATTGTAACACACTAGCCATTCATAAACATACACAAATCACACTGAATGGAATTTTATATTATTGAGGTTAATAATACTGTAGGAACAAAAACAGACACATTTTATGTGATTTTAGCTGTTTTTATGATATTTTAAGAAAAAATCAAGACCCAAACCAAAACCGAAAAACAAAACACGAAGGTAAGGTTTTGGCAAAACCAATCCAAATCCAAAACCAGGGTAGATCCAGATATGAAACAAAAACACATGGGTCGGCGCACATCTCTAATAGATATATGTATATATTTATATTATATATATATATATATACACTGTGTATGTATATATATATATATATGTGTAACTAGCGGATTCTTAGAGCGCCAGAAATTGTAGTTTACTATAAAAACTTAAATTAGTGAATACCTTACCAGGGAGAACAAGTAGAAAATGGTACCAAAAAGTGTGTGTGAATATTAAGAAACAAATGCAGGACAGAAAAGGGGCACTCCCGAGATTATATGGGGTGTCAGCTCAATCCAATAGAAACTACAGGGTGGTAAGTCCCTAGTGAGAAATAATATAGATAATAGAACTGGATCAGAGCACCAAAAAGTTCCACACAGTAAATATATTGACATAAAAGTACAAAGTGCAAGTTCTAATGGTACATATATACCAAATGACCTATTCAGAAAGAACTGAGTTGTATAGATAAATTTAAGAATATAGAAACAATGCAATTTATTAGTAAAATAAGAAGGGGTACACACATGAATATCATGTAGACAAAATAAAAACAAATAACAAAATCAGACAATAAAATAATAAAAGCATGGATAAGAGTATAAGAGCAAACACAAATGAGCGTTATAAAAAAATCATAAATGTCTTATCTTATTTTTAAGAGGAGTGTATCAGTGAGGTGCAGGCTCACTGTCTGATTTTGTTATTTGTTTTTATATTGTCTGCATGATATTTATGTGTGTACCCCTCCTTATTTTACTAATAAATTGCATTGTTTCTATATTCTTATATTTATCTATACAACTCAGTTCTTTCTGAATAGGTCATGTGGTATATATGTACCATTAGCACTTGCACTTTGTATTTTTATGTCAATATATTTACTGTGTGGCACTTTTTGGTGCTCTGATCCAGTTCTATTATCTATATATATATATATATATATATATATATATATATATCCACAAAAAGAAGGCGGCACTCAGGGACTTGTCACATCATGTAAATAACAGTGAAACTTTACTGCATAAATTAACTTTTCAGGGATGTGCTTCCCTTCTTCAGGACAGTAAACAATCATGAATACAGTGAAACATTAAATAGGTGCACTTACCAATCGTGGAAACAGTTGTCGGAAGTGACGTCGTGGTTGACTCCAGCTCTTCTATGGAAACATAATAAACAAGGCAGTGTTACTGCTAATACTTAAAAACCACTAAAAACATAAACAACATTAATAGAGTGACTAAAAACTGTTTAAGACATGTGTACAATCATGTCACATGATAATGTGAGAAAAATAAACTGCTCAGGTATTGTGCAAATAAGTATTTGCAAATAAGTGCATATGATACTTAATGATAAAATATCAATCCATAATATATCTCTCAAATATGTATGCAACATAAAATATTAGATTTATATATAAAAAATCCTTATGTGAAAATATTTTAATTTAAAAGATTATTGTATATGAAAAGACTGGGCAGCCAACATGAGATCTCCTATTACCAAGTACATCTGAATATCATAGAATGTAACAACAACTATAATCTAAAATTTCTATATAATATCTCAAGTAACTTTGATTAAATAAAATATATTAATCATAGAGAATCATTTAACCCCCTGGGTTTGACAGTGTCTAAGCCAAAAATCTAACATGATTCTAAATGTAGAAATTTATGTGCTCTGTTACCCCTTCAAATCGATTCAGGTTCTTGATCTATAATTTTGTATTCCAAAGTCGCCATTTGTGAGGACATGAGATGTGTGTTAAAAATGTAATGTGCAATGCTTTTTAGCCCTTGATGTTTAGCCCTTGTCCATATGCCAGTTTTATTCATAACCAGTAGAGCAATGTAACACCTCACAGAGCAAAAGACATCATGGGTTAATTTCCACCTCTGCAAGGGACACTCAGGACTTACACCCCCTTCCATTTGCCTGCCTTTGTCCCTCATTGGAGTCTGGCTGACTGTACAGAGCCAGCCCAGTGAGTGTTTGTCAGAGAAGTAATATCTTGGGGAGGTAAGAGGAAGTTACTGGATAAGGGACTCAAACCAATCAGGAAATGGTGCAACTCCCCTGGGTGGTCACAAGAACTGTGGGAACTTGGAAGTTTTTAAAAGAAGTCACCAAAGGCAGCCCCACTTGTTAGTCACACTTCCAAGGTGCTTAGTGGAATGCATGACCAGTCCTGTGTGGTTGTATAGGCTATCAATGTTGTGTGAATGGTAGTAGTTTCGACTGTGTGGTATCCTGGAAAAGATTGGGTCGATTTATGCATCTGGAAACTCCTGTGGAGAGATCTTCATTCTCTGGTGTGGACTTGAACTCTATCACTGCTGTGTGAACTGTGGTAGGTTCGACTGTATGGTATCCCGTAAATGCTTGTGTCGACGTATACGTTATCACTTCTGTGTGAACTGTGATAGTTTCTACTGTGTGAAACTGTGTGTTGTTGGCTATTTGCTGGACTTGTCCTGGAACTTTGGGTCTCCTTCAGACCCACTCGCGAGCACTGTACGCTTGCAAGTGGGTCGATGTTGCCCAAATGCGCATGCACACTATGGAGGTGCCTCCGTCGTGCTCATGCTCGAGACCCAAATAACGATGGGGTAGCCGTCATTAGAGGTCTCGCAAAAAAAGGGGCATGCTGTTGAAGGTGCGTGACAGCACGCCCACTTTGGTGGGCATGCCGGGGGCATGGCTGCCCAGACGGAGGCATTCCCATGAGAATGCCTATTGTCTGCGTCCGAACCCACTGACATCACTAGTGATGTCAGTGGGAGTGTTTTGGGCTCTGATAGAGCCAAAAGCACTCCGGGCTTGCTGCAGGCGAGTCCCTACCGCAAGGATCTCGTCGCAAGCCCAATGGTCATAATGGTCTTGACCATCGCGACCATCTTTTTGGCCGCTCGCATAAGCTGTGGGTGGTCACCCACAGCTATGCGAGTGGCCAGGAGGCCGCTCAAATTTGAGCTAGGATGGCCCTGATTCAGAGTGAGCACTCTTGTCAGAGCATCCGGCTCTGAATCAGGCCCTTTATACTCTATTTGGACTGCCTATGTCTGGACTGATACTTGCATATTGCCTGTTTGCTGTGTTTACCTCTTGCCATTGCATATTCCCTATTTTGGTGTGCCGTACAAAATAAACTATCACTTTGGTTTCATCTGCTCAGTGTCTGGGTAATTGAGAGAACCCTGTATCTTCACATTTGGCGACAACAACAGTGGGAACATTCAGACACCAGCCTTCAAGCATAAAGTCATAAAATACAGCAGGGAATGGAATCAGAACCACTATGCTACCGATACCTCATGAAAGGCCAACTGCAGGATCTCTGCCGAACAAAACAGATTGAGTTTTATGCACAGGACACCAGAGAAATATTAATGGCAAAACTAGCCCAGTGGGACCAAGATCATCCAAAGGAGGAGGACAATAAGGATGATGTACCGGAGCCAACTGAGTGTCAGGGAACCAGTGGGACAACTGCTTCATGTGCAATGCCTATCATTGGAGAGGCAGATCAGTTGCAGGAGTTGCTGGCAGCATTAGGATGAGGTACAGCAGTACTGGGGCTGCCTTGGGAGCACAGAAATACAAACATGCCCCACCAGCATTGGTAAGGCAGACAGCCAGGCTGCGATATCAGGACATACCACCTTTTGATGAGGCCAGCTTAGATATTGACATAGACATTTGCATATGTTTGGATCAGTGATGACTATGCATAGGATTGAGGCAGCAGAGTGGGCTCAATATTTGTTACCCAGTCTGAGTTTATGGGTGCTGGATGCATGCCATGTTTTGAGTCCAGAACAGACACTGGCATATGAGGAGGTCTGTGGGGTGCTGCTTGCCAGATACGCAATGACTGCTGAGTCATGCCATACCAAGTTTCAGTCGATGTCATGGAAAGGGGATTCATCATTTACAGAGTTTAATAACCTGTTGCGATGGAACTGTGACAGGTGGCTGGCCGGAAAGCGGGCACTTACGGTAGTGGATGTTAAAAATGTTATTATTCTGGAACAGTTGCTTAACAAGATGCCCCTGGAAATAAGAGTGTGGGTGGTGGATCGGAACCCCAACACTCCTGAGAAAGCAGCACACCTAGCCGATGAGTTCACAGCTAACAGTCCCCGGTGGAGAAGAGTCAACCCGGAGGAAAAGTCAGCCCCCCAACGCCCCCAACAATTCCAAAATCTCTCCCTGGCAACCCAGAGCCTGGCCCCACTACACACCCCAGCTCTGCAAATGGCCAATGCAAGACCACGGGGCCCAGCACATTCCGAGCCTTGGCAGTGCTACAACTGTTGCCAGGTAGGGCATGTGCAATGAGACTGTCTGTGGGGAAGAGGACCATTTCTGGGTGCCCAACCAGCTTTACCCAGGGTAGCATTGTGCCAGGAAATGACATTTGGTGTGGGGAGGGGAACTGCATTCCTGATGCACCAGAGGCAGAGGAAGTAGCATACCAAATGGAGGTGGTAGCAGCTATTGGGAAAGCTACCTCAGATAACATGAAGGCCAACCTACAGACTGTTAAAGTCAATGGGCAGGAACTGCAAGAGTTGACAGACTCCAGGGCCTCCATCACCCTGGTCCAACAGGAATTAGGCCCTCCCTGTCAACTGTTGGAGAAACAGAAAATTTAAATCTCCATGGCAGAAGAGCAGATAACTATTATACCCATGGCCTGGGTACACTTGGATTGGGGCCTTGACTCAGGGGAAGTGGAGGTGGGACTTGTTTTTCTGGTAACTTATCTGGGCAGTGGATAGTTATTGTGTTGAGCTATCACCCAGAGCCAAGCACAGTCTTTGGTGACAGCACCCATGGACACTCTCAGGCCATCACCAGGGGTCTCGGTGGGATCAATGGCCACAACCCCTGACCTGTCACTGGGTAGAGATCCCAGAAACATGGATGGCTTGTCCCATCAGCAGGAACCAGGCCCAGTTCTACGCCACCCAGGAAGACCCATCACCACCTCTCCCAGTCAGTAGTGTTTCCTGATCACCCCTGGGAACAAGGCCTAAAAAGTGAGGGAGGAATGTGAGGACATGAGATTTGTGTTAAACTATATCCCACCAGACTCTTTTTTCTTTTATCAACAACCTCTCTGTTTTTATAAAGAGGTCCATCATGTCCAGATTTGCTGGTTTAAGATCTAAACGATCAGAGGAGTGTTTGAAAGTTTTCTATGATGATGCAGTAATTGAAACATGTTTTAAATAGTGAATGCTCCACCCAAGACCTCTTTATAAAAACAGAGAGCCTGTTGATAAAAGAAACAAGAGTCTGGTGGGATATAGTAGGTCTGGAAGATTATATTAAATGTAGCAGGATACCAAGAGGTTTGATGATAAATAAGAATCCCACTTTTGGTCAACCAAATGATACATTTTTAAAAGAATGGTACAGGAATTTGGATGAGGGTGCCTTAGATTTAATGTGGCTCATTGTGTATGAAAATGAAAAAAAAATGAAAGGATATAGAAAAGGATAGTATTGAGGTCGAATAAAAATGATTACATTCTGCCAATATGGATGAGTTTAAACAATTTTCAGAAAATATTGAAAACAAGATTAGTACAGTTGAAAAGGAAATTGTTGACACCAAAAGTAGTAAGTTTAAAAGGGATAAAGAGGATTATGACAAAGGTCAAGTGCGGAATTAGCACACAATTCGAAAACAGCTTAAAAAGAGTGCTCATGATTTTAAATGGCAGCAACAGATTAATGTTAGAAATAATCCCATACGGGAGGATTTCAAACAAATATTACCCATCAATAATTGGAACCAATTAACAAGAATGGTTAACTCCCCTTATAGATGGCAGACAGTTTCTATAAAGAAATCATGGATAGAGCCTGTTAGGGGTAGAAGGGATTTTTCCCTGATACGTTCCAATAGATATTCAAGTTTTTTATACAGGGGCCAGAAAATGTTTGTTCATGGCCGCAACAAACTTTCAACAAATCAAACTGTAGAAGGAACAAGGAAAAGGTTCAGAGACATAGAGGTAAAAGAGGGGGACAAAATCCCTCAAAAAAAGGGGTGCTCAATGAAACGACCCAGAGGATTTAAATAAAATAGGTATTTTAACCTATCTAAGGTAACGCTTTCAATTACCACCAGTGGTTTATTACAAAAAGAGCTTAGCTTTACACCAACCACGGGAATTATTAAATTCCAAACATATATGGATTTAAACTTGCAGTATACATACGTAAAATGACACTGAAAAGACATTTTATACGGAATCAGAATAAATGTTTGACTCTGGTAAAGATTTGGGAAGTAAACCACTGGGGAACTAATGGCCTAAAAAAACAAAGTACATTTTACCCTATTGAATCACGTGGTTCCTGCATGGATCTTTTTTCTAAATGAGTTAAAAAAGATTTAGAGCAAACTACCAATACCCCTAGGATCAGAGATAACCTTACAAAAGGGGAAATACAATGATTAAAAATGTTAGTTGATAATAAAGAATTGGTAATTAAACAGGCGGACAAGGGGGGAGGCCTTGTTATCATGACTAGAGAGAAATATGTACAGGAGATGAATAGATTGTTATCCGATACTAAATCCTATGTTGTAAACTATCTTATGATCCAACTATAGAATATTTAATGGAGTTGAAGAGGCTACTAGATAAGGGTTAATGGATAAGGTACTCACACATGATGAATATAAATATCTATACAATGAAACTCCCAGAATTGCTACAATTTATCATCTGCCAAAGATACTGTACATAAGGACCAGATATCACCTCCTGGTCACCCGATAGTTTCTGGTGTGAATTCGTTAACCTCAAGAATATCAAAATATATTGATGTGTATTTGAAAACATATGTTCCTTTATTAGATTCATATATAAAGGATTCCACGCATTTACTACAGATGCTACACGACTTTAGGTGGAATGATGAACACAAATGGGGCACAATTGATGTCCAATCGCTCTATACTTCAATCTCACATGAGAAGTGTTTGGAGTGTGTTAAAATAGTATTAGAGAGCGATCCTGACATGTATCCCCTGAAAATTGAGTTTATGATTAATGCAATCCGTTTTGTACTACAACATAACTATTTAACCTTTTTAGGTGATTTTATGAGCAGACATGCGGAGTTGCAATGGGGACAATTTGTGCTCCTAGTGTGGCAAATCTCTTTCTTGGTGAATGGGAGAAAAAATATAAGTATGTTAATAATCCATTCTTAGATAAATTACTCCTTTTTAAACATTATATAGAAGTTTTGTTAATTGTCTGGTGTGGATCAGAATCGGAATACTTTGAGTTTGTACATTATTTAAATGTGAATTAATTTAATTTGGGTTTCACCTCTGAGTTTCAACCTGAGAAAATAGCTTGTTTAGATCTAGTGATGTGTGTGAGGAATTGTCAAGGAGATGGTAAAGAGATAAATACCTCAACCCAAACTGTTGACAGCAATAATTATTTAGAATATAAAAGTTGTCATTTTGGTCAGTGGAAGAGAAATATCCCATTTTCCCAACTAGTGAGATTGAGATGAAATTGTTCTACCTTAGAAATGTTTTCAAGATCAATCCAAAGTTAATGTCACAAGATTTCGTGGGAAAGGATATCCACTAGATTTAATTAATGGCACCATAGGCAGAGCAAAAAGCCTTGAAAGATCAACATTATTGAATTATAAGATAAAGGGAAAGAAAAGTGATAACATTAAATGCCCTTACACGGCTAAGGTCCCATCTAAAAGACACAACACATTTCCTAAATGTTTTACAAGGAATTATTTGGAACAAAAGTTATGCCTTTCTCACACTTGATGTGAAAGTGCTATACACCAATATTGCCCATGAGTTGGGGATTGATGCGATAACAAATTGTCTTTTAGAAGATGGTACCCTATCCATCCAACATCAACAATATCTATTACAAGCTATTTGTTTCATTCTTATACACAATTATTTTATTTTTTCTTACACTATTTATTTACAGGTGCTTGGGATGGCCATGGGGACCAGGTTCGCCCTGAGGTATGCGAACCTCTACATGGGACACTTTGAGTGTGTGGGGGAGCGAGTTCGGGGAGAACCTGGTCTTCTATAGCCATTACATAGATGATCTTTTTATTTTATTTTATTATTTGGGATGGGGATCTTACTAGTGCACAATGTTTTGTTTCTACCCTCAAAAACAATGGCTTCAATCTGTCCTTCACTTACACATATAGTAGGAATCTGGCTAACTTTCTCGACCTGACCTTAGAAATAAGTAATAATCAAATTAAGACTGTTACTTATTGCAAAGAGGTGAATTCAAATAATTATTTACATTTTAACAGCTGCTACCATCACCCTTGGATAACAAACATACCAAAGGGCCAACTTATGCATTTAAGACGCAATTGCTCCCACTTAGATACATTTTCAGAACAAGATAAAAAACCTCTTTGAGAGCTTCAGAGGGAGAGGTTTCCCTTCAGATCTATTAAAAAATATATATAATGAAGTCGCAGTAATGGACAGAAGGGAACTCCTTAAATCTAAATTGAGAAAATATAAGGAACATAAAATAGAAAGAAACTTTGTGTTTATTTCTACATATAATAATTCTTCAGGAACGATTAAAAGAAATATAGAGAAGAACTATCCGATGCTACAATATGACTCAGTGCTTAAAAAATATACTACCAATGAAACCAACAGTTATCTGTAGAAAAAATAGATCACTTAAAAATATATTGGCACCAAGCTCCCTTTAACCAATTAAAAAAAAAAATATGATATCTGGTTCTGACTGGCTCCCAAAAAACCCCCAGGCTTTTACAAGTGTTGTATGAACAAATGCATTACTTGCCAATATGTATGCAATAAGACCAAAACTATAAACACCATTAGTTCAGACAAAATTTATACCATCAAACAATTTATTAACAGCAACTCCAAGTAGGTGGTGTACCTGCTGCTCTGCAGCTGCAGTGACACAAGATATGTGGTGAGAACTATAAGAAGCTTACGTGAAAGGTTCCTAGAACATAGGAGAAATATTCTTAAGAAAAATCTATTGCACAGTGTATCCCGACATTTTTCAGAAAATCATGGGGGGGATGTCAGCTCTTTATGAGTTATAGGATTAGAATCTATACCCCCTACTACCAGAAGAGGCGATAGATTTAGGACACTATGTAAACAGGAAATATTTTGGATTTTCTTTATGAATAGCTTATTCCCTGACCAACTAAATGAACAGATCAAATTGAATAGTATTTTCTGATATTACCTGTTAATTTCTCCACTACTTGATCTCAATGTACCTGTACTAATTCAGTTAGCCTTTATTCAGTACACATTTCCCACGATACTTTTAGCAGGAAGCTCTCTGGGGCCTGCAACGGACGAGACCCTACCACAAGGGTCTCATCACAAGCCCAGATGGTCGCGACCATCACCTGGCCACCCGCAAAAGCTGTGGGTAGTCATCCACAGCTTAATGAGCGGAAAGGAGCCCGCTCCAAAAAAAAAAAAACGTACTGATTCAGAGCGAGCGCTCCTAACGAGCATCCGGCTCTGAATCAGGCCCATAATACATTGTCTCTAATCAATACTCTCTCAAATTGAAACATTCTGGTTCACTCAAAACAGTTATTAAGTATCACAAGCTGTTCCTAATGATTCTATTGCTGAGACTATTTAAACTCCCAAGAGGGGAGGAAAGATTATTCACCTTGAAATATATGTCAGGTGGATGTCGAAACGTGTAGGTGCTTACCTCCAGCTAACTATCCTGTGAAAATCAACGGCACACGGCTACCTTCTCTGGTGAGAATTTGGATGGAGCTAATCGCCCTCCTCTTCAGGATTTCCTGCACGGCCTCACCTACAGCCTATCCAAATCACACTATTCATCTGCGGGCTTTACCTTGTGACCTCCGGATCTCTCTAACTGCACAGAAACACCAGAGCGGCTTGTCATCTATCACTGCATGTTCCCCGCTGGCCAGGTCGAGAACAGAAGCCAGCCATCCATACATGCGGTCTGCCATCACCGCCTACTGGACTCTCACTCTGCCCCTTATGGGACACTTACACCTGAGCTGCAGGTAATACCCATGCTGATACAATGACTATTTGAATGTGTCTTGCAATTGCTGCACATTGAGCATATGTACTCTTACAATGTTTCCCACTTGGAAGCCCCTATTAATAAGGAACTTTACATCCTTCCCTTATATTGCAGTGTTTCAGACTCCAGGACATTCTTAATTCATTATTGACACTAATTGTTGATACGTTGATAATTTATTATGATTTTTCATTATACAGCTGCTATTATAATGATATATGCCTTTTATTCATTATTGTATGTCTTTTTTTATTAAATAATTGATTGATTTCTATTCATAACTGTTTTGAGTGAAATTTATTTGTGCTTTCTAGACTCTGTGGTTGCTACCATTGTTCTCAGCTGTATATAAACATGGGTGGGTACGTTATTGGGGGAGACATCACCGTGATTACTGCCCAGCAGGACCCATATCCAGTGGCTTGAGCAGCTGCTGGTGGACCATTGCCAGGTTGCCTCTAGATAGGCGTGGGGAGGGGGGAAAGAAGAATATGGACAGCTGGCTTCTACTTTGTATTTGCCCGGTGGCTGCTCCATTCCCTCTCCAGCTGCCGGGTGTGGGTTCCACAGTGGGGAGGATTTGCCTGGTGGCTGCACTGTCTGTTTAGCCAATGAGCTGCTGCTATCTCTACAGTGGTGGGGTAGGAGGTTTTACCTGGCTGCTGCTCCATTCTCTCTGCAGCCACCGGGCTATCTCTAGCTTGGTGGTGGTGGGGTTGGGCAAAGGGGAGATGAGGAATTGCGCTGTGGCTGCTCCATCCTGTAGCACCATGAGCTGTTACTCTGATTCCTTGTCAGCTGTTCCACCTCTTCTACAGCCACAGGGTGAGGGGGCCACCGGCACGGGGCTGCCTGAGCACTGCTTCCAACAGTGATCGGCACAGGGGTTGGATCAAAGGGAGCATGCACTCTGGAGGCACATGGAGCCTAGGTATACCTTGCTTGGCTGCCTTCCTGGGGATAGCACACCTGTAATACAGCAATGTACATGTATTTATTTGTCTTGTGGATTTGGGTCAGAAGCAGTTGGGAGCGTCTGGTGGACACCACACGCTGCTGTTACCATGGGGATGTAAACAAACTCTGCTTTGTTTGTGTTTGCCAGTATGGAACCCTCCTCCCAGTGGCTAGACTGGGATGATTCCACTTCCGTTGTGATGTCACTTCAGAGGCCGGACGTGCGGTGTTAGAAGCCAGGGACCCGCAGGAGAAGGGGTGGGAGAGTCTTGATAATTTTTGTATTTAAATTTGTAATGTTTGATTCACTATTGTATGTCCTGATGAAGGGGTCCTGGACCCTGGAACATTGATTAAAGCACCAGTTGTTTCACCACTGTAAACAGTCTATCTATCTATATACAGTATGTGTGTGTGTAAAGCTGTTGTTCCCTGCTGGATAGCTTTATAACACATTTGTTCTGCATGGGTCTGATTGGTGTATGTCTGTGTGAAGCATAAATTATTCTGGGAGTCAGGGGGAAGGTGCTCCTGATTCTGAACTAGTTGGCCAGGTGACATTGAGCTGCTAATGTTTAGCTTAGTGTCAGAGATTCATATGCTGTTTGGGAAATTGTAGATGTAACATTTTCATCAGTAAAAATCCATCTAACAAGTGCAACTGATATCACATATGTTTTTTGTAAGGACAATCTTACAAAATAGTGTCATTCATGGGATAATTTTTGCTAGCCATGATTCGCGTGGCAGAGACCAAACGCTGTATTTTGGGTTGGTGAGTGAGCTTAACTGGCCTGTAAAAATTGGTTTATTTGCACATGTGGAAAAGTTATGCTGGGTTAATTGTGAAGAGAAACAAGTGTACACACAGTTTAATTATTTCAAAACAAACAGAAATGTTTCTGAGGTTTGTTGTAGCAGAAACAAATTTGGCTAAAAAGCACCAAATGTGTTTCTCTGTGATTTTACTTGCACTTGTTAAGTTTGGTTGAGGAACAGACTTTTAAGCACATGCTGCTAAAGGTATCTGTGTTGGTCTGTATAAGCCCATTAAAGAGACAGTGCTTTAGTTATGGGTGGCTATTGTAGTGCCAAATGAACAAATGTTTTAACTGTATTGAAACACAGTGTGGTACAAGTAAACCAGGGAAATTTGTTCCTATATGTTTTGTGAACAAACAATTAATTTGCAAGACAGTTTAAACCCACTTTTTTGGAGTTTTGTGCCTAATACACAGTTGCCGCTAGTTTATATAGGCTTCCAACTACTGGCTTGCTGGTGCATGATAAGAGAGGCCCAATTTTGCTACTTAGTCAGAGAACAAGATGGAGAAAATCCTCCCAGACTTAACTTATCTAGCTGTGGCACAACAGGCTCAGCAAGCCCACATGCTAGCAGTTGCTGAAGACCAGGTGGAGAGCAACAAACTGCTGTGGGCTGAGCTCTGTAAGCTGCAACTGGATGAATGCATGCCTGCTGTAATGCAGAAAATGACCCAATCAGATAATGTTGAGGCATTTCCGTTGTCTTTTGAAAGGATGGCAACTTGGCTTAAATGGCCAATAGAGTATTAGGTTGTACAACTGGCTTCTTATTTGACAGGTGAAGCACAGTGGGTCTATGTGGATATGCAAATAACTCAGGAGGCAAATTATCAACAGCTAAAGACCTCAATTCTGGTGCAAATAGGAGTAACAGGGCCTGGGAAAGCAAAGTGATTTTGTAACTGAGCCTGAATGAAACCCACCAGACAGAATCATGGAAATCCTGGCAGTTGACCATTGTGTGTGGAATCTAAACCGGGAACTGCAAAAATGGCTCCTGCAGAGCGATCTTCAGTCATTTTAAGAACTGGCAACAGTTATTGATTGTTTTTATGCTCTGAAGAAAATGGGCTGGACATCAAAGAAAGGAGTCAGAAAAAAATAGATGGATTGTTCGGTGGGGCAACTAGACTCCACATTCCCTGTTTGTTTGACCTAATCCTCTTTAATGGCAAGAGCAGTGATTTTCAACCTTTTCAACTTTAGGCAAACTACAATATATTCTTAAATTGCCAAGACACACCATCTGGGGATGTGGTGTTCATGACTAATGATAACATTGGCTCTCACATAAAAATATACACACATAATGGTGTCCAAAAAAATAAAACACACTACATTGGCCTCCACAGGAATAAAACACACTACATTGGCCTCCTCATGAATAATATGCACTACAATATAAGTGCCCTGAGCTGACCACCATGGTACACTTGGCAACCCGCTCGTGGCACACTAGTGTGCCATGGCACAGTTGTTGAAAAATGCTGGGCTAGAGCATGGCTATTCTTAATGACCATCCTGATATGACAAAAGGCAGTATTGGTATTGGTGGATTTGGGCAGTGAAGTTATCCTGGTGTCCAGCACTCAGGTTCCAGAAGGACTGATGGACCGACTGACATCAGTAAAGGTCATGTGTGTCCATGGGGCCACAGAGGAATATGACCATGTCTGTCCTCACATAACCATGAGAGGACAACAGTGCAACTGTTAGAAGCAATAGCACCAAGGTTGCCATATCCCATTATTCTGTGATATTATAGTCAACCAGATCAATTCAGACTTGCTGGCACCTGAATTACCAGTTGGACATCCGACCCAACATGATCCTTTTGCTCACATTCTGGAACTAGAGGGAGAAATCAGAAAGCAGCAATATATGGAGCCTGGGTGCCAGGCTTTGGCTGCAATCAGACCAGTGCTTCATTCCAGAGGACATGAGGTAGTTGTCCTGGCAGGAGAAGGAAGCGAAACAACAGAGACTTTGCCAGTTGGAGAAGAAGATTGGTCTCCTGTACCCAGGACTGTGTCATTCCAAGACTTTGCTCAAGACCAATTAAATGATTGTGCATTAGAAAGTTCCTTCAGATATGTGGTGAAAGTGAATGGAGTGTGGAAGGCTGAGAGGCCAGCCCCGTGTGAATAATACTTTATACTAGAATGGGAAATGCTATTAAGGTTGCCAGTGGTTCATGAGAAAGTACTGTAGATAACCAGCTCTTGGTGCCACAAGTACATGTCCCTTTAATATTAGTGGCAGCCCATACACACCTTATGGGGAGACATTTGTGGGAGTAAAAACCCTAAATAAAGTCCTCCAGAGGTTTTACAGGACAGGAGTCTACATGGCCATTAAGAGATACTGCCAAGCCTCCACAGTGTGTCAGTGGACCATTCCTAAACCAGATTTATGAGCTCCTCTCATACCTCATCCAATAATTCCAGGACTTTTTGAGCAGGTTGGCATGGATATAGTAGGTCCCTTATAGAAGATGGACTGGGGCCATCAATATGTTCTGATAATACTTGATTATGCTACACAATACCACTTAGATATATTAAGTCAAATACAATAGCAAAATAGCTACTACTAGTATACATGTGTTTTGGATCCCTAAAGAAATCCTAATGGAACAGGGAACACCCTTAATGTCAGGCTTAATGAAAGAGTTGTGTAAGGTGCAAGGGGTACAGAGGCTACAGATCTCGGTCTATAACCTGCAGAATGATGGGTTGGTTGAGTGGTTCAAAGGACCCTTAAACAAATTATTAGGTGAGGTTTGGCTCAATAAATAAAATACTAGATACTCTGTTGCCCTACCTCATGTTTGCAGTACTGGAGATACCCCAGGCATCAAAAGGGTATAGTCCCTTTGAACTTTTAATTGGCAGACAACCCCAAGGAATTTTGGATATTCTTAAAGAAGGCTGGGAACAACAGGGACCCATGAAACCAAATGTGGTACAGTTTGTAGCCCAATTGTGTGACCGATTACAATGGGTCAGTCTATTGGTTAAGCAACACCTGGAAGAAGCACAGGGAATGGCACAAGAGGTGTTATGATACCCAAGAAACCAGACACACCTTTAATCCAGGTGACAAGGTGCCCAATCAGGAAAGTAAGTTGTATGCACATTGGCAAGGCCCTTATGAAGTGATAAAGGCTGTAGGACCTGTTAATTATCAAGTACAGCAACTGGGTAGATGGCAAATAGAACAAGTGTCTCACATCAACCTGTTAAAGCTGTAGGCAGTGAAAACTCTGACGCTAATGTTGAGAGCAGTGAAAACTGAGGACTGCTTAGTTCCCATAGAGTCTTCCCTGACTTTGACTAAAAACAGCAAGCAGTGGAGATGGTAGCTTGGAATAAGGATGTTTTTTTTAATATACCAGGGTGTTCCAAAATAATTGAGCATTACAGTATATTGTTACTCCACCAAGAGTTGTAGTTAAGCATTGGCTGTATAGAATACTGGAAGCAAGAAGGGCTGCAGTGAAGTGAGAGGTGGAGGACATGTTGCAACTTGGGGTAGTGGAAGAATTCACAAGCGAGTGGAATAATCCCATAGTGCTCATGCCTAAATGCTTGGGATCCATTTGCTTCTGTAATGACTTTAGAAAATTAAATAAGGTCTGTAGGGTCCTGATTCAGACCCACTCACTAGATGAGTTTGCATGCAGACATCAGCTGCTAATATATGCAAAAGAAAGCAGTGTTCACATGGCAAGACATTAGTACACACACTATGTCTTAGCATGCGGTGGCAGATCGATCGCACATGAGTCTAAGATGCCCCCTTTTCTTTTGCAGCACAAGTTATCTCCAAGAAATGTATATAACAATTGGTAACATCGAGAACCATCGGAGGCATACTCAGTGCTTGTGGTTGACCCTAACCTACCACAAGCACTGTGAGTGCTTCTGTGCTTAAAACAGCCTGGTAATGTGTACAGTGATGCTGCCTTTTAATTATGCATGCCTTAGAAATGGTGTTTTGATGCTCAGACATGCCTGCATTTGCAACACCACTCCCCCATTTTCAAGGACCTTCCCCTGTCACCCCCCACAAATGGCACATTCTGTCAGTCAAACAGGGGAGCAGTCTGTGTGTTGTGGGTGATCACTTCCTGATAGCAATGACTGGCTCGTGCATGCACACTGTGATGCATACACATGCGCAGATAGCGACAATTGGTCAGCAGCGTGCGAATGCAGCCTAAAAACCGGGTCTGAATCATGCCCTAGGTTCAATGCCATTGCAATGCCACAGGTGGATGAACTGTAATATATAGTAATGTAATATAGTCATCTGGCCAAAATAACTCTACATTGAGGAAGCACTAAGGCAGCTGCTTGATGAAAACTGTTATAAACAACTATTTTGTAATCCCACAGATAATTTTTTAATTCCCTACAATAGGTTTATTAACAAGGTGGTAAGAGAAGGGACGATAAAAAAACAAGAATACAACTACTTGATGGTCAAAAACCCAAAAGTCCCTACCTTTTATATGCTGCCAAAAATTCACAAGAGAAATAATAAACCTCTGGGCAGACCAATTGTCTCTGACATTGGGCGTCTCAGTGAACAGGCTAGCACATTCATTGACCTACATCTGAGGGAATTTGTAGTGAGCCTACCATCCTATATTCAGGATACATCAGATGTGCTATGCAAAATCACTGGCATCAAAATTAGGGATGACTGGCTGCTGGTTACATTGGATGTCGAGTCTCTATATACTAGTATTGATCATCAGATGGGCCTGAAGGCAGTCAACCATTTCCTGAATATGAGGGACAACAAAGAATTAAATGACTTTCTCCTGGAACTTCTGGAGTTCGTTCTGTGCAAAAATTATTTAACTTTTAATGACAGGTTCTTTCTACAAATACATGGTACTGCGATGGGCGCAGCTTGTGTGCCCACCTACGCAAATATGTACTTAGGTTGGTGGGAACAAGAATATGTTTTGGCCTGGATAATGAATCCTACACTGAAAATGCCATATTATGGGTTAGAAACATAGATGACATTCTACTCATTTGGAGAGGATCAGAGTATCTCCTACAACAGTTTATCAATAAATGAAATAATAACAACCTGAATTCCCATCTAACCATGGAAGTAAGCAAAACAGAAGTGGCATTTTTAGATCTAAAAATCAAAAGAGATACGGATGGAAATATTCATACAGAGTTATACCCAAAAAGCACCGCAACAAATAGCCTCCTTCACAGTACAAGCTCCAACTTCCCATCTATAGTGCAAAATATACCAAAAGGCGAATTTTTACACCTTAGACAGAAATTGCTCTGACAATCGAGTGTTTAAAGAAAGAAGTATCGAATTAAGCAGAGATTGAGTTATAGGGGCTATAGTCATCGTACCATAAAACGAGCAATACAGCAGACAGCTCAAACAAATAGGGAGTCACTTATTTTTCCAACAAACAAAGAGAAACCAAAAGGAGTTGGTAGTATGCACTTTGTAGGAAATTTCTGCAAGGAATGGAGAGATATTAAAAATATGACTAACAAGAACTGGCCATCTTACTAATGGACACGGATTTAAGAGAAAGAATACCGAGTCAAACATTGATGAGCTGGAGTAGATCCAGGATGATCAAAGACTCCATAGTTCAGAGTCATTTTACAAGAACCACTACAAAGACCTTGCAGGCCAAAGGATCATATGCATGCAGAAGCTGTAAAGCTTATATGATCAAGAAACACACAGTGGAAGATAAATTGGAAGAAACATGCTCAATTGCTACGTTCCTTATTTGCAATGCATCTGGAGTCATCTATTGCATAGAATGCGTTTGTGGATTGAGGTATGTTGGGATGACTTCAAGAGCTCTGAAGCAGTGAATCTTAGAACATGCTGGTAATATTAGGAATTTACTAATATGAAACATATAACAACATTAGTGAAACATGTATATAAGAAACATGGAGGACAATTAAATTCTATCAGACCCTATGGTCTTGAAAAAATAATTTTGGGGATCAGAGGAGGGGATGTGATGAACTCACTATTGCATAAAGAGAGTGAGTGGATCTTCAAACTCATAATACTTGCCCCATATGGTTTGAATGAGAATATAAACTATGGAGCTTTTCTTTGATATCTCATGGTAATCTTTTTGATCCCTCATGTTTTCTGCCCCTTTTTCCCCTTACAACTCATATACTACCAATTATGTATATGTTGTTATATGTGGATGTATACGTGCATATACAGTCAGGTCCATAAATATTGGGACATTGACAGAATTTTCATATTTTGTCCTCTATTCACCACCACAATGGTTTTGAAATGAAACAAACAAGATGTGCTTTAACTGCAGACTTTCAGATTTAATTTGAGGGTAATTACATCCAAATCGGGTGAACGGTGTAGGAATTACAACAGTTTCAATATGTGTCTCCCACTTTTTAAGTGGCCAAAAGTAATGGGACTATCAACTCAAAAGCTATTTCATGGACTGGTGTGAGCTATTACCTCGTTATTTCATTATCAATTAAGCAGGTAAAAGGTCTGGAGTTGATTCTAGGTGTGACATTTGCATTTGGAATCAGTTGCTGTCAACTCTCAATATGAGATCCAAAGAGCTGTCACTATCAGTGAAACAAGCCATCATTAGGCTGAAAAATCAAAACAAACCCATCAGAGAGATAGCAAAAACATTAGGTGTGGCCAAATCAACTGTTTGGAACATTCTTAAAAAGAAAGAACGCATCGGAGAGCTCAGCAACACCAAAAGACCCGGAAGACCACGGAAAACAACTGTGGTGGATGACAAAATAATTATTTCCCTGGTGAAGAAAAACCCCTTCACAACAGTTGGCCAAATCACAAACACTCTCCAGGAGGTAGATGTATATGTGTCCAAGTCAACAATCAAGAGAAGACTTCACAAGAGTGAATATAGAGGGTTCACCACAAGATGCAAACCATTGGTGATCCACAAAGACAGGAAGACCAGATTAGAGTTTGCTAAACAACATCTAAAAAAGCCATTACAGTTCTGGAACAACATCCTATGGACAGATGAGACAAAGATCAACTTGTACCAGAGTGATGGGAAGAGAAGGAAAGCAACTGCTCATGATCCAAAACATACCACCTAATCAGTGAAGCATGGTGGTGGTACTGTCATGGCGTGGGCATGTATGGCTGCCAATGGAACTGGTTCCCTTGTATTTATTGATGATGTGACTGCTGACGAAAGCAGCAGAATGAATTCTGAAGTGTTTCGGGCAATATTATATGCTCATATTCAGTCAAATTCTTCAGAACTCATTGGACAGCGCTTCATAGTGCAGATGGACAATGACCCGAAGCATAAGGCAAAAGCAACCAAAGAGTTTTTTAAGGCTAAAAAGTGGAATGTTATGCAATGGCCAAGTCAATCCCCTGACCTGAATCCGATTGAGCATGCATTTCACTTGATGAATACAAAACTGAAGGGAAAATGCCCCAAGAACAAGCAGGAACTGAAGACATTTGCAGTAGAGGCCTGGCAGAGCATCACCAGGGACGAAACATAGCGTCTGGTGATGTCTATGCATTCCAGACTTCAGGCTGTAATTGCCTGCAAAGGATTTGCAACAAAGTATTAAAAAGTGAAAGTTAGATTTAAAATTGTTTAGTTTGTCCCATTACTTTTGGCCCCTTAAAAAGTGGGAGGCACATATAGAAACCGTTGTAATTCCTACACCGTTCACCTGATTTGGATGTAATTACCCTCAAATTAAATCTGAAAGTCTGCAGTTAAATCACATCTTGTTTGTTTCATTTCAAAGCCATTGTGGTGGTGAATAGAGGCCAAAATATGAAAATTCTGTCAATGTCCCAATATTTATGGACCTGACTGTATGTATATGAATTTGTATATGTATGTATATGTACATATGCATTTAATATTAATATCTATTATTTTTGGTCTGCTAACTACTATCGGATCTCTCTTTTCCAGCTAGAATGATGTTATCTTCTTTTTCTCTTTCTTTTCTTGCTCATGTCTGTTTTATTGTTAGACTTTCAAAACTACCAAACATTTTCTCCTCTATAGAACTCACAATACATACATTTCTTCCAGGGATCCTATCTGCAGAAATTGATGATATATACTTGATGTTTTTTGCAATTAATATTAGTCTTCTATCTGTAACCTTAATTCTTTGGCTTTTGCCGTGTCGCTTATTTGTTTATTTATTGATTTTTGGGCTTCTACCGTGTATATGTTTATAATTATTTTATAATTACTTCTGTTCTTTATTTTTATATATTATATTTTTTTTTCTACTCAAACATATACCCAAAGGAACTCTGCATTTCTCTGTAATTAAAATCTTCAATCATTAAATGTTCACTAACTTTTGCCAAAATGGCTATAATCCAATCAACTTTCTGACTGTCCTTAATACACACTCATACTGATGTATGAATGTTTTGTTAAGTACCATGGTAAATAGAACAACTTGCTAACCAATTAGGAAGGAGTTATGTTACAGCTACCAACCTGCTGAATGGGCTTGTTAATGTCCATTAACATTGGTATTGCTAATATTACTATGTAACGTTATATGCATACCCGTGATGGATAACAGTATGAAACAAGCTATCTATGAACTTATTAACCTAGGATATATAGCTATTGGCTATGATACCTGTCTATCACAGGATCATCATAAATAGGCCATGCATATATGTGCCACCCATAACAATGATTGGGTGGAGGATTCAGTAGCCTGGACATTACGTTCCATTGGCTCTGAACCCTGTCTAACACAGTGTGATCAGATGACAAATGTCCCACCCGCGGTGGTGTTTAATCATTAGAATAAACATTTGGGATGCCGTTCACATATCCCACCCACAGCTGTGATTGACTCCTAGATTTGGCAGCTGGGAAGCTTGTCACAAAGGTGATCAGACGTCATATGTCACTCCCACTGTGGTGATTGGCTCTCGGACCCAGTGGCTGTTATGCTGTGAGTCCGTACTTCCTGATTAAAGCACATGCATTTCTCAATACACGAGACCATGACCAAGCTTAAGGGGTGAAACGCGTGTTGGTTTATAGGGACATTGGTTGTGCGTACACCAGATCCCTACTATTCGAACAGCTATTCTTCATATAGACCTCTAAATACAGGTACCTTACTATTTTCTTACTGTGCCTCCTTAGAGATAGTAGGGTTTAACCCTACCAAGAGAATCATTCCCCCATATCTCAATATGGGAGATACAACTTTTCCCTCCCAGTACTTCCATCTGGGTTTCTTATAGTGAGTATTCACTACCTAGGACAAATGCTCAGTCAGAACCACAGTGGACTGGAACAGAGGAGTTTCCACTTCCTCTCTGATTACATATAAAATTATCCTTAGGGTTAATACCTGTGGTAGGTGTATTACCAATGGATGGTTAAAACAATATAATTTATATGATGTTGTATGGAATATATGATAAGAAAATAACCTTATTTTCTTATTCCAAATACTTATTTGGTTAAATATATTGTCACCCAGTTTTTAAGTTGCACTATGCTCTATATACACAGTTGTTTTATTACTGATCATTACATCTCCACTATCTAAACTCACTATCTGTACTCTCATCAGCCCCATATCTTGGAACTGACAGCAGATGCAGGAAAATCTTTTTATCATACGCTTTGGGATAAGGGACTCTCATAAACTATTCTCTGCCGACGGGCAAATAACTGACAGTAGATCCCTATCCCAAGTAAAGGTGTATGCTTTTCAGAGCTGACTATACATAATCAGTATCAATTCAATATCATAAATCTGAAATTAATGTGCCTGGTTTCTATCTATATTAGCGATCCATAGGCAACTATTATTTGAAAAATTGATGCTGGACAATATATGCAGTGTAATACTTGAAACGAAAAGCAGGTTCTCAGTTTGTGATGATTTCACCTGTTTTAAATTTCCTTTTCTGAGTTGATAGTTGGAAATATTACAAGAGCTATTTTGACTTCTTTGTATGCAAATGTACAATGAACTTTGTTATGGGGTTTGTCTGATGTCATGCAATTGATGCAGCTATTATGACATATTCATCTGTCCCAAATACCTTTGATTTAATAGGTGAAAAATTACAAGAGTTACTCTTTTTCACCTTTTGGATGTGATACAGATCTGTATATGAGTAAGTGTTGGATCATAATACCATGATCTTTATTTAATAACTTTTTATGTGTATGTCTAAATATCTTTATATTTTAGGATATTTTTCTTCTTAATAATGAGATGTATTAAAAGTTAAGTTTTATAACTACAACATTACATATTGAAATTAGAGTGCCCCCTAAAAAGAGTCTTCTTTTCCTCTCTCTGTTGTCGATTTGTATAGAAAGACAGAAGGACAAATTTTTGCTTTTATATAGTAGATTAATATTCATAAAAACTTGATACACAAAATAATTTATGAAAGCAAATGTGTTTTTATTTATAATACAAGGGGCAGAATTACCAAAAGACATTCTCAAATACAGTCTTCCTGCCAAGACACTGCCCCCTCTGCATTGAAGTAGGCCAGCTAGTCCTCCTTGACCTGTTTTGCACACACAGTATAGAGGCCACCATGGGAAACCATGTTATAGACACATATGTCCACATATCACTCTCGTCTATGCCGTTAGTAGGATCTGCTAGTGATGTAGATAGTGGCCATAGGTAAGTGGATTTCCACTAAAGCAAATTATGAAGGGCACAGCAGGCCAAAACCACCCACTCAATTTTGTCTACATGTAAATTAATGGGTGTATTGAATATGCAAAACCTACTACACATGATGCCAGAGACATTCTCCATAGTGCGCCTTGCCTTTGATAGTCGATAATTGAAAATCCGCCTTTCTTTAGTCAATCTCCTTTGAGCAAAGGGCTTCATTAAGTGTTCATGCAAAGCAAATGCCTCATCTGCTACAAACACAAAACTGAGTTTTTTTTGCATTGGGAGGTAAATGTAGGCTTTTGGACATCATCCTTTCATAAAATACAGTGTACTTGATAAACCCACCATCTGATGCATGGCCATTTTTCCCCATCCAAATATAAATATTCATTGTTCGCATTAACAGTGGCCATCAACACTATACTAAAAATACATTTATAATTGTTCTACATACAGCAGTACAAGTGTTGGCAGGTGGTGTTATGCAGATAAGTTCCCACATATTGCCTCAATGCAATTTGGGAAATTTCAACTTGACTCGAAGTCATGTGCAATTAATTGCCAATCCTCAATTGTCAAAGGAAACTAAAAACAAAAATACAAAATTAAAATATAGCTCTAAACACATATATCTGTCCAACATCATATAGCATAAGGGCAGAAATCGAAAAATACTTTGGGGGCATAAAGTGGAGACGAGCAGCATTTAGCATTAGGACAGCAAACTAATAACACTTCAGGGGCATTCACTGTAGTCCAGCAGCAGTTATCATAAGGGCAGATAACTAATAACACTTGGGGGGCATACAGTGGAGTCCAGCAGCATTTAGTATAAGGGCAGAAAGAGAATAACCCTTGGGGGGCATACAGTGGAGTCCAGCAGCATTTAGTATAAGGGCAGTAAGCGAATAACATTTGGGTGACTTACAATGGAGTCCAGCAGCATTTAGTATAAGGGCAGAAAATGAATAACACTTGGGGGGCATACAGTGGAGTTTTTAAGGATTTAGCATAGGGGCAGCAAATGAATAACACTTGGGGGGAATTCTCTGCAGTCCAGCAGCATTTAGCATAAGGACAGCAAAAGAATAATAGTTCAGGGGTATACAGTGGAGTCCAGAAGCATTTAGTAGAAGGGCAGTAAGAGAATAACACTTCGGGGGCATACAATGGAGTCCAGCAGCATTTAGCATAAGGGCAGAAAATGAATAACACTTGGGGGCATACAGCGTAGTCGAGCAGCATTTATCATAAGAGCAGCATACAAATAACACTTGGGGGCACACAGTTGAGTCCAGCAGCATATAACATTGAGAGACATTAAAAATTGTTCTTACCTTGAATTACTGCACCTTGAGGATGGTGAATATCTCTTTGAAGGTCTCTTGTACAATGAGACCCAAAGCTTGTGTTGAGATCACTGTGCCAAACTTTAGGTCAGCCACAGATCTTCCAGTCACCAGGAATCGCAGAGTAGTGATCAGCCTCTCCTCAGCAGGTATGGCCCTCCGCAGCTTGGTATCCTGTGATGTATGGCATCACTAGGCCAAGAAATTCCTGGAACGTGGCATCATCCATCCACAGGAAGCTCTGGTAGTCTTCTGGATTATTCTCCCAAATTTCCATTAGCAGTGGTATGTGTGAGAGAGAATTCCTCTGCAGCAGCCACTCCTTCATCCAGCATGAGCAAACCTTTCTCCGCTTCACAGACCTCTTACTGGGGGAGATGAACTAAGCTCTAAAACGTGGTAAACTGGAGAGTGATAAACCACCAGCCAATCAGCTCCCAACTGTCATTTTTCAAACACAGCCTGTAACATGACAGTTGGGAGCTGAGTGGCTGGTCGTTTATCACTCTCCAGTTAATCAGATTACATCTCCCACTATATCTGTTAACAGCACAACTCAAGCATATGCTGTCAGCATACGATAGCGAAAGGGATGCATAATGAGGCAAAGTAGACACAGGGCCTGATTCAGCACAGATCACACGGCTGCGATCGCACATACCCAGCCGATGCAAAAATATGCTAATAACTGCAATCGCACAGCAACCGCAGCACTATACCTAGACGCCCACCACTTTATAAAGCCACCCACTTCCCTTGACATGAATCTGCAAATCATGAAAACATTGGTAAATGTCGATTAACATCAGAACCATATGCACAATTGTAGTTGACCTGACCCTGCCGTACAAGCTGCTAAACTTCCTGTCACCATCTAGACCTCTGCCAGCATATACAATTGCAGGGGCTTAATTATATATGGCCCTGTAAAGGCGTTCAACACAAACACGCCAACTTTCCACCGACAACCCCACCCTCTCCACCCCCAAATGGTCACTTCATATCAATCACTATGCGCTTGGACTGCATGCTCATTGTGATTGATTTCCGATGCATAGGTATATGCAGAATGCAAACATCGGCTGGCTGCGTGCAAACACAGCCATGCGATCCAACCTGAATAAGGCCCACAGTTTGTTTAAAGGCAAGCCAAAAACAAACCAGAGGAAATTAGCAATGCAACATTATTCAGCTGGTATAAAGAACCAATGTTCCCTCAATTTAAATAAATTATAGTTTGAAGGGTAATTAGGTGAGTGCAGAGTATGTATGATTTTTCTTTTTAAATGATGTTGTCACATACATGAGGTAAATTCAGTGAATTAAAGCCTATTATTTTTATACATATTATTATACTGCCTACAAGGGCCAGCCCAGTCACCCATCTTCTCCACTAAGTCACTCAATCTTTTGGCTAAAAACCACTGTTTGGATACATTATCTGCACGTCCATGCTATGCACACAAAGACATACAATGCATATGTCTGGCATCAGTTGGATATACCTGCAATCTATTCATATGTTGCCTTGCTCACAACAAAACGAATGACGAGTCTACAAAACTAGTACATTAATATCAGGGGGGACGTTAACAAACCTATTACATTTTACATGAACCCAAGATTAAACATATTCACATTCACATAAAGGTGCTTTGTGAGGTGTTTTCAGTAACTTTTTGAAATGTACTGTGAGCCTGATTCAGAGGTGCACGCTATTTGCGTGCACTATCTCTGAATCGGGGCATCCCTATTTTATTTATTCCGGCCTCCAGGCCACTTGAACAGCTGTGGGTGACCACCCACAGCTTGTGCGAGTGGCCTAGAGATGGTTGTGATTATTGCGACCATCTGCATTGCGAGGAGACCCTTATGGTAGGGTCTCTGCACTCGCAATGCCAAGTGGACTTCCGGCTCTAATAGAGCCGGAAGTCCACTACTGACATCACGAGTGATGTCAGTAGGGCCGCCCACAAACGGCAGGTGTTCTTTCGGGAATGCCTCCGTTTGCTCAGCCACCCCCCCTACCCGCCTACAAAATGGGGCAAGCTGTCGATCAACATCGACAGCTGCCCCGTATTGCTGCAAGCTCCAGAGCGAGTGAAGATCTCACTCGCTACGGGGCTCGCACACGCGCATTGAGCATGCCGAGCATGCGCACTGGGCCACCATCGACCCGCGAGCGGGTCTGAATCAGGCCCTGTGTCCCTATCTCTCCCCTGGCTTTGTAAGTATAGTCACCATTTTACATTTCAGTATATAACAAAGGTGTAATTTCATTCCTGAAAGCATTAGTTTATTGCATTGTTTCGCTATTTTTTTTGTTTGCCTGTTAATGTATATTTGTTATAAAAAATACAAAAGCAGCCGTAGTATCTGAGGGTTTAGAAGTGAATGTCACTCAGAGCAGTTCTAAATATAATTGCAACATTTATTGACAAAATGAATACATGAAAAAACAATATTAAAAATAGCAGCTATTATAACGTATTGCAACAATGTGAATTCAAATGAGCAAGCAATGGTACTTCAATAATCAATTTATCCTGGAGTCCAGACCCCTAAACAAGTGATGGCTATAATAGTGTTCCTCAGTTAGAAAAGAGTTTCCATATGGGGTATATTGAAGATGGTCCACGCACTAGTGCAATAGAATTCCAAATAAACACATATTGTGTGAATGTTCCACAGCACTGGGTAATACCTGCACAGGTGTTGGTACCGTCCCATGTTATGCTGAGTGGAAATCCAGCAATAGCGGTACAGCAAACCACGTCCACAGATGGCTGGCTCCGGTGTTCAACCCAAGCTGTGCGGAACTCAAGTGGTGATGGGAAGCCGCTCTGGAGGGTCCGTGTGACCGATGTATTCTAGAGGGTTTCAGGTGGAAGTTAATTCTGCAGGTGGATGGGAGACATGAATGTGAGGCTTTTGGTAAAGCCGCTCACAGGCTGTGACACCTGGAAAAGCAGTCTCCGTTTTAGTCTGCCAAACAAAGTGCAAGTGCTTCCATTCAGTGCTCACAGTATTTAGAACTGCTCTGAATGACATTCACTTCTAAACCCTCAGATACTACGGCTGCTTTTGTTTTTTATATCCTATTGTGTTGTGGTGAGAGTGACTCTCTCACTCAGCTGTGTTATATCTGGAAGGGTTACTTTAACTCCTCAGCACCTGGGCCTAATTTCGTTTTTAAATGTATATTTGTTATATGGGGAAGAATTAAAGTTGAAATTGAAGAGGACATATTAAAAAAAAATATGATATCTGTTTCGTTTTAACTTTGGGACTTCCATATTGTATATAATATTATAAGAACTACTCAGGAATTATTCCATATGTGAATCACAGTAAATTCCATCCCCATGCCACATATTTCTTATATTTACATGTATGTTTAGGCATACAGTAGAACGCATGTTATATGGTGCATACACACGGTCAGATTTTTCCTTCAGATATGAACGAAAATGATTTAAAAATCGTTCAGTCGTTCATATCTGAAGGAAAATCGTTCATATCTGACATGCCTGAACGATGGACGATCAACGATGCGCGTTCCCGATGGTCAGATAACGATATTTGACATCTGATGTGTTTGCAGTCAGACTTGGACGATTCCATTCATTTTAATGCAGTCAAAAATCATTCAATCGTTCAAATCGTTCAAAACTTTGGTAAAATCGTTCAAATCGTTTAATCGTTCAATCGTTCATCTGACAAATCTGACAAGTCTGACAAATCTGACCGTGTGTATGCTCCAATAGACTTAGAACTCAAGTCTGATGAATCATGAAAAAGAAAAATCACACATAAGTATACATATTCTAGCATGTTTATGTAGTAAGTGCTATCTTTGGATGGAGATTAGAAAGCTTGTCATCCTGTATGTCTTACTGAACAGAGCTTTGCTAAATATCTCAATTTTAATTGGTATAGTAGCTATAGCCTGTTATGTTATATTCCAGAGTAAAGTACTCACCTGTGCAATATGCTACATAGCAATCTTGTATTCCACTCAGTTCATATACATAATATCCAGCAGGACAAGCTTTAATCTGAATAGTTGCTGACCAGTGACAACAATCGTCATTAAAGTTGGAACAAGCAGTGCGACTTATTATACCATCGCTAACCATCGGATGGGATCCACTCAGCCACATTGGGGCAGTAGTACCACAACTCTGTTTTGGCACACAGTATTCTGGCATGTTAATGCCTCCTTTGCCAATAAAGCGATGCCATCCACTCAAACCTTTGTCACAATGAAGACTATAGCTGCCTACATTAGATGTACTTCTCCAGATGTCATTGAGAACAATGTGACTTGAGCATGGATCAGAACATTCGATGCCATCTCCTATGAACCCATCATTACAGACACATTCAGCTGAACCTGTAGAATCATCACAGTTAGCATTTGGGTCACATCCTGCAGTTGCACAGGGACTTGCAGCTAGAGAAGAAAAGTGCAAAAAATAAAAAGGAAAATATTATTCCAATGCAAACCACCTTTACATACTGTATAATACATAACATGCAGTTTCACTGATTATTCCAACTTTACTATTTCTTAACAAACAAAATAAAACAAAAAACAACAACAACAGTACAATGCACTGTTTTGAGATGAATAGATCAGATCTCTTACAAACCAAAACTAATTAGAAAGAAAAACAATATCAAGAGAGAGATCTGGCATTCATTTGTAAATATACTTCACACCCATTGGTGTAACTATGGCAGGGTGAGTAGGGCATGTGCCCTGGGCACCGTGGCAGACACAGCAGAGGGGGGCACAGCTGGCCAGGACATCGTACCCGCACCGCCCCCCGCCACCATTGCACTGGTCTGGACTGTGTGAGGGCTACTGAACGAACAGGCAAGTGTGCCTGCAGGGGACTGTAGAGGGAGCTGCAGCAGAAGTGCGCAGCCCATCCCAGGCAGTCTTGCCATTCAGAGCTGCCGATGGAGGCTAGGATGATTGTGCTTCCCCAATGCTGTCTCTGCTCCAGATCAGCCACTGCAGCCAGGTAAGTAAGTATTTTTTTTTTGCTGGTAGGGAGGAGTGGGGGTCGGACTGCTGTGGAGGGGGGGTGACTTTCAATTGATGTCAGCCATGCTTTTACTTAGCTGGCTGCATTTGTGTGAAAAATGTGTGTGTGTCTATGTCAGTGTGTGTGAATGTGTGTTATTGTGCATGTGTCACTGTGTATATGTATCTATGTCAGTGTGTGTCAATGTTTATGTGTGTCAGTGTGTGTGTCAGTGTGTATGTGTATCTGTGTCACTGTGTCTGTGTATGTGTGTCACTGTGTGTGTGTATCTGTGTCAGTGTGCTTGTATGTGTATCTGTGTCAGTGTGTGTATGTGTATCTGTGTCAGTGTGTGTTAGTGTGCATGTGTATTTGTCTCAGTGTGTGTATGTGTCAATGTGCATGTGTCAGTGTGTGTGTGTCACTGGGTGTGTGTATTTATGTCAGTGTATGTGTGTCAGTGTATCTGTGTCAGTATGTGTGTCTGTGTCATTGTCTGTGTATCTGTGTCAGTGTGCGTGTGTCACTGTGTGTGTATCTGTGTCAGTGTGTGTATGTGTCAGTGTGTGTGTATCTGTGTCAGTATATGTGTGTCTGTGTCAGTGTGTGTATGTCAGTGTGTGTGTATCTATGTCAGTGTGTGTGTATCTGTGATGGTGTGCTGAGAGATGACACTGATGGGAGGCGATGGTGGGGCTGAGAAATAACACAGAGGGAGGAGGCGATGGTGTGGCTGAGAGATGACACAGAGGGAGGAGGCGATGATGTGGCTGAGAGATGACACAGAGGGAAGAGGCAATAGTGTGACTGAGAGATGATGCAGTGAGGGAGGGATGGAGGTGATGAAGTGCTAAGAGATGATGCAGGGGGGAGGCAATGGTGTGCTAAGAGACGTCGCAGGGGGGCAGGTGGTGGTGTGCTAATAGATGATGCAGGGGGGAAGCAAATGTGTGCTAAGAGATGATGCAGGGGGGAGGAAATGGTGTGCTAAGAGATGACGCAGGGGGGCAGGTGGTGGTGTGGCTGAGAGACGATGCAGGGGGGAGGTGATGGTGTGCTGATAGATGATGCAGGGCTGAGGCAATAGTGTGGCTGAGAGATGACACAGGGGGGAGGTGATGGTGTACTGAGAGACAATGCAGGGGGAAATTGTGTGGCTGGGAGATGCAGGGGGAAGGAAGATACAAAGGGGAAGGAGTCTTTTTGAATCGCTGTTGTATGATGATGACCCTGTTATTATTCTTACACAAACAGGCATCTTCCCGATGATGTGGCCTACAGTACGTGAAAAGTGAATACCGACTGAAGACGCCATCATCCCAGGGAGGATATATCTCTTCAGAGGTACCACATTGTGAGAAACCACTGTATAGGTAAGTTGCATATGGAATGGAAAGGAATGTTCCCAGAGTGACGAGAAAAGGCTGGCGTGTCATGTCGGCACACACCATTTTCAGTGACCACGCTCATTCGGTATGTGACCACGCCCCTTTGGTATGTGACCATGCCCACTTTTTTGCCGCGCACCTGCAGTGCACAACATATTTTTTCATTTGTGTGTATGTGTGTATTCTAAGAGAGCTTTTGCCCAATAAACCACTCATTATCTATACAAAGAATAAATCCTTAAAGAATATATTTAAATACATTTTTAAAGACAACTAAGATTCCTACCATCAGTCTGATAAATCTCCAAGATAAACAATGGATACCATCTAGACCACCAGGCTTTTACAGATGTGGCAAGAATAGATGCACAATATGAACTCATATTCCTAGATGAACCAATACTATAGATATGAGTTTTAGAAAGTAACCATTTACTATCAATAGTTTCACGAATTGTGATTCCATCTATGTCATCTACTTATTAACATGAGAATGCGGTCTAAAATATGTATTTTTAAAAAGAAATTCTTGGAGCACTGTCATAATATTATTAACACATTTCCTAACAACAGTGTTTCTAGGGCACTTTACTGAAGTTCACAAAGGTGACATCAGTAATCTATCTATCGTTGGTATAGAACAGTTCCCGAACACTCCACGTGGAGGAGATAGACATAAAATCCTGTGCCACCAGGAAGTCTACTGGATGTTCAAATTGAATACTCTACATCAAAATGGCCTCAACGAATCTGTGGAACTTAACAGTATAATTTGATGCAATTTACTTCAGATGTCTTGGGTAGATAGGGTCCCTATCACCATAACAATACCCAGAGTATTAACTTCAGGGTTATTATTTATTTTGGTAATTGGCAATTCATTAATCCATATTCTATATATTATTATTTAAAAATTACATATAATAGTCTTCTATTCTAACAATCTATGTATGCTTATGAGGGCCCTGGGTGAAAATGTGGTTTTGCACTCTCTCTCCCCCTCTGTTTTAAGAAGATTCCTTCAGTGCTTAATAAACCTCTATGTGTTTTGATACATTTTATCGTATAATGTATGTTTGATCTAATATTTATTGCTAACTAAACTGATTGTTATTAGTTCAACCCATACAAACCTCTAATTTCTACTCCTCAGATATATTACCTGTAATTTGGCAAGATAATTATTTTAATGATTTTAGTGTCTTTGAATATCGCAGAGTCACGTGATCTTTGTTTACACCACGTGATTCCACAAACGTAGCAACTATGGAACCTGTTCAACAACAGATCTGCATTCATTAGAGTCTGCCACCTGTCTGTGGAACTGCATATGAGTCACGGACACATGACCGGCTCTAACCAATTGGATGGTACCTACACGTCACGGGTCACATGACCGGGTAGCGCTCACATGATTGCGACTGGGGTATAATGAATACATTATTTACTTTACTTTAATTATTAACAATACTCATTTTTATTTTTAAATGTTATGTTGAATCAAGATATGATTGCATACCCTTACTCTAGAATGTATTTAATAATTTACTGCATGGCTTTGTTAATTATTTATAGACACCTGATAATGATTCACTCATTAGAGCATTATAAGTATTGGAGACCCCTATGGAAGTCCAAACATTTGCTCCTCATGAAGGTGTGGGTCAATTCCACATGGAAACGCATTGAGCCCTACTGCATTGGATCCCTCACTCACTAAATATGTATAAGAAGAGGACATCACTGGATTTATGCCATACAGATCCAGACCAGCTAATTGAGTGGAGATACCACTGGACTGTTTCTATTGCTACAGGACACAAACCTTGTGGGGATGCCTTACTAACACTGCCAGAACTGGTAATATTGCTCCTTTTTCTACCTGGATAAAAAACTGGGAGATAAACTTTTAATTGGCTTTTGGATCCAGTGGCTCTTAATAGTGAAGTGCAGGTTATCCTAAAGCTGGGTACACACGTAAAGATTTTCTGTCCAACCATCCAACTAGTTGATTGGTTGGAATGAAAATCTGGTAATGTATGGGAGTAAATGATGATCAGCAATTTGCTCCTGAATGCCAGAAAACAGATGAAAATGGTCGTCAGACAAGTTTGTTAAATGTTTGATCTAAACAATTTGTTCAATCAGTTTTGGTCCATTTTCCGGCATTTGGGAGGAAATTGCTGATTGTCATTTGCATTCATACCTGACCAGATTCTAAGGGTCAGATTCCATAAAGAATGGGAAAAAACACTATATATATGTTCAATTAATCTAATGGAGCTAATCATTAAATACAGATAACACAAGACCAGTATTCTAGAAAAAGAAATGGAAGATATAAAGAAAGAATTGGAACCTTTTCAAACTAACAAAGAATATCAAGAAAATGATTCAATTATCAATGAGAGGATTGTAAATTTAGAAAAAGTTATTGTAGAGAACAAGAAAAATAAATTTAAAAGGGATCTATATGATTATTAGAATAATATGGTTAGAAATTACAAATGTTCTAATCTCAAATTACAGAATAACAAAGTGAGATCAGACCATAGAAAAACTATATCTGAATTAGGCACAGGAATGCGTCAATTTAATGATAGAATGCACACGAATCCCCATTAGATCACCGAGAGTAAATGGAGGGCCCCTAAATCTAGTTTTCCATCATCTAAAGGAGAACAATATGAACACATAGGCACCTATGGGGATTCGGGTGCTAAACCCAAGACAAACCATCAAGTCAGTAGAAAAGTGACTCAATCTCCATATAAGGATTTTCAGGAAGAACCACCATGTCCCAATCATTGGGAATCAAAATATCATCTTACAAGGAACTCAGGGATATCAAAAAGGCATTGAGAAAAATTTTTAGAGGTTGCAGAGGAGGTACACATACTAAAGAAAAATATAAGAAGGACTTATTTATTTATTACTAGTTATTTATATAGCGCACACATATTCCGCAGCGCTTTATATAGCAAATGTGGCCACTCACAATACTCCCTGCCCAGTGGAGCTTAATATTCCTTACCACATGCACACAAACTAGGGTTCATTTATTTTATTTTTTTGGTGGGAGCCAATTAACCTACTAGTATATTTTTGGAATGTGGTAGGAAACCAGTATACCTGGAGGAAACCCACGCAAGCAGAGGGAGAATATAAAAACTCCGCACAGTTAGGGCCATGGTGGTAATTGAACCCACAACCTCAGTGCTGTGTGGCAGTAATGCAGTAATGCAGTTGACAAATTTCCCAACAACAGTGTTTCTAGGCACTTTACTGAAGTTCACAAAGGTGACATCAGTAATCTATCCATCGTTGGTATAGAACAGATCACGAACACTCCACGTGGAGGAGATAGATAGAAAATCTTGTGCCACCAGGAAGTCTACTGGATATTCAAATTGAATACTCTACACCCAGATGGCCTCAATGAATCTGTGGAACTTAACAGTATAATTTGATGCAATTTACTTTGGATTTGTTGAGTAGATTGGGTACTGTTATGGTGATGGGGACTCTGAGTATTAACATCAGGGTTATTGTTTTTTTGGTAATTTGCCAATTCATTTATCCATAGTCTATATATTATTTAACAATGACATAATAAACTTAAATTCTAATAATCTATGTATGCTTATGAGATCCCTGGGTGAAAATGTGGTGTTGCACTTTCTCCCCCTCTTTTTAAGAAGATTCCTTCACTGCTTAATAAACCTCTATGTATTTTGATGTATTTTATCGGATAATGTACTGTATATTTGATCTAATATTTTATTGCTAACTAAACTGATTGTTATTAGTTCAACACACACAAACCTCTCATTTCTACTCCTCAAATAATGATTTTAGTGTCTTTGAATATTGCATAGTCACGTGATGCTTGTTTACACCACGTGATTCCACAAACGTAGTAACTTTGGAACCTCAGATCAAAAACAGATCTGCATTCATTAGAGTCTGCCGCCTGTCTGTGGAACTGCATATGAGTCACAGACACATGACCGGCTCTAACCAATTGGAGGGTACCTACACGTCATGAGTCATGTGACCGGGTAGTGCTCACATGATCATGACTGGGGAATAATGAATACAAGTACTTACTTTACTTTAAGTATTAACAATACTCATTTATATTTTTAAATGTTATGTTGAATCAAGATATGATTGCCTACTCATACTCTTGGATTTATTTAATCATTTGCAACATGGCTTGGTTAATTATTTATAGACACCTGATAATGATTCACTCATTAGAGCATTATAAATATCGGAGAACCCTATGAAGCTCCAAACATTTGCTCCTCATGAAGGTGTGGGTCACTTCCACATGGAAACGCGTTGAGTCCTACTGTATTGGATCCCTCACTCAATAAATATAAATATATATAAGAAGAGGACATCACTGGCTTTATCCAATACAGATCTGGACCAGCTGACTGAGTGTAGATACCATTGGACTGTTTCTATTGCTACAGGACACCTGCTGGATAATAAACCGGGACATAAACTTTTAATTGGCTTTTGAAAAAAAGTGACTTTCAATAGTGCAGTGTGGGTTATTAAATTATTTATGCAATTTCTGCTCTTATATTTGCATATGGGTAGTTGTGGAGCGCTGGTTTAGATAACCACACAATTTATAATAACAGTCAATTTATTATACTATTATTACATATATCAAGCAGTAAAATATAAACATAAAATATATAAAAAAATTATACAGTCCATTGCTATAATCAGTTCAAGCTCTATATTTGATTGTTTCCCAGATTCCTTTCTAAAAGGGATAACTCAAAAGGGTGACCAAATGGTATCATGTAGGGTGGGTGAGTAATCTTCCATTAACTCAGTGCCCATTCTTAATAAATCTACACATGAGCATGGAGGTCCCCTAATGACAGGCAAAAATCTTTTTTTGATATATAGACTTCAAAATAATGAACTTATCCACTCATTATGCCTTAAATTGGGACATAAATGTGCAATGTGGAATGGATAGTTAGTATCCATTCCACTGATGAAAGTATCACACAAAATTGCTCTCATCCGCTCGTCAGCAGGAGTACTCACTGATGGACTCACTGATGTACACACTGATGGAAGTATCACACTGATGGAAGTATCACACAGAATTGTGTACTCACTGATGGAAGTATCACACAGAATTGCTCTCGTCCGCTCATCAGCGGGAGTGCAAACAAATTCTGGATCTGCTGTGCAGTCCGGTAATGCCGTTGATGGACACAGTCTGTGGGGATGCAAATGAGTTCAGGATCTACTGTGCAGTCTGCTGAAGCTGCTAAAGGACACAGTCTGCGAGGGTGCAGACAAGTTCTAGATCCACTGTGCAGTCCAATATAGCCGCTGATGGACACAGTGAGTAGGAGGATGGTGAGGGGGCCACTGCTCTCTTAAGTGGTCTGACACTGAGCAATATATGCAGTGTTAAGTTACCTCCATCCTGGCTGAATTGAAGTGCAAATACAGGTGAATCTGTGAGATTAGTCTGGGGGGCTTGAAGTGCAAATACAGGTGAATCTGTGAGATTCTCCGTCCTTGATGCGTTACTCCGGGAATGGCAACCCCGGTATCCTCAGAAGGTGTAAGTCTCACTGAGATGGTTGCAGCTATTCAAATAGCTGTAACTGCTTACTGATTAGTGATTAGTGTAGATTTCCATCAGATGATTTAACAGGTTTCAGTGAGGTTAACTAGCACTTCTATAGACTATTGTGTATAGAGCTGATAACTTCCAAAAAATTCCATATATACACAAACTACGAATAAAGAGACTTTGTGTTACTCAGTACACTCAAATGACTATGATAATAAGATAAAAGAATAGAATGGGACTTTAAGAGTTCTCATACAGTACTCCTCTATTTTGTTATTTGTAAGAATATCAATATTATTTAAGACGATATGCCAAATTCATTTTTTACTCAATTCATTTATGGAGGAGTAAATTAAACAAGACACATTAAATGATATGTTGTATGAGAAAAACTAAATATACTAAAAAGAACGGAATATATAGATAAGAAAAAAAAATATAAATAAGGTTTGTTGATATTAAACAATTTTTTTCTCTGGATCTAAGAGATATTCCAAATTATCTCTAAAAAAACTCATTATTTGTTTTTATATTGTCTGCATGATATTTATGTGTGTACCCCTCCTTATTTTACTAATAAATTGCATTGTTTCTATATTCTTATATTTATCTATACAACTCAGTTCTTTCTGAATAGGTCATGTGGTATATATGTACCATTAGCACTTGCACTTTGTATTTTTATGTCAATATATTTACTGTGTGGCACTTTTTGGTGCTCTGATCCAGTTCTATTATCTATATATATATATATATATATATATATATATATATATCCACAAAAAGAAGGCGGCACTCAGGGACTTGTCACATCATGTAAATAACAGTGAAACTTTACTGCATAAATTAACTTTTCAGGGATGTGCTTCCCTTCTTCTGGACAGTAAACAATCATGAATACAGTGAAACATTAAATAGGTGCACTTACCAATCGTGGAAACAGTTGTCGGAAGTGACGTCGTGGTTGACTCCAGCTCTTCTATGGAAACATAATAAACAAGGCAGTGTTACTGCTAATACTTAAAAACCACTAAAAACATAAACAACATTAATAGAGTGACTAAAAACTGTTTAAGACATGTGTACAATCATGTCACATGATAATGTGAGAAAAATAAACTGCTCAGGTATTGTGCAAATAAGTATTTGCAAATAAGTGCATATGATACTTAATGATAAAATATCAATCCATAATATATCTCTCAAATATGTATGCAACATAAAATATTAGATTTATATATAAAAAATCCTTATGTGAAAATATTTTAATTTAAAAGATTATTGTATATGAAAAGACTGGGCAGCCAACATGAGATCTCCTATTACCAAGTACATCTGAATATCATAGAATGTAACAACAACTATAATCTAAAATTTCTATATAATATCTCAAGTAACTTTGATTAAATAAAATATATTAATCATAGAGAATCATTTAACCCCCTGGGTTTGACAGTGTCTAAGCCGAAAATCTAACATGATTCTAAATGTAGAAATTTATGTGCTCTGTTACCCCTTCAAATCGATTCAGGTTCTTGATCTATAATTTTGTATTCCAAAGTCGCCATTTGTGAGGACATGAGATGTGTGTTAAAAATGTAATGTGCAATGCTTTTTAGCCCTTGATGTTTAGCCCTTGTCCATATGCCAGTTTTATTCATAACCAGTAGAGCAATGTAACACCTCACAGAGCAAAAGACATCATGGGTTAATTTCCACCTCTGCAAGGGACACTCAGGACTTACACCCCCTTCCATTTGCCTGCCTTTGTCCCTCATTGGAGTCTGGCTGACTGTACAGAGCCAGCCCAGTGAGTGTTTGTCAGAGAAGTAATATCTTGGGGAGGTAAGAGGAAGTTACTGGATAAGGGACTCAAACCAATCAGGAAATGGTGCAACTCCCCTGGGTGGTCACAAGAACTGTGGGAACTTGGAAGTTTTTAAAAGAAGTCACCAAAGGCAGCCCCACTTGTTAGTCACACTTCCAAGGTGCTTAGTGGAATGCATGACCAGTCCTGTGTGGTTGTATAGGCTATCAATGTTGTGTGAATGGTAGTAGTTTCGACTGTGTGGTATCCTGGAAAAGATTGGGTCGATTTATGCATCTGGAAACTCCTGTGGAGAGATCTTCATTCTCTGGTGTGGACTTGAACTCTATCACTGCTGTGTGAACTGTGGTAGGTTCGACTGTATGGTATCCCGTAAATGCTTGTGTCGACGTATACGTTATCACTTCTGTGTGAACTGTGATAGTTTCTACTGTGTGAAACTGTGTGTTGTTGGCTATTTGCTGGACTTGTCCTGGAACTTTGGGTCTCCTTCAGACCCACTCGCGAGCACTGTACGCTTGCAAGTGGGTCGATGTTGCCCAAATGCGCATGCACACTATGGAGGTGCCTCCGTCGTGCTCATGCTCGAGACCCAAATAACGATGGGGTAGCCGTCATTAGAGGTCTCGCAAAAAAAGGGGCATGCTGTTGAAGGTGCGTGACAGCACGCCCACTTTGGTGGGCATGCCGGGGGCATGGCTGCCCAGACGGAGGCATTCCCATGAGAATGCCTATTGTCTGCGTCCGAACCCACTGACATCACTAGTGATGTCAGTGGGAGTGTTTTGGGCTCTGATAGAGCCAAAAGCACTCCGGGCTTGCTGCAGGCGAGTCCCTACCGCAAGGATCTCGTCGCAAGCCCAATGGTCATAATGGTCTTGACCATCGCGACCATCTTTTTGGCCGCTCGCATAAGCTGTGGGTGGTCACCCACAGCTATGCGAGTGGCCAGGAGGCCGCTCAAATTTGAGCTAGGATGGCCCTGATTCAGAGTGAGCACTCTTGTCAGAGCATCCGGCTCTGAATCAGGCCCTTTATACTCTATTTGGACTGCCTATGTCTGGACTGCTACTTGCATATTGCCTGTTTGCTGTGTTTACCTCTTGCCATTGCATATTCCCTATTTTGGTGTGCCGTACAAAATAAACTATCACTTTGGTTTCATCTGCTCAGTGTCTGGGTAATTGAGAGAACCCTGTATCTTCACATTTGGCGACAACAACAGTGGGAACATTCAGACACCAGCCTTCAAGCATAAAGTCATAAAATACAGCAGGGAATGGAATCAGAACCACTATGCTACCGATACCTCATGAAAGGCCAACTGCAGGATCTCTGCCGAACAAAACAGATTGAGTTTTATGCACAGGACACCAGAGAAATATTAATGGCAAAACTAGCCCAGTGGGACCAAGATCATCCAAAGGAGGAGGACAATAAGGATGATGTACCGGAGCCAACTGAGTGTCAGGGAACCAGTGGGACAACTGCTTCATGTGCAATGCCTATCATTGGAGAGGCAGATCAGTTGCAGGAGTTGCTGGCAGCATTAGGATGAGGTACAGCAGTACTGGGGCTGCCTTGGGAGCACAGAAATACAAACATGCCCCACCAGCATTGGTAAGGCAGACAGCCAGGCTGCGATATCAGGACATACCACCTTTTGATGAGGCCAGCTTAGATATTGACATAGACATTTGCATATGTTTGGATCAGTGATGACTATGCATAGGATTGAGGCAGCAGAGTGGGCTCAATATTTGTTACCCAGTCTGAGTTTATGGGTGCTGGATGCATGCCATGTTTTGAGTCCAGAACAGACACTGGCATATGAGGAGGTCTGTGGGGTGCTGCTTGCCAGATACGCAATGACTGCTGAGTCATGCCATACCAAGTTTCAGTCGATGTCATGGAAAGGGGATTCATCATTTACAGAGTTTAATAACCTGTTGCGATGGAACTGTGACAGGTGGCTGGCCGGAAAGTGGGCACTTACGGTAGTGGATGTTAAAAATGTTATTATTCTGGAACAGTTGCTTAACAAGATGCCCCTGGAAATAAGAGTGTGGGTGGTGGATCGGAACCCCAACACTCCTGAGAAAGCAGCACACCTAGCCGATGAGTTCACAGCTAACAGTCCCCGGTGGAGAAGAGTCAACCCGGAGGAAAAGTCAGCCCCCCAACGCCCCCAACAATTCCAAAATCTCTCCCTGGCAACCCAGAGCCTGGCCCCACTACACACCCCAGCTCTGCAAATGGCCAATGCAAGACCACGGGGCCCAGCACATTCCGAGCCTTGGCAGTGCTACAACTGTTGCCAGGTAGGGCATGTGCAATGAGACTGTCTGTGGGGAAGAGGACCATTTCTGGGTGCCCAACCAGCTTTACCCAGGGTAGCATTGTGCCAGGAAATGACATTTGGTGTGGGGAGGGGAACTGCATTCCTGATGCACCAGAGGCAGAGGAAGTAGCATACCAAATGGAGGTGGTAGCAGCTATTGGGAAAGCTACCTCAGATAACATGAAGGCCAACCTACAGACTGTTAAAGTCAATGGGCAGGAACTGCAAGAGTTGACAGACTCCAGGGCCTCCATCACCCTGGTCCAACAGGAATTAGGCCCTCCCTGTCAACTGTTGGAGAAACAGAAAATTTAAATCTCCATGGCAGAAGAGCAGATAACTATTATACCCATGGCCTGGGTACACTTGGATTGGGGCCTTGACTCAGGGGAAGTGGAGGTGGGACTTGTTTTTCTGGTAACTTATCTGGGCAGTGGATTGGCTAGTTATTGTGTTGAGCTATCACCCAGAGCCAAGCACAGTCTTTGGTGACAGCACCCATGGACACTCTCAGGCCATCACCAGGGGTCTCGGTGGGATCAATGGCCACAACCCCTGACCTGTCACTGGGTAGAGATCCCAGAAACATGGATGGCTTGTCCCATCAGCAGGAACCAGGCCCAGTTCTACGCCACCCAGGAAGACCCATCACCACCTCTCCCAGTCAGTAGTGTTTCCTGATCACCCCTGGGAACAAGGCCTAAAAAGTGAGGGAGGAATGTGAGGACATGAGATTTGTGTTAAACTATATCCCACCAGACTCTTTTTTCTTTTATCAACAACCTCTCTGTTTTTATAAAGAGGTCCATCATGTCCAGATTTGCTGGTTTAAGATCTAAACGATCAGAGGAGTGTTTGAAAGTTTTCTATGATGATGCAGTAATTGAAACATGTTTTAAATAGTGAATGCTCCACCCAAGACCTCTTTATAAAAACAGAGAGCCTGTTGATAAAAGAAACAAGAGTCTGGTGGGATATAGTAGGTCTGGAAGATTATATTAAATGTAGCAGGATACCAAGAGGTTTGATGATAAATAAGAATCCCACTTTTGGTCAACCAAATGATACATTTTTAAAAGAATGGTACAGGAATTTGGATGAGGGTGCCTTAGATTTAATGTGGCTCATTGTGTATGAAAATGAAAAAAAAATGAAAGGATATAGAAAAGGATAGTATTGAGGTCGAATAAAAATGATTACATTCTGCCAATATGGATGAGTTTAAACAATTTTCAGAAAATATTGAAAACAAGATTAGTACAGTTGAAAAGGAAATTGTTGACACCAAAAGTAGTAAGTTTAAAAGGGATAAAGAGGATTATGACAAAGGTCAAGTGCGGAATTAGCACACAATTCGAAAACAGCTTAAAAAGAGTGCTCATGATTTTAAATGGCAGCAACAGATTAATGTTAGAAATAATCCCATACGGGAGGATTTCAAACAAATATTACCCATCAATAATTGGAACCAATTAACAAGAATGGTTAACTCCCCTTATAGATGGCAGACAGTTTCTATAAAGAAATCATGGATAGAGCCTGTTAGGGGTAGAAGGGATTTTTCCCTGATACGTTCCAATAGATATTCAAGTTTTTTATACAGGGGCCAGAAAATGTTTGTTCATGGCCGCAACAAACTTTCAACAAATCAAACTGTAGAAGGAACAAGGAAAAGGTTCAGAGACATAGAGGTAAAAGAGGGGGACAAAATCCCTCAAAAAAAGGGGTGCTCAATGAAACGACCCAGAGGATTTAAATAAAATAGGTATTTTAACCTATCTAAGGTAACGCTTTCAATTACCACCAGTGGTTTATTACAAAAAGAGCTTAGCTTTACACCAACCACGGGAATTATTAAATTCCAAACATATATGGATTTAAACTTGCAGTATACATACGTAAAATGACACTGAAAAGACATTTTATACGGAATCAGAATAAATGTTTGACTCTGGTAAAGATTTGGGAAGTAAACCACTGGGGAACTAATGGCCTAAAAAAACAAAGTACATTTTACCCTATTGAATCACGTGGTTCCTGCATGGATCTTTTTTCTAAATGAGTTAAAAAAGATTTAGAGCAAACTACCAATACCCCTAGGATCAGAGATAACCTTACAAAAGGGGAAATACAATGATTAAAAATGTTAGTTGATAATAAAGAATTGGTAATTAAACAGGCGGACAAGGGGGGAGGCCTTGTTATCATGACTAGAGAGAAATATGTACAGGAGATGAATAGATTGTTATCCGATACTAAATCCTATGTTGTAAACTATCTTATGATCCAACTATAGAATATTTAATGGAGTTGAAGAGGCTACTAGATAAGGGTTAATGGATAAGGTACTCACACATGATGAATATAAATATCTATACAATGAAACTCCCAGAATTGCTACAATTTATCATCTGCCAAAGATACTGTACATAAGGACCAGATATCACCTCCTGGTCACCCGATAGTTTCTGGTGTGAATTCGTTAACCTCAAGAATATCAAAATATATTGATGTGTATTTGAAAACATATGTTCCTTTATTAGATTCATATATAAAGGATTCCACGCATTTACTACAGATGCTACACGACTTTAGGTGGAATGATGAACACAAATGGGGCACAATTGATGTCCAATCGCTCTATACTTCAATCTCACATGAGAAGTGTTTGGAGTGTGTTAAAATAGTATTAGAGAGCGATCCTGACATGTATCCCCTGAAAATTGAGTTTATGATTAATGCAATCCGTTTTGTACTACAACATAACTATTTAACCTTTTTAGGTGATTTTATGAGCAGACATGCGGAGTTGCAATGGGGACAATTTGTGCTCCTAGTGTGGCAAATCTCTTTCTTGGTGAATGGGAGAAAAAATATAAGTATGTTAATAATCCATTCTTAGATAAATTACTCCTTTTTAAACATTATATAGAAGTTTTGTTAATTGTCTGGTGTGGATCAGAATCGGAATACTTTGAGTTTGTACATTATTTAAATGTGAATTAATTTAATTTGGGTTTCACCTCTGAGTTTCAACCTGAGAAAATAGCTTGTTTAGATCTAGTGATGTGTGTGAGGAATTGTCAAGGAGATGGTAAAGAGATAAATACCTCAACCCAAACTGTTGACAGCAATAATTATTTAGAATATAAAAGTTGTCATTTTGGTCAGTGGAAGAGAAATATCCCATTTTCCCAACTAGTGAGATTGAGATGAAATTGTTCTACCTTAGAAATGTTTTCAAGATCAATCCAAAGTTAATGTCACAAGATTTTGTGGGAAAGGATATCCACTAGATTTAATTAATGGCACCATAGGCAGAGCAAAAAGCCTTGAAAGATCAACATTATTGAATTATAAGATAAAGGGAAAGAAAAGTGATAACATTAAATGCCCTTACACGGCTAAGGTCCCATCTAAAAGACACAACACATTTCCTAAATGTTTTACAAGGAATTATTTGGAACAAAAGTTATGCCTTTCTCACACTTGATGTGAAAGTGCTATACACCAATATTGCCCATGAGTTGGGGATTGATGCGATAACAAATTGTCTTTTAGAAGATGGTACCCTATCCATCCAACATCAACAATATCTATTACAAGCTATTTGTTTCATTCTTATACACAATTATTTTATTTTTTCTTACACTATTTATTTACAGGTGCTTGGGATGGCCATGGGGACCAGGTTCGCCCTGAGGTATGCGAACCTCTACATGGGACACTTTGAGTGTGTGGGGGAGCGAGTTCGGGGAGAACCTGGTCTTCTATAGCCATTACATAGATGATCTTTTTATTTTATTTTATTATTTGGGATGGGGATCTTACTAGTGCACAATGTTTTGTTTCTACCCTCAAAAACAATGGCTTCAATCTGTCCTTCACTTACACATATAGTAGGAATCTGGCTAACTTTCTCGACCTGACCTTAGAAATAAGTAATAATCAAATTAAGACTGTTACTTATTGCAAAGAGGTGAATTCAAATAATTATTTACATTTTAACAGCTGCTACCATCACCCTTGGATAACAAACATACCAAAGGGCCAACTTATGCATTTAAGACGCAATTGCTCCCACTTAGATACATTTTCAGAACAAGATAAAAAACCTCTTTGAGAGCTTCAGAGGGAGAGGTTTCCCTTCAGATCTATTAAAAAATATATATAATGAAGTCGCAGTAATGGACAGAAGGGAACTCCTTAAATCTAAATTGAGAAAATATAAGGAACATAAAATAGAAAGAAACTTTGTGTTTATTTCTACATATAATAATTCTTCAGGAACGATTAAAAGAAATATAGAGAAGAACTATCCGATGCTACAATATGACTCAGTGCTTAAAAAATATACTACCAATGAAACCAACAGTTATCTGTAGAAAAAATAGATCACTTAAAAATATATTGGCACCAAGCTCCCTTTAACCAATTAAAAAAAAAAATATGATATCTGGTTCTGACTGGCTCCCAAAAAACCCCCAGGCTTTTACAAGTGTTGTATGAACAAATGCATTACTTGCCAATATGTATGCAATAAGACCAAAACTATAAACACCATTAGTTCAGACAAAATTTATACCATCAAACAATTTATTAACAGCAACTCCAAGTAGGTGGTGTACCTGCTGCTCTGCAGCTGCAGTGACACAAGATATGTGGTGAGAACTATAAGAAGCTTACGTGAAAGGTTCCTAGAACATAGGAGAAATATTCTTAAGAAAAATCTATTGCACAGTGTATCCCGACATTTTTCAGAAAATCATGGGGGGGATGTCAGCTCTTTATGAGTTATAGGATTAGAATCTATACCCCCTACTACCAGAAGAGGCGATAGATTTAGGACACTATGTAAACAGGAAATATTTTGGATTTTCTTTATGAATAGCTTATTCCCTGACCAACTAAATGAACAGATCAAATTGAATAGTATTTTCTGATATTACCTGTTAATTTCTCCACTACTTGATCTCAATGTACCTGTACTAATTCAGTTAGCCTTTATTCAGTACACATTTCCCACGATACTTTTAGCAGGAAGCTCTCTGGGGCCTGCAACGGACGAGACCCTACCACAAGGGTCTCATCACAAGCCCAGATGGTCGCGACCATCACCTGGCCACCCGCAAAAGCTGTGGGTAGTCATCCACAGCTTAATGAGCGGAAAGGAGCCCGCTCCAAAAAAAAAAAAACGTACCGATTCAGAGCGAGCGCTCCTAACGAGCATCCGGCTCTGAATCAGGCCCATAATACATTGTCTCTAATCAATACTCTCTCAAATTGAAACATTCTGGTTCACTCAAAACAGTTATTAAGTATCACAAGCTGTTCCTAATGATTCTATTGCTGAGACTATTTAAACTCCCAAGAGGGGAGGAAAGATTATTCACCTTGAAATATATGTCAGGTGGATGTCGAAACGTGTAGGTGCTTACCTCCAGCTAACTATCCTGTGAAAATCAACGGCACACGGCTACCTTCTCTGGTGAGAATTTGGATGGAGCTAATCGCCCTCCTCTTCAGGATTTCCTGCACGGCCTCACCTACAGCCTATCCAAATCACACTATTCATCTGCGGGCTTTACCTTGTGACCTCCGGATCTCTCTAACTGCACAGAAACACCAGAGCGGCTTGTCATCTATCACTGCATGTTCCCCGCTGGCCAGGTCGAGAACAGAAGCCAGCCATCCATACATGCGGTCTGCCATCACCGCCTACTGGACTCTCACTCTGCCCCTTATGGGACACTTACACCTGAGCTGCAGGTAATACCCATGCTGATACAATGACTATTTGAATGTGTCTTGCAATTGCTGCACATTGAGCATATGTACTCTTACAATGTTTCCCACTTGGAAGCCCCTATTAATAAGGAACTTTACATCCTTCCCTTATATTGCAGTGTTTCAGACTCCAGGACATTCTTAATTCATTATTGACACTAATTGTTGATACGTTGATAATTTATTATGATTTTTCATTATACAGCTGCTATTATAATGATATATGCCTTTTATTCATTATTGTATGTCTTTTTTTATTAAATAATTGATTGATTTCTATTCATAACTGTTTTGAGTGAAATTTATTTGTGCTTTCTAGACTCTGTGGTTGCTACCATTGTTCTCAGCTGTATATAAACATGGGTGGGTACGTTATTGGGGGAGACATCACCGTGATTACTGCCCAGCAGGACCCATATCCAGTGGCTTGAGCAGCTGCTGGTGGACCATTGCCAGGTTGCCTCTAGATAGGCGTGGGGAGGGGGGAAAGAAGAATATGGACAGCTGGCTTCTACTTTGTATTTGCCCGGTGGCTGCTCCATTCCCTCTCCAGCTGCCGGGTGTGGGTTCCACAGTGGGGAGGATTTGCCTGGTGGCTGCACTGTCTGTTTAGCCAATGAGCTGCTGCTATCTCTACAGTGGTGGGGTAGGAGGTTTTACCTGGCTGCTGCTCCATTCTCTCTGCAGCCACCGGGCTATCTCTAGCTTGGTGGTGGTGGGGTTGGGCAAAGGGGAGATGAGGAATTGCGCTGTGGCTGCTCCATCCTGTAGCACCATGAGCTGTTACTCTGATTCCTTGTCAGCTGTTCCACCTCTTCTACAGCCACAGGGTGAGGGGGCCACCGGCACGGGGCTGCCTGAGCACTGCTTCCAACAGTGATCGGCACAGGGGTTGGATCAAAGGGAGCATGCACTCTGGAGGCACATGGAGCCTAGGTATACCTTGCTTGGCTGCCTTCCTGGGGATAGCACACCTGTAATACAGCAATGTACATGTATTTATTTGTCTTGTGGATTTGGGTCAGAAGCAGTTGGGAGCGTCTGGTGGACACCACACGCTGCTGTTACCATGGGGATGTAAACAAACTCTGCTTTGTTTGTGTTTGCCAGTATGGAACCCTCCTCCCAGTGGCTAGACTGGGATGATTCCACTTCCGTTGTGATGTCACTTCAGAGGCCGGACGTGCGGTGTTAGAAGCCAGGGACCCGCAGGAGAAGGGGTGGGAGAGTCTTGATAATTTTTGTATTTAAATTTGTAATGTTTGATTCACTATTGTATGTCCTGATGAAGGGGTCCTGGACCCTGGAACATTGATTAAAGCACCAGTTGTTTCACCACTGTAAACAGTCTATCTATCTATATACAGTATGTGTGTGTGTAAAGCTGTTGTTCCCTGCTGGATAGCTTTATAACACATTTGTTCTGCATGGGTCTGATTGGTGTATGTCTGTGTGAAGCATAAATTATTCTGGGAGTCAGGGGGAAGGTGCTCCTGATTCTGAACTAGTTGGCCAGGTGACATTGAGCTGCTAATGTTTAGCTTAGTGTCAGAGATTCATATGCTGTTTGGGAAATTGTAGATGTAACATTTTCATCAGTAAAAATCCATCTAACAAGTGCAACTGATATCACATATGTTTTTTGTAAGGACAATCTTACAAAATAGTGTCATTCATGGGATAATTTTTGCTAGCCATGATTCGCGTGGCAGAGACCAAACGCTGTATTTTGGGTTGGTGAGTGAGCTTAACTGGCCTGTAAAAATTGGTTTATTTGCACATGTGGAAAAGTTATGCTGGGTTAATTGTGAAGAGAAACAAGTGTACACACAGTTTAATTATTTCAAAACAAACAGAAATGTTTCTGAGGTTTGTTGTAGCAGAAACAAATTTGGCTAAAAAGCACCAAATGTGTTTCTCTGTGATTTTACTTGCACTTGTTAAGTTTGGTTGAGGAACAGACTTTTAAGCACATGCTGCTAAAGGTATCTGTGTTGGTCTGTATAAGCCCATTAAAGAGACAGTGCTTTAGTTATGGGTGGCTATTGTAGTGCCAAATGAACAAATGTTTTAACTGTATTGAAACACAGTGTGGTACAAGTAAACCAGGGAAATTTGTTCCTATATGTTTTGTGAACAAACAATTAATTTGCAAGACAGTTTAAACCCACTTTTTTGGAGTTTTGTGCCTAATACACAGTTGCCGCTAGTTTATATAGGCTTCCAACTACTGGCTTGCTGGTGCATGATAAGAGAGGCCCAATTTTGCTACTTAGTCAGAGAACAAGATGGAGAAAATCCTCCCAGACTTAACTTATCTAGCTGTGGCACAACAGGCTCAGCAAGCCCACATGCTAGCAGTTGCTGAAGACCAGGTGGAGAGCAACAAACTGCTGTGGGCTGAGCTCTGTAAGCTGCAACTGGATGAATGCATGCCTGCTGTAATGCAGAAAATGACCCAATCAGATAATGTTGAGGCATTTCCGTTGTCTTTTGAAAGGATGGCAACTTGGCTTAAATGGCCAATAGAGTATTAGGTTGTACAACTGGCTTCTTATTTGACAGGTGAAGCACAGTGGGTCTATGTGGATATGCAAATAACTCAGGAGGCAAATTATCAACAGCTAAAGACCTCAATTCTGGTGCAAATAGGAGTAACAGGGCCTGGGAAAGCAAAGTGATTTTGTAACTGAGCCTGAATGAAACCCACCAGACAGAATCATGGAAATCCTGGCAGTTGACCATTGTGTGTGGAATCTAAACCGGGAACTGCAAAAATGGCTCCTGCAGAGCGATCTTCAGTCATTTTAAGAACTGGCAACAGTTATTGATTGTTTTTATGCTCTGAAGAAAATGGGCTGGACATCAAAGAAAGGAGTCAGAAAAAAATAGATGGATTGTTCGGTGGGGCAACTAGACTCCACATTCCCTGTTTGTTTGACCTAATCCTCTTTAATGGCAAGAGCAGTGATTTTCAACCTTTTCAACTTTAGGCAAACTACAATATATTCTTAAATTGCCAAGACACACCATCTGGGGATGTGGTGTTCATGACTAATGATAACATTGGCTCTCACATAAAAATATACACACATAATGGTGTCCAAAAAAATAAAACACACTACATTGGCCTCCACAGGAATAAAACACACTACATTGGCCTCCTCATGAATAATATGCACTACAATATAAGTGCCCTGAGCTGACCACCATGGTACACTTGGCAACCCGCTCGTGGCACACTAGTGTGCCATGGCACAGTTGTTGAAAAATGCTGGGCTAGAGCATGGCTATTCTTAATGACCATCCTGATATGACAAAAGGCAGTATTGGTATTGGTGGATTTGGGCAGTGAAGTTATCCTGGTGTCCAGCACTCAGGTTCCAGAAGGACTGATGGACCGACTGACATCAGTAAAGGTCATGTGTGTCCATGGGGCCACAGAGGAATATGACCATGTCTGTCCTCACATAACCATGAGAGGACAACAGTGCAACTGTTAGAAGCAATAGCACCAAGGTTGCCATATCCCATTATTCTGTGATATTATAGTCAACCAGATCAATTCAGACTTGCTGGCACCTGAATTACCAGTTGGACATCCGACCCAACATGATCCTTTTGCTCACATTCTGGAACTAGAGGGAGAAATCAGAAAGCAGCAATATATGGAGCCTGGGTGCCAGGCTTTGGCTGCAATCAGACCAGTGCTTCATTCCAGAGGACATGAGGTAGTTGTCCTGGCAGGAGAAGGAAGCGAAACAACAGAGACTTTGCCAGTTGGAGAAGAAGATTGGTCTCCTGTACCCAGGACTGTGTCATTCCAAGACTTTGCTCAAGACCAATTAAATGATTGTGCATTAGAAAGTTCCTTCAGATATGTGGTGAAAGTGAATGGAGTGTGGAAGGCTGAGAGGCCAGCCCCGTGTGAATAATACTTTATACTAGAATGGGAAATGCTATTAAGGTTGCCAGTGGTTCATGAGAAAGTACTGTAGATAACCAGCTCTTGGTGCCACAAGTACATGTCCCTTTAATATTAGTGGCAGCCCATACACACCTTATGGGGAGACATTTGTGGGAGTAAAAACCCTAAATAAAGTCCTCCAGAGGTTTTACAGGACAGGAGTCTACATGGCCATTAAGAGATACTGCCAAGCCTCCACAGTGTGTCAGTGGACCATTCCTAAACCAGATTTATGAGCTCCTCTCATACCTCATCCAATAATTCCAGGACTTTTTGAGCAGGTTGGCATGGATATAGTAGGTCCCTTATAGAAGATGGACTGGGGCCATCAATATGTTCTGATAATACTTGATTATGCTACACAATACCACTTAGATATATTAAGTCAAATACAATAGCAAAATAGCTACTACTAGTATACATGTGTTTTGGATCCCTAAAGAAATCCTAATGGAACAGGGAACACCCTTAATGTCAGGCTTAATGAAAGAGTTGTGTAAGGTGCAAGGGGTACAGAGGCTACAGATCTCGGTCTATAACCTGCAGAATGATGGGTTGGTTGAGTGGTTCAAAGGACCCTTAAACAAATTATTAGGTGAGGTTTGGCTCAATAAATAAAATACTAGATACTCTGTTGCCCTACCTCATGTTTGCAGTACTGGAGATACCCCAGGCATCAAAAGGGTATAGTCCCTTTGAACTTTTAATTGGCAGACAACCCCAAGGAATTTTGGATATTCTTAAAGAAGGCTGGGAACAACAGGGACCCATGAAACCAAATGTGGTACAGTTTGTAGCCCAATTGTGTGACCGATTACAATGGGTCAGTCTATTGGTTAAGCAACACCTGGAAGAAGCACAGGGAATGGCACAAGAGGTGTTATGATACCCAAGAAACCAGACACACCTTTAATCCAGGTGACAAGGTGCCCAATCAGGAAAGTAAGTTGTATGCACATTGGCAAGGCCCTTATGAAGTGATAAAGGCTGTAGGACCTGTTAATTATCAAGTACAGCAACTGGGTAGATGGCAAATAGAACAAGTGTCTCACATCAACCTGTTAAAGCTGTAGGCAGTGAAAACTCTGACGCTAATGTTGAGAGCAGTGAAAACTGAGGACTGCTTAGTTCCCATAGAGTCTTCCCTGACTTTGACTAAAAACAGCAAGCAGTGGAGATGGTAGCTTGGAATAAGGATGTTTTTTTTAATATACCAGGGTGTTCCAAAATAATTGAGCATTACAGTATATTGTTACTCCACCAAGAGTTGTAGTTAAGCATTGGCTGTATAGAATACTGGAAGCAAGAAGGGCTGCAGTGAAGTGAGAGGTGGAGGACATGTTGCAACTTGGGGTAGTGGAAGAATTCACAAGCGAGTGGAATAATCCCATAGTGCTCATGCCTAAATGCTTGGGATCCATTTGCTTCTGTAATGACTTTAGAAAATTAAATAAGGTCTGTAGGGTCCTGATTCAGACCCACTCACTAGATGAGTTTGCATGCAGACATCAGCTGCTAATATATGCAAAAGAAAGCAGTGTTCACATGGCAAGACATTAGTACACACACTATGTCTTAGCATGCGGTGGCAGATCGATCGCACATGAGTCTAAGATGCCCCCTTTTCTTTTGCAGCACAAGTTATCTCCAAGAAATGTATATAACAATTGGTAACATCGAGAACCATCGGAGGCATACTCAGTGCTTGTGGTTGACCCTAACCTACCACAAGCACTGTGAGTGCTTCTGTGCTTAAAACAGCCTGGTAATGTGTACAGTGATGCTGCCTTTTAATTATGCATGCCTTAGAAATGGTGTTTTGATGCTCAGACATGCCTGCATTTGCAACACCACTCCCCCATTTTCAAGGACCTTCCCCTGTCACCCCCCACAAATGGCACATTCTGTCAGTCAAACAGGGGAGCAGTCTGTGTGTTGTGGGTGATCACTTCCTGATAGCAATGACTGGCTCGTGCATGCACACTGTGATGCATACACATGCGCAGATAGCGACAATTGGTCAGCAGCGTGCGAATGCAGCCTAAAAACCGGGTCTGAATCATGCCCTAGGTTCAATGCCATTGCAATGCCACAGGTGGATGAACTGTAATATATAGTAATGTAATATAGTCATCTGGCCAAAATAACTCTACATTGAGGAAGCACTAAGGCAGCTGCTTGATGAAAACTGTTATAAACAACTATTTTGTAATCCCACAGATAATTTTTTAATTCCCTACAATAGGTTTATTAACAAGGTGGTAAGAGAAGGGACGATAAAAAAACAAGAATACAACTACTTGATGGTCAAAAACCCAAAAGTCCCTACCTTTTATATGCTGCCAAAAATTCACAAGAGAAATAATAAACCTCTGGGCAGACCAATTGTCTCTGACATTGGGCGTCTCAGTGAACAGGCTAGCACATTCATTGACCTACATCTGAGGGAATTTGTAGTGAGCCTACCATCCTATATTCAGGATACATCAGATGTGCTATGCAAAATCACTGGCATCAAAATTAGGGATGACTGGCTGCTGGTTACATTGGATGTCGAGTCTCTATATACTAGTATTGATCATCAGATGGGCCTGAAGGCAGTCAACCATTTCCTGAATATGAGGGACAACAAAGAATTAAATGACTTTCTCCTGGAACTTCTGGAGTTCGTTCTGTGCAAAAATTATTTAACTTTTAATGACAGGTTCTTTCTACAAATACATGGTACTGCGATGGGCGCAGCTTGTGTGCCCACCTACGCAAATATGTACTTAGGTTGGTGGGAACAAGAATATGTTTTGGCCTGGATAATGAATCCTACACTGAAAATGCCATATTATGGGTTAGAAACATAGATGACATTCTACTCATTTGGAGAGGATCAGAGTATCTCCTACAACAGTTTATCAATAAATGAAATAATAACAACCTGAATTCCCATCTAACCATGGAAGTAAGCAAAACAGAAGTGGCATTTTTAGATCTAAAAATCAAAAGAGATACGGATGGAAATATTCATACAGAGTTATACCCAAAAAGCACCGCAACAAATAGCCTCCTTCACAGTACAAGCTCCAACTTCCCATCTATAGTGCAAAATATACCAAAAGGCGAATTTTTACACCTTAGACAGAAATTGCTCTGACAATCGAGTGTTTAAAGAAAGAAGTATCGAATTAAGCAGAGATTGAGTTATAGGGGCTATAGTCATCGTACCATAAAACGAGCAATACAGCAGACAGCTCAAACAAATAGGGAGTCACTTATTTTTCCAACAAACAAAGAGAAACCAAAAGGAGTTGGTAGTATGCGCTTTGTAGGAAATTTCTGCAAGGAATGGAGAGATATTAAAAATATGACTAACAAGAACTGGCCATCTTACTAATGGACACGGATTTAAGAGAAAGAATACCGAGTCAAACATTGATGAGCTGGAGTAGATCCAGGATGATCAAAGACTCCATAGTTCAGAGTCATTTTACAAGAACCACTACAAAGACCTTGCAGGCCAAAGGATCATATGCATGCAGAAGCTGTAAAGCTTATATGATCAAGAAACACACAGTGGAAGATAAATTGGAAGAAACATGCTCAATTGCTACGTTCCTTATTTGCAATGCATCTGGAGTCATCTATTGCATAGAATGCGTTTGTGGATTGAGGTATGTTGGGATGACTTCAAGAGCTCTGAAGCAGTGAATCTTAGAACATGCTGGTAATATTAGGAATTTACTAATATGAAACATATAACAACATTAGTGAAACATGTATATAAGAAACATGGAGGACAATTAAATTCTATCAGACCCTATGGTCTTGAAAAAATAATTTTGGGGATCAGAGGAGGGGATGTGATGAACTCACTATTGCATAAAGAGAGTGAGTGGATCTTCAAACTCATAATACTTGCCCCATATGGTTTGAATGAGAATATAAACTATGGAGCTTTTCTTTGATATCTCATGGTAATCTTTTTGATCCCTCATGTTTTCTGCCCCTTTTTCCCCTTACAACTCATATACTACCAATTATGTATATGTTGTTATATGTGGATGTATACGTGCATATACAGTCAGGTCCATAAATATTGGGACATTGACAGAATTTTCATATTTTGTCCTCTATTCACCACCACAATGGTTTTGAAATGAAACAAACAAGATGTGCTTTAACTGCAGACTTTCAGATTTAATTTGAGGGTAATTACATCCAAATCGGGTGAACGGTGTAGGAATTACAACAGTTTCAATATGTGTCTCCCACTTTTTAAGTGGCCAAAAGTAATGGGACTATCAACTCAAAAGCTATTTCATGGACTGGTGTGAGCTATTACCTCGTTATTTCATTATCAATTAAGCAGGTAAAAGGTCTGGAGTTGATTCTAGGTGTGACATTTGCATTTGGAATCAGTTGCTGTCAACTCTCAAAATGAGATCCAAAGAGCTGTCACTATCAGTGAAACAAGCCATCATTAGGCTGAAAAATCAAAACAAACCCATCAGAGAGATAGCAAAAACATTAGGTGTGGCCAAATCAACTGTTTGGAACATTCTTAAAAAGAAAGAACGCATCGGAGAGCTCAGCAACACCAAAAGACCCGGAAGACCACGGAAAACAACTGTGGTGGATGACAAAATAATTATTTCCCTGGTGAAGAAAAACCCCTTCACAACAGTTGGCCAAATCACAAACACTCTCCAGGAGGTAGATGTATATGTGTCCAAGTCAACAATCAAGAGAAGACTTCACAAGAGTGAATATAGAGGGTTCACCACAAGATGCAAACCATTGGTGATCCACAAAGACAGGAAGACCAGATTAGAGTTTGCTAAACAACATCTAAAAAAGCCATTACAGTTCTGGAACAACATCCTATGGACAGATGAGACAAAGATCAACTTGTACCAGAGTGATGGGAAGAGAAGGAAAGCAACTGCTCATGATCCAAAACATACCACCTAATCAGTGAAGCATGGTGGTGGTACTGTCATGGCGTGGGCATGTATGGCTGCCAATGGAACTGGTTCCCTTGTATTTATTGATGATGTGACTGCTGACGAAAGCAGCAGAATGAATTCTGAAGTGTTTCGGGCAATATTATATGCTCATATTCAGTCAAATTCTTCAGAACTCATTGGACAGCGCTTCATAGTGCAGATGGACAATGACCCGAAGCATAAGGCAAAAGCAACCAAAGAGTTTTTTAAGGCTAAAAAGTGGAATGTTATGCAATGGCCAAGTCAATCCCCTGACCTGAATCCGATTGAGCATGCATTTCACTTGATGAATACAAAACTGAAGGGAAAATGCCCCAAGAACAAGCAGGAACTGAAGACATTTGCAGTAGAGGCCTGGCAGAGCATCACCAGGGACGAAACATAGCGTCTGGTGATGTCTATGCATTCCAGACTTCAGGCTGTAATTGCCTGCAAAGGATTTGCAACAAAGTATTAAAAAGTGAAAGTTAGATTTAAAATTGTTTAGTTTGTCCCATTACTTTTGGCCCCTTAAAAAGTGGGAGGCACATATAGAAACCGTTGTAATTCCTACACCGTTCACCTGATTTGGATGTAATTACCCTCAAATTAAATCTGAAAGTCTGCAGTTAAATCACATCTTGTTTGTTTCATTTCAAAGCCATTGTGGTGGTGAATAGAGGCCAAAATATGAAAATTCTGTCAATGTCCCAATATTTATGGACCTGACTGTATGTATATGAATTTGTATATGTATGTATATGTACATATGCATTTAATATTAATATCTATTATTTTTGGTCTGCTAACTACTATCGGATCTCTCTTTTCCAGCTAGAATGATGTTATCTTCTTTTTCTCTTTCTTTTCTTGCTCATGTCTGTTTTATTGTTAGACTTTCAAAACTACCAAACATTTTCTCCTCTATAGAACTCACAATACATACATTTCTTCCAGGGATCCTATCTGCAGAAATTGATGATATATACTTGATGTTTTTTGCAATTAATATTAGTCTTCTATCTGTAACCTTAATTCTTTGGCTTTTGCCGTGTCGCTTATTTGTTTATTTATTGATTTTTGGGCTTCTACCGTGTATATGTTTATAATTATTTTATAATTACTTCTGTTCTTTATTTTTATATATTATATTTTTTTTTCTACTCAAACATATACCCAAAGGAACTCTGCATTTCTCTGTAATTAAAATCTTCAATCATTAAATGTTCACTAACTTTTGCCAAAATGGCTATAATCCAATCAACTTTCTGACTGTCCTTAATACACACTCATACTGATGTATGAATGTTTTGTTAAGTACCATGGTAAATAGAACAACTTGCTAACCAATTAGGAAGGAGTTATGTTACAGCTACCAACCTGCTGAATGGGCTTGTTAATGTCCATTAACATTGGTATTGCTAATATTACTATGTAACGTTATATGCATACCCGTGATGGATAACAGTATGAAACAAGCTATCTATGAACTTATTAACCTAGGATATATAGCTATTGGCTATGATACCTGTCTATCACAGGATCATCATAAATAGGCCATGCATATATGTGCCACCCATAACAATGATTGGGTGGAGGATTCAGTAGCCTGGACATTACGTTCCATTGGCTCTGAACCCTGTCTAACACAGTGTGATCAGATGACAAATGTCCCACCCGCGGTGGTGTTTAATCATTAGAATAAACATTTGGGATGCCGTTCACATATCCCACCCACAGCTGTGATTGACTCCTAGATTTGGCAGCTGGGAAGCTTGTCACAAAGGTGATCAGACGTCATATGTCACTCCCACTGTGGTGATTGGCTCTCGGACCCAGTGGCTGTTATGCTGTGAGTCCGTACTTCCTGATTAAAGCACATGCATTTCTCAATACACGAGACCATGACCAAGCTTAAGGGGTGAAACGCGTGTTGGTTTATAGGGACATTGGTTGTGCGTACACCAGATCCCTACTATTCGAACAGCTATTCTTCATATAGACCTCTAAATACAGGTACCTTACTATTTTCTTACTGTGCCTCCTTAGAGATAGTAGGGTTTAACCCTACCAAGAGAATCATTCCCCCATATCTCAATATGGGAGATACAACTTTTCCCTCCCAGTACTTCCATCTGGGTTTCTTATAGTGAGTATTCACTACCTAGGACAAATGCTCAGTCAGAACCACAGTGGACTGGAACAGAGGAGTTTCCACTTCCTCTCTGATTACATATAAAATTATCCTTAGGGTTAATACCTGTGGTAGGTGTATTACCAATGGATGGTTAAAACAATATAATTTATATGATGTTGTATGGAATATATGATAAGAAAATAACCTTATTTTCTTATTCCAAATACTTATTTGGTTAAATATATTGTCACCCAGTTTTTAAGTTGCACTATGCTCTATATACACAGTTGTTTTATTACTGATCATTACATCTCCACTATCTAAACTCACTATCTGTACTCTCATCAGCCCCATATCTTGGAACTGACAGCAGATGCAGGAAAATCTTTTTATCATACGCTTTGGGATAAGGGACTCTCATAAACTATTCTCTGCCGACGGGCAAATAACTGACAGTAGATCCCTATCCCAAGTAAAGGTGTATGCTTTTCAGAGCTGACTATACATAATCAGTATCAATTCAATATCATAAATCTGAAATTAATGTGCCTGGTTTCTATCTATATTAGCGATCCATAGGCAACTATTATTTGAAAAATTGATGCTGGACAATATATGCAGTGTAATACTTGAAACGAAAAGCAGGTTCTCAGTTTGTGATGATTTCACCTGTTTTAAATTTCCTTTTCTGAGTTGATAGTTGGAAATATTACAAGAGCTATTTTGACTTCTTTGTATGCAAATGTACAATGAACTTTGTTATGGGGTTTGTCTGATGTCATGCAATTGATGCAGCTATTATGACATATTCATCTGTCCCAAATACCTTTGATTTAATAGGTGAAAAATTACAAGAGTTACTCTTTTTCACCTTTTGGATGTGATACAGATCTGTATATGAGTAAGTGTTGGATCATAATACCATGATCTTTATTTAATAACTTTTTATGTGTATGTCTAAATATCTTTATATTTTAGGATATTTTTCTTCTTAATAATGAGATGTATTAAAAGTTAAGTTTTATAACTACAACATTACATATTGAAATTAGAGTGCCCCCTAAAAAGAGTCTTCTTTTCCTCTCTCTGTTGTCGATTTGTATAGAAAGACAGAAGGACAAATTTTTGCTTTTATATAGTAGATTAATATTCATAAAAACTTGATACACAAAATAATTTATGAAAGCAAATGTGTTTTTATTTATAATACAAGGGGCAGAATTACCAAAAGACATTCTCAAATACAGTCTTCCTGCCAAGACACTGCCCCCTCTGCATTGAAGTAGGCCAGCTAGTCCTCCTTGACCTGTTTTGCACACACAGTATAGAGGCCACCATGGGAAACCATGTTATAGACACATATGTCCACATATCACTCTCGTCTATGCCGTTAGTAGGATCTGCTAGTGATGTAGATAGTGGCCATAGGTAAGTGGATTTCCACTAAAGCAAATTATGAAGGGCACAGCAGGCCAAAACCACCCACTCAATTTTGTCTACATGTAAATTAATGGGTGTATTGAATATGCAAAACCTACTACACATGATGCCAGAGACATTCTCCATAGTGCGCCTTGCCTTTGATAGTCGATAATTGAAAATCCGCCTTTCTTTAGTCAATCTCCTTTGAGCAAAGGGCTTCATTAAGTGTTCATGCAAAGCAAATGCCTCATCTGCTACAAACACAAAACTGAGTTTTTTTTGCATTGGGAGGTAAATGTAGGCTTTTGGACATCATCCTTTCATAAAATACAGTGTACTTGATAAACCCACCATCTGATGCATGGCCATTTTTCCCCATCCAAATATAAATATTCATTGTTCGCATTAACAGTGGCCATCAACACTATACTAAAAATACATTTATAATTGTTCTACATACAGCAGTACAAGTGTTGGCAGGTGGTGTTATGCAGATAAGTTCCCACATATTGCCTCAATGCAATTTGGGAAATTTCAACTTGACTCGAAGTCATGTGCAATTAATTGCCAATCCTCAATTGTCAAAGGAAACTAAAAACAAAAATACAAAATTAAAATATAGCTCTAAACACATATATCTGTCCAACATCATATAGCATAAGGGCAGAAATCGAAAAATACTTTGGGGGCATAAAGTGGAGACGAGCAGCATTTAGCATTAGGACAGCAAACTAATAACACTTCAGGGGCATTCACTGTAGTCCAGCAGCAGTTATCATAAGGGCAGATAACTAATAACACTTGGGGGGCATACAGTGGAGTCCAGCAGCATTTAGTATAAGGGCAGAAAGAGAATAACCCTTGGGGGGCATACAGTGGAGTCCAGCAGCATTTAGTATAAGGGCAGTAAGCGAATAACATTTGGGTGACTTACAATGGAGTCCAGCAGCATTTAGTATAAGGGCAGAAAATGAATAACACTTGGGGGGCATACAGTGGAGTTTTTAAGGATTTAGCATAGGGGCAGCAAATGAATAACACTTGGGGGGAATTCTCTGCAGTCCAGCAGCATTTAGCATAAGGACAGCAAAAGAATAATAGTTCAGGGGTATACAGTGGAGTCCAGAAGCATTTAGTAGAAGGGCAGTAAGAGAATAACACTTCGGGGGCATACAATGGAGTCCAGCAGCATTTAGCATAAGGGCAGAAAATGAATAACACTTGGGGGCATACAGCGTAGTCGAGCAGCATTTATCATAAGAGCAGCATACAAATAACACTTGGGGGCACACAGTTGAGTCCAGCAGCATATAACATTGAGAGACATTAAAAATTGTTCTTACCTTGAATTACTGCACCTTGAGGATGGTGAATATCTCTTTGAAGGTCTCTTGTACAATGAGACCCAAAGCTTGTGTTGAGATCACTGTGCCAAACTTTAGGTCAGCCACAGATCTTCCAGTCACCAGGAATCGCAGAGTAGTGATCAGCCTCTCCTCAGCAGGTATGGCCCTCCGCAGCTTGGTATCCTGTGATGTATGGCATCACTAGGCCAAGAAATTCCTGGAACGTGGCATCATCCATCCACAGGAAGCTCTGGTAGTCTTCTGGATTATTCTCCCAAATTTCCATTAGCAGTGGTATGTGTGAGAGAGAATTCCTCTGCAGCAGCCACTCCTTCATCCAGCATGAGCAAACCTTTCTCCGCTTCACAGACCTCTTACTGGGGGAGATGAACTAAGCTCTAAAACGTGGTAAACTGGAGAGTGATAAACCACCAGCCAATCAGCTCCCAACTGTCATTTTTCAAACACAGCCTGTAACATGACAGTTGGGAGCTGAGTGGCTGGTCGTTTATCACTCTCCAGTTAATCAGATTACATCTCCCACTATATCTGTTAACAGCACAACTCAAGCATATGCTGTCAGCATACGATAGCGAAAGGGATGCATAATGAGGCAAAGTAGACACAGGGCCTGATTCAGCACAGATCACACGGCTGCGATCGCACATACCCAGCCGATGCAAAAATATGCTAATAACTGCAATCGCACAGCAACCGCAGCACTATACCTAGACGCCCACCACTTTATAAAGCCACCCACTTCCCTTGACATGAATCTGCAAATCATGAAAACATTGGTAAATGTCGATTAACATCAGAACCATATGCACAATTGTAGTTGACCTGACCCTGCCGTACAAGCTGCTAAACTTCCTGTCACCATCTAGACCTCTGCCAGCATATACAATTGCAGGGGCTTAATTATATATGGCCCTGTAAAGGCGTTCAACACAAACACGCCAACTTTCCACCGACAACCCCACCCTCTCCACCCCCAAATGGTCACTTCATATCAATCACTATGCGCTTGGACTGCATGCTCATTGTGATTGATTTCCGATGCATAGGTATATGCAGAATGCAAACATCGGCTGGCTGCGTGCAAACACAGCCATGCGATCCAACCTGAATAAGGCCCACAGTTTGTTTAAAGGCAAGCCAAAAACAAACCAGAGGAAATTAGCAATGCAACATTATTCAGCTGGTATAAAGAACCAATGTTCCCTCAATTTAAATAAATTATAGTTTGAAGGGTAATTAGGTGAGTGCAGAGTATGTATGATTTTTCTTTTTAAATGATGTTGTCACATACATGAGGTAAATTCAGTGAATTAAAGCCTATTATTTTTATACATATTATTATACTGCCTACAAGGGCCAGCCCAGTCACCCATCTTCTCCACTAAGTCACTCAATCTTTTGGCTAAAAACCACTGTTTGGATACATTATCTGCACGTCCATGCTATGCACACAAGGACATACAATGCATATGTCTGGCATCAGTTGGATATACCTGCAATCTATTCATATGTTGCCTTGCTCACAACAAAACGAATGACGAGTCTACAAAACTAGTACATTAATATCAGGGGGGACGTTAACAAACCTATTACATTTTACATGAACCCAAGATTAAACATATTCACATTCACATAAAGGTGCTTTGTGAGGTGTTTTCAGTAACTTTTTGAAATGTACTGTGAGCCTGATTCAGAGGTGCACGCTATTTGCGTGCACTATCTCTGAATCGGGGCATCCCTATTTTATTTATTCCGGCCTCCAGGCCACTTGAACAGCTGTGGGTGACCACCCACAGCTTGTGCGAGTGGCCTAGAGATGGTTGTGATTATTGCGACCATCTGCATTGCGAGGAGACCCTTATGGTAGGGTCTCTGCACTCGCAATGCCAAGTGGACTTCCGGCTCTAATAGAGCCGGAAGTCCACTACTGACATCACGAGTGATGTCAGTAGGGCCGCCCACAAACGGCAGGTGTTCTTTCGGGAATGCCTCCGTTTGCTCAGCCACCCCCCCTACCCGCCTACAAAATGGGGCAAGCTGTCGATCAACATCGACAGCTGCCCCGTATTGCTGCAAGCTCCAGAGCGAGTGAAGATCTCACTCGCTACGGGGCTCGCACACGCGCATTGAGCATGCCGAGCATGCGCACTGGGCCACCATCGACCCGCGAGCGGGTCTGAATCAGGCCCTGTGTCCCTATCTCTCCCCTGGCTTTGTAAGTATAGTCACCATTTTACATTTCAGTATATAACAAAGGTGTAATTTCATTCCTGAAAGCATTAGTTTATTGCATTGTTTCGCTATTTTTTTTGTTTGCCTGTTAATGTATATTTGTTATAAAAAATACAAAAGCAGCCGTAGTATCTGAGGGTTTAGAAGTGAATGTCACTCAGAGCAGTTCTAAATATAATTGCAACATTTATTGACAAAATGAATACATGAAAAAACAATATTAAAAATAGCAGCTATTATAACGTATTGCAACAATGTGAATTCAAATGAGCAAGCAATGGTACTTCAATAATCAATTTATCCTGGAGTCCAGACCCCTAAACAAGTGATGGCTATAATAGTGTTCCTCAGTTAGAAAAGAGTTTCCATATGGGGTATATTGAAGATGGTCCACGCACTAGTGCAATAGAATTCCAAATAAACACATATTGTGTGAATGTTCCACAGCACTGGGTAATACCTGCACAGGTGTTGGTACCGTCCCATGTTATGCTGAGTGGAAATCCAGCAATAGCGGTACAGCAAACCACGTCCACAGATGGCTGGCTCCGGTGTTCAACCCAAGCTGTGCGGAACTCAAGTGGTGATGGGAAGCCGCTCTGGAGGGTCCGTGTGACCGATGTATTCTAGAGGGTTTCAGGTGGAAGTTAATTCTGCAGGTGGATGGGAGACATGAATGTGAGGCTTTTGGTAAAGCCGCTCACAGGCTGTGACACCTGGAAAAGCAGTCTCCGTTTTAGTCTGCCAAACAAAGTGCAAGTGCTTCCATTCAGTGCTCACAGTATTTAGAACTGCTCTGAATGACATTCACTTCTAAACCCTCAGATACTACGGCTGCTTTTGTTTTTTATATCCTATTGTGTTGTGGTGAGAGTGACTCTCTCACTCAGCTGTGTTATATCTGGAAGGGTTACTTTAACTCCTCAGCACCTGGGCCTAATTTCGTTTTTAAATGTATATTTGTTATATGGGGAAGAATTAAAGTTGAAATTGAAGAGGACATATTAAAAAAAAATATGATATCTGTTTCGTTTTAACTTTGGGACTTCCATATTGTATATAATATTATAAGAACTACTCAGGAATTATTCCATATGTGAATCACAGTAAATTCCATCCCCATGCCACATATTTCTTATATTTACATGTATGTTTAGGCATACAGTAGAACGCATGTTATATGGTGCATACACACGGTCAGATTTTTCCTTCAGATATGAACGAAAATGATTTAAAAATCGTTCAGTCGTTCATATCTGAAGGAAAATCGTTCATATCTGACATGCCTGAACGATGGACGATCAACGATGCGCGTTCCCGATGGTCAGATAACGATATTTGACATCTGATGTGTTTGCAGTCAGACTTGGACGATTCCATTCATTTTAATGCAGTCAAAAATCATTCAATCGTTCAAATCGTTCAAAACTTTGGTAAAATCGTTCAAATCGTTTAATCGTTCAATCGTTCATCTGACAAATCTGACAAGTCTGACAAATCTGACCGTGTGTATGCTCCAATAGACTTAGAACTCAAGTCTGATGAATCATGAAAAAGAAAAATCACACATAAGTATACATATTCTAGCATGTTTATGTAGTAAGTGCTATCTTTGGATGGAGATTAGAAAGCTTGTCATCCTGTATGTCTTACTGAACAGAGCTTTGCTAAATATCTCAATTTTAATTGGTATAGTAGCTATAGCCTGTTATGTTATATTCCAGAGTAAAGTACTCACCTGTGCAATATGCTACATAGCAATCTTGTATTCCACTCAGTTCATATACATAATATCCAGCAGGACAAGCTTTAATCTGAATAGTTGCTGACCAGTGACAACAATCGTCATTAAAGTTGGAACAAGCAGTGCGACTTATTATACCATCGCTAACCATCGGATGGGATCCACTCAGCCACATTGGGGCAGTAGTACCACAACTCTGTTTTGGCACACAGTATTCTGGCATGTTAATGCCTCCTTTGCCAATAAAGCGATGCCATCCACTCAAACCTTTGTCACAATGAAGACTATAGCTGCCTACATTAGATGTACTTCTCCAGATGTCATTGAGAACAATGTGACTTGAGCATGGATCAGAACATTCGATGCCATCTCCTATGAACCCATCATTACAGACACATTCAGCTGAACCTGTAGAATCATCACAGTTAGCATTTGGGTCACATCCTGCAGTTGCACAGGGACTTGCAGCTAGAGAAGAAAAGTGCAAAAAATAAAAAGGAAAATATTATTCCAATGCAAACCACCTTTACATACTGTATAATACATAACATGCAGTTTCACTGATTATTCCAACTTTACTATTTCTTAACAAACAAAATAAAACAAAAAACAACAACAACAGTACAATGCACTGTTTTGAGATGAATAGATCAGATCTCTTACAAACCAAAACTAATTAGAAAGAAAAACAATATCAAGAGAGAGATCTGGCATTCATTTGTAAATATACTTCACACCCATTGGTGTAACTATGGCAGGGTGAGTAGGGCATGTGCCCTGGGCACCGTGGCAGACACAGCAGAGGGGGGCACAGCTGGCCAGGACATCGTACCCGCACCGCCCCCCGCCACCATTGCACTGGTCTGGACTGTGTGAGGGCTACTGAACGAACAGGCAAGTGTGCCTGCAGGGGACTGTAGAGGGAGCTGCAGCAGAAGTGCGCAGCCCATCCCAGGCAGTCTTGCCATTCAGAGCTGCCGATGGAGGCTAGGATGATTGTGCTTCCCCAATGCTGTCTCTGCTCCAGATCAGCCACTGCAGCCAGGTAAGTAAGTATTTTTTTTTTGCTGGTAGGGAGGAGTGGGGGTCGGACTGCTGTGGAGGGGGGGTGACTTTCAATTGATGTCAGCCATGCTTTTACTTAGCTGGCTGCATTTGTGTGAAAAATGTGTGTGTGTCTATGTCAGTGTGTGTGAATGTGTGTTATTGTGCATGTGTCACTGTGTATATGTATCTATGTCAGTGTGTGTCAATGTTTATGTGTGTCAGTGTGTGTGTCAGTGTGTATGTGTATCTGTGTCACTGTGTCTGTGTATGTGTGTCACTGTGTGTGTGTATCTGTGTCAGTGTGCTTGTATGTGTATCTGTGTCAGTGTGTGTATGTGTATCTGTGTCAGTGTGTGTTAGTGTGCATGTGTATTTGTCTCAGTGTGTGTATGTGTCAATGTGCATGTGTCAGTGTGTGTGTGTCACTGGGTGTGTGTATTTATGTCAGTGTATGTGTGTCAGTGTATCTGTGTCAGTATGTGTGTCTGTGTCATTGTCTGTGTATCTGTGTCAGTGTGCGTGTGTCACTGTGTGTGTATCTGTGTCAGTGTGTGTATGTGTCAGTGTGTGTGTATCTGTGTCAGTATATGTGTGTCTGTGTCAGTGTGTGTATGTCAGTGTGTGTGTATCTATGTCAGTGTGTGTGTATCTGTGATGGTGTGCTGAGAGATGACACTGATGGGAGGCGATGGTGGGGCTGAGAAATAACACAGAGGGAGGAGGCGATGGTGTGGCTGAGAGATGACACAGAGGGAGGAGGCGATGATGTGGCTGAGAGATGACACAGAGGGAAGAGGCAATAGTGTGACTGAGAGATGATGCAGTGAGGGAGGGATGGAGGTGATGAAGTGCTAAGAGATGATGCAGGGGGGAGGCAATGGTGTGCTAAGAGACGTCGCAGGGGGGCAGGTGGTGGTGTGCTAATAGATGATGCAGGGGGGAAGCAAATGTGTGCTAAGAGATGATGCAGGGGGGAGGAAATGGTGTGCTAAGAGATGACGCAGGGGGGCAGGTGGTGGTGTGGCTGAGAGACGATGCAGGGGGGAGGTGATGGTGTGCTGATAGATGATGCAGGGCTGAGGCAATAGTGTGGCTGAGAGATGACACAGGGGGGAGGTGATGGTGTACTGAGAGACAATGCAGGGGGAAATTGTGTGGCTGGGAGATGCAGGGGGAAGGAAGATACAAAGGGGAAGGAGTCTTTTTGAATCGCTGTTGTATGATGATGACCCTGTTATTATTCTTACACAAACAGGCATCTTCCCGATGATGTGGCCTACAGTACGTGAAAAGTGAATACCGACTGAAGACGCCATCATCCCAGGGAGGATATATCTCTTCAGAGGTACCACATTGTGAGAAACCACTGTATAGGTAAGTTGCATATGGAATGGAAAGGAATGTTCCCAGAGTGACGAGAAAAGGCTGGCGTGTCATGTCGGCACACACCATTTTCAGTGACCACGCTCATTCGGTATGTGACCACGCCCCTTTGGTATGTGACCATGCCCACTTTTTTGCCGCGCACCTGCAGTGCACAACATATTTTTTCATTTGTGTGTATGTGTGTATTCTAAGAGAGCTTTTGCCCAATAAACCACTCATTATCTATACAAAGAATAAATCCTTAAAGAATATATTTAAATACATTTTTAAAGACAACTAAGATTCCTACCATCAGTCTGATAAATCTCCAAGATAAACAATGGATACCATCTAGACCACCAGGCTTTTACAGATGTGGCAAGAATAGATGCACAATATGAACTCATATTCCTAGATGAACCAATACTATAGATATGAGTTTTAGAAAGTAACCATTTACTATCAATAGTTTCACGAATTGTGATTCCATCTATGTCATCTACTTATTAACATGAGAATGCGGTCTAAAATATGTATTTTTAAAAAGAAATTCTTGGAGCACTGTCATAATATTATTAACACATTTCCTAACAACAGTGTTTCTAGGGCACTTTACTGAAGTTCACAAAGGTGACATCAGTAATCTATCTATCGTTGGTATAGAACAGTTCCCGAACACTCCACGTGGAGGAGATAGACATAAAATCCTGTGCCACCAGGAAGTCTACTGGATGTTCAAATTGAATACTCTACATCAAAATGGCCTCAACGAATCTGTGGAACTTAACAGTATAATTTGATGCAATTTACTTCAGATGTCTTGGGTAGATAGGGTCCCTATCACCATAACAATACCCAGAGTATTAACTTCAGGGTTATTATTTATTTTGGTAATTGGCAATTCATTAATCCATATTCTATATATTATTATTTAAAAATTACATATAATAGTCTTCTATTCTAACAATCTATGTATGCTTATGAGGGCCCTGGGTGAAAATGTGGTTTTGCACTCTCTCTCCCCCTCTGTTTTAAGAAGATTCCTTCAGTGCTTAATAAACCTCTATGTGTTTTGATACATTTTATCGTATAATGTATGTTTGATCTAATATTTATTGCTAACTAAACTGATTGTTATTAGTTCAACCCATACAAACCTCTAATTTCTACTCCTCAGATATATTACCTGTAATTTGGCAAGATAATTATTTTAATGATTTTAGTGTCTTTGAATATCGCAGAGTCACGTGATCTTTGTTTACACCACGTGATTCCACAAACGTAGCAACTATGGAACCTGTTCAACAACAGATCTGCATTCATTAGAGTCTGCCACCTGTCTGTGGAACTGCATATGAGTCACGGACACATGACCGGCTCTAACCAATTGGATGGTACCTACACGTCACGGGTCACATGACCGGGTAGCGCTCACATGATTGCGACTGGGGTATAATGAATACATTTATTTACTTTACTTTAATTATTAACAATACTCATTTTTATTTTTAAATGTTATGTTGAATCAAGATATGATTGCATACCCTTACTCTAGAATGTATTTAATAATTTACTGCATGGCTTTGTTAATTATTTATAGACACCTGATAATGATTCACTCATTAGAGCATTATAAGTATTGGAGACCCCTATGGAAGTCCAAACATTTGCTCCTCATGAAGGTGTGGGTCAATTCCACATGGAAACGCATTGAGCCCTACTGCATTGGATCCCTCACTCACTAAATATGTATAAGAAGAGGACATCACTGGATTTATGCCATACAGATCCAGACCAGCTAATTGAGTGGAGATACCACTGGACTGTTTCTATTGCTACAGGACACAAACCTTGTGGGGATGCCTTACTAACACTGCCAGAACTGGTAATATTGCTCCTTTTTCTACCTGGATAAAAAACTGGGAGATAAACTTTTAATTGGCTTTTGGATCCAGTGGCTCTTAATAGTGAAGTGCAGGTTATCCTAAAGCTGGGTACACACGTAAAGATTTTCTGTCCAACCATCCAACTAGTTGATTGGTTGGAATGAAAATCTGGTAATGTATGGGAGTAAATGATGATCAGCAATTTGCTCCTGAATGCCAGAAAACAGATGAAAATGGTCGTCAGACAAGTTTGTTAAATGTTTGATCTAAACAATTTGTTCAATCAGTTTTGGTCCATTTTCCGGCATTTGGGAGGAAATTGCTGATTGTCATTTGCATTCATACCTGACCAGATTCTAAGGGTCAGATTCCATAAAGAATGGGAAAAAACACTATATATATGTTCAATTAATCTAATGGAGCTAATCATTAAATACAGATAACACAAGACCAGTATTCTAGAAAAAGAAATGGAAGATATAAAGAAAGAATTGGAACCTTTTCAAACTAACAAAGAATATCAAGAAAATGATTCAATTATCAATGAGAGGATTGTAAATTTAGAAAAAGTTATTGTAGAGAACAAGAAAAATAAATTTAAAAGGGATCTATATGATTATTAGAATAATATGGTTAGAAATTACAAATGTTCTAATCTCAAATTACAGAATAACAAAGTGAGATCAGACCATAGAAAAACTATATCTGAATTAGGCACAGGAATGCGTCAATTTAATGATAGAATGCACACGAATCCCCATTAGATCACCGAGAGTAAATGGAGGGCCCCTAAATCTAGTTTTCCATCATCTAAAGGAGAACAATATGAACACATAGGCACCTATGGGGATTCGGGTGCTAAACCCAAGACAAACCATCAAGTCAGTAGAAAAGTGACTCAATCTCCATATAAGGATTTTCAGGAAGAACCACCATGTCCCAATCATTGGGAATCAAAATATCATCTTACAAGGAACTCAGGGATATCAAAAAGGCATTGAGAAAAATTTTTAGAGGTTGCAGAGGAGGTACACATACTAAAGAAAAATATAAGAAGGACTTATTTATTTATTACTAGTTATTTATATAGCGCACACATATTCCGCAGCGCTTTATATAGCAAATGTGGCCACTCACAATACTCCCTGCCCAGTGGAGCTTAATATTCCTTACCACATGCACACAAACTAGGGTTCATTTATTTTATTTTTTTGGTGGGAGCCAATTAACCTACTAGTATATTTTTGGAATGTGGTAGGAAACCAGTATACCTGGAGGAAACCCACGCAAGCAGAGGGAGAATATAAAAACTCCGCACAGTTAGGGCCATGGTGGTAATTGAACCCACAACCTCAGTGCTGTGTGGCAGTAATGCAGTAATGCAGTTGACAAATTTCCCAACAACAGTGTTTCTAGGCACTTTACTGAAGTTCACAAAGGTGACATCAGTAATCTATCCATCGTTGGTATAGAACAGATCACGAACACTCCACGTGGAGGAGATAGATAGAAAATCTTGTGCCACCAGGAAGTCTACTGGATATTCAAATTGAATACTCTACACCCAGATGGCCTCAATGAATCTGTGGAACTTAACAGTATAATTTGATGCAATTTACTTTGGATTTGTTGAGTAGATTGGGTACTGTTATGGTGATGGGGACTCTGAGTATTAACATCAGGGTTATTGTTTTTTTGGTAATTTGCCAATTCATTTATCCATAGTCTATATATTATTTAACAATGACATAATAAACTTAAATTCTAATAATCTATGTATGCTTATGAGATCCCTGGGTGAAAATGTGGTGTTGCACTTTCTCCCCCTCTTTTTAAGAAGATTTCTTCACTGCTTAATAAACCTCTATGTATTTTGATGTATTTTATCGGATAATGTACTGTATATTTGATCTAATATTTTATTGCTAACTAAACTGATTGTTATTAGTTCAACACACACAAACCTCTCATTTCTACTCCTCAAATAATGATTTTAGTGTCTTTGAATATTGCATAGTCACGTGATGCTTGTTTACACCACGTGATTCCACAAACGTAGTAACTTTGGAACCTCAGATCAAAAACAGATCTGCATTCATTAGAGTCTGCCGCCTGTCTGTGGAACTGCATATGAGTCACAGACACATGACCGGCTCTAACCAATTGGAGGGTACCTACACGTCATGAGTCATGTGACCGGGTAGTGCTCACATGATCATGACTGGGGAATAATGAATACAAGTACTTACTTTACTTTAAGTATTAACAATACTCATTTATATTTTTAAATGTTATGTTGAATCAAGATATGATTGCCTACTCATACTCTTGGATTTATTTAATCATTTGCAACATGGCTTGGTTAATTATTTATAGACACCTGATAATGATTCACTCATTAGAGCATTATAAATATCGGAGAACCCTATGAAGCTCCAAACATTTGCTCCTCATGAAGGTGTGGGTCACTTCCACATGGAAACGCGTTGAGTCCTACTGTATTGGATCCCTCACTCAATAAATATAAATATATATAAGAAGAGGACATCACTGGCTTTATCCAATACAGATCTGGACCAGCTGACTGAGTGTAGATACCATTGGACTGTTTCTATTGCTACAGGACACCTGCTGGATAATAAACCGGGACATAAACTTTTAATTGGCTTTTGAAAAAAAGTGACTTTCAATAGTGCAGTGTGGGTTATTAAATTATTTATGCAATTTCTGCTCTTATATTTGCATATGGGTAGTTGTGGAGCGCTGGTTTAGATAACCACACAATTTATAATAACAGTCAATTTATTATACTATTATTACATATATCAAGCAGTAAAATATAAACATAAAATATATAAAAAAATTATACAGTCCATTGCTATAATCAGTTCAAGCTCTATATTTGATTGTTTCCCAGATTCCTTTCTAAAAGGGATAACTCAAAAGGGTGACCAAATGGTATCATGTAGGGTGGGTGAGTAATCTTCCATTAACTCAGTGCCCATTCTTAATAAATCTACACATGAGCATGGAGGTCCCCTAATGACAGGCAAAAATCTTTTTTTGATATATAGACTTCAAAATAATGAACTTATCCACTCATTATGCCTTAAATTGGGACATAAATGTGCAATGTGGAATGGATAGTTAGTATCCATTCCACTGATGAAAGTATCACACAAAATTGCTCTCATCCGCTCGTCAGCAGGAGTACTCACTGATGGACTCACTGATGTACACACTGATGGAAGTATCACACTGATGGAAGTATCACACAGAATTGTGTACTCACTGATGGAAGTATCACACAGAATTGCTCTCGTCCGCTCATCAGCGGGAGTGCAAACAAATTCTGGATCTGCTGTGCAGTCCGGTAATGCCGTTGATGGACACAGTCTGTGGGGATGCAAATGAGTTCAGGATCTACTGTGCAGTCTGCTGAAGCTGCTAAAGGACACAGTCTGCGAGGGTGCAGACAAGTTCTAGATCCACTGTGCAGTCCAATATAGCCGCTGATGGACACAGTGAGTAGGAGGATGGTGAGGGGGCCACTGCTCTCTTAAGTGGTCTGACACTGAGCAATATATGCAGTGTTAAGTTACCTCCATCCTGGCTGAATTGAAGTGCAAATACAGGTGAATCTGTGAGATTAGTCTGGGGGGCTTGAAGTGCAAATACAGGTGAATCTGTGAGATTCTCCGTCCTTGATGCGTTACTCCGGGAATGGCAACCCCGGTATCCTCAGAAGGTGTAAGTCTCACTGAGATGGTTGCAGCTATTCAAATAGCTGTAATTGCTTACTGATTAGTGATTAGTGTAGATTTCCATCAGATGATTTAACAGGTTTCAGTGAGGTTAACTAGCACTTCTATAGACTATTGTGTATAGAGCTGATAACTTCCAAAAAATTCCATATATACACAAACTACGAATAAAGAGACTTTGTGTTACTCAGTACACTCAAATGACTATGATAATAAGATAAAAGAATAGAATGGGACTTTAAGAGTTCTCATACAGTACTCCTCTATTTTGTTATTTGTAAGAATATCAATATTATTTAAGACGATATGCCAAATTCATTTTTTACTCAATTCATTTATGGAGGAGTAAATTAAACAAGACACATTAAATGATATGTTGTATGAGAAAAACTAAATATACTAAAAAGAACGGAATATATAGATAAGAAAAAAAAATATAAATAAGGTTTGTTGATATTAAACAATTTTTTTCTCTGGATCTAAGAGATATTCCAAATTATCTCTAAAAAAACTCATTTGGGACAATATGTATGTTTTTTTTTACCTTTTAAATTTATCTTATAGGATTTTTTTCCCCCATTTCCTTTCTACATCCTCAGATGTCTAGATGTAGAGTACACCTCAGTTTCATCTTAGAGGTGCACCAGGAATTATTTTGCATCAGAAATGTTAGCTTTTATGTAGAAAATACCAAAGATAACAAACACATTATGCAGACCTGAGAGTGCATAAACATACAGTACCAGTCAAAAGTTTGGACACACCTTCTCATTCAATGGTTTTTGTTTAATTAAATTATTTTCAACATAGTAGATTAATACTGAAGACATCAAAACTATGAAAGAACACATATGGAATTATGTTGTAAATACAAAAGTGTTAAACAATTCAAAATATGTTTTATATTTTAGATTCCTCAAAATAGCCTCCTTTTGCTTGTGTGACATCTTTGCACACTCTTGACATTCTCTCAATCAGCTTCATGAGGTAGTCTCCTGGAGTGGTTTTGAATTAACAGTTGTGACTTGTCAAGAGACAATCTGTGGAATTACTTGCCTTCTTAATGTGTTTGAGACCATCAGTTGTGTTGTGCAGAGGTAGGGTTAGTACACAGTGGACACCACTATTTGACTACTGTTGTAATCCATATTATGGCAGCAACCACTCAACTCAGTAAAGAGAAATGACAGTCCATCATTACTTTAAGACATGAAGGTCAGTCGATACGGAAAATTTCAAGAACTTTGAATGTATCCTCAATTGCAGTTGCAAAAAACATCAAACGCTATGATGAAACTGGCTCTCATGAGTACAGCCCCAGGAAAGGAAGACCAAGAGTTATCTTTGCTGCAGAGGATAAGTTCATTAGCGTAAGCATCCTCAGAAACTGCTACTTAACAGCACCTCAGATTAGAGACAACAAAAAGTCTTCACAGAGTTCAAGTAGCAGACAAATCTCAACATCAACTGTTATGGGGAGACTGCGTGAATCAGGCCTTCATGGTCGTAATGCTGCGAAGAAGCCACTACTGAGGATGAACAACAAGAAGAAGAGAATTGTTTGGGCCAAGAAACATAAGGAAGGGGCATTAGACCCGTGGAAATCTGTACTTTGGTCTGATGAGTCCAAATTTGAGATTTTTGGTTCCAACTAGCGTGTCTTTGTGAGACGCAGAGAAGGTGAGCGGATGGTTTCTGCATGTGTGGTTCCCACTGTGAAGCATGGAGGAGGAGGTGTGATGATGTGGGGGTGCTTTGCTGTTGACACTGTTGGTGATTTATTCAAAATTCAAGGCTCACTTAACCAGCATGGCTACTACAGTATTCTGCAGCGCCATGCCATCCCATCTGGATTGCACTTACTGGGACCATCATTTGTTTTTCAACAAGACAATGATCCCAAACACACCTCCAGGCTATGTAAGGGCTACTTGACCAAGAAAGAAAGTGATGGAGTACTGCGTCAGTTGACCTGGCCTTCACAAGCACCTGACCTAAACCCAATTGATCTGGTTTGGGATGAGTTGGACCGCAGAGTGAGGGAAAAGCAGCCAACAAGTGCTCAGCACCTCTGGGAACACCTTCAAGACTGTTGGAAAACAATTCCAGGAGACTACCTCATGAAGCTGATTGAGGAATGCCAAGAGTGTGCAAAGCTGTCATCCAAGCAAAAGGGGGCTACTTTGAGGAATCTAAAATATAAAACATATTTTGATTTGTTTAACACTTTTTTGTTTACATTATAATTCCATATATGTTCTTTCATAGTTTTGATGTCTTCAGTATTAATCTACTATGTTGAAAATAATTTAAATAAACAAAAACCATTGAATGAGAAGGTGTGTCCAAACTTTTGACTGGTACTGTATATGCATTGTATGTAAAGAAAACTTTGTGTCTTACATTAGTGCATATCTAGTATTATGCAAAGATATAATTGAAGAATACAGAATGATGGTTTATTTTTAGTTAACAATGGCATAATTTGTAATATTCAGATTCGGAAGGCCAGTGTATAGTACTGTCAAAAATAGATATACCCTATAATACACAGTAGAACCTCATTAAAACATATTATTCTACTTCCGTTCATATAGAACAAGAGATGTCACACACCCAATAATATAACAAAACCACCTAAAGGGAGGGGGAACACCCTGTAGATAGGTGTACTAATAGGACAATGGTTTCTAGATATATATGGTCTGCACACATAAATACATGATAAATCTATACATACTCAATGTTGGATTACTAGTACTACGGAAAGATTGTTCCTGAGTAGTAGGTGCATTTTCCGATAGTGTAGTGGGAACGCTACTCCTGTCTAAAATACACTAACCACCTCATGCCCTCCATATAAATAGAGGTCACACAGAACTAGGTTCCATATTATATTATTCTATATATTATCTTATCAGAATCAGAAAAAAAGGGAAAAGGACACAGGAGATAGCGGTTTTTCTAATTGTGGTTTTATCACTTTGTGTAACAATTGACATCAAGAAGTTAAAAATATTCTAGAAAAGTACTGGCATATTATAAAAATGGATCCAATTCTGTCAACCCATATACCAAATAGAACAGAGATACTTTTTAAAAGGGCTAGAAATGTAAAATAATTTTTATCTCCTAGTCTATTGCCAAGTATAGAGGATTCTAATAAGAATCATTTTTTTAATCCAATAGACTGGTTTTATACATGTGGAAACTGTAAAGTTTGTCCACACAGTTTAAAAGGAATAAATACCTTTAAAAGTATTCATGAAAAATAATTTAAAATTAAGGGGTTGATCAATTGTTATACCACTTTTGTGGTTTACTTGTTGATTTGTGGATGTGTAAAATGTACGTTGGGAAGACAAAGAGGTTATTAAAAATTTGAATTTTAGAACATTTGCGCAATATTAGAAATAAGATTGAGAATCACAGTGTACCTAGACACTTCAGACATTGCCTAGACAGTAATCCACCAAATTTGAGATTTCTGGGCATTAAACATGTTAAAGTGGGTAAAAAAGGAGGAGACAGAGAAAACATGCTGGCTAAGAGGGAGACTTTTTAGATTATTACATTAAATACTGTGTGCCCCAATGGACTTAATGAGGGGTTTGAAAATACTCCATTTTTAAAAAGCTAATATTTCTTCTATTTAAAGATTCAAAGAGTTAAAATCCCTTTTGTCCAAGGTGAAGAGGTATGTTTTTTTGTTACTATATGATTTGGCAAAGTTGTAAATTGTATCAATGTATTATGATTTTTATTGTACCAATTTTATTGAACCCATTTTTATTGGACCCATTTTTATTGGACCAATTTATGTTGCTATGTTTTAGATAGACTTATTACGTGAGAAGAAATCCCTGAAATAGATGATTCTATGTTCTTTTTTATACCCAGTGCATTATGCATATCATCTAATCTTCTAAAAGCGTCCCACATAATATGTCTTTTTTAATTTTAATTTTATTACTATTCCTAATATAATATTCATATTATATTGTATGGATTATACAATGGAAACATTGTATCAGTATATTTGTAGCTTTATGCGTTTATATGCATTTTTTATACGCGGGCATGGTTTTTATATGTGTTTACATACAGTATATAAATGAAGAATTCCATTAATTAATTTAATGTAATGAGATAATGTTGTGCTGCATATTTTTTATTGGTTCATGAGTTTTATTTAACTGCCCTCAACAGATCACCAGCCAGCCTCCTGACAAAGTCCTAGTGACGAAATGCACAGGGGCATGGACTGGTAATCTATCTTTTTGTGGTTAGTGCTCTGGTGAAGAGTTCCTGGACACGTTGAGGACACCGGTCGGGAGCACCATTCCATTACTCTGCTGTCAAACTCTGTGGTGGTTAACTGCTTGTTGTGGTACGCACGCTCTGCTTGTTTTTACTTGCTAATAAATTTTATCTTGTTGATGCATGATGTATTCTTCTGTTTTGTTTTTAGATACTTCCTATCTGGATTTGGGTAATTATGGGGAAGACGCCGGGCTACAATACTATGGTGGCCAGTGCTGTGATACATGTATGGGACATTCTGTTGCTATATATTGGCTAAACAGACTTTCACCTGTTGTGCAAATGAAATTCAGAAAGGTGTCTTTGGGTAAATCATCAAAATCTGCGCACTGACTTTATATTTATATATATATATATATATATATATATTTATATATATATAATAAGTTATCGTATATGGCCTTAGCAAGTGAAGTATTGTGCAATATATATATACCTCCACATGCTCAAATGGGCTCTTCCAATAACCCTAAGGTCTGAATAGTCCCCTGTGTGCATACAATGAAGTGCAATGTGCTATAAATATTATAAATGTCATAAATACTACAAATGTCCCTTATACACATTGAATAAAAAAAAGCGAAAACATATAAGTTGATATAGGCGCAGGAGAATCGATAATAATTTTTAAAAATGTTCTAAAAACACTCTAAAAGACTATGCTCTACTCCAAAATATGCAATAAATCATAAGGTGCTTATCTTAATAGTTAATTTAGGCATGAGACAGCTTCCCTACACTTACATATACCTTTATTAAGGTGCATGCCCAATGCTCCATTATATTTGGATCAGCGGACACCCTTTATTTACAGGAAGAAAGCAATATTTTTATATATTTTTTTGCTTGTCATTAGCTAACTTCTTGTTTATCTATATTTAATCTGAGTTGGTGCTGGTACCCTATACATCACTATACAGTATGTATGTATATACATAGTTACATACACATGTATATATGTATATATATATATATATATATATATATATATGAACAAGGAACATCCGGCACTCTATAGTAGAAACTATAACTGGCTCCGGTGCCATGTCCAAATCGGTATTTATAATAACAGGTACAACAAACGGCACTCAAGGAGACTAAACAAATGCTGAGACTGAATGCAGTATGTTAATCAATGTTTCAGAGTAACCTCCTTTATCAAGACTGAATAAAAGAGCAATACAAACATGACATATATAACTTACCACCAGCGTGACATGTAGTGGTTCATCCCGCCCTCTGGACGAGTCCCGATGACGTCACCCATATCCCAGAGAGACGAACGGGAACTCATCAGGGCAGAGTGATCCACAACAGACATAGTGAAGCACCATCACCATGACAACCACAAACAAATCATCCAGAATGAAGTCATTAGGGCTAAATAATGCATACAAAAAATCAAAAGACCGCTGTATAGCGGTGTCCAATGGCATCAGCATCATATAAGAAGACCTGGTCGAACTACTAGCCATTAAACCAATATCTAGTGCACCATGATATATATAATAAAGTATCACAAGTCACCATATATGTGTGACTCATAGCAGGCAAGGATAAGTAATATGAAAGAAAATCACTATCCCCACTATCACCACCTTGGCACATAAGAAAGATAATAACATACATCATATAATACATCAAGAATAAATCAAGAATCCGAATCGTTGTTCACATGTCTCCTAAAAAATAGAGACAGTTCCTGAAAGTCAAGGGTGCATCGTTCAATGCATTCACAAAGCATATATTTCCAAAAAACATGAGTGACAGAATTTCATTAAGACCCTTAGGATATACAGTTTGAAGTTTGTATATCCATTGGGCTTCTTTTTGCAATAGAGACCGATCACGATTACCACCCCTAAGATCCGGTGGTACATGGTCGATCATTTTATATCTAATCGTAGAAAGATTAAGTTGGATTTCTTTGAAATGTCGAGGCACAGGTTGATCAATATTTTTTCCATCCAGTGCTGCTCTAATGCTGGACCTGTGTAACACCATGCCGTTCATCTCTCTGGGATATGGGTGACGTCATCGGGACTCGTCCGGAGGGCGGGATGAACCACTACATGTCACGCTGGTGGTAAGTTATATTTGTCATGTTTGTATTGCTTTTTTGTTCAGTCTTGATAAAGGAGGTTACTCCGAAACGTTGATTAACATACTGCATTCAGTCTCAGCATTTGTTTAGTCTCCTTGAGTGCCGGTCGTTATACCTGTTATTATATATATATATATATATATATATATATATATATATATATGTGTGTATATAAAAAAATGTGGGCAAATATTGAACACTCGCAAATAAGATGAATAGAGGGTGCTCGGTTGTAATAAATGAATACATGAACTGTACCAAAATGATGATGCCAGAGAAAACCAGCACTCCAAAAATATAAAGCCAAAAAATTTATTTATGAACAATGCATGTTATCACAATGTCGACTCCACTTCAGTGATTCAATGTTTCAGTCACAAATCAAAAAGTGCAATGTGCCAAGTATAGTAGCAAGAAAAAGGGATACTTGCAAACTGCCACAGTCTGGAGTCAATACAGCAGGACAATACAGCAGGACATTGTGTCAATACAGCCCAATGGCCATTTCGGTGCTAACCCGCACCCACCACTAACACTATCAACCCACCACCCACTGCCTAGGGGTGGTGGGAATAGCTCCGGGCTATAAGCCTAGGCCAGGGGTACCCTGTAGAGTGGGACCCCTTTACTGGGCGGTCCCCAACTCCCCAGGAATCCCTGGCCTGGGCTGACTAGCGGTCAGGGCTGATGCTGTGGCTGGGGGCCCGGTGAAAGGGCACCTCTGGCTGTGGCATCAGTTCCCTGCTAGAACGGGTCCGGAGCTGGTTTTAAATATGGGGGAACCTCATGCAAATATTTTTCTCCCTATATTTAAAACCAGGTCTCTCCCTGCTGCCTGGTGCTGGTTCGTAAATTACAGTGTAACCCTATACATTTTTCCCTGTAATTTAAAGAACCAGGACTGGCTGGCAATTCTGGGGCTGGATAGTATTATGGGGGGGACCACATGTCATTTTTAAAAAAAATATTAACACTATTGTAACACACTAGCCATTCATAAACATACACAAATCACACTGAATGGAATTTTATATTATTGAGGTTAATAATACTGTAGGAACAAAAACAGACACATTTTATGTGATTTTAGCTGTTTTTATGATATTTTAAGAAAAAATCAAGACCCAAACCAAAACCGAAAAACAAAACACGAAGGTAAGGTTTTGGCAAAACCAATCCAAATCCAAAACCAGGGTAGATCCAGATATGAAACAAAAACACATGGGTCGGCGCACATCTCTAATAGATATATGTATATATTTATATTATATATATAAATATATATATATATATACACTGTGTATGTATATATATATATGTGTAACTAGCGGATTCTTAGAGCGCCAGAAATTGTAGTTTACTATAAAAACTTAAATTAGTGAATACCTTACCAGGGAGAACAAGTAGAAAATGGTACCAAAAAGTGTGTGTGAATATTAAGAAACAAATGCAGGACAGAAAAGGGGCACTCCCGAGATTATATGGGGTGTCAGCTCAATCCAATAGAAACTACAGGGTGGTAAGTCGCTAGTGAGAAATAATATAGATAATAGAACTGGATCAGAGCACCAAAAAGTTCCACACAGTAAATATATTGACATAAAAGTACAAAGTGCAAGTTCTAATGGTACATATATACCAAATGACCTATTCAGAAAGAACTGAGTTGTATAGATAAATTTAAGAATATAGAAACAATGCAATTTATTAGTAAAATAAAAAGGGGTACACACATGAATATCATGTAGACAAAATAAAAACAAATAACAAAATCAGACAATAAAATAATAAAAGCATGGCTAAGAGTATAAGAGCAAACACAAATGAGTGTTATAAAATCATAAATGTCTTATCTTATTTTTAAGAGGAGTGTATCAGTGAGGTGCAGGCTCACTGTCTGATTTTGTTATTTGTTTTTATATTGTCTGCATGATATTTATGTGTGTACCCCTCCTTATTTTACTAATAAATTGCATTGTTTCTATATTCTTATATTTATCTATACAACTCAGTTCTTTCTGAATAGGTCATTTGGTATATATGTACCATTAGCACTTGCACTTTGTATTTTTATGTCAATATCTTTACTGTGTGGCACTGTTTGGTGCTCTGATCCAGTTCTATTATCTATATATATATATATATATATATATATATATATATCCACAAAAAGAAGGCGGCACTCAGGGACTTGTCACATCATGTAAATAACAGTGAAACTTTACTGCATAAATTAACTTTTCAGGGATGTGCTTCCTTTCTTCAGGACAGTAAACAATCATGAATACAGTGAAACATTAAATAGGTGCACTTACCAATCGTGGAAACAGTTGTTGGAAGTGACGTCGTGGTTGACTCCAGCTCTTCTATGGAAACATAATAAACAAGGCAGTGTTACTGCTAATACTTAAAAACCACTAAAAACATAAACAACATTAATAGAGTGACTAAAAACTGTTTAAGACATGTGTACAATCATGTCACATGATAATGTGAGAAAAATAAACTGCTCAGGTATTGTGCAAATAAGTATTTGCAAATAAGTGCATATGATACTTAATGATAAAATATCAATCCATAATATATCTCTCAAATATGTATGCAACATAAAATATTAGATTTATATATAAAAAATCCTTATGTGAAAATATTTTAATTTAAAAGATTATTGTATATGAAAGGACTGGGCTGCCAACATGAGATCTCCTATTACCAAGTACATTTGAATATCATAGAATGTAACAACAACTATAATCTAAAATTTCTATATAATATCTCAAGTAACTTTGATTAAATAAAATATATTAATCATAGAGAATCATTTAACCCCCTGGGTTTGACAGTGTCTAAGCCGAAAATCTAACATGATTCTAAATGTAGAAATGTATGTGCTCTGTTACCCCTTCAAATCGATTCAGGTTCTTGATCTATAATTTTGTATTCCAAAGTCGCCATTTGTGAGGACATGAGATGTGTGTTAAAAATGTAATGTGCAATGCTTTTTAGCCCTTGATGTTTAGCCCTTGTCCATATGCCAGTTTTATTCATAACCAGTAGAGCAATGTAACACCTCACAGAGCAAAAGACATCATGGGTTAATTTCCACCTCTGCAAGGGACACTCAGTTCTTACACCCCCTTCCATTTGCCTGCCTTTGTCCCTCATTGGAGTCTGGCTGACTGTACAGAGCCAGCCCAGTGAGTGTTTGTCAGAGAAGTAATATCTTGGGGAGGTAAGAGGAAGTTACTGGATAAGGGACTCAAACCAATCAGGAAATGGTGCAACTCCCCTGGGTGGTCACAAGAACTGTGGGAACTTGGAAGTTTTTAAAAGAAGTCACCAAAGGCAGCCCCACTTGTTAGTCACACTTCCAAGGTGCTTAGTGGAATGCATGACCAGTCCTGTGTGGTTGTATAGGCTATCAATGTTGTGTGAATGGTAGTAGTTTCGACTGTGTGGTATCCTGGAAAAGATTGGGTCGATTTATGCATCTGGAAACTCCTGTGGAGAGATCTTCATTCTCTGGTGTGGACTTGAACTCTATCACTGCTGTGTGAACTGTGGTAGGTTCGACTGTATGGTATCCCGTAAATGCTTGTGTCGACGTATACGCTATCACTTCTGTGTGAACTGTGATAGTTTCTACTGTGTGAAACTGTGTGTTGTTGGCTATTTGCTGGACTTGTCCAGGAACTTTGGGTCTCCTTCAGACCCACTCGCGAGCACTGTACGCTTGCAAGTGGGTCGATGTTGCCCAAATGCGCATGCACACGATGGAGGTGCCTCCGTCGTGCTCATGCTCGAGACCCAAATAACAATGGGGTAGCCATCATTAGAGGTCTCGCACAAAAGGGGGCATGCTGTCGAAGGTGCGTGACAGCACGCCCACTTTGGTGGGCATGCCGGGGGCATGGCTGCCCAGACGGAGGCATTCCCATGAGAATGCCTATTGTCTGCGTCCGACCCCACTGACATCACTAGTGATGTCAGTGGGAGTGTTTTGGGCTCTGATAGAGACAAAAGCACTCCGGGCTTGCTGCAGGCGAGTCCCTACCGCAAGGATCTCGTCGCAAGCCCAATGGTCATAATGGTCTTGACCATTGCGACCATCTTTTTGGCCGCTCGCATAAGCTGTGGGTGGTCACCCACAGCTATGCGAGTGGCCAGGAGGCCGCTGAAATTTGAGCTAGGATGGCCCTGATTCAGAGTGAGCACTCTTGTCAGAGCATCCGGCTCTGAATCAGGCCCTTTATACTCTATTTGGACTGCCTATGTCTGGACTGCTACTTGCATATTGCCTGTTTGCTGTGTTTACCTCTTGCCATTGCATATTCCCTATTTTGGTGTGCCGTACAAAATAAACTATCACTTTGGTTTCATCTGCTCAGTGTCTGGGTAATTGAGAGAACCCTGTATCTTCACATTTGGCAACAACAACAGTGGGAACATTCAGACACCAGCCTTCAAGCATAAAGTCATAAAATACAGCAGGGAATGGAATCAGAACCACTATGCTACCGATACCTCATGAAAGGGCAACTGTAGGATCTCTGCCGAACAAAACAGATTGAGTTTTATGCACAGGACACCAGAGAAATACTAATGGCAAAACTACCCCAGTGGGACTAAGATCATCCAAAGGAGGAGGACAATAAGGATGATGTACCGGAGCCAACTGAGTGTCAGGGAACCAGTGGGACAACTGCTTCATGTGCAATGCCTATCATTGGAGAGGCAGATCAGTTGCAGGAGTTGCTGGCAGCATTAGGATGAGGTACAGCAGTACTGGGGCTGCCTTGGGAGCACAGAAATACAAACATGCCCCACCAGCATTGGTAAGGCAGACAGCCAGGCTGCGATATCAGGACATACCACCTTTTGATGAGGCCAGCTTAGATATTGACATAGACATTTGCATATGTTTGGATCAGTGATGACTATGCATAGGATTGAGGCAGCAGAGTGGGCTCAATATTTGTTACCCAGTCTGAGTTTATGGGTGCTGGATGCATGCCATGTTTTGAGTCCAGAACAGACACTGGAATATGAGGAGGTCTGTGGGGTGCTGCTTGCCAGATACGCAATGACTGCTGAGTCATACCATACCAAGTTCCAGTCGATGTCATGGAAAGGGGATTCATCATTTACAGAGTTTAATAACCTGTTGCGATGGAACTGTGACAGGAGGCTGGCCGGAAAGCGGGCACTTACGGTAGTGGATGTTAAAAATGTTATTATTCTGGAACAGTTGCTTAACAAGATGCCCCTGGAAATAAGAGTGTGGGTGGTGGATCGGAACCCCAACACTCCTGAGAAAGCAGCACACCTAGCCGATGAGTTCACAGCTAACAGTCCCCGGTGGAGAAGAGCCAACCCGGAGGAAAAGTCAGCCCCCCAACGCCCCCAACAATTCCAAAATCTCTCCCTGGCAACCCAGAGCCTGGCCCCACTACACACCCCAGCTCTGCAAATGGCCAATGCAAGACCACGGGGCCCAGCACATTCCGAGCCTTGGCAGTGCTACAACTGTTGCCAGGTAGGGCATGTGCAATGAGACTGTCTGTGGGGAAGAGGACCATTTCTGGGTGCCCAACCAGCTTTACCCAGGGTAGCATTGTGCCAGGAAATGACATTTGGTGTGGGGAGGGGAACTGCATTCCTGATGCACCAGAGGCAGAGGAAGTAGCATACCAAATGGAGGTGGTAGCAGCTATTGGGAAAGCTACCTCAGATAACATGAAGGCCAACCTACAGACTGTTAAAGTCAATGGGCAGGAACTGCAAGAGTTGACAGACTCCAGGGCCTCCATCACCCTGGTCCAACAGGAATTAGGCCCTCCCTGTCAACTGTTGGAGAAACAGAAAATTTAAATCTCCATGGCAGAAGAGCAGATAACTATTATACCCATGGCCTGGGTACACTTGGATTGGGGCCTTGACTCAGGGGAAGTGGAGGTGGGACTTGTTTTTCTGGTAACTTATCTGGGCAGTGGATTGGCTAGTTATTGTGTTGAGCTATCACCCAGAGCCAAGCACAGTCTTTGGTGACAGCACCCATGGACACTCTCAGGCCATCACCAGGGGTCTCGGTGGGATCAATGGCCACAACCCCTGACCTGTCACTGGGTAGAGATCCCAGAAACATGGATGGCTTGTCCCATCAGCAGGAACCAGGCCCAGTTCTATGCAACCCAGGAAGACCCATCACCACCTCTCCCAGTCAGTAGTGTTTCCTGATCACCCCTGGGAACAAGGCCTAAAAAGTGAGGGAGGAATGTGAGGACATGAGATTTGTGTTAAACTATATCCCACCAGACTCTTTTTTCTTTTATCAACAACCTCTCTGTTTTTATAAAGAGGTCCATCATGTCCAGATTTGCTGGTTTAAGATCTAAACGATCAGAGGAGTGTTTGAAAGTTTTCTATGATGATGCAGTAATTGAAACATGTTTTAAATAGTGAATGCTCCACACAAGACCTCTTTATAAAAACAGAGAGCCTGTTGATAAAAGAAACAAGAGTCTGGTGGGATATAGTAGGTCTGGAAGATTATATTAAATGTAGCAGGATACCAAGAGGTTTGATGATAAATAAGAATCCCACTTTTGGTCAACCAAATGATACATTTTTAAAAGAATGGTACAGGATTTTGGATGAGGGTGCCTTAGATTTAATGTGGCTCATTGTGGATGAAATGAAAAAAAAATGAAAGGATATAGAAAAGGATAGTATTGAGGTCGAATAAAAATGATTACATTCTGCCAATATGGATGAGTTTAAACAATTTTCAGAAAATATTGAAAACAAGATTAGTACAGTTGAAAAGGAAATTGTTGACACCAAAAGTAGTAAGTTTAAAAGGGATAAAGAGGATTATGACAAAGGTCAAGTGCAGAATTAGCACACAATTCGAAAACAGCTTAAAAAGAGTGCTCATGATTTTAAATGGCAGCAACAGATTAATGTTAGAAATAATCCCATACGGGAGGATTTCAAACAAATATTACCCATCAATAATTGGAACCAATTAACAAGAATGGTTAACTCCCCATATAGATGGCAGACAGTTTCTATAAAGAAATCATGGATAGAGCCTGTTAGGGGTAGAAGGGATTTTTCCCTGATACGTTCCAATAGATATTCAAGTTTTTTATACAGAGGCCAGAAAATGTTTGTTCATGGCCGCAACAAACTTTCAACAAATCAAACTGTAGAAGGTACAAGGAAAAGGTTCAGAGACATAGAGGTAAAAGAGGGGGACAAAATCCCTCAAAAAAAGGGGTGCTCAATCAAACGACCCAGAGGATTTAAATAAAATAGGTATTTTAACCTATCTAAGGTAACGCTTTCAATTACCACCAGTGGTTTATTACAAAAAGAGCTTAGCTTTACACCAACCACGGGAATTATTAAATTCCAAACATATATGGATTTAAACTTGCAGTATACATACGTAAAATGACACTGAAAAGACATTTTATACGGAATCAGAATAAATGTTTGACTCTGGTAAAGATTTGGGAAGTAAACCATTGGGGAACTAATGGCCTAAAAAAACAAAGTACATTTTACCCTATTGAATCACGTGGTTCTTGCATGGATCTTTTTTCTAAATGAGTTAAAAAAGATTTAGAGAAAACTACCAATACCCCTAGGATCAGAGATAACCTTACAAAAGGGGAAATACAATGATTAAAAATGTTAGTTGATAATAAAGAATTGGTAATTAAACAGGCGGACAAGGGGGGAGGCCTTGTTATCATGACTAGAGAGAAATATGTACAGGAGATGAATAGATTGTTATCCGATACTAAATCCTATGTTGTAAACTATCTTATGATCCAACTATAGAATATTTAATGGAGTTGAAGAGGCTACTAGATAAGGGTTAATGGATAAGGTACTCACACATGATGAATATAAATATCTATACAATGAAACTCCCAGAATTGCTACAATTTATCATCTGCCAAAGATACTGTACATAAGGACCAGATATCACCTCCTGGTCACCCGATAGTTTCTGGTGTGAATTCGTTAACCTCAAGAATATCAAAATATATTGATGTGTATTTGAAAAAATATGTTCCTTTATTAGATTCATATATAAAGGATTCCACGCATTTACTACAGATGCTACACGACTTTAGGTGGAATGATGAATACAAATGGGGCACAATTGATGTCCAATCGCTCTATACTTCAATCCCACATGAGAAGTGTTTGGAGTGTGTTAAAATAGTATTAGAGAGCGATCCTGACATGTATCCCCTGAAAATTGAGTTTATGATTAATGCAATCCGTTTTGTACTACAACATAACTATTTAACCTTTTTAGGTGATTTTATGAGCAGACATGCGGAGTTGCAATGGGGACGATTTGTGCTCCTAGTGTGGCGAATGTCTTTCTTGGTGAATGGGAGAAAAAATATAAGTATGTTAATAATCCATTATTAGATAAATTACTCCTTTTTAAACATTATATAGAAGTTTTGTTAATTGTCTGGTGTGGATCAGAATCGGAATACTTTGAGTTTGTACATTATATAAATGTGAATTAATTTAATTTGGGTTTCACCTCTGAGTTTCAACCTGAGAAAATAGCTTGTTTAGATCTAGCGATGTGTGTGAGGAATTGTCAAGGAGATGGTAAAGAGATAAATACCTCAACCCAAACTGTTGACAGCAATAATTATTTAGAATATAAAAGTTGTCATTTTGGTCAGTGGAAGAGAAATATCCCATTTTCCCAACTAGTGAGATTGAGACGAAATTGTTCTACCTTAGAAATGTTTTCAAGATCAATCCAAAGTTAATGTCACAAGATTTCTTGGGAAAGGATATCCACTAGATTTAATTAATGGCACCGTAGGCAGAGCAAAAAGCCTTGAAAGATCAACATTATTGAATTATAAGATAAAGGGAAAGAAAAGTGATAACATTAAATGCCCTTACACGGCTAAGGTCCCATCTAAAAGACACAACACATTTCCTAAATGTTTTACAAAGAATTATTTGGAACAAAAGTTATGCCTTTCTCACACTTGATGTGAAAGCGCTATACACCAATATTGCCCATGAGTTGGGGATTGATGCGATAACAAATTGTCTTTTAGAAGATGGTACCCTATCCATCCAACATCAACAATATCTATTACAAGCTATTTGTTTCATTCTTATACACAATTATTTTATTTTTTCTGACACTATTTATTTACAGGTGCTTGGGATGGCCATGGGGACCAGGTTCGCCCTGAGTTATGCGAACCTCTACATGGGACACTTTGAGTGTGTGGGGGAGCGAGTTCGTGGAGAACCTGGTCTTCTATAGCCATTACATAGATGATCTTTTTATTTTATTTTATTATTTGGGATGTGGATCTTACTAGTGCACAATGTTTTGTTTCTACCCTCAAAAACAATGGCTTCAATCTGTCCTTCACTTACACATATAGTAGGAATCTGGCTAACTTTCTCGACCTGACCTTAGAAATAAGTAATAATCAAATTAAGACTGTTACTTATTGCAAAGAGGTGAATTCAAATAATTATTTACATTTTAACAGCTGCCACCATCACCCTTGGATAACAAACATACCAAAGGGCCAACTTATGCATTTAAGACGCAATTGCTCCCACTTAGATACATTTTCAGAACAAGATAAAAAACCTCTTTGAGAGCTTCAGAGGGAGAGGTTTCCCTTCAGATCTATTAAAAAATATATATAATGAAGTCGCAGTAATGGACAGAAGGGAACTCCTTAAATCTAAATTGAGAAAATATAAGGAACATAAAATAGAAAGAAACTTTGTGTTTATTTCTACATATAATAATTCTTCAGGAACGATTAAAAGAAATATAGAGAAGAACTATCCGATGCTACAATATGACTCAGTGCTTAAAAAATATACTACCAATGAAACCAACAGTTATCTGTAGAAAAAATAGATCACTTAAAAATATATTAGCACCAAGCTCCCTTTAACCAATTAAAAAAAAAATATGATATCTGGTTCTGACTGGCTCCCAAAAAAACCCCAGGCTTTTACAAGTGTTGTATGAACAAATGCATTACTTGCCAATATGTATGCAATAAGACCAAAACTATAAACACCATTAGTTCAGACAAAATTTATACCATCAAACAATTTATTAACTGCAACTCCAAGTAGGTGGTGTACCTGCTGCTCTGCAGCTGCAGTGACACAAGATACGTGATGAGAACTATAAGAAGCTTACGTGAAAGGTTCCTAGAACATAGGAGAAATATTCTTAAGAAAAATCTATTGCACAGTGTATCCCGACATTTTTCAGAAAATCATGGGGGGGATGTCAGCTCTTTATGAGTTATAGGATTAGAATCTATACCCCCTACTACCAGAAGAGGCGATAGATTTAGGACACTATGTAAACAGGAAATATTTTGGATTTTCTTTATGAATAGCTTATTCCCTGACCAACTAAATGAACAGATCAAATTGAATACTATTTTCTGATATTACCAGTTAATTTCTCCACTACTTGATCTCAATGTACCTGTACTAATTCAGTTAGCCTTTATTCAGTACACATTTCCCACGATACTTTTAGCAGGAAGCTCTCTGGGGCCTGCAATGGACGAGACCCTACCACAAGGGTCTCATCACAAGCCCAGATGGTCGCGACCATCACCTGGCCACCCGCAAAAGCTGTGGGTAGTCATCCACAGCTTAATGAGCGGAAAGGAGCCCGCTCCAAAAAAAAAAACGTACTGATTCAGAGCGAGCGCTCCTAACGAGCATCCGGCTCTGAATCAGGCCCATAATACATTGTCTCTAATCAATACTCTCTCAAATTGAAACATTCTGGTTCACTCAAAACAGTTATTAAGTATCACAAGCTGTTCCTAATGATTCTATTGCTGAGACTATTTAAACTCCCAAGAGGGGAGGAAAGATTATTCACCTTGAAATATATGTCAGGTGGATGTCGAAACATGTAGGTGCTTACCTCCAGCTAACTATCCTGTGAAAATCAACTGCACACGGCTACCTTCTCTGGTGAGAATTTGGATGGAGCTAATCGCCCTCCTCTTCAGGATTTCCTGCACGGCCTCACCTACAGCCTATCCAAATCACACTATTCATCTGCGGGCTTTACCTTGTGACCTCCGGATCTCTCTAACTGCACAGAAACACCAGAGCGGCTTGTCATCTATCACTGCATGTTCCCCGCTGGCCAGGTCGAGAACAGAAGCCAGCCATCCATACATGCGGTCTGCCATCACCGCCTACTGGACTCTCACTCAGCCCCTTATGGGACACTTACACCCGAGCTGCAGGTAATACCCATGCTGATACAATGACTATTTGAATGTGTCCTGCAATTGCTGCACATTGAGCATATGTACTCTTACAATGTTTCCCACTTGGAAGCCCCTATTAATAAGGAACTTTACATCCTTCCCTTATATTGCAGTGTTTCAGACTCCAGGACATTCTTAATTCATTATTGACACTAATTGTTGATATGTTGATAATTTATTATGATTTTGCATTGTACAGCTGCTATTATAATGATATATGCCTTTTATTCATTATTGTATGTCTTTTTTTATTAAATAATTGATTGATTTCTATTCATAACTGTTTTGAGTGAAATTTATTTGTGCTTTCTAGACTCTGTGGTTGCTACCATTGTTCTCAGCTGTATATAAACATGGGTGGGTACGTTATTGGGGGAGACAGCACCGTGATTACAGCCCAGCAGGACCCATATCCAGTGGCTTGAGCAGCTGCTGGTGGACCATTGCCAGGTTGCCTCTAGATAGGCGTGGGGAGGGGGGAAAGAAGAATATGGACAGCTGGCTTCTACTTTGTATTTGCCCGGTGGCTGCTCCATTCCCTCTCCAGCTGCCGGGTGTGGGTTCCACAGTGGGGAGGATTTGCCTGGCGGCTGCACTGTCTGTTTAGCCAATGAGCTGCTGCTATCTCTACAGTGGTGGGGTAGGAGGTTTTACCTGGCTGCTGCTCCATTCTCTCTGCAGCCACCGGGCTATCTCTAGCTTGGTGATGGTGGGGTTGGGCAAAGGGGAGATGAGGAATTGCCCAGTGGCTGCTCCATCCTGTAGCACCATGAGCTGTTACTCTGATTCCTTGTCAGCTGTTCCACCTCTTCTACAGCCGCAGGGTGAGGGGGCCACCGGCACGGGGCAGCCTGAGCACTGCTTCAAAAGTGATCGGCACAGGGGTTGGATCAAAGGGAGCATGCACTCTGGAGGCACATGGAGCCTAGGTATACCTTGCTTGGCTGCCTTCCTGGGGATAGCACACCTGTAATACAGCAATGTACATGTATTTATTTGTCTTGTGGATTTGGGTCAGAAGCAGTTGGGAGCGTCTGGTGGACACCACACGCTGCTGTTACCATGGGGATGTAAACATACTCTGCTTTGTTTGTGTTTGCCAGTATGGAACCCTCCTCCCAGTGGCTAGACTGGGATGATTCCACTTCCATTGTGATGTCACTTCAGAGGCCGGACGTGCGGTGTTAGAAGCCAGGGACCCGCAGGAGAAGGGGTGGGAGAGTCTTGATAATTTTTGTATTTAAATTTGTAATGTTTGATTCACTATTGTATGTCCTGATGAAGGGGTCCAGGACCCTGGAACATTGATTAAAGCACCAGTTGTTTCACCACTGTAAACAGTCTATCTATCTATATACAGTATGTGTGTGTGTAAAGCTGTTGTTCCCTGCTGGATAGCTTTATAACACAGTTGTTCTGCATGGGTCTGATTGGTGTATGTCTGTGTGAAGCATAAATTATTCTGGGAGTCAGGGGGAAGGTGCTCCTGATTCTGAACTAGTTGGCCAGGTGACATTGAGCTGCTAATGTTTAGCTTAGTGTCAGAGATTCATATGCTGTTTGGGAAATTGTAGATGTAACATTTTCATCAGTAAAAATCCATCTAACAAGTGCAACTGATATCACATATGTTTTTTGTAAGGACAATCTTACAAAATAGTGTCATTCATGGGATAATTTTTGCTAGCCATGATTCGCGTGGCAGAGACCAAACGCTGTCTTTTGGGTTGGTGAGTGAGCTTAACTGGCCTGTAAAAATTGGTTTATTTGCACATGTGGAAAAGTTATGCTGGGTTAATTGTGAAGAGAAACAAGTGTACACACAGTTTAATTATTTCAAAACAAACAGAAATGTTTCTGAGGTTTGTTGTAGCAGAAACAAATTTGGCTAAAAAGCACCAAATGTGTTTCTCTGTGATTTTACTTGCACTTGTTAAGTTTGGTTGTGGAACAGACTTTTAAGCACATGCTGCTAAAGGTATCTGTGTTGGTCTGTATAAGCCCATTAAAGAGACAGTGCTTTAGTTATGGGTGGCTATTGTAGTGCCAAATAAACAAATGTTTTAACTGTATTGAAACACAGTGTGGTACAAGTAAACCAGGGAAATTTGTTCCTATGTGTTTTGTGAACAAACAATTAATTTGCAAGACTGTTTAAACCCACTTTTTTGGAGTTTTGTGCCTAATACACAGTTGCCGCTAGTTTATATAGGCTTCCAACTACTGGCTTGCTGGTGCATGATAAGAGAGGCCCAATTTTGCTACTTAGTCAGAGAACAAGATGGAGAAAATCCTCCCAGACTTAACTTATCTAGCTGTGGCACAACAGGCTCAGCAAGCCCACATGCTAGCAGTTGCTGAAGACCAGGAGGAGAGCAACAAACTGCTGTGGGCTGAGCTCTGTAAGCTGCAACTGGATGAATGCATGCCTGCTGTAATGCAGAAAATGACCCAATCAGATAATGTTGAGGCATTTCCGTTGTCTTTTGAAAGGATGGCAACTTGGCTTAAATGGCCAATAGAGTATTAGGTTGTACAACTGGCTTCTTATTTGACAGGTGAAGCACAGTGGGTCTATGTGGATATGCAAATAACTCAGGAGGCAAATTATCAACAGCTAAAGACCTCAATTCTGGTGCAAATAGGAGTAACAGGGCCTGGGAAAGCAAAGTGATTTTGTAACTGAGCCTGAATGAAACCCACCAGACAGAATCATGGAAATCCTGGCAGTTGACCATTGTGTGTGGAATCTAAACCGGGAACTGCAAAAATGGCTCCTGCAGAGCGATCTTCAGTCATTTGAAGAACTGGCAACAGTTATTGATTGTTTTTATGCTCTGAAGAAAATGGGCTGGACATCAAAGAAAGGAGTCATAAAAAAATAGATGGATTGTTCGGTGGGGCAACTAGACTCCACATTCCCTGTTTGTTTGACCTAATCCTCTTTAATGGCAAGAGCAGTGATTTTCAACCTTTTCAACTTTAGGCAAACTACAATATATTCTTAAATTGCCAAGACACACCATCTGGGGATGTGGTGTTCATGACTTATGATAACATTTGCTCTCACATAAAAATATACACACATAATGGTGTCCAAAAAAATAAAACACACTACATTGGCCTCCACAGGAATAAAACACACTACATTGGCCTCCTCATGAATAATATGCACTACAATATAAGTGCCCTGAGCTGACCACCATGGTACACTTGGCAACCCGCTCGTGGCACACTAGTGTGCCATGGCACAGTTGTTGAAAAATGCTGGGCTAGAGCATGGCTATTCTTAATGACCATCCTGATATGACAAAAGGCAGTATTGGTATTGGTGGATTTGGGCAGTGAAGTTATCCTGGTGTCCAGCACTCAGGTTCCAGAAGGACTGATGGACCGACTGACATCAGTAAAGGTCCTGTGTGTCCATGGGGCCACAGAGGAATATGACCATGTCTGTCCTCACATAACCATGAGAGGACAACAGTGCAACTGTTAGAAGCAATAGCACCAAGGTTGCCATATCCCATTATTCTGTGATATTATAGTCAACCAGATCAATTCAGACTTGCTGGCACCTGAATTACCAGTTGGACATCCGACCCAACATGATCCTTTTGCTCACATTCTGGAACTAGAGGGAGAAATCAGAAAGCAGCAATATATGGAGCCTGGGTGCCAGGCTTTGGCTGCAATCAGACCAGTGCTGCATTCCAGAGGACATGAGGCAGGAGAAGGAAGCAAAACAACAGAGACTTTGCCAGTTGGAGAAGAAGATTGGTCTCCTGTACCCAGGACTGTGTCATTCCAAGACTTTGCTCAAGACCAATTAAATGATTGTGCATTAGAAAGTTCCTTCAGATATGTGGTGAAAGTGAATGGAGTGTGGAAGGCTGAGAGGCCAGCCCCGTGTGAATAATACTTTATACTAGAATGGGAAATGCTATTAAGGTTGCCAGTGGTTCATGAGAAAGTACTGTAGATAACCAGCTCTTGGTGCCACAAGTACATGTCCCTTTAATATTAGTGGCAGCCCATACACACCTTATGGGGAGACATGTGTGGGAGTAAAAACCCTAAATAAAGTCCTACAGAGGTTTTACAGGACAGGAGTCTACATGGCCATTAAGAGATACTGCCAAGCCTCCACAGTGTGTCAGTGGACCATTCCTAAACCAGATTTATGAGCTCCTCTCATACCTCATCCAATAATTCCAGGACTTTTTGAGCAGGTTGGCATGGATATAGTAGGTCCCTTATAGAAGATGGACTGGGGCCATCAATATGTTCTGATAATACTTGATTATGCTACACAATACCACTTAGATATATTAAGTCAAATACAATAGCAAAATAGCTACTACTAGTATACATGTGTTTTGGATCCCTAAAGAAATCCTAATGGAACAGGGAACACCCTTAATGTCAAGCTTACTGAAAGAGTTGTGTAAGGTGCAAGGGGTACAGAGGCTACAGATCTCGGTCTATAACCTGCAGAATGATGGGTTGGTTGAGTGGTTCAAAGGACCTTTAAACAAATTATTAGGTGAGGTTTGGCTCAATAAAAAAAATACTAGATACTCTGTTGCCCTACCTCATGTTTGCAGTACTGGAGATACCCCAGGCATCAAAAGGGTACAGTCCCTTTGAACTTTTAATTGGAAGACAACCCCAAGGAATTTTGGATATTCTTAATGAAGGCTGGGAACAACAGGGACCCATGAAACCAAATGTGGTACAGTTTGTAGCCCAATTGTGTGACCGATTACAATGGGTCAGTCTATTGGTTAAGCAACACCTGGAAGAAGCACAGGGAATGGCACAAGAGGTGTTATGATACCCAAGAAACCAGACACACCTTTAATCCAGGTGACAAGGTGCCCATTCAAGAAAGTAAGTTGTATGCACATTGGCAAGGCCCTTATGAAGTGATAAAGGCTGTAGGACCTGTTAATTATCAAGTACAGCAACTGGGTAGATGGCAAATAGAACAAGTGTCTCACATCAACCTGTTAAAGCTGTAGGCAGTGAAAACTCTGACGCTAATGTTGAGAGCAGTGAAAACTGAGGACTGCTTAGTTCCCATAGAGTCTTCCCTGACTTTGACTAAAAACAGCAAGCAGTGGAGATGGTAGCTTGGAATAAGGATGTTTTTTTTAATATACCAGGGTGTTCCAAAATAATTGAGCATTACAGTATATTGTTACTCCACCAAGAGTTGTAGTTAAGCATTGTCTGTATAGAATACTGGAAGCAAGAAGGGCTGCAGTGAAGTGAGAGGTGGAGGACATGTTGCAACTTGGGGTAGTGGAAGAATTCACAAGCGAGTGGAATAATCCCATAGTGCTCATGCCTAAATGCTTGGGATCCATTTGCTTCTGTAATGACTTTAGAAAATTAAATAAGGTCTGTAGGGTCCTGATTCAGACCAACTCACTAGATGAGTTTGCACGCAGACATCGCTGCTAATATATGCAAAAGAAAGCAGTGTTCACATGGCAAGACATTAGTACACCCACTATGTCTTAGCATGCGGTGGCAGATCGATCGCACATGAGTCTATGATGCCCCCTTTCCTTTTGCAGCACAAGTTATCTCCAAGAAATGTATATAACAATTGGTAACATCGAGAACCATCGGAGGCATACTCAGTGCTTGTGGTTGACCCTAACCTACCACAAGCACTGTGAGTGCTTCTGTGCTTAAAACAGCCAGGTAATGTGTACAGTGATGCTGCCTTTTAATTATGCATGCCTTAGAAATGGTGTTTTGATGCTCAGACACCATTGCCTGCATTTGCAACACCACTCCCCCATTTTCAAGGACCTTCCCCTGTCACCCCCCACAAATGGCACATTCTGTCAGTCAAACAAGTGAGCAGTCTGTGTGTTGTGGGTGATCACTTCCTGATAGCAATGACTGGCTTGTGCATGCACACTGTGATGCATACACATGCGCAGATAGCGACAATTGGTCAGCAGCGTGCGAATGCAGCCTAAAAACCAGGTCTGAATCATGCCCTAGGTTCAATGCCATTGCAATGCCACAGGTGGATGAACTGTAATATATAGTAATGTAATATAGTCATCTGGCCAAAATAACTCTACATTGAGGAAGCACTAAGGCAGCTGCTTGATGAAAACTGTTATAAACAACTATTTTGTAATCCCACAGATAATTTTTTAATTCCCTACAATAGGTTTATTAACAAGGTGGTAAGAGAAGGGACGATAAAAAAACAAGAATACAACTACTTGATGGTCAAAAACCCAAAAGTCCCTACCTTTTATATGCTGCCAAAAATTCACAAGAGAAATAATAAACCTCTGGGCAGACCAATTGTCTCTGACATTGGGCGTCTCAGTGAACAGGCTAGCACATTCATTGACCTACATCTGAGGGAATTTGTAGTGAGCCTACCATCCTATATTCAGGATACATCAGATGTGCTATGCAAAATCACTGGCATCAAAATTAGGGATGACTGGCTGCTGGTTACCTTGGATGTCGAGTCTCTATATACTAGTATTGATCATCTGATGGGCCTGAAGGCAGTCAACCATTTCCTGAATATGAGGGACAACAAAGAATTAAATGACTTTCTCCTGGAACTTCTGGAGTTCGTTCTGTGCAAAAATTATTTAACTTTTAATGACAGGTTCTTTCTACAAATACATGGTACTGCGATGGGCGCAGCTTGTGTGCCCACCTACGCAAATATGTACTTAGGTTGGTGGGAACAAGAATATGTTTTGGCCTGGATAATGAATCCTACACTGAAAATGCCATATCATGGGTTAGAAACATAGATGACATTCTACTCATTTGGAGAGGATCAGAGTATCTCCTAAAACAGTTTATCAATAAATGAAATAATAACAACCTGAATTCCCATCTAACCATGGAAGTAAGCAAAACAGAAGTGGCATTTTTAGATCTAAAAATCAAAAGAGATACGGATGGAAATATTCATACAGAGTTATACCCAAAAAAGCACCGCAACAAATAGCCTCCTTCACAGTACAAGCTCCAACTTCCCATCTATAGTGCAAAATATACCAAAAGGCGAATTTTTACACCTTAGACAGAAATTGCTCTGACAATCGAGTGTTTAAAGAAAGAAGTATCGAATTAAGCAGAGATTGAGTTATGGGGCTATAGTCATCATACCATAAAACGAGCAATACAGCAGACAGCTCAAACAAATAGGGAGTCACTTATTTTTCCAACAAACAAAGAGAAACCCAAAGGAGTTGGTAGTATGCGCTTTGTAGGAAATTTCTGCAAGGAATGGAGAGATATTAAAAATATGACTAACAAGAACTGGCCATCTTACTAATGGACACGGATTTAAGAGAAAGAATACCGAGTCAAACATTGATGAGCTGGAGTAGATCCAGGATGATCAAAGACTCCATAGTTCAGAGTCATTTTATAAGAACCACTACAAAGACCTTGCAGGCCAAAGGATCATATGCATGCGGAAGCTGTAAAGCTTATATGATCAAGAAACACACAGTGGAAGATAAATTGGAAGAAACATGCTCAATTGCTACGTTCCTTATTTGCAATACATCTGGAGTCATCTATTGCATAGAATGCGTTTGTGGATTGAGGTATGTTGGGATGATTTCAAGAGCTCTGAAGCAGTGAATCTTAGAACATGCTGGTAATATTAGGAATTTACTAATATGAAACATATAACAACATTAGTGAAACATGTATATAAGAAACATGGAGGACAATTAAATTCTATCAGACCCTATGGTCTTCAAAAAATAATTTTGGGGATCAGAGGAGGGGATGTGATGAACTCACTATTGCATAAAGAGAGTGAGTGGATCTTCAAACTCGTAATACTTGCCCCATATGATTTGAATGAGAATATAAACTATGGAGCTTTTCTTTGATATCTAATGGTAATCTTTTTGATCCCTCATGTTTTCTGCCCCTTTTTCCCCTTACAACTCATATACTACCAATTATGTATATGTTGTTAAATGTGGATGTATACGTGCATATACAGTCAGGTCCATAAATATTGGGACATTGACAGAATTTTCATATTTTGTCCTCTATTCACCACCACAATGGTTTTGAAATGAAACAAACAAGATGTGCTTTAACTGCAGACTTTCAGATTTAATTTGAGGGTAATTACATCCAAATCGGGTGAACGGTGTAGGAATTACAACAGTTTCAATATGTGTCTCCCACTTTTTAAGTGGCCAAAAGTAATGGGACTATCAACTCAAAAGCTATTTCATGGACTGGTGTGAGCTATTACCTCGTTATTTCATTATCAATTAAGCAGGTAAAAGGTCTGGAGTTGATTCTAGGTGTGACATTTGCATTTGGAATCAGTTGCTGTCAACTCTCAAAATGAGATCCAAAGAGCTGTCACTATCAGTGAAACAAGCCATCATTAGGCTGAAAAATCAAAACAAACCCATCAGAGAGATAGCAAAAACATTAGGTGTGGCCAAATCAACTGTTTGGAACATTCTTAAAAAGAAAGAACGCATCGGAGAGCTCAGCAACACCAAAAGACCCGGAAGACCACGGAAAACAACTGTGGTGGATGACAAAATAATTATTTCCCTGGTGAAGAAAAACCCCTTCACAACAGTTGGCCAAATCACAAACACTCTCCAGGAAGTAGATGTATATGTGTCAAAGTCAACAATCAAGAGAAGACTTCACAAGAGTGAATATAGAGGGTTCACCACAAGATGCAAACCATTGGTGATCCACAAAGACAGGAAGACCAGATTAGAGTTTGCCAAACAACATCTAAAAAAGCCATTACAGTTCTGGAACAACATCCTATGGACAGATGAGACAAAGATCAACTTGTACCAGAGTGATGGGAAGAGAAGGAAAGCAACTGCTCATGATCCAAAACATACCACCTAATCAGTGAAGCATGGTGGTGGTACTGTCATGGCGTGGGCATGTATGGCTGCCAATGGAACTGGGTCCCTTGTATTTATTGATGATGTGACTGCTGACGAAAGCAGCAGAATGAATTCTGAAGTGTTTCGGGCAATATTATAAGCTCATATTCAGTCAAATTCTCCAGAACTCATTGGACAGCGCTTCATAGTGCAGATGGACAATGACCCGAAGCATAAGGCAAAAGCAACCAAAGAGTTTTTTAAGGCTAAAAAGTGGAATGTTATGCAATGGCCAAGTCAATCCCCTGACCTGAATCCGATTGAGCATGCATTTCACTTGATGAATACAAAACTGAAGGGAAAATGCCCCAAGAACAAGTAGGAACTGAAGACATTTGCAGTAGAGGCCTGGCAGAGCATCACCAGGGACGAAACCTAGCGTCTGGTGATGTCTATGCATTCCAGACTTCAGGCTGTAATTGCCTGCAAAGGATTTGCAACAAAGTATTAAAAAGTGAAAGTTAGATTTAAAATTGTTTAGTTTGTCCCATTACTTTTGGCCCCTTAAAAAGTGGGAGGCACATATAGAAACCGTTGTAATTCCTACACCGTTCACTTGATTTGGATGTAATTACCCTCAAATTAAATCTGAAAGTCTGCAGTTAAATCACATCTTGTTTGTTTCATTTCAAAGCCATTGTGGTGGTGAATAGAGGCCAAAATATGAAAATTCTGTCAATGTCCCAATATTTATGGACCTGACTGTATGTATATGAATTTGTATATGTATGTATATGTACATATGCATTTAATATTAATATCTATTATTTTTGGTCTGCTAACTACTATCGGATCTCTCTTTTCCAGCTAGAATGATGTTATCTTCTTTTTCTCTTTCTTTTCTTGCTCATGTCTGTTTTATTGTTAGACTTTCAAAACTACCAAACATTTTCTCCTCTATAGAACTCACAATACATACATTTCTTCCAGGGATCCTATCTGCAGAAATTGATGATATATACTTGATGTTTTTTGCAATTAATATTAGTCTTCTATCTGTAACCTTAATTCTTTGGCTTTTGCCGTGTCGCTTATTTGTTTATTTATTGATTTTTGGGCTTCTACCGTGTATATGTTTATAATTATTTTATAATTACTTCTGTTCTTTATTTTTATATATTATATTTTTTTTTCTACTCAAACATATACCCAAAGGAACTCTGCATTTCTCTGTAATTAAAATCTTCAATCATTAAATGTTCACTAACTTTTGCCAAAATGGCTATAATCCAATCAACTTTCTGACTGTCCTTAATACACACTCATACTGATGTATGAATGTTTTGTTAAGTACCATGGTAAATAGAACAACTTGCTAACCAATTAGGAAGGAGTTATGTTACAACTACCAACCTGCTGAATGGGCTTGTTAATGTCCATTAACATTGGTATTGCTAATATTACTATGTAACGTTATATGCATACCCGTGATGGATAACAGTGTGAAACAAGCTATCTATGAACTTATTAACCTAGGATATATAGCTATTGGCTATGATACCTGTCTATCACAGGATCATCATAAATAGGCCATGCATATATGTGCCACCCATAACAATGATTGGGTGGAGGATTCAGTAGCCTGGACATTATGTTCCATTGGCTCTGAACCCTGTCTAACACAGTGTGATCAGATGACAAATGTCCCACCCGCGGTGGTGTTTAATCATTAGAATAAACATTTGGGATGCCATTCACATATCCCACCCACAGCTGTGATTGACTACTAGATTTGGCAGCTGGGAAGCTTGTTTTGTTTTACAAATTGCATCCACCACACTGATTGGTTGGAAGGTCCGGCTGCTGGGACACCACAATCCATTGGCTCTGAGTCCTGTCTGTCACAAAGGTGACCAGACGTCATATGTCCCGCCCACTGTGTTGATTGGCTATCGGACCCGGCGGTAGCTGGGACGCTTGTTTTGCATATCGCATCCACCACTTGTATTGCTTGAAAGCTCCGGCTGCAGGGACGCTGTGAACCATTGGCTCTAAGTCCTGTCTGTCACAAAGGTGATCAGACGTCATATGTCACTCCCACTGTGGTGATTGGCTCTCGGATCCAGTGGCTGTTATGCCGTGAGTCCGTACTTCCTGATTTAAGCACATGCATTTCTCAATACACGAGACCATGACCAAGCTTAAGGGGTGAAACGCGTGTTGTTTTATAGGGACATTGGTTGTGCGTAACACCAGATCCCTACTATTCGAACAGCTATTCTTCATATAGACCTCTAAATACAGGTACCTTACTATTTTCTTACTGTGCCTCCTTAGAGATAGTAGGGTTTAACCCTACCAAGAGAATCATTCCCCCATATCTCAATATGGGAGATACAACTTTTCCCTCCCAGTACTTCCATCTGGGTTTCTTATAGTGAGTATTCACTACCTAGGACAAATGCTCAGTCAGAACCACAGTGGACTGGAACAGAGGAGTTTCCACTTCCTCTCTGATTACATATAAAATTATCCTTAGGGTTAATACCTGTGGTAGGTGTATTACCAATGGATGGTTAAAACAATATAATTTATATGATGTTGTACGGAATATATGATAAGAAAATAACATTATTTTCTTATTCCAAATACTTATTTGGTTAAATATATTGTCACCCAGTTTTTAAGTTGTACTATGCTCTATATACACAGTTGTTTTATTACTGATCATTACATCTCCACTATCTAAACTCACTATCTGTACTCTCATCAGCCCCATATCTTGGAACTGACAGCAGATGCAGGAAAATCTTTTTATCATACGCTTTGGGATAAGGGACTCTCATAAACTATTCTCTGCCGACGGGCAAATAACTGACAGTAGATCCCTATCCCAAGTAAAGGTGTATGCTTTTCAGAGCTGACTATACATAATCAGTATCAATTCAATATCATAAATCTGAAATTAATGTGCCTGGTTTCTATCTATATTAGCGATCCATAGGCAACTATTATTTGAAAAATTGATGCTGGACAATATATGCAGTGTAATACTTGTAACTAAAAGCAGGTTCTCAGTTTGTGATGATTTCACCTGTTTTAAATTTCCTTTTCTGAGTTGATAGTTGGAAATATTACAAGAGCTATTTTGACTTCTTTGTATGCAAATGTACAATGAACTTTGTTATGGGGTTTGTCTGATGTCATGCAATTGATGCAGCTATTATGACATATTCATCTGTCCCAAATACCTTTGATTTAATAGGTGAAAAATTACAAGAGTTACTCTTTTTCACCTTTTGGATGTGATACAGATCTGTATATGAGTAAGTGTTGGATCATAATACCATGATCTTTATTTAATAACTTTTTATGTGTATGTCTAAATATCTTTATATTTTAGGATATTTTTCTTCTTAATAATGAGATGTATTAAAAGTTAAGTTTTATAACAACAACATTACATATTGAAATTAGAGTGCCCCCAAAAAAGAGTCTTCTTTTCCTCTCTCTGTTGTCGATTTGTATAGAAAGACAGAAGGACAAATTTTTGCTTTTATATAGTAGATTAATATTCATAAAAACTTGATACACAAAATAATTTATGAAAGCAAATGTGTTTTTATTTATAATACATGGGGCAGAATTACCAAAAGACATTCTCAAATACAGTCTTCCTGCCAAGACACTGCCCCCTCTGCATTGAAGTAGGCCAGCTAGTCCTCCTTGACCTGTTTTGCACACACAGTGTAGAGGCCACCATGGGAAACCATGTTATAGACACATATGTCCACATATCACTCTCGTCTATGCCGTTAGTAGGATCTGCTAGTGATGTAGATAGTGGCCATAGGTAAGTGGATTTCCACTAAAGCAAATTATGAAGGGCACAGCAGGCCAAAACCACCCACTCAATTTTGTCTACATGTAAATTAATTGGTGTATTGAATATGCAAAACCTACTACACATGATGCCAGAGACATTCTCCATAGTGCGCCTTGCCTTTGATAGTCGATAATTGAAAATCCGCCTTTCTTTAGTCAATCTCCTTTGAGCAAAGGGCTTCATTAAGTGTTCATGCAAAGCAAATGCCTCATCTGCTACAAACACAAAACTGAGTTTTTTTTGCATTGGGAGGTAAATGTAGGCTTTTGGACATCATCCTTTCATAAAATACAGTGTACTTGATAAACCCACCATCTGATGCATGGCCATTTTTCCCCATCCAAATATAAATATTCATTGTTCGCATTAACAGTGGCCATCAACACTATACTAAAAATACATTTATAATTGTTCTACATACAGCAGTACAAGTGTTGGCAGGTGGTGTTATGCAGATAAGTTCCCACATATTGCCTCAATGCAATTTGGGAAATTTCAACTTGACTCGAAGTCATGTGCAATTAATTGCCAATCCTCAATTGTCAAAGGAAACTAAAAACAAAAATACAAAATTAAAATATAGCTCTAAACACATATATCTGTCCAACATCATATAGCATAAGGGCAGAAATCGAAAAATACTTTGGGGGCATAAAGTGGAGACGAGCAGCATTTAGCATTAGGACAGCAAACTAATAACACTTCAGGGGCATTCACTGTAGTCCAGCAGCAGTTATCATAAGGGCAGATAACTAATAACACTTGGGGGGCATACAGTGGAGTCCAGCAGCATTTAGTATAAGGGCAGAAAGAGAATAACCCTTGGGGGGCATACAGTGGAGTCCAGCAGCATTTAGTATAAGGGCAGTAAGCGAATAACATTTGGGTGACTTACAATGGAGTCCAGCAGCATTTAGTATAAGGGCAGAAAATGAATAACACTTGGGGGGCATACAGTGGAGTTTTTAAGGATTTAGCATAGGGGCAGCAAATGAATAACACTTGGGGGGAATTCTCTGCAGTCCAGCAGCATTTAGCATAAGGACAGCAAAAGAATAATAGTTCAGGGTATACAGTGGAGTCCAGAAGCATTTAGTAGAAGGGCAGTAAGAGAATAACACTTCGGGGGCATACAATGGAGTCCAGCAGCATTTAGCATAAGGACAGAAAATGAATAACACTAGGGGGCATACAGCGTAGTCGAGCAGCATTTATCATAAGAGCAGCAAACAAATAACACTTGGGGGCACACAGTTGAGTCCAGCAGCATATAACATTGAGAGACATTAAAAATTGTTCTTACCTTGAATTACTGCACCTTGAGGATGGTGAATATCTCTTTGAAGGTCTCTTGTACAATGAGACCCAAAGCTTGTGTTGAGATCACTGTGCCAAACTTTAGGTCAGCCACGGATCTGCCAGTCACTAGGAATCGCAGAGTAGTGATCAGCCTCTCCTCAGCAGGTATGGCCCTCCGCAGCTTGGTATCCTGTGATGTATGGCATCACTAGGCCAAGAAATTCCTGGAACGTGGCATCATCCATCCACAGGAAGCTCTGGTAGTCTTCTGGATTATTCTCCCAAATTTCCATTAGCAGTGGTATGTGTGAGAGAGAATTCCTCTGCAGCAGCCACTCCTTCATCCTGCATGAGCAAACCTTTCTCCGCTTCACAGACCTCTTACTGGGGGAGATGAACTAAGCTCTAAAACGTGGTAAACTGGAGAGTGATAAACCACCAGCCAATCAGCTCCCAACTGTCATTTTTCAAACACAGCCTGTAACATGACAGTTGGGAGCTGAGTGGCTGGTCGTTTATCACTCTCCAGTTAATCAGAGTACATCTCCCACTATATCTGTTAACAGCACAACTCCAGCATATGCTGTCAGCATACGATAGCGAAAGGGATGCATAATGAGGCAAAGTAGACACAGGGCCTGATTCAGCACAGATCACACGGCTGCGATCGCACATACCCAGCCGATGCAAAAATATGCTAATAACTGCAATCGCACAGCAACCGCAGCACTATACCTAAACGCCCACCACTTTATAAAGCCACCCACTTCCCTTGACATGAATCTGCAAATCATGAAAACATTGGTAAATGTCGATTAACATCAGAACCATATGCACAATTGTAGTTGACCTGACCCTGCCGTACAAGCTGCTAAACTTCCTGTCACCATCTAGACCTCTGCCAGCATATACAATTGCAGGGGCTTAATTATATATGGCCCTGTAAAGGCGTTCAACACAAACACGCCAACTTTCCACCGACAACCCCACCCTCTCCACCCCCAAATGGTCACTTCATATCAATCACTATGCGCTTGGACTGCATGCTCATTGTGATTGATTTCCGATGCATAGGTATATGCAGAATGCAAACATCGGCTGGCTGCGTGCAAACACAGCCATGCGATCCAACCTGAATAAGGCCCACAGTTTGTTTAAATGCAAGCCAAAAACAAACCAGAGGAAATTAGCAATGCAACATTATTCAGCAGGTATAAAGAACCAATGTTCCCTCAATTTAAATAAATTATAGTTTGAAGGGTAATTAGGTGAGTGCAGAGTATGTATGATTTTTCTTTTTAAATGATGTTGTCACATACATGAGGTAAATTCAGTGAATTAAAGCCTATTATTTTTATACATATTATTATACTGCCTACAAGGGCCAGCCCAGTCACCCATCTTCTCCACTAAGTCACTCAATCTTTTGGCTAAAAACCACTGTTTGGATACATTATCTGCACGTCCATGCTATGCACACAAGGACATACAATGCATATGTCTGGCATCAGTTGGATATACCTGCAATCTATTCATATGTTGCCTTGCTCACAACAAAACGAATGACGAGTCTACAAAACTAGTACATTAATATCAGGGGGGACGTTAACAAACCTATTACATTTTACATGAACCCAAGATTAAACATATTCACATTCACATAAAGGTGCTTTGTGAGGTGTTTTCAGTAACTTTTTGAAATGTACTGTGAGCCTTATTCAGAGGTGCACGCTATTTGCGTGCACTATCTCTGAATCGGGGCATCCCTATTTTTTTTATTCCGGCCTCCAGGCCACTTGAACAGCTGTGGGTGACCACCCACAGCTTGTGCGAGTGGCCTAGAGATGGTCGTGATTATTGCGACCATCTGCATTGCGAGGAGAACCTTATGGTAGGGTCTCTGCACTCGCAATGCCAAGTGGACTTCCGGCTCTAATAGAGCCGGAAGTCCACTACTGACATCACGAGTGATGTCAGTAGGGCCGCCCACAAACGGCAGGTGTTCTTTCGGGAATGCCTCCGTTTGCTCAGCCACCCCCCCTACCCGCCTACAAAATGGGGCAAGCTGTCGATCAACATCGACAGCTGCCCCGTATTGCTGCAAGCTCCAGAGCGAGTGAAGATCTCACTCGCTACGGGGCTCGCACACGCGCATTGAGCATGCCGAGCATGCGCACTGGGCCACCATCGACCCGCGAGCGGGTCTGAATCAGGCCCTGTGTCCCTATCTCTCCCCTGGCTTTGTAAGTATAGTCACCATTTTACATTTCAGTATATAACAAAGGTGTAATTTCATTCCTGAAAGCATTAGTTTATTGCATTGTTTCGCTATTTTTTTTGTTTGCCTGTTAATGTATATTTGTTATAAAAAATACAAAAGCAGCCGTAGTATCTGAGGGTTTAGAAGTGAATGTCACTCAGAGCAGTTCTAAATATAATTGCAACATTTATTGACAAAATGAACACATGAAAAAACAATATTAAAAATAGCAGCTATTATAACGTATTGCAACAATGTCAATTCAAATGAGCAAGCAATGGTACTTCAATAATCAATTTATCCTGGAGTCCAGACCCCTAAACAAGTGATGGCTATAATAGTGTTCCTCAGTTAGAAAAGAGTTTCCATATGGGGTATATTGAAGATGGTCCACGCACTAGTGCAATAGAATTCCAAATAAACACATATTGTGTGAATGTTCCACAGCACTGGGTAATACCTGCACAGGTGTTGGTACCGTCCCATGTTATGCTGAGTGGAAATCCAGCAATAGCGGTACAGCAAACCACGTCCACAGATGGCTGGCTCCGGTGTTCAACCCAAGCTGTGCGGAACTCAAGTGGTGATGGGAAGCCGCTCTGGAGGGTCCGTGTGACCGATGTATTCTAGAGGGTTTCAGGTGGAAGTTAATTCTGCAGGTGGATGGGAGACATGAATGTGAGGCTTTTGGTAAAGCCGCTCACAGGCTGTGACACCTGGAAAAGCAGTCTCCGTTTTAGTCTGCCAAACAAAGTGCAAGTGCTTCCATTCAGTGCTCACAGTATTTAGAACTGCTCTGAATGACATTCACTTCTAAACCCTCAGATACTACGGCTGCTTTTGTTTTTTATATCCTATTGTGTTGTGGTGAGAGTGACTCTCTCACTCAGCTGTGTTATATCTGGAAGGGTTACTTTAACTCCTCAGCACCTGGGCCTAATTTCGTTTTTAAATGTATATTTGTTATATGGGGAAGAATTAAAGTTGAAATTGAAGAGGACATATTAAAAAAAACATATGATATCTGTTTCGTTTTAACTTTGGGACTTCCATATTGTATATAATATTATAAGAACTACTCAGGAATTATTCCATATGTGAATCACAGTAAATTCCATCCCCATGCCACATATTTCTTATATTTACATGTATGTTTAGGCATACAGTAGAATGCATGTTATATGGTGCATACACACGGTCAGATTTTTCCTTCAGATATGAACGAAAATGATTTAAAAATCGTTCAGTCGTTCATATCTGAAGGAAAATCGTTCATATCTGACATGCCTGAACGATGGACGATCAACGATGCGCGTTCCTGATGGTCAGATAACGATATTTGACATCTGATGTGTTTGCAGTCAGACTTGGACGATTCCATTCATTTTAATGCAGTCAAAAATCATTCAATCGTTCAAATCGTTCAAAACTTTGGTAAAATCGTTCAAATCGTTTAATCGTTCAATCGTTCATCTGACAAATCTGACAAGTCTGACAAATCTGACCGTGTGTATGCTCCAATAGACTTAGAACTCAAGTCTGATGAATCATGAAAAAGAAAAATCACACATAAGTATACATATTCTAGCATGTTTATGTAGTAAGTGCTATCTTTGGATGGAGATTAGAAAGCTTGTCATCCTGTATGTCTTACTGAACAGAGCTTTGCTAAATATCTCAATTTTAATTGGTATAGTAGCTATAGCCTGTTATGTTATATTCCAGAGTAAAGTACTCACCTGTGCAATATGCTACATAGCAATCTTGTATTCCACTCAGTTCATATACATAATATCCAGCAGGACAAGCTTTAATCTGAATAGTTGCTGACCAGTGACAACAATCGTCATTAAAGTTGGAACAAGCAGTGCGACTTATTATACCATCGCTAACCATCGGATGGGATCCACTCAGCCACATTGGGGCAGTAGTACCACAACTCTGTTTTGGCACACAGTATTCTGGCATGTTAATGCCTCCTTTGCCAATAAAGCGATGCCATCCACTCAAACCTTTGTCACAATGAAGGCTATAGCTGCCTACATTAGATGTACTTCTCCAGATGTCATTGAGAACAATGTGACTTGAGCATGGATCAGAACATTCGATGCCATCTCCTATGAACCCATCATTACAGACACATTCAGCTGAACCTGTAGAATCATCACAGTTAGCATTTGGGTCACATCCTGCAGTTGCACAGGGACTTGCAGCTAGAGAAGAAAAGTGCAAAAAATAAAAAGGAAAATATTATTCCAATGCAAACCACCTTTACATACTGTATAATACATAACATGCAGTTTCACTGATTATTCCAACTTTACTATTTCTTAACAAACAAAATAAAACAAAAAACAACAACAACAGTACAATGCACTGTTTTGAGATGAATAGATCAGATCTCTTACAAACCAAAACTAATTAGAAAGAAAAACAATATCAAGAGAGAGATCTGGCATTCATTTGTAAATATACTTCATACCCATTGGTGTAACTATGGCAGGGTGAGTGGGGCATGTGCCCTGGGCACCGTGGCAGACCCAGCAGAGGGGGGCACCGCTGGCCAGGACATCGTACCCGCATCGCCCCCCCGCCACCATTGCACTGGTCTGGACTGTGTGAGGGCTACTGAACGAACAGGCAAGTGTGCCTGCAGGGGACTGTAGGGGGAGCTGCAGCAGAAGTGCGCAGCCCATCCCAGGCAGTCTTGCCATTCAGAGCTGCCGATGGAGGCTAGGATGATTGTGCTTCCCCAATGCTGTCTCTGCTCCAGATCAGCCACTGCAGCCAGGTAAGTAAGTATTTTTTTTTTGCTGGTAGGGAGGAGTGGGGGTTGGACTGCTGTGGAGGGGGGGTGACTTTCAATTGATGTCAGCCATGCTTTTACTTAGCTGGCTGCATTTGTGTGAAAGATGTGTGTGTGTCTATGTCAGTGTGTGTGAATGTGTGTTATTGTGCATGTGTCACTGTGTATATGTATCTATGTTAGTGTGTGTCAATGTTTATGTGTGTCAGTGTGTATGTGTATCTGTGTCACTGTGTCTGTGTACGTGTGTCACTGTGTGTGTATCTGTGTCAGTGTGCATGTATGTGTATCTGTGTCAGTGTGTGTATGTGTATCTGTGTCAGTGTGTGTTAGTGTGCATGTGTATTTGTCTCAGTGTGTGTATGTGTCAATGTGCATGTGTCAGTGTGTGTGTGTCACTGGGTGTGTGTATTTATGTCAGTGTATGTGTGTCAGTGTATCTGTGTCAGTATGTGTGTCTGTGTCATTGTCTGTGTATCTGTGTCAGAGTGCGTGTCACTGTGTATGTATCTGTGTCAGTGTGTGTATGTGTCAGTGTGTGTGTGTCACTGTGTGTGCATCTGTGTACTGTATCTGTGTGTGTATCTGTCAGTTTGTGTGCATGTGTGTCAGTGCGTGTGTGACACTGTGTGTGTGTATCTGTGTCAGTGTGTGTGTCGGTGTATCTGTGTCAGTGTGTCTGTCAGTGTGTGTGTATCTGTGTCAGTGTGCATGTGTCAGTGTGTGTATGTGTGTCAGTGTGTGTGTGTCACTGTGTGTGTGTCAGTGTGTGTGTGTGTCTGTGTCAGTGTGTGTATCTGTGATGGTGTGCTGAGAAATGACACGGATGGGAGGCTATGGTATGGCTGAGAGATAATACAGAGGGAGGAGTCGATGGTGTGGCTGAGAGACAACACTGTGTCTGTGTATGTGTGTCACTGTGTGTTTGTATCTGTGTCAGTGTGCGTGTATGTGTAACTGTGTCAGTGCGTGTATGTGTATCTGTGTCAGTGTGTGTATGTGTATCTGTGTCAGTGTGTGTGTCAGTGTGCATGTGTATGTGTCTCAGTGTGTGTGTATGTGTGTCAATGTGCATGTGTCAGTGTGTGTGTGTGTCACTGGGTGTGTGTATATGTGTCAGTGTATGTATGTCAGTGTATCTGTGTCAGTGTGTGTCTCTGTGTCACTGTCTGTGTATCTGTGTCAGTGTGTGTGTGTGTCACTGTGTGTGTATCTGTGTACTGTATCTGTGTGTGTATCTGTCAGTTTGTGTGTATGTGTGTCAGTGCGCGTGTGTCACTGTGTGTGTATCTGTGTCAGTGTGTGTGTGTCATTGTATCTGTGTCAGTGTGTGTCTGTCAGTGTGTGTGTCTGTGTCAGTGTGTGTATGTGTCAGTGTGTGTGTATCTGTGTCAGTATATGTGTGTCTGTGTCAGTGTGTGTATGTCAGTGTGTGTGTATCTATGTCAGTGTGTGTGCATCTGTGATGGTGTGCTGAGAGATGACACTGATGGGAGGCGATGGTGGGGCTGAGAAATAACACAGAGGGAGGAGGCGATGGTGTGGCTGAGAGACGACACAGAGGGAGGAGGCGATGATGTGGCTGAGAGATGACACAGAGGGAAGAGGCAATAGTGTGACTGAGAGATGATGCAGTGAGGGAGGGATGGAGGTGATGAAGTGCTAAGAGATGATGCAGGGGGGAGGCAATGGTGTGCTAAGAGACGACGCAAGGGGGCAGGTGGTGGTGTGCTAATAGATGATGCAGGGGGGAAGCAAATGTGTGCTAAGAGATGATGCAGGGGGCAGGAAATGGTGTGCTAAGAGACGACGCTGGGGGGCAGGTGGTGGTGTGGCTGAGAGACGATGCAGGGGGGAGGTGATGGTGTGCTGATAGATGATGCAGGGCTGAGGCAATAGTGTGGCTGAGAGATGACACAGGGGGGAGGTGATGGTGTACTGAGAGACAATGCAGGGGGATATTGTGTGGCTGGGAGATGCAGGGGGAAGGAAGATACAAAGGGGAAGGAGTCTTTTTGAATCGCTGTTGTATGATGATGACCCTGTTATTATTCTTACACAAACAGGCATCTTCCCGATGATGTGGCCTACAGTACGTGAAAAGTGAATACCGACTGAAGACGCCATCATCCCAGGGAGGATATATCTCTTCAGAGGTACCACATTGTGAGAAACCACTGTATAGGTAAGTTGCATATGGAATGGAAAGGAATGTTCCCAGAGTGACGAGAAAAGGCTGGCGTGTCATGTCGGCACACACCATTTTCAGTGACCACGCTCATTCGGTATGTGACCACGCCCCTTTGGTATGTGACCATGCCCACTTTTTTGCCGCGCACCTGCAGTGCACAACATATTTTTTCATTTGTGTGTATGTGTGTATTCTAAGAGAGCTTTTGCCCAATAAACCACTCATTATCTATACAAAGAATAAATCCTTAAAGAATATATTTAAATACATTTTTAAAGACAACTAAGATTCCTACCATCAGTCTGATAAATCTCCAAGATAAACAATGGATACCATCTAGACCACCAGGCTTTTACAGATGTGGCAAGAATAGATGCACAATATGAACTCATATTCCTAGATGAACCAATACTATAGATATGAGTTTTAGAAAGTAACCATTTACTATCAATAGTTTCACGAATTGTGATTCCATCTATGTCATCTACTTATTAACATGAGAATGCGGTCTAAAATATGTATTTTTAAAAAGAAATTCTTGGAGCACTGTCATAATATTATTAACACATTTCCTAACAACAGTGTTTCTAGGGCACTTTACTGAAGTTCACAAAGGTGACATCAGTAATCTATCTATCGTTGGTATAGAACAGTTCCCGAACACTCCACGTGGAGGAGATAGACATAAAATCCTGTGCCACCAGGAAGTCTACTGGATGTTCAAATTGAATACTCTACATCAAAATGGCCTCAACGAATCTGTGGAACTTAACAGTATAATTTGATGCAATTTACTTCAGATGTCTTGGGTAGATAGGGTCCCTATCACCATAACAATACCCAGAGTATTAACTTCAGGGTTATTATTTATTTTGGTAATTGGCAATTCATTAATCCATATTCTATATATTATTATTTAAAAATTACATATAATAGTCTTCTATTCTAACAATCTATGTATGCTTATGAGGGCCCTGGGTGAAAATGTGGTTTTGCACTCTCTCTCCCCCTCTGTTTTAAGAAGATTCCTTCAGTGCTTAATAAACCTCTATGTGTTTTGATACATTTTATCATATAATGTATGTTTGATCTAATATTTATTGCTAACTAAACTGATTGTTATTAGTTCAACCCATACAAACCTCTAATTTCTACTCCTCAGATATATTACCTGTAATTTGGCAAGATAATTATTTTAATGATTTTAGTGTCTTTGAATATCGCAGAGTCACGTGATCTTTGTTTACACCACGTGATTCCACAAACGTAGCAACTATGGAACCTGTTCAACAACAGATCTGCATTCATTAGAGTCTGCCACCTGTCTGTGGAACTGCATATGAGTCACGGACACATGACCGGCTCTAACCAATTGGATGGTACCTACACGTCACGGGTCACATGACCGGGTAGCGCTCACATGATTGCGACTGGGGTATAATGAATACATTTATTTACTTTACTTTAATTATTAACAATACTCATTTTTATTTTTAAATGTTATGTTGAATCAAGATATGATTGCATACCCTTACTCTAGAATGTATTTAATAATTTACTGCATGGCTTTGTTAATTATTTATAGACACCTGATAATGATTCACTCATTAGAGCATTATAAGTATTGGAGACCCCTATGGAAGTCCAAACATTTGCTCCTCATGAAGGTGTGGGTCACTTCCACATGGAAACGCATTGAGCCCTACTGCATTGGATCCCTCACTCACTAAATATGTATAAGAAGAGGACATCACTGGATTTATGCCATACAGATCCAGACCAGCTAATTGAGTGGAGATACCACTGGACTGTTTCTATTGCTACAGGACACAAACCTTGTGGAGATGCCTTACTAACACTGCCAGAACTGGTAATATTGCTCCTTTTTCTACCTACTGGATAAAAAACTGGGAGATAAACTTTTAATTGGCTTTTGGATCCAGTGGCTCTTAATAGTGAAGTGCAGGTTATCCTAAAGCTGGGTACACACGTAAAGATTTTCTGTCCAACCATCCAACTAGTTGATTGGTTGGAATGAAAATCTGGTAATGTATGGGAGTAAATGATGATCAGCAATTTGCTCCTAAATGCCAGAAAACAGATGAAAATGGTCGTCAGACAAGTTTGTTAAATGTTTGATCTAAACAATTTGTTCAATCAGTTTTGGTCCATTTTCCGGCATTTGGGAGGAAATTGCTGATTGTCATTTGCATTCATACCTGACCAGATTCTAAGGGTCAGATTCCATAAAGAATGGGAAAAAACACTATATGTATGTTCAATTAATCTAATGGAGCTAATCATTAAATACAGATAACACAAGACCAGTATTCTAGAAAAAGAAATGGAAGATATAAAGAAAGAATTGGAACCTTTTCAAACTAACAAAGAATATCAAGAAAATGATTCAATTATCAATGAGAGGATTGTAAATTTAGAAAAAGTTATTGTAGAGAACAAGAAAAATAAATTTAAAAGGGATCTATATGATTATTAGAATAATATGGTTAGAAATTACAAATGTTCTAATCTCAAATTACAGAATAACAAAGTGAGATCAGACCATAGAAAAACTATATCTGAATTAGGCACAGGAATGCGTCAATTTAATGATAGAATGCACACGAATCCCCATTAGATCACCGAGAGTAAATGGAGGGCCCCTAAATCTAGTTTTCCATCATCTAAAGGAGAACAATATGAACACATAGGCACCTATGGGGATTCGGGTGCTAAACCCAAGACAAACCATCAAGTCAGTAGAAAAGTGACTCAATCTCCTTATAAGGATTTTCAGGAAGAACCACCATGTCCCAATCATTGGGAAACAAAATATCATCTTACAAGGAACTCAGGGATATCAAAAAGGCATTGAGAAAAATTTTTAGAGGTTGCAGAGGAGGTACACATACTAAAGAAAAATATAAGAAGGACTTATTTATTTATTACTAGTTATTTATATAGCGCACACATATTCCGCAGCGCTTTATAGAGCAAATGTGGCCACTCACAATACTCCCTGCCCAGTGGAGCTTAATATTCCTTACCACATGAACACAAACTAGGGTTCATTTATTTTATTTTTTTGGTGGGAGCCAATTAACCTACTAGTATATTTTTGGAATGTGGTAGGAAACCAGTATACCTGGAGGAAACCCACGCAAGCAGAGGGAGAATATAAAAACTCCGCACAGTTAGGGCCATGGTGGTAATTGAACCCACAACCTCAGTGCTGTGTGGCAGTAATGCTAACCATTACACTATCTGTGCAGCCCACAACAACCCTGAGTGGTAAATCACCTGAGCCCTCTGTGCCTCCAAATGTGTTCAACATATTTTTGAAAAAACATAGTCAGGATGAATTATCCTTTCTACAGTAAGTAGAGGTTTCAAATTTGTCCCGACGAATGAACCCAATATTTTTGACCTATTAGTAGATCTTAATAAATATGTAAGAACATTATGTCACAAAAGATATTTTGCAAATAAGAAATTAAAGAACAATCAAGATGAGTTGATTCCTATTATTTTAGATTCTACGGATAGTCTGCCCCTTTCTATATTACAGGAACTATGGGAAGAAGGTAACACTGAAATTCAGGACACAACAATTAAACTATATGATACTTCACTTCAAAATTCCAAAAACTTTAAATTGAAATCTGAATTTTTTCCTATTTCAGCCAAACATAATAACAGTCGTTTTATAAGATCAACCTTGAGGATTTTAAAACTCTATGTAATAAAACTCCAAAAAGATCAGCATACACATCGAATCTAAGTAGAGCTAAAAAAAGGAGCACTTCACTCATTGACTAAAGATTCCTCAATAATAATAAAGGAGGCTTATAAGGGTGCGGGATTGGTAGTCCAAGATAGGAAGGACTGTCTACAAGAAGCTTTTAATCAGCTAAAGAACACTACCTTCTATCAAACTCTAGATCGGGATCCAACCACATCCTTTTTAGCTGAGTTCAAATTATTGTTGGATCTTGCCCTACAACACGGGCTCATATCCAGGGAGGCATGGCATTTCCTGTTCATTCCCTTTCCCACCATTCCGGTGTATTATCATTTACCCAAAATTCACAGATCTCTCACTTACTCCCCAGGTTGCTCTATAATTTCCGGTATTAATTCACTCCCCTCTAACCTTTTATGTTGATTCTTTTTTACAGCCCCGTGTTCCTGTCCTTAGGTCCCATCCCAAAGATTCCACCCATTTTCTACAACGCATTCAAACATCAATTGGAAAGAAACATGCATTTTTAACACTGGATATCCAATTCCTATATATAAATATTCCTCATAAATTAGGGATTGATAAAATCATAGCTCGTTTTTCCAGAGATGGGGACCTAACATAGGGAAAAAATCTTTTCTCTTGTCATTTTTTCATTTATCCATTCGCACAACTATCACATTTTATCCTTAAAGAATATACTTGCCCCAAGTAATTTAAAGACAACTAAGATCCCTACCATCAGTCAAATAAATCTCCAAGATAAACAATGGATACCATTTAGACCACCAGGCTTTTATAGATGTGGCAAGAAAAGATGCACAATGTGCACTTATATACCGAGATGATCCAATAGTATAGATATGGGTTTTAGAAATTAAAAAATGTACTATCGGTAGTTTCATGAATTGTAATTCCATCTATGTCATCTACTTATTAACACACGAGTGCGGTCTAAAATATGTAGGCCGTATCACTAGAAAAATTAGAAAAAACTTCATGGAACACCTTAATAATATTGTTGACAAATTTCCCAACAACAGTGTTTCTAGGCACTTTACTGAAGTTCACAAAGGTGACATCAGTAATCTATCCATCGTTGGTATAGAACAGATCACGAACACTCCACGTGGAGGAGATAGATAGAAAATCTTGTGCCACCAGGAAGTCTACTGGATATTCAAATTGAATACTCTACACCCAGATGGCCTCAATGAATCTGTGGAACTTAACAGTATAATTTGATGCAATTTACTTTGGATTTGTTGAGTAGATTGGGTACTGTTATGGTGATGGGGACTCTGAGTATTAACATCAGGGTTATTGTTTTTTTGGTAATTTGCCAATTCATTTATCCATAGTCTATATATTATTTAACAATGACATATAATAAACTTAAATTCTAATAATCTATGTATGCTTATGAGATCCCTGGGTGAAAATGTGGTGTTGCACTTTCTCCCCCTCTTTTTAAGAAGATTCCTTCACTGCTTAATAAACCTCTATGTATTTTGATGTATTTTATCGGATAATGTACTGTATATTTGATCTAATATTTTATTGCTAACTAAACTGATTGTTATTAGTTCAACACACACAAACCTCTCATTTCTACTCCTCAAATAATGATTTTAGTGTCTTTGAATATTGCATAGTCACGTGATGCTTGTTTACACCACGTGATTCCACAAACGTAGTAACTTTGGAACCTCAGATCAAAAACAGATCTGCATTCATTAGAGTCTGCCGCCTGTCTGTGGAACTGCATATGAGTCACAGGCACATGACCGGCTCTAACCAATTGGAGGGTACCTACACGTCATGAGTCATGTGACCGGGTAGTGCTCACATGATCATGACTGGGGAATAATGAATACAAGTACTTACTTTACTTTAAGTATTAACAATACTCATTTATATTTTTAAATGTTATGTTGAATCAAGATATGATTGCCTACTCATACTCTTGGATTTATTTAATCATTTGCAACATGGCTTGGTTAATTATTTATAGACACCTGATAATGATTCACTCATTAGAGCATTATAAATATTGGAGAACCCTATGAAGCTCCAAACATTTGCTCCTCATGAAGGTGTGGGTCACTTCCACATGGAAACGCGTTGAGTCCTACTGTATTGGATCCCTCACTCAATAAATCTAAATATATATAAGAAGAGGACATCACTGGCTTTATCCAATACAGATCTGGACCAGCTGACTGAGTGTAGATACCATTGGACTGTTTCTATTGCTACAGGACACCTGCTGGATAATAAACCGGGACATAAACTTTTAATTGGCTTTTGAAAAAAAGTGACTTTCAATAGTGAAGTGTGGGTTATTAAATTATTTATGCAATTTCTGCTCTTATATTTGCATATGGGTAGTTGTGGAGCGCTGGTTTAGATAACCACACAATTTATAATAACAGTCAATTTATTATACTATTATTACATATATCAAGCAGTAAAATATAAACATAAAATATATAAAAAAATTATACAGTCCGTTGCTATAATCAGTTCAAGCTCTATATTTGATTGTTTCCCAGATTCCTTTCTAAAAGGGATAACTCAAAAGGGTGACCAAATGGTATCATGTAGGGTGGGTGAGTAATCTTCCATTAACTCAGTGCCCATTCTTAATAAATCTACACATGAGCATGGAGGTCCCCTAATGACAGGCAAAAATCTTTTTTTGATATATAGAATTCAAAATAATGAACTTATCCACTCATTATGCCTTAAATTGGGACATAAATGTGCAATGTGGAATGGATAGTTAGTATCCATTCCACTGATGGAAGTATCACACAAAATTGCTCTCATCCGCTCGTCAGCAGGAGTACTCACTGATGGACTCACTGATGTACACACTGATGGAAGTATCACACTGATGGAAGTATCACACAGAATTGTGTACTCACTGATGGAAGTATCACACAGAATTGCTCTCGTCCGCTCATCAGCGGGAGTGCAAACAAATTCTGGATCTGCTGTGCAGTCCGGTAATGCCGTTGATGGACACAGTCTGTGGGGATGCAAATGAGTTCAGGATCTACTGTGCAGTCTGCTGAAGCTGCTAAAGGACACAGTCTGCGAGGGTGCAGACAAGTTCTAGATCCACTGTGCAGTCCAATATAGCCACTGATGGACACAGTGAGTAGGAGGATGGTGAGGGGGCCACTGCTCTCTTAAGTGGTCTGACACTGAGCAATATATGCAGTGTTAAGTTACCTCCATCTTGGCTGAATTGAAGTGCAAATATAGGTGAATCTGTGTGATTAGTCTGGGGGGCTTGAGCTGTTCAGATTCTCCGTCCTTGATGCGTTACTCTGGGAATGGCAACCATGGTATCCTCAGAAGGTGTAAGTCTCACTGAGATGGTTGCAGCTATTTAAATAGCTGTAATTGCTTACTGATTAGTGATTAGTGTAGATTTCCATCAGATGATTTAACAGGTTTCAGTGAGGTTAATTAGCACTTCTATAGACTATTGTGTATAGAGCTGATAACTTCCAAAAAATTCCATATATACACAGACTACGAATAAAGAGACTTTGTGTTACTCAGTACACTCAAATGACTTTGATAATAAGATAAAAGAATAGAATGGGACATTAAGAGTTCTCATACAGTACTCCTCTATTTTGTTATTTGTAAGAATATCAATATTATTTAAGACGATATGCCAAATTCATTTTTTACTCAATTCATTTATGGAGGAGTAAATTAAACAAGACACATTAAATGATATGTTGTATGAGAAAAACTAAATATACTAAAAAGACCGGAATATATAGATAAGAAAAAAAATATCATAAATAAGGTTTATTGATATTAAACAATTTTTTTCTCTGGATCTAAGAGATATTCCAAATTATCTCTAAAAAAAACTCATTTGGGACAATATGTATGTTTTTTTTTCCCTTTTAAATTTATCTTATAGGATTTTTTTCCCCCATTTCCTTTCTACATCCTCAGATGTCTAGATGTAGAGTACACCTCAGTTTCATCTTAGAGGTGCACCAGGAATTATTTTGCATCAGAAATGTTAGCTTTTATGTAGAAAATACCAAAGATAACAAACACATTATGCAGACCTGAGAGTGCATAAACATACAGTACCAGTCAAAAGTTTAGACACACCTTCTCATTCAATGGTTTTTGTTTAATTAAATTATTTTCAACATAGTAGATTAATACTGAAGACATCAAAACTATGGAAGAACACATATGGAATTATGTTGTAAATACAAAAGTGTTAAACAATTCAAAATATGTTTTATATTTTAGATTCCTCAAAATAGCCTCCTTTTGCTTGTGTGACATCTTTGCACACTCTTGACATTCTCTCAATCAGCTTCATGAGGTAGTCTCCTGGAATGGTTTTGAATTAACAGTTGTGACTTGTCAACAGACAATCTGTGGAATTACTTGCCTTCTTAATGTGTTTGAGACCATCAGTTGTGTTGTGCAGAGGTAGGGTTAGTACACAGTGGACACCACTATTTGACTACTGTTGTAATCCCTATTATGGCAGCAACCACTCAACTCAGTAAAGAGAAATGACAGTCCATCATTACTTTAAGACATGAAGGTCAGTCGATACGGAAAATTTCAAGAACTTTGAATGTATCCTCAATTGCAGTTGCAAAAAACATCAAACGCTATGATGAAACTGGCTCTCATGAGTACAGCCCCAGGAAAGGAAGACCAAGAGTTACCTTTGCTGCAGAGGATAAGTTCATTAGCGTAAGCATCCTCAGAAACTGCTACTTAACAGCACCTCAGATTAGAGACAACAAAATGTCTTCACAGAGTTCAAGTAGCAGACAAATCTCAACATCAACTGTTATGGGGAGACTGCGTGAATCAGGCCTTCATGGTCGTAATGCTGCGAAGAAGCCACTACTGAGGATGAACAACAAGAAGAAGAGAATTGTTTGGGCCAAGAAACATAAGGAAGGGGCATTAGACCCGTGGAAATCTGTACTTTGGTCTGATGAGTCCAAATTTGAGATTTTTGGCTCCAACTAGCGTGTCTTTGTGAGACGCTGAGAAGGTGAGCGGATGGTTTCTGCATGTGTGGTTCCCACTGTGAAGCATGGAGGAGGAGGTGTAATGATGTGGGGGTGCTTTGCTGTTGACACTGTTGGTGATTTATTCAAAATTCAAGGCTCACTTAACCAGCATGGCTACTACAGTATTCTGCAGCGCCATGCCATCCCATCTGGATTGCACTTACTGGGACCATCATTTGTTTTTCAACAAGACAATGATCCCAAACACACCTCCAGGCTATGTAAGGGCTACTTGACCAAGAAAGAAAGTGATGGAGTACTGCGTCAGTTGACCTGGCCTTCACAAGCACCTGACCTAAACCCAATTGATCTGGTTTGGGATGAGTTGGACCGCAGAGTGAGGGAAAAGCAGCCAACAAGTGCTCAGCACCTCTGGGAACACCTTCAAGACTGTTGGAAAACAATTCCAGGAGACTACCTCATGAAGCTGATTGAGGAATGCCAAGAGTGTGCAAAGCTGTCATCCAAGCAAAAGGGGGCTACTTTGAGGAATCTAAAATATAAAACATATTTTGATTTGTTTAACACTTTTTTGTTTACATTATAATTCCATATATGTTCTTTCATAGTTTTGATGTCTTCAGTATTAATCTACTATGTTGAAAATAATTTAAATAAACAAAAACCATTGAATGAGAAGGTGTGTCCAAACTTTTGACTGGTACTGTATATGCATTGTATGTAAAGAAAACTTTGTGTCTTACATTAGTGCATATCTAGTATTATGCAAAGATATAATTTAAGAATACAGAACGATGGTTTATTTTTAGTTAACAATGGCATAATTTGTAATATTCAGATTCGGAAGGCCAGTGTATAGTACTGTCAAAAATAGATATACCCTATAATACACAGTAGAACCTCATTAAAACATATTATTCTACTTCCGTTCATATAGAACAAGAGATGTCACACACCCAATAATATAACAAAACCACCTAAAGGGAGGGGGAACACCCTGTAGATAGGTGTACTAATAGGACAATGGTTTCTAGATATATATGGTCTGCACACATAAATACATGATAAATCTATACATACTCAATGTTGGATTACTAGTACTACGGAAAGATTGTTCCTGAGTAGTAGGTGCATTTTCCGATAGTGTAGTGGGAACGCTACTCCTGTCTAAAATACACTAACCACCTCATGCCCTCCATATAAATAGAGGTCACACAGAACTAGGTTCCATATTATATTATTCTATATATTATCTTATCAGAATCAGAAAAAAAGGGAAAAGGACACAGGAGATAGCGGTTTTATAATTGTGGTTTTATCACTTTGTGTAACAATTGACATCAAGAAGTTAAAAATATTCTAGAAAAGTACTGGCATATTATAAAAATGGATCCAATTCTGTCAACCCATATACCAAATAGAACAGAGATACTTTTTAAAAGGGCTAGAAATTTAAAATAATTTTTATCTCCTAGTCTATTGCCAAGTATAGAGGATTCTAATAAGAATCATTTTTTTAATCCAATAGACTGGTTTTATACATGTGGAAACTGTAAAGTTTGTCCACACAGTTTAAAAGGAAAAAATACCTTTAAAAGTATTCATGAAAAATAATTTAAAATTAAGGGGTTAATCAATTGTTATACCACTTTTGTGGTTTACTTGTTGATTTGTGGATGTGTAAAATGTACGTTGGGAAGACAAAGAGGTTATTAAAAATTAGAATTTTAGAACATTTGCGCAATATTAGAAATAAGATTGAGAATCACAGTGTACCTAGACACTTCAAACATTGCCTAGACAGTAATCCACCAAATTTGAGATTTCTGGCATTAAACATGTTAAAGTGGGTAAAAAAGGAGTAGACAGAGAAAACATGCTGGCTAAGAGGGAGACTTTTTAGATTATTACATTAAATACTGTGTGCCCCAATGGACTTAATGAGGGGTTTGAAAATACTCCATTTTTAAAAAGCTAATATTTCTTCTATTTAAAGATTCAAAGAGTTAAAATCCCTTTTGTCCAAGGTGAAGAGGTATGTTTTTTTGTTACTATATGATTTGGCTATGTTTTAAATTGTATCAATGTATTATGATTTTTATTGTACCAATTTTATTGGACCCATTTTTATTGGACCCATTTTTATTGTACCAATTTATGTTGCTATGTTTTAGATAGACTTATTACGTGAGAAGAAATCCCTGAAATAGATGATTCTATGTTCTTTTTTATACCCAGTGCATTATGCATATCATCTAATCTTCTAAAAGCGTCCCACATAATATGTCTTTTTTAATTTTAATTTTATTACTATTCCTAATATAATATTCATATTATATTGTATGGATTATACAATGGAAACATTGTATCAGTATATTTGTAGCTTTATGCGTTTATATGCATTTTTTATACGCGGGCATGGTTTTTATATGTGTTTACATACAGTATATAAATGAAGAATTCCATTAATTAATTTAATGTAATGAGATAATGTTGTGCTGCATATTTTTTATTGGTTCATGAGTTCTATTTAACTGCCCTCAACAGATCACCAGCCAGCCTCCTGACAAAGTCCTAGTGACGAAATGCACAGGGGCATGGACTGGTAATCTATCTTTTTGTGGTTAGTGCTCTGGTGAAGAGTTCCTGGACACGTTGAGCACACCGGTCGGGAGCACCATTCCATTACTCTGCTGTCAAACTCTGTGGTGGTTAACTGCTTGTTGTGGTACGCACGCTCTGCTTGTTTTTACTTGCTAATAAATTTTATCTTGTTGATGCATGATGTATTCTTCTGTTTTGTTTTTAGATACTTCCTATCTGGATTTGGGTAATTATGGGGAAGACGCCGTGCTACAATACTATGGTGGCCAGTGCTGTGATACATGTATGGGACATACTGTTGCTATACATTGGCTAAACAGACTTTCACCTGTTGTGCAAATGAAATTCAGAAAGGTGTCTTTGGGTAAATCATCAAAATCTGCGCACTGACTTTATATATATATATATATGTATATATATAAATATATATATATATATTTATATATATATATATATTTATATATATATAATAAGTTATCGTATATGGCCTTAGCAAGTGAAGTATTGTGCAATATATATATACCTCCACATGCTCAAATGGGCTCTTCCAATAACCCTAAGGTCTGAATAGTCCCCTGTGTGCATACAATGAAGTGCAATGTGCTATAAATATTATAAATGTCATAAATACTACAAATGTCCCTTATACACATTGAATAAATAAAAGCGAAAACATATAAGTTGATATAGGCGCAGGAGAATCGATAATAATTTTTAAAAATGTTCTAAAAACACTCTAAAAGACTATGCTCTACTCCAAAATATGCAATAAATCATAAGGTGCTTATCTTAATAGTTAATTTAGGCATGAGACAGCTTCCCTACAATTACATATACCTTTATTAAAGTGCATGCCCAATGCTCCATTATATTTGGATCAGCGGACACCCTTTATTTACAGGAAGAAAGCAATATTTTTATATATTTTTTTGCTTGTCATTAGCTAACTTCTTGTTTATCTATATTTAATCTGAGTTGGTGCTGGTACCCTATACATCACTATACAGTATGTATGTAAATACATAGTTACATACACATGTATATATGTATATATATATATATATATATGAACAAGGAACATCCGGCACTCTATAGTAGAAACTATAACTAGCTCCGGTGCCATGTCCAAATCGGTATTTATAATAACAGGTACAACAAACGGCACTCAAGGAGACTAAACAAATGCTGAGACTGAATGCAGTATGTTAATCAATGTTTCAGAGTAACCTCCTTTATCAAGACTGAATAAAAGAGCAATACAAACATGACATATATAACTTACCACCAGCGTGACATGTAGTGGTTCATCCCGCCCTCCGGACGAGTCCCGATGACGTCACCCATATCCCAGAGAGACGAACGGGAACTCATCAGGGCAGAATGATCCAAAACAGACATAGTGAAGCACCATCACCATGACAACCACAAACAAATCATCCAGAATGAAGTCATTAGGGCTAAATAATGCATAAAAAAGAATCAAAAGACTGCTGCATAGCGGTGTCCAATGGCATCAGCATCATATAAGAAGACCTGGTTGAACTAATAGCCCGAAACCAATATCTAGTGCACCATGATATATATAATAAAGTATCACAAGTCACCATATAGGTGTGACAAATAGCAGGCAAGGATAAGTAACATGAAAGAAAATCACTATCCCCACTATCACCACCTTGGCACATAAGAAAGATAATAACATACATCATATAATACATCAAGAATAAATCAAGAATCCGAATCGTTGTTCACATGTCTCCTAAAAAATAGAGACAGTTCCTGAAAGTCAAGGGTGCATCGTTCACTGCATGCACAAATCATATATTTACAAAAATATGAGAGTGACAGAATTTCATTAAGACCCTTAGGATATACAGTTTGAAGTTTGTATTTCCATTGGGCTTCTTTTTGCAATTGAGACTGCTCACGATTACCACCCTTAAGATCCGGTGGTACATGGTCAATCATTTTATATCTAATCATAGAAAGATTATGTTGGAATTCTTTGAAATGTCGAGGCAGAGGTTGAACTTTTTTTTTCCGTCCAGTGCTGCTCTATTGCTGGACCTGTGTAACGCCATGCGTTCCTTGAACTGTTGAGATGTTTTACCTATGTAATATAGGCCGCAGGGACATCTAATAAAATATATAATGAATCTACTAGAGCAGGTAAGTGCATATTTAATCTTGTAACAAGTTCCTGACCTTGGATGGGAGAATGTGTCCCCGATTTCCATGTAGCTGCAAGTTGTACAACCTGTACACCTATAGTTCCCAGGGCTATGGGTGAGAAAATGTATAGGCTTAGGGATACTCATCTGGCTGATATCATTTTTCACAATCAGATCTTTAATGTTTCTGCCACGGCGATACGAAGGTAGTATAGAGCAATCCTGTAATGCAGGTAACTGTGGGTATCTGCAACTATGGGCCAGATTCTTTTGGCAGAATTAACAATTTTAGCACTAGCCGTAGTGAAATTCTGGGACCAAACCATCCGATTGCTCTGCTGATTCTTTCGCTTGCTTTGTAAAGTCGAGTCTCTGGAAATGGATAATGCCCTTTGTTGGCTCTATTCAGGACTTGGTGATGATATCCTTGTTCCGCAAATTTCTTCATCATTAAATCTATATTTTTGATGGCATCCTCAGATTTACTGCAAAGTTTTACTGCCCTTAGGAATTGAGAAAAAGGTAACCCCCGCTTACAGGCTGGTGAATGGTGGCTAGCAGCCAACAGTAGAGTATTACGGTCAGTGCTTTTGTAGTAGATTGAGGTATTCAACATACCAGGCTGCTCCTGTGTCACTAGGACATCTAGGAAATGAATCTGATCTCGACTACACTCATAGGTAAATTTGATTGGGAAATCACCCGCATTAGTCTGGTTGATAAATGACCTAAAGTCAGATTCAGAGCCCAACCACAGGATAAAGATGTCATCGATATAGCGAAGGAAACATGCTATCTGTTTGGAAAATTCTACATTGGAGAGAAAACATACTTGCTCCATACAAAACATATAAATGTTAGCAAAGCTCGGGGCCACACAAGACCCCATACCACACCCGGAAATTTGTTGAAAGAAACTGCTGTCATACAGGAAATAATTCCACTTCACTGTTAGTTGTAGGAGTGAAATAAAAAATCTATATGTGGACCAGTGTAGTCCGGATGATCCATGATAAATTGGCGTACAGCTTCTATACCCTGATCCTGGGGAATACTCGTGTACAGGCTGCAAACATCTACTGTACATAAGAGATATTGTGCTGAATGGGTTGGTAATTCCCGAAGTTTGCATAGAAAATCAGTTGTATCCCAGAGGAAAGTCCTTTATTGACCCAATAAGGGCTGTAGGTAGTAATCCAGATACTTTGATATCCTGTAATATAGGGAGTCCCACGCGGCAATAATTGGCCTACCCAGAGGCCTTTTAGGATCCTTATGCAGTTTGAGAATGGTGTATATCACCGGTACTTTGGGATGATGTACCATTAACGCTTCAGCAATTTTAGCGGTAATAATGTGATCACTCGCAGCCTGATTCAGTAACCCTTGTAATTCCATTTTGTAGGCTTCTGTTGGATTGGAGCTCAATTTTTGATAAGTGGTGGTATCGGCTTGCTGTTGATATAGATCAGCTTTATATATGGACAAATCCTGTATCACCAAGCCACCACCTTTATGCGCTGGGCGAAAAATTATGTCTTTATAAGTAGATAGCTTTTTCAAAGCTTTAGATTCAGGAGCAGACATGTTGGTATAATAATATGTAGAGGCATGAGATTCGCTCTTTCAATAATAGTGTCCACCTGGTTGGTAAAGCATTTAATACTGTTATTCGATGAGACAGGGATGAAAGTAGATTTACTCTGTATGGGCAATGTAGTATCTCTGTAGACTTGCCAAAATGTTCTCAGAGATTAATCCTATGATCGAATTTGAATAAATCCAGTTTGTCTTGAAAACTGTCTGGTTTTAGGGTAGGAACAAATGAGACCCTTATTAAGAACTCTAACTTCTTCCCTGCTGAAAGAGCGTGAAGACAGGTTAAAGATTATTTCCTCCTGTTGTAGGTTTTTCTAAGCCTCCCTCGCCCACTGGCCCCCACGCCTGGTGCTGGTTTTCCAGTGAGATCAAGGGTGGCATGGGTAGCCACCCCTAGAGGGGGTTTTTGTGCAGCACTGGATGTATTCTTGTTGGTTACTTCATTATCACTTGAAGAGACTGCTGCACTGGAATTATCAGTGTCCAGAGGAAATGTTATACCTCTCTGGAACCTACATCATCTGTCTCTATAATTGCCTCTATTTTATGCCCAACTGTACACTTTGAATTCAGTGTAATCACAGGTAACGGTGTTAAATTTGGACTTCTTAAACTCCACTAGCTCAGCCCGATATGTGTCAATTTGTAAAGAAAGATTTTTTAGCCAGTCCTGTGTCACATCTTCCTTAATCTTCTCCAAATGAATAGATTCAAATTAGGTAATTTTTTCTTTAACCATTGCTAGTTCCATTCTAGACTCTTGTATAACCAAGAGAATTAAATCGAACAAACACTTGTTCAACACTGCGGCCCAACGTGGACAAAAGTCAGGGTTGTATCGACCAATAGTCGGAATATTCCTTATACGGAAACCTCTTGGAATCTTCTTTTCCTTGTAATAATCAGACAAGGACACTCCATGCAGGAGATAATACACTTCAAGTTTTTTCAATGTAACAATTTGTGCAAACAATTGCTCAATGGAATCTTCCCCCATGGTGTCTGTGAGTTTAATAACATAGAGAATTCCTTCAGCCTCCGTATCCATCAGACAAAGTTGTTCTCCACTAGGCAAATGCATATGACTAAAGCCAGTAACTTCTTCTTCTCTGGACATAATAAAATGAGCATTGTGCAATGTAACCACGACACACTAAGTAATAGTCTGATAAACTGGTGCATCCACAATGTTGTCCAAACGTTTAGGTGCCTTGACCAAATGACTGAAAACAAATTCCCAGACAATGTATAAGAACAAGGAACATCCGGCACTCTATAGTAGAAACTGCAACTGGCTTCGGTGCCGTGTCCAAATCGGTATTTATAATAACAGGTACAATGACTGGCACTCAAGGAGACTAAACAAATGCTGAGACTGAATGCAGTATGTTAATCAACATTTCGGAGTAACCTCCTTTATCAAGACTGAATAAAAAAGCAATACAAACATGACATATATAACTTACCACAAGCGTGACATGTAGTGGTTCATCCCGCCCTCTGGACGAGTCCCGATGACGTCACCCATATCCCAGAGAGACGAACGGGAACTCATCAGGGCAGAGTGATCCACAACAGACATAGTGAAGCACCATCACCATGACAACCACAAACAAATCATCCAGAATGAAGTCATTAGGGCTAAATAATGCATAAAAAAAATCAAAAGACCGCTGTATAGCGGTGTCCAATGGCATCAGCATCATATAAGAAGACCTGGTCGAACTACTAGCCATTAAACCAATATCTAGTGCACCATGATATATATAATAAAGTATCACAAGTCACCATATATGTGTGACTCATAGCAGGCAAGGATAAGTAATATGAAAGAAAATCACTATCCCCACTATCACCACCTTGGCACATAAGAAAGATAATAACATACATCATATAATACATCAAGAATAAATCAAGAATCCGAATCGTTGTTCACCTGTCTCCTAAAAAATAGAGACAGTTCCTGAAAGTCAAGGGTGCATCGTTCAATGCATTCACAAAGCATATATTTCCAAAAAACATGAGTGACAGAATTTCATTAAGACCCTTAGGATATACAGTTTGAAGTTTGTATATCCATTGGGCTTCTTTTTGCAATAGAGACCGATCACGATTACCACCCCTAAGATCCGGTGGTACATGGTCGATCATTTTATATCTAATCGTAGAAAGATTAAGTTGGATTTATTTGAAATGTCGAGGCACAGGTTGATCAATATTGTTTCCATCCAGTGCTGCTCTAATGCTGGACCTGTGTAACACCATGCCGTTCATCTCTCTGGGATATGGGTGACGTCATCGAGACTCGTCCGGAGGGCGGGATGAACCACTACATGTCACGCTGGTGGTAAGTTATATTTGTCATGTTTGTATTGCTTTTTTGTTCAGTCTTGATAAAGGAGGTTACTCCGAAACGTTGATTAACATACTGCATTCAGTCTCAGCATTTGTTTAGTATCCTTGAGTGCCGGTCGTTATACCTGTTATTATATATATATATATATATATATATATATATATGTGTGTATATAAAAAAATGTGGGCAAATATTGAACACTCGCAAATAAGATGAATAGAGGGTGCTCGGTTGTAATAAATGAATACATGAACTGTACCAAAATGATGATGCCAGAGAAAACCAGCACTCCAAAAATATAAAGCCAAAAAATTTATTTATGAACAATGCATGTTATCACAATGTCGACTCCACTTCAGTGATTCAATGTTTCAGTCACAAATCAAAAAGTGCAATGTGCCAAGTATAGTAGCAAGAAAAAGGGATACTTGCAAACTGCCACAGTCTGGAGTCAATACAGCAGGACAATACAGCAGGACATTGTGTCAATACAGCCCAATGGCCATTTCGGTGCTAACCTGCCACCCACCACTAACACTATCAACCCACCACCCACTGCCTAGGGGTGGCGGGAATAGCTCCGGGCTATAAGCCTAGGCCAGGGGTACCCTGTAGAGGGGGACCCCTTTACTGGGCGGTCCCCAACTCCCCAGGAATCCCTGGCCTAGGCTGACTAGCGGTCAGGGCTGATGCTGTGGCTGGGGGCCCGGTGAAAGGGCACCTCTGGCTGTGGCATCAGTTCCCTGCTAGAATGGGTCCGGAGCTGGTTTTAAATATGGGGAAACCTCATGCAAATATTTTTCTCCCTATATTTAAAACCAGGTCTCTCCCTGCTGCCTGGTGCTGGTTCGTAAATTACAGTGTAACCCTATACATTTTTCCCTGTAATTTAAAGAACCAGAACTGGCTGGCAATTCTGGGGCTGGATAGTATTATGGGGGGGACCTCATGTCATTTTTAAAAAAAATATTAACACTATTGTAACACACTAGCCATTCATAAACATACACAAATCACACTGAATGGAATTTTATTTTATTGAGGTTAATAATACTGTAGGAACAAAAACAGACACATTTTATGTGATTTTAGCTGTTTTTATGATATTTTAAGAAAAAATCAAGACCCAAACCAAAACCGAAAAACAAAACACGAAGGTAAGGTTTTGGCAAAACCAATCCAAATCCAAAACCAGGGTAGATCCAGATATGAAACAAAAACACATGGGTCGGCGCACATCTCTAATAGATATATGTATATATTTATAATATATATATATATATATATATATATACACTGTGTATGTATATATATATATGTGTAACTAGCGGATTCTTAGAGCGCCAGAAATTGTAGTTTACTATAAAAACTTAAATTAGTGAATACCTTACCAGGGAGAACAAGTAGAAAATGGTACCAAAAAGTGTGTGTGAATATTAAGAAACAAATGCAGGACAGAAAAGGGGCACTCCCGAGATTATATGGGGTGTCAGCTCAATCCAATAGAAACTACAGGGTGGTAAGTCCCTAGTGAGAAATAATATAGATAATAGAACTGGATCAGAGCTCCAAAAAGTTCCACACAGTAAATATATTGACATAAAAGTACAAAGTGCAAGTTCTAATGGTACATATATACCAAATGACCTATTCAGAAAGAACTGAGTTGTATAGATAAATTTAAGAATATAGAAACAATGCAATTTATTAGTAAAATAAGAAGGCGTACACACATGAATATCATGTAGACAAAATAAAAACAAATACCAAAATCAGACAATAAAATAATAAAAGCATGGATAAGAGTATAAGAGCAAACACAAATGAGTGTTATAAAATCATAAATGTCTTATCTTATTTTTAAGAGGAGTGTATCAGTGAGGTGCAGGCTCACTGTCTGATTTTGTTATTTGTTTTTATATTGTCTGCATGATATTTATGTGTGTACCCCTCCTTATTTTACTAATAAATTGCATTGTTTCTATATTCTTATATTTATCTATACAACTCAGTTCTTTCTGAATAGGTCATTTGGTATATATGTACCATTAGCACTTGCACTTTGTATTTTTATGTCAATATCTTTACTGTGTGGCAATTTTTGGTGCTCTGATCCTGTTCTATTATCTATATATATATATATATATATATATATCCACAAAAAGAAGGCGGCACTCAGGGACTTGTCACATCATGTAAATAACAGTGAAACTTTACTGCATAAATTAACTTTTCAGGGATGTGCTTCCCTTCTTCAGGACAGTAAACAATCATGAATACAGTCAAACATTAAATAGGTTCACTTACCAATCGTGGAAACAGTTGTCGGAAGTGACGTCGTGGTTGACTCCAGCTCTTCTATGGAAACATAATAAACAAGGCAGTGTTACTGCTAATACTTAAAAACCACTAAAAACATAAACAACATTAATAGAGTGACTAAAAACTGTTTAAGACGTGTACAATCATGTCACATGATAATGTGAGAAAAATAAACTGCTCAGGTATTGTGCAAATAAGTATTTGCAAATAAGTACATATGATACTTAATGATAAAATATCAATCCATAATATATCTCTCAAATATGTATGCAACATAAAATATTAGATTTATATATAAAAAATCCTTATGTGAAAATATTTTAATTTAAAAGATTATTGTATATGAAAAGACTGGGCAGCCAACATGAGATCTCCTATTACCAAGTACATCTGAATATCATAGAATGTAACAACAACTATAATCTAAAATTTCTATATAATATCTCAAGTAACTTTGATTAAATAAAATATATTAATCATAGAGAATCATTTAACCCCCTGGGTTTGACAGTGTCTAAGCCGAAAATCTAACATGATTCTAAATGTAGAAATTTATGTGCTCTGTTACCCCTTCAAATCGATTCAGGTTCTTGATCTATAATTTTGTATTCCAAAGTCGCCATTTGTGAGGACATGAGATGTGTGTTAAAAATGTAATGTGCAATGCTTTTTAGCCCTTGATGTTTAGCCCTTGTCTATATGCCAGTTTTATTCATAACCAGTAGAGCAATGTAACACCTCACAGAGCAAAAGACATCATGGGTTAATTTCCACCTCTGCAAGGAACACTCAGGACTTACACCGCCTTCCATTTGCCTGCCTTTGTCCCTCATTGGAGTCTGGCTGACTGTACAGAGCCAGCCCAGTGAGTGTTTGTCAGAGAAGTAATATCTTGGGGAGGTAAGAGGAAGTTACTGTATAAGGGACTCAAACCAATCAGGAAATGGTGCAACTCCCCTGGGTGGTCACAAGAACTGTGGGAACTTGGAAGTTTTTAAAAGAAGTCACCAAAGGCAGCCCCACTTGTTAGTCACACTTCCAAGGTGCTTAGTGGAATGCATGACCAGTCCTGTGTGGTTGTATAGGCTATCAATGTTGTGTGAATGGTAGTAGTTTCGACTGTGTGGTATCCTGGAAAAGATTGGGTCGATTTATGCATCTGGAAACTCCTGTGGAGAGATCTTCATTCTCTGGTGTGGACTTGAACTCTATCATTGCTGTGTGAACTGTGGTAGGTTCGACTGTATGGTATCCCGTAAATGCTTGTGTCGACGTATACGTTATCACTTCTGTGTGAACTGTGATAGTTTCTACTGTGTGAAACTGTGTGTTGTTGGCTATTTGCTGGACTTGTCCTGGAACTTTGGGTCTCCTTCAGAGCACTGTAGGAGCACTGTACGCTTGCAAGTGGGTCGATGTTGCCCAAATGCGCATGCACACGATGGAGGTGGCTCCGTCGTGCTCATGCTCGAGACCCAAATAATGATGGGGTAGCCGTCATTAGAGGTCTCGCACAAAAGGGGGCATGCTGTTGAAGGTGCGTGACAGCACGCCCACTTTGGTGGGCATGCCGGGGGCATGGCTGCCCAGAAGGAGGCATTCCCATGAGAATGCCTATTGTCTGCGTCCGACCCCACTGACATCACTAGTGATGTCAGTGGGAGTGTTTTGGGCTCTGATAGAGCCAAAAGCACTCCGGGCTTGCTGCAGGTGAGTCCCTACCGCAAGGATCTCCTCGCAAGCCCAATGGTCATAATGGTCTTGACCATCGCGACCATCTTTTTGGCCGCTCGCATAAGCTGTTGGTGGTCACCCACAGCTATGCGAGTGGCAAGGAGGCCGCTCAAATTTGAGCTAGGATGGCCCTGATTCAGAGTGAGCACTCTTGTCAGAGCATCCGGCTCTGAATCAGGCCCTTTATACTCTATTTGGACTGCCTATGTCTGGACTGCTACTTGCATATTGCCTGTTTGCTGTGTTTACCTCTTGCCATTGCATATTCCCTATTTTGGTGTGCCGTACAAAATAAACTATCACTTTGGTTTCATCTGCTCAGTGTCTGGGTAATTGAGAGAACCCTGTATCTTCACATTTGGTGACAACAACAGTGGGAACATTCAGACACCAGCCTTCAAGCATAAAGTCATAAAATACAGCAGGGATTGGAATCAGAACCACTATGCTACCGATACCTCATGAAAGGCCAACTGCAGGATCTCTGCCGAACAAAACAGATTGAGTTTTATGCACAGGACACCACAGAAATATTAATGGCAAAACTAGCCCAGTGGGACCAAGATCATCCAAAGGAGGAGGACAATAAGGATGATGTACCGGAGCCAACTGAGTGTCAGGGATCCAGTGGGACAACTGCTTCATGTGCAATGCCTATCATTGGAGAGGCAGATCAGTTGCAGGAGTTGCTGGCAGCATTAGGATGAGGTACAGCAGTACTGGGGCTGCCTTGGGAGCACAGAAATACAAACATGCCCCACCAGCATTGGTAAGGCAGACAGCCAGGCTGCGATATCAGGACATACCACCTTTTGATGAGGCCAGCTTAGATATTGACATAGACATTTGCATATGTTTGGATCAGTGATGACTATGCATAGGATTGAGGCAGCAGAGTGGGCTCAATATTTGTTACCCAGTCTGAGTTTATGGGTGCTGGATGCGTGCCATGTTTTGAGTCCAGAACAGACACTGGCATATGAGGAGGTCTGTGGGGTGCTGCTTGCCAGATACGCAATGACTGCTGAGTCATGCCATACCAAGTTCCAGTCGATGTCATGGAAAGGGGATTCATCTTTTACAGAGTTTAATAACCTGTTGCAATGGAACTGTGACAGGTGGCTGGCCGGAAAGCGGGCACTTACGGTAGTGGATGTTAAAAATGTTATTATTCTGGAACAGTTGCTTAACAAGATGCCCCTGGAAATAAGAGTGTGGGTGGTGGATCGGAACCCCAACACTCCTGAGAAAGCAGCACACCTAGCTGATGAGTTCACAGCTAACAGTCCCCGGTGGAGAAGAGCCAACCCAGAGGAAAAGTCAGCCCCCCAACGCCCCCAACAATTCCAAAATCTCTCCCTGGCAACCCAGAGCCTGGCCCCACTACACACCCCAGCTCTGCAAATGGCCAATGCAAGACCACGGGGCCCAGCACATTCCGAGCCTTGGCAGTGCTACAACTGTTGCCAGGTAGGGCATGTGCAATGAGACTGTCTGTGGGGAAGAGGACCATTTCTGGGTGCCCAACCAGCTTTACCCAGGGTAGCATTGTGCCAGGAAATGACATTTGGTGTGGGGAGGGGAACTGCATTCCTGATGCACCAGAGGCAGAGGAAGTAGCATACCAAATGGAGGTGGTAGCAGCTATTGGGAAAGCTACCTCAGATAACATGAAGGCCAACCTACAGACTGTTAAAGTCAATGGGCAGGAACTGCAAGAGTTGACAGACTCCAGGGCCTCCATCACCCTGGTCCAACAGGAATTAGGCCCTCCCTGTCAACTGTTGGAGAAACAGAAAATTAAAATCTCCATGGCAGAAGAGCAGATAACTATTATACCCATGGCCTGGGTACACTTGGATTGGGGCCTTGACTCAGGGGAAGTGGAGGTGGGACTTGTTTTTCTGGTAACTTATCTGGGCAGTGGATTGGCTAGTTATTGTGTTGAGCTATCACCCAGAGCCAAGCACAGTCTTTGGTGACAGCACCCATGGACACTCTCAGGCCATCACCAGGGGTCTCGGTGGGATCAATGGCCACAACCCCTGACCTGTCACTGGGTAGAGATCCCAGAAACATGGATGGCTTGTCCCATCAGCAGGAACCAGGACCAGTTCTACGCAACCCAGGAAGACCCATCACCACCTCTCCCAGTCAGTAGTGTTTCCTGATCACCCCTGGGAACAAGGCCTAAAAAGTGAGGGAGGAATGTGAGGACATGAGATTTGTGTTAAACTATATCCCACCAGACTCTTTTTTCTTTTATCAACAACCTCTCTGTTTTTATAAAGAGGTCCATCATGTCCAGATTTGCTGGTTTAAGATCTAAACGATCAGAGGAGTGTTTGAAAGTTTTCTATGATGATGCAGTAATTGAAACACGTTTTAAATAGTGAATGCTCCACACAAGACCTCTTTATAAAAACAGAGAGCCTGTTGATAAAAGAAACAAGAGTCTGGTGGGATATAGTAGGTCTGGAAGATTATATTAAATGTAGCAGGATACCAAGAGGTTTGATGATAAATAAGAATCCCACTTTTGGTCAACCAAATGATACATTTTTAAAAGAATGGTACAGGATTTTGGATGAGGGTGCCTTAGATTTAATGTGGCTCATTGTGTATGAAAATGAAAAAAAAATGAAAGGATATAGAAAAGGATAGTATTGAGGTTGAATAAAAATGATTACATTCTGCCAATATGGATGAGTTTAAACAATTTTCAGAAAATATTGAAAACAAGATTAGTACAGTTGAAAAGGAAATTGTTGACACCAAAAGTAGTAAGTTTAAAAGGGATAAAGAGGATTATGACAAAGGTCAAGTGCGGAATTAGCACACAATTCGAAAACAGCTTAAAAAGAGTGCTCATGATTTTAAATGGCAGCAACAGATTAATGTTAGAAATAATCCCATACGGGAGGATTTCAAACAAATATTACCCATCAATAATTGGAACCAATTAACAAGAATGGTTAACTCCCCTTATAGATGGCAGACAGTTTCTATAAAGAAATCATGGATAGAGCCTGTTAGGGGTAGAAGGGATTTTTCCCTGATACGTTCCAATAGATATTCAAGTTTTTTATACAGAGGCCAGAAAATGTTTGTTCATGGCCGCAACAAACTTTCAACAAATCAAACTGTAGAAGGAACAAGGAAAAGGTTCAGAGACAGAGGTAAAAGAGGGGGACAAAATCCCTCAAAAATGGGGTGATCAATCAAACGACCCAGAGGATTTAAATAAAATAGGTATTTTAACCTATCTAAGGTAACGCTTTCAATTACCACCAGTGGTTTATTACAAAGAGAGCTTAGCTTTACACCAACCACGGGAATTATCAAATTCCAAACATATATGGATTTAAACTTGCAGTATACATACGTAAAATGACACTGAAAAGACATTTTATACGGAATCAGAATAAATGTTTGACTCTGGTAAAGATTTGGGAAGTAAACCATTGGGGAACTAATGGCCTAAAAAAACAAAGTACATTTTACCCTATTGAATCACGTGGTTCTTGCATGGATCTTTTTTCTAAATGAGTTAAAAAAGATTTAGAGAAAACTACCAATACCCCTAGGATCAGAGATAACCTTACAAAAGGGGAAATACAATGATTAAAAATGTTAGTTGATAATAAAGAATTGGTAATTAAACAGGCGGACAAGGGGGGAGGCCTTGTTATCATGACTAGAGAGAAATATGTACAGGAGATGAATAGATTGTTATCCGATACTAAATCCTATGTTGTAAACTATCTTATGATCCAACTATAGAATATTTAATGGAGTTGAAGAGGCTACTAGATAAGGGTTAATGAATAAGGTACTCACACATGATGAATATAAATATCTATACAATGAAACTCCCAGAATTGCTACAATTTATCATCTGCCAAAGATACTGTACATAAGGACCAGATATCACCTCCTGGTCACCCGATAGTTTCTGGTGTGAATTCGTTAACCTCAAGAATATCAAAATATATTGATGTGTATTTGAAAAAATATGTTCCTTTATTAGATTCATATATAAAGGATTCCACGCATTTACTACAGATGCTACACGACTTTAGGTGGAATGATGAATACAAATGGGGCACAATTGATGTCCAATCGCTCTATACTTCAATCCCACATGAGAAGTGTTTGGAGTGTGTTAAAATAGTATTAGAGAGCGATCCTGACATGTATCCCCAGAAAATTGAGTTTATGATTAATGCAATCCGTTTTGTACTACAACGTAACTATTTAACCTTTTTAGGTGATTTTATGAGCAGACATGCGGAGTTGCAATGGGGACGATTTGTGCTCCTAGTGTGGCGAATCTCTTTCTTGGTGAATGGGAGAAAAAATATAAGTATGTTAATAATCCATTCTTAGATAAATTACTCCTTTTTAAACATTATATAGAAGTTTTGTTAATTGTCTGGTGTGGATCAGAATCGGAATACTTTGAGTTTGTACATTATTTAAATGTGAATTAATTTAATTTGGGTTTCACCTCTGAGTTTCAACCTGAGAAAATAGCTTGTTTAGATCTAGCGATGTGTGTGAGGAATTGTCAAGGAGATGGTAAAGAGATAAATACCTCAACCCAAACTGTTGACAGCAATAATTATTTAGAATATAAAAGTTGTCATTTTGGTCAGTGGAAGAGAAATATCCCATTTTCCCAACTAGTGAGATTGAGACGAAATTGTTCTACCTTAGAAATGTTTTCAAGATCAATCCAAAGTTAATGTCACAAGATTTCTTGGGAAAGGATATCCACTAGATTTAATTAATGGCGCCGTAGGCAGAGCAAAAAGCCTTGAAAGATCAACATTATTGAATTATAAGATAATGGGAAAGAAAAGTGATAACATTAAATGCCCTTACACAGCTAAGGTCCCATCTAAAAGACACAACACATTTCCTAAATGTTTTACAAGGAATTATTTGGAACAAAAGTTATGCCTTTCTCACACTTGATGTGAAAGTGCTATACACCAATATTGCCCATGAGTTGGGGATTGATGCGATAACAAATTGTCTTTTAGAAGATGGTACCCTATCCATCCAACATCAACAATATCTATTACAAGCTATTTGTTTCATTCTTATACACAATTATTTTATTTTTTCGGACACTATTTATTTACAGGTGCTTGGGATGGCCATGGGGACCAGGTTCACCCTGAGTTATGCGAACCTCTACATGGGACACTTTGAGTGTGTGGGGGAGCGAGTTCGGGGAGAACCTGGTCTTCTATAGCCATTACATAGATGATCTTTTTATTTTATTTTATTATTTGGGATGGGGATCTTACTAGTGCACAATGTTTTGTTTCTACCCTCAAAAACAATGGCTTCAATCTGTCCTTCACTTACACATATAGTAGGAATCTGGCTAACTTTCTCGACCTGACCTTAGAAATAAGTAATAATCAAATTAAGACTGTTACTTATTGCAAAGAGGTGAATTCAAATAATTATTTACATTTTAACAGCTGCCACCATCACCCTTGGATAACAAACATACCAAAGGGCCAACTTATGCATTTAAGACGCAATTGCTCCCACTTAGATACATTTTCAGAACAAAATAAAAAACCTCTTTGAGAGTTTCAGAGGGAGAGGTTTCCCTTCAGATCTATTAAAAAATATATATAATGAAGTCGCAGTAATGGACAGAAGGGAACTCCTTAAATCTAAATTGAGAAAATATAAGGAACATAAAATAGAAAGAAACTTTGTGTTTATTTCTACATATAATAATTCTTCAGGAACGATTAAAAGAAATATAGAGAAGAACTATCCGATGCTACAATATGACTCAGTGCTTAAAAAATATACTACCAATGAAACCAACAGTTATCTGTAGAAAAAATAGATCACTTAAAAATATATTAGCACCAAGCTCCCTTTAACCAATTAAAAAAAAAATATGATATCTGGTTCTGACTGGCTCCCAAAAAACCCCCAGGCTTTTACAAGTGTTGTATGAACAAATGCATTACTTGCCAATATGTATGCAATAAGACCAAAACTATAAACACCATTAGTTCAGACAAAATTTATACCATAAAACAATTTATTAACTGCAACTCCAAGTAGGTGGTGTACCTGCTGCTCTGCAGCTGCAGTGACACAAGATACGTGATGAGAACTATAAGAAGCTTACGTGAAAGGTTCCTAGAACATAGGAGAAATATTCTTAAGAAAAATCTATTGCACAGTGTATCCCGACATTTTTCAGAAAATCATGGGGGGGATGTCAGCTCTTTATGAGTTATAGGATTAGAATCTATACCCCCTACTACCAGAAGAGGCGATAGATTTAGGACACTATGTAAACAGGAAATATTTTGGATTTTCTTTATGAATAGCTTATTCCCTGACCAACTAAATGAACAGATCAAATTGAATACTATTTTCTGATATTACCAGTTAATTTCTCCACTACTTGATCTCAATGTACCTGTACTAATTCAGTTAGCCTTTATTCAGTACACATTTCCCACGATACTTTTAGCAGGAAGCTCTCTGGGGCCTGCAACGGACGAGACCCTACCACAAGGGTCTCATCACAAGCCCAGATGGTCGCGACCATCACCTGGCCACCCGCAAAAGCTGTGGGTAGTCATCCACAGCTTAATGAGCGGAATGGAGCCCGCTCCAAAAAAAAAAAAACGTACTGATTCAGAGCGAGCGCTCCTAACGAGCATCCGGCTCTGAATCAGGCCCATAATACATTGTCTCTAATCAATACTCTCTCAAATTGAAACATTCTGGTTCACTCAAAACAGTTATTAAGTATCACAAGCTGTTCCTAATGATTCTATTGCTGAGACTATTTAAACTCCCAAGAGGGGAGGAAAGATTATTCACCTTGAAATATATGTCAGGTGGATGTCAAAACGTGTAGGTGCTTACCTCCAGCTAACTATCCTGTGAAAATCAACTGCACACGGCTACCTTCTCTGGTGAGAATTTGGATGGAGCTAATCGCCCTCCTCTTCAGGATTTCCTGCACGGCCTCACCTACAGCCTATCCAAATCACACTATTCATCTGCGGGCTTTACCTTGTGACCTCCGGATCTCTCTAACTGCACAGAAACACCAGAGCGGCTTGTCATCTATCAATGCATGTTCCCCGCTGGCCAGGTCAAGAACAGAAGCCAGCCATCCATACATGCGGTCTGCCATCACCGCCTACTGGACTCTCACTCTGCCCCTTATGGCACACTTACACCTGAGCTGCAGGTAATACCCATGCTGATACAATGACTATTTGAATGTGTCTTGCAATTGCTGCACATTGAGCATATGTACTCTTACAATGTTTCCCACTTGGAAGCCCCTATTAATAAGGAACTTTACATCCTTCCCTTATATTGCAGTGTTTCAGACTCCAGGACATTCTTAATTCATTATTGACACTAATTGTTGATACGTTGATAATTTATTATGATTTTGCATTGTACAGCTGCTATTATAATGATATATGCCTTTTATTCATTATTGTATGTCTTTTTTTATTAAATAATTGATTGATTTCTATTCATAACTGTTTTGAGTGAAATTTATTTGTGCTTTCTAGACTCTGTGGTTGCTACCATTGTTCTCAGCTGTATATAAACATGGGTGGGTACGTTATTGGGGGAGACAGCACCGTGATTACTGCCCAGCAGGACCCATATCCAGTGGCTTGAGCAGCTGCTGGTGGACCATTGCCAGGTTGCCTCTAGATAGGCGTGCGGAGGGGGGAAAGAAGAATATGGACAGCTGGCTTCTACTTTGTATTTGCCCGGTGGCTGCTCCATTCCCTCTCCAGCTGCCGGGTGTGGGTTCCACAGTGGGGAGGATTTGCCTGGCGGCTGCACTGTCTGTTTAGCCAATGAGCTGCTGCTATCTCTACAGTGGTAAGGTAGGAGGTTTTACCTGGCTGCTGCTCCATTCTCTCTGCAGCCACCGGGCTATCTCTAGCTTGGTGGTGGTGGGGTTGGGCAAAGGGGAGATGAGGAATTGCGCAGTGGCTGCTCCATCCTGTAGCACCATGAGCTGTTACTCTGATTCCTTGTCAGCTGTTCTACCTCTTCTACAGCCACAGGGTGAGGGGGCCACCGGCACGGGGTTGCCTGAGCACTGCTTCCAACAGTGATCGGCACAGGGGTTGGATCAAAGGGAGCATGCACTCTGGAGGCACATGGAGCCTAGGTATACCTTGCTTGGCTGCCTTCCTGGGGATAGCACACCTGTAATACAGCAATGTACATGTATTTATTTGTCTTGTGGATTTGGGTCAGAAGCAGTTGGGAGCATCTGGTGGACACCACACGCTGCTGTTACCATGGGGATGTAAACATACTCTGCTTTGTTTGTGTTTGCCAGTATGGAACCCTCCTCCCAGTGGCTACACTGGGATGATTCCACTTCCGTTGTGATGTCACTTCAGAGGCCGGACGTGCGGTGTTAGAAGCCAGGGACCCGCAGGAGAAGGGGTGGGAGAGTCTTGATAATTTTTGTATTTAAATTTGTAATGTTTGATTCACTATTGTATGTCCTGATGAAGGGGTCCTGGACCCTGGAACATTGATTAAAGCACCAGTTGTTTCACCACTGTAAACAGTCTATCTATCTATATACAGTATGTGTGTGTGTAAAGCTGTTGTTCCCTGCTGGATAGCTTTATAACACAGTTGTTCTGCATGGGTCTGATTGGTGTATGTCTGTGTGAAGCATAAATTATTCTGGGAGTCAGGGGGAAGGTGCTTCTGATTCTGAACTAGTTGGCCAGGTGACATTGAGCTGCTAATGTTTAGCTTAGTGTCAGAGATTCATATGCATTTGGGAAATTGTAGATGTAACATTTTCATCAGTAAAAAACCATCTAACAAGTGCAATTGATATCACATATGTTTTTTGTAAGGACAATCTTACAAAATAGTGTCATTCATGGGATAATTTTTGCTAGCCATGATTCGCATGGCAGAGACCAAACGCTGTCTTTTGGGTTGGTGAGTGAGCTTAACTGGCCTGTAAAAATTGGTTTATTTGCACATGTGGAAAAGTTATGCTGGGTTAATTGTGAAGAGAAACAAGTGTACACACAGTTTAATTATTTCAAAACAAACAGAAATGTTTCTGAGGTTTGTTGTAGCAGAAACAAATTTGGCTAAAAAGCACCAAATGTGTTTCTCTGTGATTTTACTTGCACTTGTTAAGTTTGGTTGTGGAACAGACTTTTAAGCACATGCTGCTAAAGGTATCTGTGTTGGTCTGTATAAGCCCATTAAAGAGACAGTGCTTTAGTTATGGGTGGCTATTGTAGTGCCAAATGAACAAATGTTTTAACTGTATTGAAACACAGTGTGGTACAAGTAAACCAGGGAAATTTGTTCCTATGTGTTTTGTGAACAAACAATTAATTTGCAAGACAGTTTAAACCCACTTTTTTGGAGTTTTGTGCCTAATACACAGTTGCCGCTAGTTTATATAGGCTTCCAACTACTGGCTTGCTGGTGCATGATAAGAGAGGCCCAATTTTGCTACTTAGTCAGAGAACAAGATGGAGAAAATCCTCCCAGACTTAACTTATCTAGCTGTGGCACAACAGGCTCAGCAAGCCCACATGCTAGCAGTTGCTGAAGACCAGGTGGAGAGCAACAAACTGCTGTGGGCTGAGCTCTGTAAGCTGCAACTGGATGAATGCATGCCTGCTGTAATGCAGAAAATGACCCAATCAGATAATGTTGAGGCATTTCCGTTGTCTTTTGAAAGGATGGCAACTTGGATTAAATGGCCAATAGAGTATTAGGTTGTACAACTGGCTTCTTATTTGACAGGTGAAGCACAGTGGGTCTATGTGGATATGCAAATAACTCAGGAGGCAAATTATCAACAGCTAAAGACCTCAATTCTGGTGCAAATAGGAGTAACAGGGCCTGGGAAAGCAAAGTGATTTTGTAACTGAGCCTGAATGAAACCCACCAGACAGAATCATGGAAATCCTGGCAGTTGACCATTGTGTGTGGAATCTAAACCGGGAACTGCAAAAATGGCTCCTGCAGAGCGATCTTCAGTCATTTGAAGAACTGGCAACAGTTATTGATTGTTTTTATGCTCTGAAGAAAATGGGCTGGACATCAAAGAAAGGAGTCAGAAAAAAATAGATGGATTGTTCGGTGGGGCAACTAGACTCCACATTCCCTGTTTGTTTGACCTAATCCTCTTTAATGGCAAGAGCAGTGATTTTCAACCTTTTCAACTTTAGGCAAACTACAATATATTCTTAAATTGCCAAGACACACCATCTGGGGATGTGGTGTTCATGACTAATGATAACATTGGCTCTCACATAAAAATATACACACATAATGGTGTCCAAAAAAATAAAACACACTACATTGGCCTCCACAGGAATAAAACACACTACATTGGCCTCCTCATGAATAATATGCACTACAATATAAGTACCCTGAGCTGACCACCATGGTACACTTGGCAACCCGTTCGTGGCACACTAGTGTGCCATGGCACAGTTGTTGAAAAATGCTGGGCTAGAGCATGGCTATTCTTAATGACCATCCTGATATGACAAAAGGCAGTATTGGTATTGGTGGATTTGGGCAGTGAAGTTATCCTGGTGTCCAGCACTCAGGTTCCAGAAGGACTGATGGACCGACTGACATCAGTAAAGGTCCTGTGTGTCCATGGGGCCACAGAGGAATATGACCATGTCTGTCCTCACATAACCATGAGAGGAAAACAGTGCAACTGTTAGAAGCAATAGCACCAAGGTTGCCATATCCCATTATTCTGTGATATTATAGTCAACCAGATCAATTCAGACTTGCTGGCACCTGAATTACCAGTTGGACATCCGACCCAACATGATCCTTTTGCTCACATTCTGGAACTAGAGGGAGAAATCAGAAAGCAGCAATATATGGAGCCTGGGTGCCAGGCTTTGGCTGCAATCAGACCAGTGCTGCATTCCAGAGGACATGAGGTAGTTGTCCTGGCAGGAGAAGGAAGCGAAACAACAGAGACTTTGCCAGTTGGAGAAGAAGATTGGTCTCCTGTACCCAGGACTGTGTCATTCCAAGACTTTGCTCAAGACCAATTAAATGATTGTGCATTAGAAAGTTCCTTCAGATATGTGGTGAAAGTGAATGGAGTGTGAAAGGCTGAGATGCCAGCCCCATGTGAATAATACTTTATACTAGAATGGGAAATGCTATTAAGGTTGCCAGTGGTTCATGAGAAAGTACTGTAGATAACCAGCTATTGGTGCCACAAGTACATGTCCCTTTAATATTAGTGGCAGCCCATACACACCTTATGGGGAGACATTTGTGGGAGTAAAAACCCTAAATAAAGTCCTCCAGAGGTTTTACAGGACAGGAGTCTACATGGCCATTAAGAGATACTGCCAAGCCTCCACAGTGTGTCAGTGGACCATTCCTAAACCAGATTTATGAGCTCTTCTCATACCTCATCCAATAATTCCAGGACTTTTTGAGCAGGTTGGCATGGATATAGTAGGTCCCTTATAGAAGATGGACTGGGGCCATCAATATGTTCTGATAATACTTGATTATGCTACACAATACCACTTAGATATATTAAGTCAAATACAATAGCAAAATAGCCACTACTAGTGTACATGTGTTTTGGATCCCTAAAGAAATCCTAATGGAACAGGGAACACCCTTAATGTCAGGCTTAATGAAAGAGTTGTGTAAGGTGCAAGGGGTACAGAGACTACAGATCTCGGTCTATAACCTGCAGAATGATGGGTTGGTTGAGTGGTTCAAAGGACCCTTAAACAAATTATTAGGTGAGGTTTGGCTCAATAAAAAAAATACTAGATACTCTGTTGCCCTACCTCATGTTTGCAGTACTGGAGATACCCCAGGCATCAAAAGGGTATAGTCCCTTTGAACTTTTAATTGGCAGACAACCCCAAGGAATTTTGGATATTCTTAAAGAAGGCTGGGAACAACAGGGACCCATGAAACCAAATGTGGTACAGTTTGTAGCCCAACTGTGTGACCGATTACAATGGGTCAGTCTATTGGTTAAGCAACACCTGGAAGAAGCACAGGGAATGGTACAAGAGGTGTTATGATACCCAAGAAACCAGACACACCTTTAATCCAGGTGACAAGGTGCCCATTCAAGAAAGTAAGTTGTATGCACATTGGCAAGGCCCTTATGAAGTGATAAAGGCTGTAGGACCTGTTAATTATCAAGTACAGCAACTGGGTAGATGGCAAATAGAACAAGTGTCTCACATCAACCTGTTAAAGCTGTAGGCTGTGAAAACTCTGACGCTAATGTTGAGAGCAGTGAAAACTGAGGACTGCTTAGTTCCCATAGAGTCTTCCCTGACTTTGACTAAAAACAGCAAGCAGTGGAGATGGTAGCTTGGAATAAGGATGTTTTTTTTAATATACCAGGGTGTTCCAAAATAATTGAGCATTACAGTATATTGTTACTCCACCAAGAGTTGTAGTTAAGCATTGGCTGTATAGAATACTGGTGGAGGACATGTTGCAACTTGGGGTAGTGGAAGAATTCACAAGCGAGTGGAATAATCCCATAGTGCTCATGCCTAAATGCTTGGGATCCATTTGCTTCTGTAATGACTTTAGAAAATTAAATAAGGTCTGTAGGGTCCTGATTCAGACCCACTCACTAGATGAGTTTGCACGCAGACATCAGCTGCTAATATATGCCAAAGAAAGCAGTGTTCACATGGCAAGACATTAGTACACCCACTATGTCTTAGCATGCGGTGGCAGATCGATCGCACATGAGTCTATGATGCCCCCTTTTCTTTTGCAGCACAAGTTATCTCCAAGAAATGTATATAACAATTGGTAACATCGAGAACCATCGGAGGCATACTCAGTGCTTGTGGTTGACCCTAACCTACCTCAAGCACTGTGAGTGCTTCTGTGCTTAAAACAGCCAGGTAATGTGTACAGTGATGCTGCCTTTTAATTATGCATGCCTTAGAAATGGTGTTTTGATGCTCAGACATGCCTGCATTTGCAACACCACTCCCCCATTTTCAAGGACCTTCCCCTGTCACCCCCCACAAATGGCACATTCTGTCAGTCAAACAAGTGAGCAGTCTGTGTGTTGTGGGTGATCACTTCCTGATAGCAATGACTGGCTTGTGCATGCACACTGTGATGCATACACATGTGCAGATAGCGACAATTGGTCAGCAGCGTGCGAATGCAGCCTAAAAACCGGGTCTGAATCATGCCCTAGGTTCAATGCCATTGCAATGCCACAGGTGGATGAACTGTAATATATAGTAATGTAATATAGTCATCTGGCCAAAATAACTCTACATTGAGGAAGCACTAAGGCAGCTGCTTGATGAAAACTGTTATAAACAACTATTTTGTAATCCCATCGATAATTTTTTAATTCCCTACAATAGGTTTATTAACAAGGTGGTAAGAGAAGGGACGATAAAAAAACAAGAATACAACTACTTGATGGTCAAAAACCCAAAAGTCCCTACCTTTTATATGCTGCCAAAAATTCACAAGAGAAATAATAAACCTCTGGGCAGACCAATTGTCTCTGACATTGGGCGTCTCAGTGAACAGGCTAGCACATTCATTGACCTACATCTGAGGGAATTTGTAGTGAGCCTACCATCCTATATTCAGGATACATCAGATGTGCTATGCAAAATCACTGGCATCAAAATTAGGGATGACTGGCTGCTGGTTACCTTGGATGTCGAGTCTCTATATACTAGTATTGATCATCAGATGGGCCTGAAGGCAGTCAACCATTTCCTGAATATGAGGGACAACAAAGAATTAAATGACTTTCTCCTGGAACTTCTGGAGTTCGTTCTGTGCAAAAATTATTTAACTTTTAATGACAGGTTCTATCTACAAATACATGGTACTGCGATGGGCGCAGCTTGTGTGCCCACCTACGCAAATATGTACTTAGGTTGGTGGGAACAAGAATATGTTTTGGCCTGGATAATGAATCCTACACTGAAAATGCCATATTATGGGTTAGAAACATAGATGACATTCTACTCATTTGGAGAGGATCAGAGTATCTCCTACAACAGTTTATCAATAAATGAAATAATAACAACCTGAATTCCCATCTAACCATGGAAGTAAGCAAAACAGAAGTGGCATTTTTAGATCTAAAAATCAAAAGAGATACGGATGGAAATATTCATACAGAGTTATACCCAAAAAGCACCGCAACAAATAGCCTCCTTCACAGTACAAGCTCCAACTTCCCATCTATAGTGCAAAATATACCAAAAGGCGAATTTTTACACCTTAGACAGAAATTGCTCTGACAATCGAGTGTTTAAAGAAAGAAGTATCGAATTAAGCAGAGATTGAGTTATGGGGCTATAGTCATCGTACCATAAAATGAGCAATACAGCAGACAGCTCAAACAAATAGGGAGTCACTTATTTTTCCAACAAACAAAGAGAAACCAAAAGGAGTTGGTAGTATGCGCTTTGTAGGAAATTTTTGCAAGGAATGGAGAGATATTAAAAATATGACTAACAAGAACTGGCCATCTTACTAATGGACACGGATTTAAGAGAAAGAATACCGAGTCAAACATTGATGAGCTGGAGTAGATCCAGGATGATCAAAGACTCCATAGTTCAGAGTCATTTTACAAGAACCACTACAAAGACCTTGCAGGCCAAAGGATCATATGCATGCGGAAGCTGTAAAGCTTATATGATCAAGAAACACACAGTGGAAGATAAATTGGAAGAAACATGCTCAATTGCTACGTTCCTTATTTGCAATACATCTGGAGTCATCTATTGCATAGAATGCGTTTGTGGATTGAGGTATGTTGGGATGACTTCAAGAGCTCTGAAGCAGTGAATCTTAGAACATGCTGGTAATATTAGGAATTTACTAATATGAAACATATAACAACATTAGTGAAACATGTATATAAGAAACATGGAGGACAATTAAATTCTATCAGACCCTATGGTCTTCAAAAAATAATTTTGGGGATCAGAGGAGGGGATGTGATGAACTCACTATTGCATAAAGAGAGTGAGTGGATCTTCAAACTCGTAATACTTGCCCCATATGGTTTGAATGAGAATATAAACTATGGAGCTTTTCTTTGATATCTCATGGTAATCTTTTTGATCCCTCATGTTTTCTGCCCCTTTTTCCCCTTACAACTCATATACTACCAATTATGTATATGTTGTTAAATGTGGATGTATACGTGCATATACAGTCAGGTCCATAAATATTGGGACATTGACAGAATTTTCATATTTTGTCCTCTATTCACCACCACAATGGTTTTGAAATGAAACAAACAAGATGTGCTTTAACTGCAGACTTTCAGATTTGATTTGAGGGTAATTACATCCAAATCGGGTGAACGGTGTAGGAATTACAACAGTTTCAATATGTGTCTCCCACTTTTTAAGTGGCCAAAAGTAATGGGACTATCAACTCAAAAGCTATTTCATGGACTGGTGTGAGCTATTACCTCATTATTTCATTATCAATTAAGCAGGTAAAAGGTCTGGAGTTGATTCTAGGTGTGACATTTGCATTTGGAATCAGTTGCTGTCAACTCTCAATATGAGATCCAAAGAGCTGTCACTATCAGTGAAACAAGCCATCATTAGGCTGAAAAATCAAAACAAACCCATCAGAGAGATAGCAAAAACATTAGGTGTGGCCAAATCAACTGTTTGGAACATTCTTAAAAAGAAAGAATGCATCGGAGAGCTCAGCAACACCAAAAGACCTGGAAGACCACGGAAAACAACTGTGGTGGATGACAAAATAATTATTTCCCTGGTGAAGAAAAACCCCTTCACAACAGTTGGCCTAATCACAAACACTCTCCAGGAGGTAGATGTATATGTGTCAAAGTCAACAATCAAGAGAAGACTTCACAAGAGTGAATATAGAGTGTTCACCACAAGATGCAAACCATTGGTGATCCACAAAGACAGGAAGACCAGATTAGAGTTTGCCAAACAACATCTAAAAAAGCCATTACAGTTCTGGAACAACATCCTATGGACAGATGAGACAAAGATCAACTTGTACCAGAGTGATGGGAAGAGAAGGAAAGCAACTGCTCATGATCCAAAACATACCACCTAATCAGTGAAGCATGGTGGTGGTACTGTCATGGCGTGGGCATGTATGGCTGCCAATGGAACTGGTTCCCTTGTATTTATTGATGATGTGACTGCTGACGAAAGCAGCAGAATGAATTCTGAAGTGTTTCAGGCAATATTATATGCTCATATTCAGTCAAATTCTTCAGAACTCATTGGACAGCGCTTCATAGTGCAGATGGACAATGACCCGAAGCATAAGGCAAAAGCAACCAAAGAGTTTTTTAAGGCTAAAAAGTGGAATGTTATGCAATGGCCAAGTCAATCCCCTGACCTGAATCCGATTGAGCATGCATTTCACTTGATGAATACAAAACTGAAGGGAAAATGCCCCAAGAACAAGCAGGAACTGAAGACATTTGCAGTAGAGGCCTGGCAGAGCATCACCAGGGACGAAACCTAGCGTCTGGTAATGTCTATGCATTCCAGACTTCAGGCTGTAATTGCCTGCAAAGGATTTGCAACAAAGTATTAAAAAGTGAAAGTTAGATTTAAAATTGTTTAGTTTGTCCCATTACTTTTGGCCCCTTAAAAAGTCAGAGGCACATATAGAAACCGTTGTAATTCCTACACCGTTCACCTGATTTGGATGTAATTACCCTCAAATTAAATCTGAAAGTCTGCAGTTAAATCACATATTGTTTGTTTCATTTCAAAGCCATTGTGGTGGTGAATAGAGGCCAAAATATGAAAATTCTGTCAATGTCCCAATATTTATGGACCTGACTGTATGTATATGAATTTGTATATGTATGTATATGTACATATGCATTTAATATTAATATGTATTATTTTTGGTCTGCTAACTACTATCGGATCTCTCTTTTCCAGCTAGAATGATGTTATCTTCTTTTTCTCTTTCTTTTCTTGCTCATGTCTGTTTTAATGTTAGACTTTCAAAACTACCAAACATTTTCTCCTCTATAGAACTCACAATACATACATTTCTTCCAGGGATCCTATCTGCAGAAATTGATGATATATACTTGATGTTTTTTGCAATTAATATTAGTCTTCTATCTGTAACCTTAATTCTTTGGCTTTTGCCATGTCGCTTATTTGTTTATTTATTGATTTTTGGGCTTCTACCATGTATATGTTTATAATTATTTTATAATTACTTCTGTTCTTTATTTTTATATATTATATTTTTTTTTCTACTCAAACATATACCCAAAGGAACTCTGCATTTCTCTGTAATTAAAATCTTCAATCATTAAATGTTCACTAACTTTTGCCAAAATGGCTATAATCCAATCAACTTTCTGACTGTCCTTAATACACACTCATACTGATGTATGAATGTTTTGTTAAGTACCATGGTAAATAGAACAACTTGCTAACCAATTAGGAAGGAGTTATGTTACAACTACCAACCTGCTGAATGGGCTTGTTAATGTCCATTAACATTGGTATTGCTAATATTACTATGTAACGTTATATGCATACCCGTGATGGATAACAGTATGAAACAAGCTATCTATGAACTTATTAACCTAGGATATATAGCTATTGGCTATGATATCTGTCTATCACAGGATCATCATAAATAGGCCATGCATATATGTGCCACCCATAACAATGATTGGGTGGAGGATTCAGTAGCCTGGACATTACGTTCCATTGGCTCTGAACCCTGTCTAACACAGTGTGATCAGATGACAAATGTCCCACCCGCGGTGGTGTTTAATCATTAGAATAAACATTTGGGATGCCATTCACATATCCCATCCACAGCTGTGATTGACTCCTAGATTTGGCAGCTGGGAAGCTTGTTTTGTTTTACAAATTGCATCCACCACACTGATTGGTTGGAAGGTCCAGCTGCTGGGACACCACAATCCATTGGCTCTGAGTCCTGTCTGTCACAAAGGTGACCAGACGTCATATGTCCCGCCCACTGTGTTGATTGGGAATCGGACCCGGCGGTAGCTGGGACGCTTGTTTTGCATATCGCATCCACCACTTGGATTGCTTGGAAGCTCCGGCTGCAGGGACGCTGTGAACCATTGGCTCTAAGTCCTGTCTGTCACAAAGGTGATCAGACGTCATATGTCACTCCCACTGTGGTGATTGGCTCTCGGACCCAGTGGCTGTTATGCCGTGAGTCCGTACTTCCTCATTTAAGCACATGCATTTCTCAATACACGAGACCATGACCAAGCTTAAGGGGTGAAATGCGTGTTGGTTTATAGGGACATTGGTTGTGCATACACCAGATCCCTACTATTCGAACAGCTATTCTTCATATAGACCTCTAAATACAGGTACCTTACTATTTTCTTACTGTGCCTCCTTAGAGATAGTAGGGTTTAACCCTACCAAGAGAATCATTCCCCCATATCTCAATATGGGAGATACAACTTTTCCCTCCCAGTACTTCCATCTGGGTTTCTTATAGTGAGTATTCACTACCTAGGACAAATGCTCAGTCAGAACCACAGTGGACTGGAACAGAGGAGTTTCCACTTCCTCTCTGATTACATATAAAATTATCCTTAGGGTTAATACCTGTGGTAGGTGTATTACCAATGGATGGTTAAAACAATATAATTTATATGATGTTGTACGGAATATATGATAAGAAAATAACCTTATTTTCTTAATCCAAATACTTATTTGGTTAAATATATTGTCACCCAGTTTTTAAGTTGCACTATGCTCTATATACACAGTTGTTTTATTACTGATCATTACATCTCCACTATCTAAACTCACTATCTGTACTCTCATCAGCCCCATATCTTGGAACTGACAGCAGATGCAGGAAAATCTTTTTATCATACGCTTTGGGATAAGGGACTCTCATAAACTATTCTCTGCCGACGGGCAAATAACTGACAGCAGATCCCTATCCCAAGTAAAGGTGTATGCTTTTCAGAGCTGACTATACATAATCAGTATCAATTCAATATCATAAATCTGAAATTAATGTGCCTGGTTTCTATCTATATTAGCGATCCATAGGCAACTATTATTTGAAAAATTGATGCTGGACAATATATGCAGTGTAATACTTGTAACTAAAAGCAGGTTCTCAGTTTGTGATGATTTCACCTGTTTTAAATTTCCTTTTCTGAGTTGATAGTTGGAAATATTACAAGAGCTATTTTGACTTCTTTGTATGCAAATGTACAATGAACTTTGTTATGGGGTTTGTCTGATGTCATGCAATTGATGCAGCTATTATGACATATTCATCTGTCCCAAATACCTTTGATTTAATAGGTGAAAAATTACAAGAGTTACTCATTTTCACCTTTTGGATGTGATACAGATCTGTATATGAGTAAGTGTTGGATCATAATACCATGATCTTTATTTAATAACTTTTTATGTGTATGTCTAAATATCTTTATATTTTAGGATATTTTTCTTCTTAATAATGAGATGTATTAAAAGTTAAGTTTTATAACTACAACATTACATATTGAAATTAGAGTGCCCCCAAAAAAGAGTCTTCTTTTCCTCTCTCTGTTGTCGATTTGTATAGAAAGACAGAAGGACAAATTTTTGCTTTTATATAGTAGATTAATATTCATAAAAACTTGATACACAAAATAATTTATGAAAGCAAATGTGTTTTTATTTATAATACAAGGGGCAGAATTACCAAAAGACATTCTCAAATACAGTCTTCCTGCCAAGACACTGCCCCCTCTGCATTGAAGTAGGCCAGCTAGTCCTCCTTGACCTGTTTTGCACACACAGTATAGAGGCCACCATGGGAAACCATGTTATAGACACATATGTCCACATATCACTCTCGTCTATGCCGTTAGTAGGATCTGCTAGTGATGTAGATAGTGGCCATAGGTAAGTGGATTTCCACTAAAGCAAATTATGAAGGGCACAGCAGGCCAAAACCACCCACTCAATTTTGTCTACATGTAAATTAATTGGTGTATTGAATATGCAAAACCTACTACACATGATGCCAGAGACATTCTCCATAGTGTGCCTTGCCTTTGATAGTCGATAATTGAAAATCCGCCTTTCTTTAGTCAATCTCCTTTGAGCAAAGGGCTTCATTAAGTGTTCATGCAAAGCAAATGCCTCATCTGCTACAAACACAAAACTGAGTTTTTTTTGCATTGGGAGGTAAATGTAGGCTTTTGGACATCATCCTTTCATAAAATACAGTGTACTTGATAAACCCACCATCTGATGCATGGCCATTTTTCCCCATCCAAATATAAATATTCATTGTTCGCATTAACAGTGGCCATCAACACTATACTAAAAATACATTTATAATTGTTCTACATACAGCAGTACAAGTGTTGGCAGGTGGTGTTATGCAGATAAGTTCCCACATATTGCCTCAATGCAATTTGGGAAATTTCAACTTGACTCGAAGTCATGTGCAATTAATTGCCAATCCTCAATTGTCAAAGGAAACTAAAAACAAAAATACAAAATTAAAATATAGCTTTAAACACATATATCTGTCCAACATCATATAGCATAAGGGCAGAAATCGAAAAATACTTTGGGGGCATAAAGTGGAGACGAGCAGCAATTAGCATTAGGACAGCAAACTAATAACACTTCAGGGGCATTCACTGTAGTCCAGCAGCAGTTATCATAAGGGCAGATAACTAATAACACTTGGGGGGCATACAGTGGAGTCCAGCAGCATTTAGTATAAGGGCAGAAAGAGAATAACCCTTGGGGGGCATACAGTGGAGTCCAGCAGCATTTAGTATAAGGGCAGTAAGCGAATAACATTTGGGTGACTTACAATGGAGTCCAGCAGCATTTAGTATAAGGGCAGAAAATGAATAACACTTGGGGGGCTTACAGTGGAGTTTTTAAGGATTTAGCATAGGGGCAGCAAATGAATAACACTTGGGGGGAATTCTCTGCAGTCCAGCAGCATTTAGCATAAGGACAGCAAAAGAATAACAGTTCAGGGGTATACAGTGGAGTCCAGAAGCATTTAGTAGAAGGGCAGTAAGAGTATAACACTTCGGGGGCATACAATGGAGTCCAGCAGCATTTAGCATAAGGACAGAAAATGAATAACACTTGGGGGCATACAGCGTAGTCGAGCAGCATTTATCATAAGAGCAGCAAACAAATAACACTTGGGGGCACACAGTTGAGTCCAGCAGCATATAACATTGAGAGACATTAAAAATTGTTCTTACCTTGAATTACTGCACCTTGAGGATGGTGAATATCTCTTTGAAGGTCTCTTGTACAATGAGACCCAAAGCTTGTGTTGAGATCACTGTGCCAAACTTTAGTTCAGCCACGGATCTGCCAGTCACCAGGAATCGCAGAGTAGTGATCAGCCTCTCCTCAGCAGGTATGGCCCTCCGCAGCTTGGTATCCTGTGATGTATGGCATCACTAGGCCAAGAAATTCCTGGAACGTGGCATCATCCATCCACAGGAAGCTCTGGTAGTCTTCTGGATTATTCTCCCAAATTTCCATTAGCAGTGGTATGTGTGAGAGAGAATTCCTCTGCAGCAGCCACTCCTTCATCCAGCATGAGCAAACCTTTCTCCGCTTCACAGACCTCTTACTGGGGAAATGAACTAAGCTCTAAAACGTGGTAAACTGGAGAGTAATAAACCACCAGCCAATCAGCTCCCAACTGTCATTTTTCAAACACAGCCTGTAACATGACAGTTGGGAGCTGAGTGGCTGGTCGTTTATCACTCTCCAGTTAATCAGAGTACATCTCCCACTATATCTGTTAACAGCACAACTCCAGCATATGCTGTCAGCATACGATAGCGAAAGGGATGCATAATGAGGCAAAGTAGACACAGGGACTGATTCAGCACAGATCACACGGCTGCGATCGCACATACCCAGCCGATGCAAAAATATGCTAATAACTGCAATCGCACAGCAACCGCAGCACTATACCTAAACGCCCACCACTTTATAAAGCCACCCACTTCCCTTGACATGAATCTGCAAATCATGAAAACATTGGTAAATGTCGATTAACATCAGAACCATATGCACAATTGTAGTTGACCTGACCCTGCCGTACAAGCTGCTAAACTTCCTGTCACCATCTAGACCTCTGCCAGCATATACAATTGCAGGGGCTTAATTATATATGGCCCTGTAAAGGCGTTCAACACAAACACGCCAACTTTCCATCGACAACCCCACCCTCTCCACCCCCAAATGGTCACTTCATATCAATCACTATGCGCTTGGACTGCATGCTCATTGTGATTGATTTCCAAAGCATAGGTATATGCAGAATGCAAACATTGGCTGGCTGCGTGCAAACACAGCCATGCGATCCAACCTGAATAAGGCCCACAGTTTGTTTAAAGGCAAGCCAAAAACAAACCAGAGGAAATTAGCAATGCAACATTATTCAGCAGGTATAAAGAACCAATGTTCCCTCAATTTAAATAAATTATAGTTTGAAGGGTAATTAGGTGAGTGCAGAGTATGTATGATTTTTCTTTTTAAATGATGTTGTCACATACATGAGGTAAATTCAGTGAATTAAAGCCTATTATTTATATACATATTATTATACTGCCTACAAGGGCCAGCCCAGTCACCCATCTTCTCCACTAAGTCACTCAATCTTTTGGCTAAAAACCACTGTTTGGATACATTATCTGCACGTCCATGCTATGCACACAAGGACATACAATGCATATGTCTGGCATCAGTTGGATATACCTGCAATCTATTCATATGTTGCCTTGCTCACAACAAAACGAATGACGAGTCTACAAAACTAGTACATTAATATCAGGGGGGACGTTAACAAACCTATTACATTTTACATGAACCCAAGATTAAACATATTCACATTCACATAAAGGTGCTTTGTGAGGTGTTTTCAGTAACTTTTTGAAATGTACTGTGAGCCTGATTCAGAGGTGCACGCTATTTGCGTGCACTATCTCTGAATCGGGGCATCCCTACTTTTTTTATTCCGGCCTCCAGGTCACTTGAACAGCTGTGGGTGACCACCCACAGCTTGTGCGAGTGGCCTAGAGATGGTCGTGATTATTGCGACCATCTGCATTGCGAGGAGACCCTTATGGTAGGGTCTCTGCACTTGCAATGCCAAGTGGACTTCCGGCTCTAATAGAGCCGGAAGTCCACTACTGACATCACGAGTGATGTCAGTAGGGCCGCCCACAAACGGCAGGTGTTCTTTCGGGAATGCCTCCGTTTGCTCAGCCACCCCCCCTACCCGCCTACAAAATGGGGCAAGCTGTCGATCAACATCGACAGCTGCCCCGTATTGCTGCAAGCTCCAGAGCGAGTGAAGATCTCACTCGCTACGGGGCTCGCACACGCGCATTGAGCATGCCGAGCATGCGCACTGGGCCACCATCGACCCGCGAGCGGGTCTGAATCAGGCCCTGTGTCCCTATCTCTCCCCTGGCTTTGTAAGTATAGTCACCATTTTACATTTCAGTATATAACAAAGGTGTAATTTCATTCCTGAAAGCATTAGTTTATTGCATTGTTTCGCTATTTTTTTTGTTTGCCTGTTAATGTATATTTGTTATAAAAATACAAAAGCAGCCGTAGTATCTGAGGGTTTAGAAGTGAATGTCACTCAGAGCAGTTCTAAATATAATTGCAACATTTATTGACAAAATGAACACATGAAAAAACAATATTAAAAATAGCAGCTATTATAACGTATTGCAACAATGTGAATTCAAATGAGCAAGCAATGGTACTTCAATAATCAATTTATCCTGGAGTCCAGACCCCTAAACAAGTGATGGCTATAATAGTGTTCCTCAGTTAGAAAAGAGTTTCCATATGGGGTATATTGAAGATGGTCCACGCACTAGTGCAATAGAATTCCAAATAAACATATATTGTGTGAATGTTCCACAGCACTGGGTAATACCTGCACAGGTGTTGGTACCGTCCCATGTTATGCTGAGTGGAAATCCAGCAATAGCGGTACAGCAAACCACGTCCACAGATGGCTGGCTCCGGTGTTCAACCCAAGCTGTGCGGAACTCAAGTGGTGATGGGAAGCCGCTCTGGAGGGTCCGTGTGACCGATGTATTCTAGAGGGTTTCAGGTGGAAGTTAATTCTGCAGGTGGATGGGAGACATGAATGTGAGGCTTTTGGTAAAGCCGCTCACAGGCTGTGACACCTGGAAAAGCTGTCTCCGTTTCAGTCTGCCAAACAAAGTGCAAGTGCTTCCATTCAGTGCTCACAGTATTTAGAACTGCTCTGAATGACATTCACTTCTAAACCCTCAGATACTACGGCTGCTTTTGTTTTTTATATCCTATTGTGTTGTGGTGAGAGTGACTCTCTCACTCAGCTGTGTTATATCTGGAAGGGTTACTTTAACTCCTCAGCACCTGGGCCTAATTTCGTTTTTAAATGTATATTTGTTATATGGGGAAGAATTAAAGTTGAAATTGAAGAGGACATATTAAAAAAAACATATGATATCTGTTTCGTTTTAACTTTGGGACTTCCATATTGTATATAATATTATAAGAACTACTCAGGAATTATTCCATATGTGAATCACAGTAAATTCCATCCCCATGCCACATATTTCTTATATTTACATGTATGTTTAGGCATACAGTAGAACGCATGTTATATGGTGCATACACACGGTCAGATTTTTCCTTCAGATATGAACGAAAATGATTTAAAAATCGTTCAGTCGTTCATATCTGAAGGAAAATCGTTCATATCTGACATGCCTGAACGATGGACGATCAACGATGCGCGTTCCCGATGGTCAGATAACGATATTTGACATCTGATGTGTTTGCAGCCAGACTTGGACGATTCCATTCATTTTAATGCAGTCAAAAATCATTCAATCGTTCAAATCGTTCAAATCGTTCAAAACTTTGGTAAAATCGTTCAAATCGTTTAATCGTTCAATCGTTCATCTGACAAATCTGACAAGTCTGACAAATCTGACCGTGTGTATGCTCCAATAGACTTAGAACTCAAGTCTGATGAATCATGAAAAAGAAAAATCACACATAAGTATACATATTCTAGCATGTTTATGTAGTAAGTGCTATCTTTGGATGGAGATTAGAAAGCTTGTCATCCTGTATGTCTTACTGAACAGAGCTTTGCTAAATATCTCAATTTTAATTGGTATAGTAGCTATAGCCTGTTATGTTATATTCCAGAGTAAAGTACTCACCTGTGCAATATGCTACATAGCAATCTTGTATTCCACTCAGTTCATATACATAATATCCAGCAGGACAAGCTTTAATCTGAATAGTTGCTGACCAGTGACAACAATCGTCATTAAAGTTGGAACAAGCAGTGCGACTTATTATACCATCGCTAACCATCGGATGGGATCCACTCAGCCACATTGGGGCAGTAGTACCACAACTCTGTTTTGGCACACAGTATTCTGGCATGTTAATGCCTCCTTTGCCAATAAAGCGATACCATCCACTCAAACCTTTGTCACAATGAAGACTATAGCTGCCTACATTAGATGTACTTCTCCAGATGTCATTGAGAACAATGTGACTTGAGCATGGATCAGAACATTCGATGCCATCTCCTATGAACCCATCATTACAGACACATTCAGCTGAACCTGTAGAATCATCACAGTTAGCATTTGGGTCACATCCTGCAGTTGCACAGGGACTTGCAGCTAGAGAAGAAAAGTGCAAAAAATAAAAAGGAAAATATTATTCCAATGCAAACCACCTTTACATACTGTATAATACATAACATGCAGTTTTCACTGATTATTCCAACTTTACTATTTCTTAACAAACAAAATAAAACAAAAAACAACAACAACAGTACAATGCACTGTTTTGAGATGAATAGATCAGATCTCTTACAAACCAAAACTAATTAGAAAGAAAAACAATATCAAGAGAGAGATCTGGCATTCATTTGTAAATATACTTCACACCCATTGGTGTAACTATGGCAGGGTGAGTGGGGCTTGTGCCCTGGGAACCGTGGCAGACCCAGCAGAGGGGGGCACCGCTGGCCAGGACATTGTACCCGCACCGCCCCCCCGCCACCATTGCACTGGTCTGGACTGTGTGAGGGCTACTGAATGAACAGGCAAGTGTGCCTGCAGGGGACTGTAGGGGGAGCTGCAGCAGAAGTGCGCAGCCCATCCCAGGCAGTCTTGCCATTCAGAGCTGCCGAGGGAGGCTAGGATGATTGTGCTTCCCCAATGCTGTCTCTGCTCCAGATCAGCCACTGCAGCCAGGTAAGTAAGTATTTTTTTTTTGCTGGTAGGGAGGAGTGGGGGTCGGACTGCTGTGGAGGGGGATTGACTTTCAATTGATGTCAGCCATGCTTTTACTTAGCTGGCTGCATTTGTGTGAAAGATGTGTGTGTGTCTATGCCAGTGTGTGTGAATGTGTGTTATTGTGCATGTGTCACTGTGTGTATGTATCTATGTCAGTGTGTGTCAATGTTTATGTGTGTCAGTGTGTGTGTCAGTGTATATGTGTATCTGTGTCACAGTATCTGTGTATGTGTGTCACTGTGTGTGTGTATCTGTGTCAGTGTGCGTGTAAGTGTATCTGTGTCAGTGTGTGTATGTGTATCTGTGTCAGTGTGTGTTAGTGTGCATGTGTATTTGTCTCAGTGTGTGTGTATGTGTCAATGTGCATGTGTCAGTGTGTGTGTGTCACTGGGTGTGTGTATTTATGTCAGTGTATGTGTGTCAGTGTATCTGTGTCAGTGTGTGTGTCTGTGTCATTGTCTGTATCTGTGTCAGTGTGCATGTGTCACTGTGTCTGTATCTGTGTCAGCGTGTGTATGTGTCAGTGTGTGTGTCACTGTGTGTGTATCTGTGTACTGTATCTGTGTGTGTATCTGTCAGTTTGTGTGCATGTGTGTCAGTGCGTGTGTGTCACTGCGTGTGTGTATCTGTGTCAGTGTGTGTGTCGGTGTATCTGTGTCAGTGTGTCTGTCAGTGTGTGTGTATATTTGTCAGTGTGCATGTGTCAGTGTGTGTATGTGTGTCAGTGTGTGTGTGTCAGTGTGTGTGTCAGTGTGTGTGTGTCTGTGTCAGTGTGTGTATCTGTGATGGTGTGCTGAGAGATGACACAGATGGGAGGCTATGGTATGGCTGAGAGATAACACAGAGGGAGGAGTCGATGGTGTGGCTGAGAGACGACACTGTGTCTGTGTATCTGTGTCACTGTGTGTTTGTATCTGTGTCAGTGTGCGTGTATGTGTATCTGTGTCAGTGCGTGTATGTGTATCTGTGTCAGTGTGTGTATGTGTATCTGTGTCAGTGTGTGTGTCAGTGTGCATGTGTATGTGTCTCAGTGTGTGTGTATGTGTGTCAATGTGCATGTGTCAGTGTGTGTGTCACTGGGTGTGTGTATTTGTGTCAGTGTATGTGTGTCAGTGTATCTGTGTCAGTGTGTGTCTCTGTGTCACTGTCTGTGTATCTGTGTCAGTGTGTGTGTGTGTTTCACTGTGTGTGTATCTGTGTACTGTATCTGTGTGTGTATCTGTAAGTTAGTGTGTATGTGTGTCAATGCGCGTGTGTCTCTGTGTGTGTATATTTGTCAGTGTGCATGTGTCAGTGTGTGTATGTGTGTCAGTGTGTGTGTGTCATTGTATCTGTGTCAGTGTGTGTCTGTCAGTGTGTGTGTCTGTGTCAGTGTGTGTATGTGTCAGTGTGTGTGTATCTGTGTCAGTATATGTGTGTCTGTGTCAGTGTGTGTATGTCAGTGTGTGTGTATCTGTGTCAGTGTGTGTGTATCTGTGATGGTGTGCTGAGAGATGACACTGATAGGAGGCGATGGTGGGGCTGAGAGATAGCACAGAGTTGAGGAGGCGATGGTTTGGCTGAGAGACGACACAGAGGTAGGAGGCGATGATGTGGCTGAGAGATGACACAGAGGGAAGAGGCAATAGTGTGACTGATAGATGATGCAGTGAGGGAGGGATGGAGGTGATGAAGTGCTAAGAGATGATGCAGGGGGGAGGCAATGGTGTGCTAAGAGACGACGCAGGGGGGCAGGTGGTGGTGTGCTTATAGATGATGCAGGGGGGAAGCAAATGTGTGCTAAGAGATGATGCAGGGGGGAGGAAATGGTGTGCTAAGAGACGACGCAGGGGGGCAGGTGGTGGTGTGGCTGAGAGACGATGCAGGGGGGAGGTGATGGTGTGCTGATAGATGATGCAGGGCTGAGGCAATAGTGTGGCTGAGAGATGACACAGGGGGGAGGTGATGGTGTACTGAGAGACAATGCAGGGGGATATTGTGTGGCTGGGAGATGCAGGGGGAAGGAAGATACAAAGGGGAAGGAGTCTTTTTGAATCGCTGTTGTATGATGATGACCCTGTTATTATTCTTACACAAACAGGCATCTTCCGGATGATGTGGCCTACAGTACGTGAAAAGTGAATACCGACTGAAGACGCCATCATCCCAGGGAGGATATATCTCTTCAGAGGTACCACATTGTGAGAAACCACTGTATAGGTAAGTTGCATATGGAAAGGAAAGGAATGTTCCCAGAGTGACGAGAAAAGGCTGGCGTGTCATGTCGGCACACACCATTTTCAGTGACCACGCTTATTCGGTATGTGACCACGCCCCTTTGGTATGTGACCATGCCCACTTTTTTGCCGCGCACCTGCAGTGCACAACATATTTTTTCATTTGTGTGTATGTGTGTATTCTAAGAGAGCTTTTGCCCAATAAACCACTCATTATCTATACAAAGAATAAATCCTTAAAGAATATATTTAAATACATTTTTAAAGACAACTAAGATTCCTACCATCAGTCTGATAAATCTCCAAGATAAACAATGGATACCATCTAGACCACCAGGCTTTTACAGATGTGGCAAGAATAGATGCACAATATGAACTCATATTCCTAGATGAACCAATACTATAGATATGAGTTTTAGAAAGTAACCATTTACTATCAATAGTTTCACGAATTGTGATTCCATCTATGTCATCTACTTATTAACATGAGAATGCGGTCTAAAATATGTATTTTTAAAAAGAAATTCTTGGAGCACTGTCATAATATTATTAACACATTTCCTAACAACAGTGTTTCTAGGGCACTTTACTGAAGTTCACAAAGGTGACATCAGTAATCTATCTATCGTTGGTATAAAACAGTTCCCGAACACTCCACGTGGAGGAGATAGACATAAAATCCTATGCCACCAGGAAGTCTACTGGATGTTCAAATTGAATACTCTACATCAAAATGGCCTCAACGAATCTGTGGAACTTAACAGTATAATTTGATGCAATTTACTTCAGATGTCTTGGGTAGATAGGGTCCCTATCACCATAACAATACCCAGAGTATTAACTTCAGGGTTATTATTTATTTTGGTAATTGGCAATTCATTAATCCATATTCTATATATTATTATTTAAAAATTACATATAATAGTCTTCTATTCTAACAATCTATGTATGCTTATGAGGGCCCTGGGTGAAAATGTGGTTTTGCACTCTCTCTCCCCCTCTGTTTTAAGAAGATTCCTTCAGTGCATAATAAACCTCTATGTGTTTTGATACATTTTATTGTATAATGTATGTTTGATCTAATATTTATTGCTAACTAAACTGATTGTTATTAGTTCAACCCATACAAACCTCTAATTTCTACTCCTCAGATATATTACCTGTAATTTGGCAAGATAATTATTTTAATGATTTTAGTGTCTTTGAATATCGCAGAGTCACGTGATCTTTGTTTACACCACGTAATTCCACAAATGTAGCAACTATGGAACCTGTTCAACAACAGATCTGCATTCATTAGAGTCTGCCACCTGTCTGTGGAACTGCATATGAGTCACGGACACATGACTGGCTCTAACCAATTGGATGGTACCTACACGTCACGGGTCACATGATTGCGACTGGGGAATAATGAATACATTTATTTACTTTACTTTAATTATTAACAATACTCATTTTTATTTTTAAATGTTATGTTGAATCAAGATATGATTACATACCCTTACCCTAGAATGTATTTAATAATTTACAACATGGCTTTGTTAATTATTTATAGACACCTGATAATGATTCACTCATTAGAGCATTATAAGTATTGGAGACCCCTATGGAAGTCCAAACATTTGCTCCTGATGAAGGTGTGGGTCACTTCCACATGGAAACGCATTGAGCCCTACTGCATTGGATCCCTCACTCACTAAATATGTATAAGAAGAGGACATCACTGGATTTATGCCATACAGATCCAGACCAGCTAATTGAGTGGAGATACCACTGGACTGTTTCTATTGCTACAGGACACAAACCTTGTGGGGATGCCTTGCTAACACTGCCAGAACTGGTAATATTGCTCCTTTTTCTACCTACTGGATAAATAACTGGGAGATAAACTTTTAATTGGCTTTTGGATCCAGTGGCTCTTAATAGTGAAGTGCAGGTTATCCTAAAGCTGGGTACACGCGTAAAGATTTCCTGTCCAACCATCCAACTAGTTGATTGGTTGGAATGAAAATCTGGTAATCTATGGGAGTAAATGATGATCAGCAATTTGCTCCTAAATGCCAGAAAACAGATGAAAATGGTCGTCAGACAAGTTTGTTAAATGTTTGATCTAAACAATTTGTTCAAACAGTTTTGGTCCATTTTCCGGCATTTGGGAGGAAATTGCTGATTGTCATTTGCATTCATACCTGACCAGTTTCTAAGGGTCAGATTCCATTAAGAATGGGAAAAACACTATATGTATGTTCAATTAATCTAATGGAGCTAATCATTAAATACAGATAACACAAGACCAGTATTCTAGAAAAAGAAATGGAAGATATAAAGAAAGAATTGGAACCTTTTCAAACTAACAAAGAATATCAAGAAAATGATTCAATTATCAATGAAAGGATTGTAAATTTAGAAAAAGTTATTGTAGAGAACAAGAAAAAGAAATTTAAAAGGGATCTATATGATTATTAGAATAATATGGTTAGAAATTACAAATGTTCTAATCTCAAATTACAGAATAACAAAGTGAGATCAGACCATAGAAAAACTATATCTGAATTAGGCACAGGAATGCGTCAATTTAATGATAGAATGCACACGAATCCCCATAAGATCACCGAGAGTAAATGGAGGGCCCCTAAATCTAGTTTTCCATCATCTAAAGGAAAACAATATGAACACATGGGGATTCGGGTGCTAAAGCCAAGACAAACCATCAATTCAGTAGAAAAGTGACTCAATCTCCTTATAAGGATTTTCAGGAAGAACCACCATGTCCCAATCATTGGGAAACAAAATATCATCTCACAAGGAACTCAGGGATATCAAAAAGGCATTGAGAAAAAAGTTTAGAGGTTGCAGAGGAGGTACACATACTAAAGAAAAATATAAGAAGGACTTATTTATTTATTACTAGTTATTTATATAGCGCACACATATTCCGCAGCGCTTTATAGTGCAAATGTGGCCACTCACAATACTCCCTGCCCAGTGGAGCTTAATATTCCTTACCACATGCACACAAACTAGGGTTCATTTATTTTATTTTTTTGGTGGGAGCCAATTAACCTACTAGTATATTTTTGGAATGTGGTAGGAAACCAGTATACCTGGAGGAAACCCACGCAAGCAGAGGGAGAATATAAAAACTCTGCACAGTTAGGGCCATGGTGGTAATTGAACCCACAACCTCAGTGCTGTGTGGCAGTAATGCTAACCATTACACTATCTGTGCAGCCCACAACAACCCTGAGTGGTAAATCACCTGAGCCCTCTGTGCCTCCAAATGTGTTCAACATATTTTTGAAAAAACATAGTCAGGATGAATTATCCTTACTACAGTAAGTAGAGGTTTGAAATTTGTCCCGACGAACGAACCCAATATTTTTGACCTATTAGTAGATCTTAATAAATATGTAAGAACATTATGTCACAAAAGATATTTTGCAAATAAGAAATTAAAGAACAATCAAGATGAGTTGATTCCTATTATTTTAGATTCTACGGATAGTCTGCCCCTTTCTATATTACAGGAACTATGGGAAGAAGGTAACACTGAAATTCAGGACACAACAATGAAACTATATGATACTTCACTTCAAAATTCCAAAAACTTTAAATTGAAATCTGAATTTTTTCCTATTTCAGCCAAACATAATAACAGTTGTTTTATAAGATCAACCTTGAGGATTTTAAAACTCTATGTAATAAAACTCCAAAAAGATCAGCATACACATCGAATCTAAGTAGAGCTAAAAAAAAGAGCACTTCGCTCATTGACTAAAGATTCCTCAATAATAATAAAGGAGGCTTATAAGGGTGCGGGATTGGTAGTCCAAGATAGGATGGACTGTCTACAAGAAGCTTTTAATCAGCTAAAGAACACTACCTTCTATCAAACTCTAGATCGGGATCCAACCACATCCTTTTTAGCTGTGTTCAAATTATTGTTGGATCTTGCCCTACAACACGGGCTCATATCCAGGGAGGCATGGCATTTCCTGTTCATTCCCTTTCCCACCATTCCGGTGTATTATCATTTACCCAAAATTCACAAATCTCTCACTTACCCCCCAGGTTGCTCTATAATTTCCGGTATTAATTCACTCCCCTCTAACCTTTTATGTTGATTCTTTTTTACAGCCCCGTGTTCCTGTCCTTAGGTCCCATCCCAAAGATTCCACCCATTTTCTACAACGCATTCAAACATCAATTGGAAAGAAACATGCATTTTTAACACTGGATATCCAATTCCTATATATAAATATTCCTCATAAATTAGGGATTGATAAAATCATAGCTCGTTTTTCCAGAGATGGGGACCTAACATAGGGAAAAAAATCTTTTCTCTTGTCATTTTTTCATTTATCCTTTCGCACAACTATCACATTTTATCCTTAAAGAATATACTTGCCCCAAGTAATTTAAAGACAACTAAGATCCCTACCATCAGTCAAATAAATCTCCAAGATAAACAATGGATACCATTTAGACCACCAGGCTTTTATAGATGTGGCAAGAAAAGATGCACAATGTGCACTTATATACCGAGATGAACCAATAGTATAGATATGGGTTTTAAAAATTAAAAAATGTACTATCGGTAGTTTCATGAATTGTAATTCCATCTATGTCATCTACTTATTAACACACGAGTGCGGTCTAAAATATGTAGGCCTTATCACTAGAACAATTAGAAAAAACTTCATGGAACACCTTAATAATATTGTTGACAAATTTCCCAACAACAGTGTTTCTAGGCACTTTACTGAAGTTCACAAAGGTGACATCAGTAATCTATCCATCGTTGGTATAGAACAGATCACGAACACTCAACGTGGAGGAGATAGATAGAAAATCTTGTGCCACCAGGAAGTCTACTGGATATTCAAATTGAATACTCTACACCCAGATGGCCTCAATGAATCTGTGGAACTTAACAGTATCATTTGATGCAATTTACTTTGGATTTGTTGAGTAGGTTGGGTACTGTTATGGTGATGGGGACTCTGAGTATTAACATCAGGGTTATTGTTTTTTTGGTAATTTGCCAATTCATTTATCCATATCCTATATATTATTTAACAATGACATATAATAAACTTAAATTCTAATAATCTATGTATGCTTATGAGATCCCTGGGTGAAAATGTGGTGTTGCACTTTCTCCCCCTCTTTTTAAGAAGATTCCTTCACTGCTTAATAAACCTCTATGTATTTTGATGTATTTTATCGGATAATGTACTGTATATTTGATCTAATATTTTATTGCTAACTAAACTGATTGTTATTAGTTCAACACATACAAACCTCTCATTTCTACTCCTCAAATAATGATTTTAGTGTCTTTGAATATTGCATAGTCACGTGATGCTTGTTTACACCACGTGATTCCACAAACGTAGTAACTTTGGAACCTCAGATCAAAAACAGATCTGCATTCATTAGAGTCTGCCGCCTGTCTGTGGAACTGCTTATGAGTCACAGACACATGACCGGCTCTAACCAATTGGAGGGTACCTACACGTCATGAGTCATGTGACCAGGTAGTGCTCACATGATCATGACTGGGGAATAATGAATACAAGTATTTACTTTACTTTAAGTATTAACAATACTCATTTATATTTTTAAATGTTATGTTGAATCAAGATATGATTGCCTACTCATACTCTTGGATTTATTTAATAATTTGCAACATGGCTTGGTTAATTATTTATAGACATCTGATAATGATTCACTCATTAGAGCATTATAAATATCGGAGAACCCTTTGAAGCTCCAAACATTTGCTCCTCATGAAGGTGTGGGTCACTTCCACATGGAAAAGCGTTGAGTCCTACTGTATTGGAACCCTCACTCAATAAATATAAATATATATAAGAAGAGGACATCACTGGCTTTATCCAATACAGATCTGGACCAGCTGACTGAGTGTAGATACCATTGGACTGTTTCTATTGCTACAGGACACCTGCTGGATAATAAACCGGGACATAAACTTTTAATTGGCTTTTGAAAAAAAGTGAATTTCAATAGTGAAGTGTGGGTTATTAAATTATTTATGCAATTTCTGCACTTATATTTGCATATGGGTAGTTGTGGAGCGCTGGTTTAGATAACCACACAATTTATAATAACAGTCAATTTATTATACTATAATTACATATATCAAGCAGTAAAATATAAGCATAAAATATATAAAAAAATTATACAGTCCATTGCTATAATCAGTTCAAGCTCTATATTTGATTGTTTCCAAGATTCCTTTCTAAAAGGGATAACTCAAAAGGGAGACCAAATGGTATCATGTAGGGTGGGTGAGTAATCTTCCATTAACTCAGTGCCCATTCTTAATAAATCTACACATGAGCATGGAGGTCCCCAAATGACAGGCAAAAATCTTTTTTTGATATATAGACTTCAAAATAATGAACTTATCCACTCATTATGCCTTAAATTGGGACATAAATGTGCAATGTGGAATGGATAGTTAGTATCCATTCCACTGATGGAAGTATCACACAAAATTGCTCTCATCCGCTCGTCAGCAGGAGTACTCACTGATGGACTCACTGATGTACACACTGATGGAAGTATCACACTGATGGAAGTATCACACAGAATTGTGTACTCACTGATGGAAGTATCACACAGAATTGCTCTCGTCCGCTCATCAGCGGGAGTGCAAACAAATTCTGGATCTGCTGTGCAGTCCGGTAATGCCGTTGATGGACACAGTCTGTGGGGATGCAAATGAGTTCAGGATCTACTGTGCAGTCTGCTGAAGCTGCTAAAGGACACAGTTTGCGAGGGTGCAGACAAGTTCTAGATCCACTGTGCAGTCCAATATAGCCGCTGATGGACACAGTGAGTAGGAGGATGGTGAGGGGGCCACTGCTCTCTTAAGTGGTCTGACACTGAGCAATATATGCAGTGTTAAGTTACCTCCATCCCGGCTGAATTGAAGTGCAAATACAGGTGAATCTGTGAGATTAGTCTGGGGGGCTTGAGCTGTTCAGATTCTCCGTCCTTGATGCGTTACTCTGGGAATGGCAACCCAGGTATCCTCAGAAGGTGTAAGTCTCACTGAGATGGTTGCAGCTATTTAAATAGCTGTAATTGCTTACTGATTAGTGATTAGTGTAGATTTCCATCAGATGATTTAACTGGTTTCAGTGAGGTTAATTAGCACTTCTATAGACTATTGTGTATAGAGCTGATAACTTCCAAAAAATTCCATATATATACAAACTACGAATAAAGAGACTTTGTGTTACTCAGTACACTCAAATGACTATGATAATAAGATAAAAGAATAGAATGGGACATTAAGAGTTCTCATACAGTACTCCTCTATTTTGTTATTTGTAAGAATATCAATATTATTTAAGACGATATGCCAAATTCATTTTTTACTCAATTCATTTATGGAGGAGTAAATTAAACAAGACACATTAAATGATATGTTGTATGAGAAAAACTAAGTATACTAAAAAGACCGGAATATATAGATAAGAAAAAAAAATATCATAAATAAGGTTTATTGATATTAAACAATTTTTTTCTCTGGATCTAAGAGATATTCCAAATTATCTCTAAAAAAAACTCATTTGGGACAATATGTATGTTTTTTTTTCCCTTTTAAATTTATCTTATAGGATTTTTTTCCCCCATTTCCTTTCTACATCCTCAGATGTCTAGATGTAGAGTACACCTCAGTTTCATCTTAGAGGTGCACCAGGAATTATTTTGCATCAGAAATGATAGCTTTTATGTAGAAAATACCAAAGATAACAAACACATTATGCAGACCTGAGAGTGCATAAACATACAGTACCAGTCAAAAGTTTGGACACACCTTCGCATTCAATGGTTTTTGTTTAATTAAATTATTTTCAACATAGTAGATTAATACTGAAGACATCAAAACTATGAAAGAACACATATGGAATTATGTTGTAAATACAAAAGTGGTAAACAATTCAAAATATGTTTTATATTTTAGATTCATCAAAATAGCCTCCTTTTGCTTGTGTGACATCTTTGCACACTCTTGACATTCTCTCAATCAGCTTCATGAGGTAGTCTCCTGGAATGGTTTTGAATTAACAGTTGTGACTTGTCAAGAGACAATCTGTGGAATTACTTGCCTTCTTAATGTGTTTGAGACCATCAGTTGTGTTGTGCAGAGGTAGGGTTAGTACACAGTGGACACCACTATTTGACTACTGTTGTAATCCATATTATGGCAGCAACCACTCAACTCAGTAAAGAGAAATGACAGTCCATCATTACTTTAAGACATGAAGGTCAGTCGATACGGAAAAATTCAAGAACTTTGAATGTATCCTCAATTGCAGTTGCAAAAAACATCAAACGCTATGATGAAACTGGCTCTCATGAGTACCGCCCCAGGAAAGGAAGACCAAGAGTTACCTTTGCTGCAGAGGATAAGTTCATTAGCGTAAGCATCCTCAGAAACTGCTACTTAACAGCACCTCAGATTAGAGACAACAAAAAGTCTTCACAGAGTTCAAGTAGCAGACAAATCTCAACATCAACTGTTATGGGGAGACTGCGTGAATCAGGCCTTCATGGTCGTAATGCTGCGAAGAAGCCACTACTGAGGATGAACAACAAGAAGAAGAGAATTGTTTGGGCCAAGAAACATAAGGAAGGGGCATTAGACCCATGGAAATCTGTACTTTGGTTTGATGAGTCCAAATTTGAGATTTTTGGTTCCAACTAGCGTGTCTTTGTGAGACGCAGAGAAGGTGAGCGGATGGTTTCTGCATGTGTGGTTCCCACTGTGAAGCATGGAGGAGGAGGTGTGATGATGTGGGGGTGCTTTGCTGTTGACACTGTTGGTGATTTATTCAAAATTCAAGGCTCACTTAACCAGCATGGCTACAACAGTATTCTGCAGCGCCATGCCATCCCATCTGGTTTGCACTTACTGGGACCATCATTTGTTTTTCAACAAGACATTGATCCCAAACACACCTCCAGGCTATGTAAGGGCTACTTGACCAAGAAAGAAAGTGATGGAGTACTGCGTCAGTTGACCTGGCCTCCACAAGCACCTGACCTAAACCCAATTGATCTGGTTTGGGATGAGTTGGACCGCAGAGTGAGGGAAAAGCAGCCAACAAGTGCTCAGCACCTCTGGGAACACCTTCAAGACTGTTGGAAAACAATTCCAGGAGACTACCTCATGAAGCTGATTGAGGAATGCCAAGAGTGTGCAAAGCTGTCATCCAAGCAAAAGGGGGCTACTTTGAGGAATCTAAAATATAAAACATATTTTGATTTGTTTAACACTTTTTTGTTTACATTATAATTCCATATATGTTCTTTCATAGTTTTGATGTCTTCAGTATTAATCTACTATGTTGAAAATAATTTAAATAAACAAAAACCATTGAATGAGAAGGTGTGTCCAAACTTTTGACTGGTACTGTATATGCATTGTATGTAAAGAAAACTTTGTGTCTTACATTAGTGCATATCTAGTATTATGCAAAGATATAATTGAAGAATACAGAATGATGGTTTATTTTTAGTTAACAATGGCATAATTTGTAATATTCAGATTCGGAAGGCCAGTGTATAGTACTGTCAAAAATAGATATACCCTATAATACACAGTAGAACCTCATTAAAACATATTATTCTACTTCCGTTCATATAGAACAAGAGATGTCACACACCCAATAATATAACAAAACCACCTAAAGGGAGGGGGAATACCCTGTAGATAGGTGTACTAATAGGACAATGGTTTCTAGATATATATGGTCTGCACACATAAATACATGATAAATCTATACATACTCACTGTTGGATTACTAGTACTACGGAAAGATTGTTCCTGAGTAGTAGGTGCATTTTCCGATAGTGTAGTGGGAACGCTACTCCTGTCTAAAATACACTAACCACCTCATGCCCTCCATATAAATAGAGGTCACACAGAACTAGGTTCTATATTGTATTATTCTATATATTATCTTATCAGAATCAGAAAAAAAGGGAAATGGACACAGGAGATAGCGGTTTTTCTAATTGTGGTTTTATCACTTTGTGTAACAATTGACATCAAGAAGTTAAAAATATTCTAGAAAAGTACTGGCATATTATAAAAATGGATCCAATTCTGTCAACCCATATACCAAATAGAACAGAGATACTTTTTAAAAGGGCTAGAAATTTAAAATAATTTTTATCTCCTAGTCTATTGCCAAGTATAGAGGATTCTAATAAGAATCATTTTTTTAATCCAATAGACTGGTTTTATACATGTGGAAACTGTAAAGTTTGTCCACACAGTTTAAAAGGAAAAAATACCTTTAAAAGTATTCATGAAAAATAATTTAAAATTAAGGGGTTAATCAATTGTTATACCACTTTTGTGGTTTACTTGTTGATTTGTGGATGTGTAAAATGTACGTTGGGAAGACAAAGAGGTTATTAAAAATTTTAATTTTAGAACATTTGCGCAATATTAGAAATAAGATTGAGAATCACAGTGTACCTAGACACTTCAGACATTGCCTAGACAGTAATCCACCAAATTTGAGATTTCTGGGCATTAAACATGTTAAAGTGGGTAAAAAAGGAGGAGACAGAGAAAACATGCTGGCTAAGAGGGAGACTTTTTAGATTATTACATTAAATACTGTGTGCCCCAATGGACTTAATGAGGGGTTTGAAAATACTCCATTTTTAAAAAGCTAATATTTCTTCTATTTAAAGATTCAAAGAGTTAAAATCCCTTTTGTCCAAGGTGAAGAGGTATGTTTTTTTGTTACTATATGATTTGGCTATGTTGTAAATTGTATCAATGTATTATGATTTTTATTGTACCAATTTTATTGGACCCATTTTTATTGGACCCATTTTTATTGTACCAATTTATGTTGCTATGTTTTAGATAGACTTATTACGTGAGAAGAAATCCCTGAAATAGATGATTCTATGTTCTTTTTTATACCCAGTGCATTATGCATATCATCTAATCTTCTAAAAGCGTCCCACATAATATGTCTTTTTTAATTTTAATTTTATTACTATTCCTAATATAATATTCATATTATATTGTATGGATTATATAATGGAAACATTGTATCAGTATATTTGTAGCTCTATGCGTTTATATGCATTTTTTATACGCGGGCATGGTTTTTATATGTGTTTACATACAGTATATAAATGAAGAATTCCATTAATTAATTTAATGTAATGAGATAATGTTGTGCTGCATATTTTTTATTGGTTCATGAGTTCTATTTAACTGCCCTCAACAGATCACCAGCCAGCCTCCTGACAAAGTCCTAGTGACGAAATGCACAGGGGCATGGACTGGTAATCTATCTTTTTGTGGTTAGTGCTCTGGTGAAGAGTTCCTGGACACGTTGAGGACACCGGTCGGGAGCACCATTCCATTACTCTGCTGTCAAACTCTGTGGTGGTTAACTGCTTGTTGTGGTACGCACGCTCTGCTTGTTTTTACTTGCTAATAAATTTTATCTTGTTGATGCATGATGTATTCTTCTGTTTTGTTTTTAGATACTTCCCATCTGGATTTGGGTAATTATGGGGAAGATGCCGGGCTACAATACTATGGTGGCCAGTGCTGTGATACATGTATGGGACATTCTGTTGCTATATATTGGCTAAACAGACTTTCACCTGTTGTGCAAATGAAATTCAGAAAGGTGTCTTTGGGTAAATCATCAAAATCTGCGCACTGACTTTATATATATATATATATATATATATATATATATATATTTATATATAATAAGTTATTGTATATGGCCTTAGCAAGTGAAGTATTGTGCAATATATATATATACCTCCACATGCTCAAATGGGCTCTTCCAATAACCCTAAGGTCTGAATAGTCCCCTGTGTGCATACAATGCAGTGCAATGTGCTATAAATATTATAAATGTCATAAATACTACAAATGTCCCTTATACACATTGAATAAATAAAAGCAAAAACATATAAGTTGATATAGGCGCAGGAGAATCGATAATAATTTTTAAAAATGTTCTAAAAACACTCTAAAAGACTATGCTCTACTCCAAAATATGCAATAAATCATAAGGTGCTTATCTTAATAGTTAATTTAGGCATGAGACAGCTTCCCTACACTTACATATACCTTTATTAAGGTGCATGCCCAATGCTCCATTATATTTGGATCAGCGGACACCCTTTATTTACAGGAAGAAAGCAATATTTTTATATATTTTTTTGCTTGTCATTAGCTAACTTCTTGTTTATCTATATTTAATCTGAGTTGGTGCTGGTACCCTATACATCACTATACAGTATGTATGTATATACATAGTTACATACACATGTATATATGTATATATATATATATATATATATATATATATATATATATATGAACAAGGAACATCCGGCACTCTATAGTAGAAACTATAACTGGCTCCGGTGCCATGTCCAAATCGGTATTTATAATAACAGGTACAACAAACGGCACTCAAGGAGACTAAACAAATGCTGAGACTGAATGCAGTATGTTAATCAACATTTCGGAGTAACCTCCTTTATCAAGACTGAATAAAAAAGCAATGCAAACATGACATATATAACTTACCACCAGCGTGACATGTAGTGGTTCATCCCGCCCTCCGGACGAGTCCCGATGACGTCACCCATATCCCAGAGAGACGAACGGGAACTCATCAGGGCAGAGTGATCCACAACAGACATAGTGAAGCACCATCACCATGACAACCACAAACAAATCATCCAGAATGAAGTCATTAGGGCTAAATAATGCATAAAAAAAAATCAAAAGACCGCTGCATAGCGGTGTCCAATGGCATCAGCATCATATAAGAAGACCTGGTCGAACTACTAGCCATTAAACCAATATCCAGTGCACCATGATATATATAATAAAGTATCACAAGTCACCATATATGTATGACTCATAGCAGGCAAGGATAAGTAATATGAAAGAAAATCACTATCCCCACTATCACCACCTTGGCACATAAGAAAGATAATAACATACATCATGTAATACATCAAGAATAAATCAAGAATCCGAATCGTTGTTCACATGTCTCCTAAAAAATAGAGACAGTTCCTGAAAGTCAAGGGTGCATCGTTCAATGCATTCACAAAGCATATATTTCCAAAAAACATGAGTGACAGAATTTCATTAAGACCCTTAGGATATACAGTTTGAAGTTTGTATATCCATTGGGCTTCTTTTTACAATAGAGACCGATCACGATTACCACCCCTAAGATCCGGTGGTACATGGTCGATCATTTTATATCTAATCGTAGAAAGATTAAGTTGGATTTCTTTGAAATGTCGAGGCACAGGTTGATCAATATTTTTTCCATCCAGTGCTGCTCTAATGCTGGACCTGTGTAACGCCATGCCGTTCATCTCTCTGGGATATGGGTGACGTCATCGGGACTCGTCCGGAGGGCAGGATGAACCACTACATGTCATGCTTGTGGTAAGTTATATATGTCATGTTTGTATTGCTTTTTTATTCAGTCTTGATAAAAGAGGTTACTCCGAAAAGTTGATTAACATACTGCATTCAGTCTCAGCATTTGTTTAGTCTCCTTGAGTGCCGGTCGTTATACCTGTTATTATATATATATATATGTGTGTATATAAAAAAATGTGGGCAAATATTGAACACTCGCAAATATGATGAATAGAGGGTGCTCGGTTGTAATAAATGAATACATGAACTGTACCAAAATGATGATACCAGAGAAAACCAGCACACCAAAAATATAAAGCCAAAAAATTTATTTATGAACAATGCATGTTATCACAATGCCGACTCCACTACAGTGATTCAATGTTTCAGTCACAAATCAAAAAGTGCAATGTGCCAAGTATAGTAGCAAGAAAAAGGGATACTTGCAAACTGCCACAGTCTGGAGTCAATACAGCAGGACAATACAGCAGGACATTGTGTCAATACAGCCCAATGGCCATTTCAGTGCTAACCCGCCACCCACCACTAACACTATCAACCCACCACCCACTGCCTAGGGGTGGCGGGAATAGCTCCGGGCTATAAGCCTAGGCCAGGGGTACCCTGTAGAGGGGGACCCCTTTACTGTGTGGTCCCCAACTCCCCAGGAATCCCTGGCCTGGGCTGACTAGCGGTCAGGGCTGATGCTGTGGCTGGGGGGCCCGGTGAAAGGGCACCTCTGGCTGTGGCATCAGTTCCCTGCTAGAATGGGTCCGGAGCTGGTTTTAAATATGGGGGAACCTCATGCAAATATTTTTCTCCCTATATTTAAAACCAGGTCTCTCCCTGCTGCCTGGTGCTGGTTCGGAAATTACAGTGTAACCCTATACATTTTTCCCTGTAATTTAAAGAACCAGGACTGGCTGGCAATTCTGGGGCTGGATATTATTATGGGGGGGACCTCATGTCATTTTTAAAAAAAATATTAACACTATTGTAACACACTAGCCATTCATAAACATACACAAATCACACTGAATGGAATTTTATTTTATTGAGGTTAATAATACTGTAGGAACAAAAACAGACACATTTTATGTGAATTTAGCTGTTTTTATGATATTTTAAGAAAAAATCAAGACCCAAACCAAAACCGAAAAACAAAACACGAAGGTAAGGTTTTGGCAAAACCAATCCAAATCCAAAACCAGGGTAGATCCAGATATGAAACAAAAACACATGGGTCGGCGCACATCTCTAATAGATATATGTATATATTTATATTATATATATATATATATATATATATACACTGTGTATGTATACATATATATATGTGTAACTAGCGGATTCTTAGAGCGCCAGAAATTGTAGTTTACTATAAAAACTTAAATTAGTGAATACCTTACCAGGGAGAACAAGTAGAAAAAGGTACCAAAAGTGTGTGTGAATATTAACAAACAAATGCAGGACAGAAAAGGGGCACTCCGCGAGATTATATGGGGTGTCAGCTCAATCCAATAGAAACTACAGGGTGGTAAGCCCCTAGTGAGAAATAATATAGATAATAGAACTGGATCAGAGCACCAAAAAGTTCCACACAGTAAATATATTGACATAAAAGTACAAAGAGCAAGTTCTAATGGTACATATATACCAAATGACCTATTCAGAAAGAACTGAGCTGTTTAGATAAATATAAGAATATAGAAACAATGCAATTTATTAGTAAAATAAGAAGGGGTACACACATGAATATCATGCAGACAAAATAAAAACAAATAACAAAATCAGACAATAAAATAATAAAAGCATGGATAAGAGTATAAGAGCAAACACAAATGAGTGTTATAAAATCATAAATGTCTTATCTTATTTTTAAGAGGAGTGTATCAGTGAGGTGCAGGCTCACTGTCTGATTTTGTTATTTGTTTTTATATTGTCTGCATGATATTTATGTGTGTACCCCTCCTTATTTTACTAATAAATTGCATTGTTTCTATATTCTTATATTTATCTATACAACTCAGTTCTTTCTGAATAGGTCATTTGGTATATATGTACCATTAGCACTTGCACTTTGTATTTTTATGTCAATATCTTTACTGTGTGGCACTTTTTGGTGCTCTGATCCTGTTCTATTATCTATATATATATATATATATATATATATATATATCCACAAAAAGAAGGCGGCACTCAGGGACTTGTCACATCATGTAAATAACAGTGAAACTTTACTGCATAAATTAACTTTTCAGGGATGTGCTTCCCTTCTTCAGGACAGTAAACAATCATGAATACAGTGAAACATTAAATAGGTGCACTTACCAATCGTGGAAACAGTTGTCGGAAGTGACGTCGTGGTTGACTCCAGCTCTTCTATGGAAACATAATAAACAAGGCAGTGTTACTGCTAATACTTAAAAACCACTAAAAACATAAACAACATTAATAGAGTGACTAAAAACTGTTTAAGACATGTGTACAATCATGTCACATGATAATGTGAGAAAAATAAACTGCTCAGGCATTGTGCAAATAAGTATTTGCAAATAAGTGCATATGATACTTAATGATAAAATATCAATCCATAATATATCTCTCAAATATGTATGCAACATAAAATATTAGATTTATATATAAAAAATCCTTATGTGAAAATATATTAAATTAAAAGATTATTGTATATGAAAAGACTGGGCAGCCAACATGAGATCTCCTATTACAAAGTACATCTGAATATCATAGAATGTAACAACAACTATAATCTAAAATTTCTATATAATATCTCAAGTAACTTTGATTAAATAAAATATATTAATCATAGAGAATCATTTAACCCCCTGGGTTTGACAGTGTCTAAGCCGAAAATCTAACATGATTCTAAATGTAGAAATTTATGTGCTCTGTTACCCCTTCAAATCGATTCAGGTTCTTGATCTATAATTTTGTATTCCAAAGTCGCCATTTGTGAGGACATGAGATGTGTGTTAAAAATGTAATTTGCAATGCTTTTTAGCCCTTGATTTTTAGCCCTTGTCCATATGCCAGTTTTATTCCTAACCAGTAGTGCAATGTAACACCTCACAGAGCAAAAGACATCATGGGTTAATTTCCACCTCTGCAAGGGACACTCTGGACTTACACCCCCTTCCATTTGCCTGCCTTTGTCCCTCAATGGAGTCTGGCTGACTGTACAGAGCCAGCCCAGTGAGTGTTTGTCAGAGAAGTAATATCTTGGGGAGGTAAGAGGAAGTTACTGTATAAGGGACTCAAACCAATCAGGAAATGGTGCAACTCCCCTGGGTGGTCACAAGAACTGTGGGAACTTGGAAGTTTTTAAAAGAAGTCACCAAAGGCAGCCCCACTTGTTAGTCACACTTCCAAGGTGCTTAGTGGAATGCATGACCAGTCCTGTGTGGTTGTATAGGCTATCAATGTTGTGTGAATGGTAGTAGTTTCAACTGTGTGGTATCCTGGAAAAGATTGGGTCAATTTATGCATCTGGAAACTCCTGTGGAGAGATCTTCATTCTCTGGTGTGGACTTGAACGCTATCACTGCTGTGTGAACTGTGGTAGGTTCGACTGTATGGAATCCAGTAAATGCTTGTGTCGACGTATACGTTATCACTTCTGTGTGAACTGTGATAGTTTCCACTGTGTGAAACTGTGTGTTGTTGGCTATTTGCTGGACTTGTCCTGGAACTTTGGGTCTCCTTCAGACCCACTCGCGAGCACTGTACGCTTGCAAGTGTGTCGATGTTGCCCAAATGCGCATGCACACGATGGAGGTGCCTCCGTCGTGCTCATGCTCGAGACCCAAATAATGATGGGGTAGACGTCATTAGAGGTCTTGCACAAAAGGGGGCATGCTGTCGAAGGTGCGTGACAGCACGCCCACTTTGGTGGGCATGCCGGGGGCATGGCTGCCCAGACGGAGGCATTCCCATGAGAATGCCTATTGTCTGCATCTGACCCCACTGACATCACTAGTGATGTCAGTGGGAGTGTTTTGGGCTCTGATAGAGCCGAAAGCACTCCGGGCTTGCTGCAGGCGAGTCCCTACCGCAAGGATCTCATCGCAAGCCCAATGGTCATAATGGTCTTGACCATCGCGACCATCTTTTTGGCCGCTCGCATAAGCTGTGGGTGTGGCCAGGAGGCCGCTCAAATTTGAGCTAGGATGGCCCTGATTCAGAGTGAGCACTCTTGTCAGAGCATCCGGCTCTGAATCAGACCCTTTATACTCTATTTGGAATGCCTATGTCTGGACTGCTACTTGCATATTGCCTGTTTGCTGTGTTTACCTCTTGCCATTGCATATTCCCTATTTTGGTGTGCCATACAAAATAAACTATCACTTTGGTTTCATCTGCTCAGTGTCTGGGTAATTGAGAGAACCCTGTATCTTCACATTTGGCGACAACAACAGTGGGAACATTCAGACACCAGCCTTCAAGCATAAAGTCATAAAATACAGCAGGGAATGGAATCAGAACCACTATGCTACCGATACCTCATGAAAGGCCAACTGCAGCATCTCTGCCGAACAAAACTGATTGAGTTTTATGCACAGGACACCAGAGAAATATTAATGGCAAAACTAGCCCAGTGGGACCAATTTCATCCAAAGGAGGAGGACAACAAGGATGATGTACCGGAGCCAACTGAGTGTCAGTGAACCAGTGGGACAACTGCTTCAGGTGCAATGCCTATCATTGGAGAGGCAGATCAGTTGCAGGAGTTGCTGGCAGCATTAGGATGAGGTACAGCAGTACTGGGGCTGCCTTGGGAGCACAGAAATACATACATGCCCCACCAGCATTGGTAAGGCAGACAGCCAGGCTGCGATATCAGGACATACCACCTTTTGATGAGGCCAGCTTAGATATTGACATAGACATTTGCATATGTTTGGATCAGTGATGACTATGCATAGGATTGAGGCAGCAGAGTGGGCTCAATATTTGTTACCCAGTCTGAGTGGATGGGTGCTGGATGCGTGCCATGTTTTGAGTCCAGAACAGACACTGGCATATGTGGAGGTCTGTGGGGTGCTGCTTGCCAGATACGCAATGACTGCTGAGTCATACCATACCAAGTTCCAGTCGATGTCATGGAAAGGGGATTCATCATTTACAGAGTTTAATAACCTGTTGCGATGGAACTGTGACAGGTGGCTGGCCGGAAAGCGGGCACTTACGGTAGTGGATGTTAAAAATGTTATTATTCTGGAACAGTTGCTTAACAAGATGCCCCTGGAAATAAGAGTGTGGGTGGTGGATCGGAACCCCAACACTCCTGAGAAAGCAGCACACCTAGCCGATGAGTTCACAGCTAACAGTCCCCGGTGGAGCAGAGCCAACCCGGAGGAAAAGTCAGCCCCCCAACGCCCCCAACAATTCCAAAATCTCTCCCTGGCAACCCAGAGCCTGGCCCCACTACACATCCCAGCTCTGCAAATGGCCAATGCAAGACCACATGGCCCAGCACATTCCAAGCCTTGGCAGTGCTACAACTGTTGCCAGGTAGGACATGTGCAATGAGACTGTCTGTGGGGAAGAGGACCATTTCTGGGTGCCCAACCAGCTTTACCCAGGGTAGCATTGTGCCAGGAAATGACATTTGGTGTGGGGAGGGGAACTGCATTCCTGATGCACCAGAGGCAGAGGAAGTAGCATACCAAATGGAGGTGGTAGCAGCTATTGGGAAAGCTACCTCAGATAACATGAAGGCCAACCTACAGACTGTTAAAGTCAATGGGCAGGAACTGCAAGAGTTGACAGACTCCAGGGCCTCCATCACCCTGGTCCAACAGGAATTAGGCCCTCTCTGTCAACTGTTGGAGAAACAGAAAATTAAAATCTCCATGGCAGAAGAGCAGATAACTATTATACCCATGGCCTGGGTACACTTGGATTGGGGCCTTAACTAAGGGGAAGTGGAGGTGGGACTTGTTTTTCTGGTAACTTATCTGGGCAGTGGATTGGCTAGTTATTGTGTTGAGCTATCACCCAGAGCCAAGCACAGTCTTTGGTGACAGCACCCATGGACACTCTCAGGCCATCACCAGGGGTCTCGGTGGGATCAAGGCCACAACCCCTGACCTGTCACTGGGTAGAGATCCCAGAAACATGGATGGCTTGTCCCATCAGCAGGAACCAGGCCCAGTTCTACGCAACCCAGGAAGACCCATCACCACCTCTCCCAGTCAGTAGTGTTTCCTGATCACCCCTGGGAACAAGGCCTAAAAAGTGAGGGAGGAATGTGAGGACATGAGATTTGTGTTAAACTATATCCCACCAGACTCTTTTTTCTTTTATCAACAACCTCTCTGTTTTTATAAAGAGGTCCATCATGTCCAGATTTGCTGGTTTAAGATCTAAACGATCAGAGGAGTGTTTGAAAGTTTTCTATGATGATGCAGTAATTGAAACACGTTTTAAATAGTGAATGCTCCACACAAGACCTCTTTATAAAAACAGAGAGCCTGTTGATAAAAGAAACAAGAGTCTGGTGGGATATAGTAGGTCTGGAAGATTATATTAAATGTAGCAGGATACCAAGAGGTTTGATGATAAATAAGAATCCCACTTTTGGTCAACCAAATGATACATTTTTACAAGAATGGTACAGGATTTTGGATGAGGGTGCCTTAGATTTAATGTGGCTCATTGTGTATGAAATTAAAAAAAAATGAAAGGATATAGAAAAGGATAGTATTGAGGTCGAATAAAAATGATTACATTCTGTCAATATGGATGAGTTTAAACAATTTTCAGAAAATATTGAAAACAAGATTAGTACAGTTGAAAAGGAAATTGTTGACACCAAAAGTAGTAAGTTTAAAAGGGATAAAGAGGATTATGACAAAGGTCAAGTGCGGAATTAGCACACAATTCGAAAACAGCTTAAAAAGAGTGCTCATGATTTTAAATGGCAGCAACAGATTAATGTTAGAAATAATCCCATACGGGAGGATTTCAAACAAATATTACCCATCAATAATTGGAACCAATTAACAAGAATGGTTAACTCCCCTTATAGATGGCAGACAGTTTCTATAAAGAAATCATGGATAGAGCCTGTTTGGGGTAGAAGGGATTTTCCCTGATACGTTCCAATAGATATTCAAGTTTTTTATACAGAGGCCAGAAAATGTTTGTTCATGGCCGCAACAAACTTTCAACAAATCAAACTGTAGAAGGAACAAGGAAAAGGTTCAGAGGCATAGAGGTAAAAGAGGGGGACAAAATCCCTCAAAAAAAGGGGTGCTCAATCAAACGAACCAGAGGATTTAAATAAAATAGGTATTTTAACCTATCTAAGGTAACGCTTTCAATTACCACCAGTGGTTTATTACAAAAAGAGCTTAGCTTTACACCAACCACGGGAATTATTAAATTCCAAACATATATGAATTTAAACTTGCAGTATACATACGTAAAATGACACTGAAAAGACATTTTATACGGAATCAGAATAAATGTTTGACTCTGGTAAAGATTTGGGAAGTAAACCATTGGGGAACTAATGGCCTAAAAAAACAAAGTACATTTTACCCTATTGAATCACGTGGTTCTTGCATGGATCTTTTTTCTAAATGAGTTAAAAAAGATTTAGAGAAAACTACCAATACCCCTAGGATCAGAGATAACCTTACAAAAGGGGAAATACAATGATTAAAAATGTTAGTTGATAATAAAGAATAGGTAATTAAACAGGCGGACAAGGGGGGAGGCCTTGTTATCATGACTAGAGAGAAATATGTACAGGAGATGAATAGATTGTTATCCGATACTAAATCCTATGTTGTAAACTATCTTATGATCCAACTATAGAATATTTAATGGAGTTGAAGAGGCTACTAGATAAGGGTTAATGGATAAGGTACTCACATATGATGAATATAAATATCTATACAATGAAACTACCAGAATTGCTACAATTTACCATCTGCCAAAGGTACTGTACATAAGGACCAGATATCACCTCCTGGTCACCCGATAGTTTCTGGTGTGAATTCGTTAACCTCAAGAATATCAAAATATATTGATGTATATTTGAAAAAATATGTTCCTTTATTAGATTCATATATAAAGGATTCCACGCATTTACTACAGATGCTACACGACTTTAGGTGGAATGATGAGTACAAATGGGGCACAATTGATGTCCAATCGCTCTATACTTCAATCCCACATGAGAAGTGTTTGGAGTGTGTTAAAATAGTATTAGAGAGCGATCCTGACATGTATCCCCTGAAAATTGAGTTTATGATTAATGCAATCCGTTTTGTACTACAACATAACTATTTAACCTTTTTAGGTGATTTTATGAGCAGACATGCGTAGTTGCAATGGGGACGATTTGTGCTCCTAGTGTGGCGAATCTCTTTCTTGGTGAATGGGAGAAAAAATATAAGTATGTTAATAATCCATTCTTAGATAAATTACTCCTTTTTAAACATTATATAGAAGTTTTGTTAATTGTCTGGTGTGGATCTGAATCGGAATACTTTGAGTTTGTACATTATTTAAATGTGAATTAATTTAATTTGGGTTTCACCTCTGAGTTTCAACCTGAGAAAATAGCTTGTTTAGATCTAGCGATGTGTGTGAGGAATTGTCAAGGAGATGGTAAAGAGATAAATACCTCAACCCAAACTGTTGACAGCAATAATTATTTAGAATATAAAAGTTGTCATTTTGGTCAGTGGAAGAGAAATATCCCATTTTCCCAACTAGTGAGATTGAGACGAAATTGTTCTACCTTAGAAATGTTTTCAAGATCAATCCAAAGTTATTGTCACAAGATTTCTTGGGAAAGGATATCCACTAGATTTAATTAATGGCGCCGTAGGCAGAGCAAAAAGCCTTGAAAGATCAACATTATTGAATTATAAGATAAAGGGAATGAAAAGTGATAACATTAAATGCCCTTTTGTGTCTCAATTATCAAGTCAGAGTGAGGATATTAGAAGAATTTTAAAAAGAACACTGGCATCTGATTAAAATATATCTGACATATTCTCGGTTTGTTCCTGATAGAGCTGAACTTGTTTTTAGAAGAGCAAGAACCTTATTTAATGTGCCTCAGTCTATTGCTTGTGTTGAACGACCATTTAAAACCCGTATCATTTTTTAGTAAAGCTGTAGGATTTTTTACTTGTAATTCTTGTAAAGTGTTTTAATACGGCTTGAAATGTCAGAAGACTTTTGTTGGTAATGATGGCCCAAAAGAATATAAAATAAAGGGTGTAATTAACTGCAATACTACCTATGTTATTTATATGGTAATATGTGGTTGTAGTAAAAAAATACGTGGGGAAGACTAAGCGTCCTCTGATAATCAGAATCTTGGAACATACTAGAAATATAAAAAATCTGATGATAATCACAGTGTCCCATGGCATTTTAAAATATGTCAAGCAACCAAAATACATAAACTCAGATTTCTTGGCCTGTAACACATGAAATTAGATCAAAGAGGTGGTGACAGACTAAATTTATTATCTAAACGGGAAACCTTTTGGATTGTCACTCTAAATACATTGCATCCCTTGGGTTTAAAAGAAGGATTGGAGATTACACCATTTTTGCTCTAAGATACTGTAACTGGATTGTTACTATGTAGTTTGTTTTTAATGAATTAATAATTTCCATGAGGTTATACGATTTGTTTATATGATGTATGTGTTTTTTTACATTTTTAACAGATAATGTATGTAATTTTTTTTTTATAATTTTGGCTATGCCATATGCTGCTGCCTGTCACTTTAGTGATATATGTTATGAATTTGCCTTGTTTTATATAAAATGTTATCTTAATTGTAATCATATTATTGCTACATTTATATTATGTGTATATAATGTTATGCTGTCATAATTGCATGTCAATGCATGCTGTAATTAGCAATGTTAATTCACACTGTATTTAATTTATATTGGTGACTGTTTATTATTCCAAAGATTTTGCTTAGCGAAAGTGGCAATACATATGTATGTCTAAACGCTGCTAATAGGTTGCACTTTGTAGCTGAACAGTATCGAAGTTCATTGCTATGTAATGAAATATTTGGCTACATTGCGTTTATATGGGGATTCTTGGATATGCTAGGCCAGCCCTCTGATGAAGTTCTAGTGACTACTATGTTATATGAGTTTTGCCGGTGAGATAAGCTGCTGGTCCTGGAGACTTGATTGTTTGTGCTGCTTATACCTGCAGTGGTCTGACTGCCTCTGTTGGTATTTATTTATGACAGATGTTAAAAGGAATAGTTCTCAATACATTTTTAAGTTAATACACTATGTGGGGCACCCTTTTTTATCTACTTTTTTAGATAACTTACCTGTTCTATGGATACGGGGATCATTGAAAAGTGGGGAGGAATCCATCCCTATACATGAAGCAGTGCATATGGACCCACGTGGATCAATTCATTGAAATTATTGGGACTGAACTTATTTCAGGATTTGCTCTCCGATTGTGTTTTATATATATATATATATATATATATATATATACACACACAGTACCAGTCAAAAGTTTGGTCACACCTTCTCATTCAATTGTTTTTGTTTATTTAAATTACTTTCAACATAGTAGATTAATACTGAAGACATCAACACTATGAAAGAACACATATGGAATTATGTTGTAAACAAAAAAAAGTAACACAAATCAAAATATATTTTAGATTTTAGATTCCTCAAAGTGTAGTTAGAGAGATCCGGAGGTCACAAGGTAAAGCCCGCAGATGAATATTGTGAATTGGATAGGCTGTAGGTGAGCCCGAGCAGGAAATCCTAAAGAGGAGGGCGATTAGCTCTGTCCAAATTCTCACTGGAGAAGGTAGCCATATGCAGTTGATTGTCACAGGATAGTTAGCTGGAGGTAAGCACCTACATGTTTCGACATCCACCTGACATATTTTTCAAGGTGAATAATCTTTCCTCCCCTCTTGGGAGTTTAAATAGTCTCAGCAATACAATCATTAGGAACAGCTTGTGATACTTAATTACTGTTTTGAGTAAACCAGATTATTTCAATTTGAGAGAGTATTGATTAGAGACAATGTATTATGTCTCTGTGAGCAGAGTTTTACTACTAATAATACAGAGAAAATTCATATTCCTACTCATAGTATTTTTCCACTAAGCAATAAATAGTAATAAAAAATATATATATGAATGATAAATTCAGACTAAAAATAAACAAGAAAGAGTAAGATCTATATGTAACCTCTCAAATAAAATATAAAGTGAAAACTAAAACAAAGTTCTCCAAAAAGGTCTAAAATTTTCACCTCCAACAGGACCAAATATTTTTGAGTTGTACGTGGACCTCAATAGATATATAAGAAACTTATTCAGACAATGATATTTTGCTAACAAAAATCTTGCAAAAATACCATCTGAAGGTTCAGCTATACTACTTGATAGTGGTGATACATATGCCCTTAACATTTTGGAAGAACTGTTAGATGAAAATAATCATGAAGATAAAACCATTAAACTGTTTGATACAAGGGATGATACACACCAATTCAAATTAAAATCGAAATTCTTTCCTATTAAAAATAAAAGCTCCAGCATTGAATGCTTTAATAAAATTACACTGAGTGAATTTAAGGAGCTATGCTCCACATACAGACAAAAAGATTCTAATTTGAATAAATGGGAGAAAATAGCCCTTCAAGAACTAAGTAAAGATGACTCTATAATATTTAAAGAGGCAGCTAAGGGGGGAGGCATAGTCATCCTGAATAGGTTTGAATATGTCCTCAATGCCCTACATCAATTGAAAGACAAGACCTTTATTCAAATGTTATGTTCTGATCCCTTTGCACAATATTTGGAGGAATTCAATTTACTCCTCAGTGAAGCTCTTGAGAAGGAGGTCATCTCTAGAGAGGTATACAGATTCCTACTAGTTCCTTTTCCTGTCAACCCCATTTTTTATTATTTGCCCACAATTTACAAATCCCTCACTGCACCCCCTGGTCACCTCATTATTTCTGCTATTCATTCCCTCACTTCTAATCTATCTCACTACATGGATTCCTTTTTCCAACCATATCTTACACGGCTAAGGTCCCATCTAAAAGACACAACACATTTCCTAAATGTTTTACAAGGAATTATTTGGAACAAAAGTTATGCCTTTCTCACACTTGATGTGAAAGCGCTATACACCAATATTGCCCATGAGTTGGGGATTGATGCGATAACAAATTGTCTTTTAGAAGATGGTACCCTATCCATCCAACATCAACAATATCTATTACAAGCTATTTGTTTCATTCTTATACACAATTATTTTATTTTTTCTGACACTATTTATTTACAGGTGCTTGGGATGGCCATGGGGACCAGGTTCGCCCTGAGTTATGCGAACCTCTACATGGGACACTTTGAGTGTGTGGGGGAGCAAGTTCGGGGAGAACCTGGTCTTCTATGGCCATTACATAGATGATCTTTTTATTTTATTTTATTATTTGGGATGGGGATCTTACTAGTGCACAATGTTTTGTTTCTACCCTCAAAAACAATGGTTTCAATCTGTCCTTCACTTACACATATAGTAGGAAACTGGCTAACTTTCTCGACCTGACCTTAGAAATAAGTAATAATCAAATTAAGACTGTTACTTATTGCAAAGAGGTGAATTCAAATAATTATTTACATTTTAACAGCTGCTACCATCACCCTTGGATAACAAACATACCAAAGGGCCAACTTATGCACTTAAGACGCAATTGCTCCCACTTAGATACATTTTCAGAACAAGATAAAAACCTCTTTGAGAGCTTCAGAGGGAGAGGTTTCCCTTCAGATCTATTAAAAAATATATATAATGAAGTCGCAGTAATGGACAGAAGGGAACTCCTTAAACCTAAATTGAGAAAATATAAGGAACATAAAATAGAAAGAAACTTTGTGTTTATTTCTACATATAATAATTCTTCAGGAACGATTAAAAGAAATATAGAGAAGAACTATCCGATGCTACAATATGACTCAGTGCTTAAAAAATATACTACCAATGAAACCAACAGTTATCTGTAGAAAAAATAGATCACTTAAAAATATATTGGCACCAAGCTCCCTTTAACCAGTAAAAAAAAAATATGATATCTGGTTCTGACTGGCTCCCAAAAAACCCCCAGGCTTTTACAAGTGTTGTATGAACAAATGCATTACTTGCCAATATGTATGCAATAAGACCAAAACTATAAACACCATTAGTTCAGACAAAATTTATACCATCAAACAATTTATTAACTGCAACTCCAAGTAGGTGGTGTACCTGCTGCTCTGCAGCTGCAGTGACACAAGATATGTGGTGAGAACTATAAGAAGCTTACGTGAAAGGTTCCTAGAACATAGGAGAAATATTCTTAAGAAAAATCTATTGCACAGTGTATCCCGACATTTTTCAGAAAATCATGGGGGGGATGTCAGCTCTTTATGAGTTATAGGATTAGAATCTATACCCCCTACTACCAGAAGAGGCGATAGATTTAGGACACTATGTAAACAGGAAATATTTTGGATTTTCTTTATGAATAGCTTATTCCCTGATCGACTAAATGTACAGATCAAATTGAATAGTATTTTCTGATATTACCAGTTAATTTCTCCACTACTTGATCTCAATGTACCTGTACAAATTCAGTTAGCCTTTATTCAGTACACATTTCCAACGATACTTTTAGCAGGTCAACGTCTGTCTATAGTGTGTATATGGATTTAATTCATGTAGATAATTTAGAAAACTATCATGTTCTGTTTGTATACTAGACTAACTATAGAAAAGAAGAGAAATATTCTACCCTTACTCCATGCTTATGTGTGCAACAATCATGTATTTAGTATGATTTGATTTAGAGAAGGCACAAAACATGCGTATCCATACTTGGTCCTCTTCTTATTTTATTGGTATTTACTATTATGACATGCGCTGTATAATTAGATAGATAGCATAATACATGTGTACATTTATCTGTTTGAAGAATATTCTATAAATCCCGTTTTTATCGATCTATTCATTTATCATTCATATATATTTTTTTATTACTATTTATTGCTTAGTGGAAATATACTATGAGTATGAACATGAATTTTCTCTGTAATATTAGTGGTAAAACTATGCTCACAGAGACATAGGGCCTGATTCAGACCCGCTCATGAGCGCAAAGCGCTCGCAAACGGGTCGTTGGTGGGGTACTGCGCATGTGCAAGCCCCAGAGCAAAGTCTCTCACTCTGGGACTCACTACAAAAGGGGCGGCTGTCGATGTTGATCGACAGCTCGCCCCGTTTTGTAGGTGGGGTGGGGGGGTGGCTACACAAATGGAGGCATTCCCAAAGTAATGCTTGCTATTTGTGGGAGGCACCACTGACATCACCAGTGATGTCAGTGGAGAACTTCCTGCTCTGTTAGAGCAGGAAGCTCTCTGGGGCATGCAACGGACGAGACCCTACCACAAGGGTCTCATCACAAGCCCCGATGGTCGCGACCATCACCTGGCCACCCGCAAAAGCTGTGGGTAGTCACCCACAGCTTAATGAGCGGAATGGAGGCCGCTCCCAAAAAAAAAAAAAAAACATACTGATTCAGAGCGAGCGCTCCTAACGAGCATCCGGCTCTGAATCAGGCCCGTAATTCATTGTCTCTAATCAATACTCTCTCAAATTTAAACAATCTGGTTCACTCAAAACAGTTATTAAGTATCACAAGCGGTTCCTAATGATTGTATTGCTGAGACTATTTAAACTCCCAAGAGGGGAGGAAAGATTATTCACCTTGAAATAGATGTCAGGTGGATGTCGAAACGTGTAGGTGCTCACCTCCAGCTAACTATCCTGTGAAAATCAACTGCACACGGCTACCTTCTCTGGTGAGAATTTGGATGGAGCTAATCGCCCTCCTCTTCAGGATTTCCTGCACGGCCTCACCTACAGCCTATCCAAATCACACTATTCATCTGCGGGCTTTACCTTGTGACCTCCGGATCTCTCTAACTGCACAGAAACACCAGAGCGGCTTGTCATCTATCACTGCATGTTCCCCGCTGGCCAGGTCAAGAACAGAAGCCAGCCATCCATACATGCGGTCTGCCATCACCGCCTACTGGACTCTCACTCAGCCCCTTATGGGACACTTACACCTGAGCTGCAGGTAATACCCATGCTGATACAATGACTATTTGAATGTGTCCTGCAATTGCTGCACATTGAGCATATGTACTCTTACAATGTTTCCCACTTGGAAGCTCCTATTATTAAGGAACTTTACATCCTTCCCTTATATTGCAGCGTTTCAGACTCCAGGACATTCTTAATTCATTATTGACACTAATTGTTGATACGTTGATAATTTATTATGATTTTGCATTGTACAGCTGCTATTATAATGATATATGCCTTTTATTCATTATTGTATGTCTTTTTTTATTAAATAATTGATTAATTTCTATTCTTAACTGTTTTGAGTGAAATTTATTTGTGCTTTCTAGACTCTGTGGTTGCTACCATTGTTCTCTGCTGTATACAAACATGGGTGGGTACGTTATTGGGGGAGACAGCACCGTGATTACTACCCAGCAGGACCCATATCCAGTGGCTTGAGCAGCTGCTGGTGGACCATTGCCAGGTTGCCTCTAGATAGGCGTGGGGAAGGGGGAAAGAAGAATATGGACAGCTGGCTTCTACTTTGTATTTGCCCGGTGGCTGCTCCATTCCCTCTCCAGCTGCCAGGTGTGGGTTCCACAGTGGGGAGGATTTGCCTGGCGGCTGCACTGTCTGTTTAGCCAATGAGCTGCTGCTATCTCTACAGTGGTGGGGTAGGAGGTTTTACCTGGCTGCTGCTCCATTCTCTCTGCAGCCACCGGGCTATCTCTAGCTTGGTGGTGGTGGGGTTGGGCAAAGGGGAGATGAGGAATTGCCCAGTGGCTGCTCCATCCTGTAGCACCATGAGCTGTTACTCTGATTCCTTGTCAGCTGCTCCACCTCTTCTACAGCTGCAGGGTGAGGGGGCCACCGGCACGGGGCTGCCTGAGCACTGCTTCCAACAGCGATCGGCACAGGGGTTGGATCAAAGGGAGCATGCACTCTGGAGGCACATGGAGCCTAGGTATACCTTGCTTGGCTTCCTTCCTGGGGATAGCACACCCATAATACAGCAATGTACATGTATTTATGTGTCTTGTGGATTTGGGTCAGAAGCAGTGGGGAGTGTCTGGTGGACACCACACGCTGCTGTTACCATGGGGATGTAAACATACTCTGCTTTGTTTGTGATTGCCAGTATGGAATCCTCCTCCCAGTGGCTAGACTGGGATGATTCCACTTCCATTGTGATGTCACTCCTGAGGCCGGACGTGTGGTGTTAGATGCCAGGGACCCGCAGGAGAAGGGGTGGGAGAGTCTTGATAATTTTTGTATTTACGTTTGTAATGTTTGACTCACTATTGTATGTCCTGATGAAGGAGTCCTGGACCCTGGAACATTGATTAAAGCACCAGTTGTTTCACCACTGTAAGCAATCTATCTATATACAGTATGTGTGTGTGTAAAGCTGTTGTTCCCTGCTGGATAGCTTCATAACACAGTTGTTCTGCATGGGTCTGATTGGTGTATGTCTGTGTGAAGCATAAATTATTCTGGGAGTCAGGGGGAAGGTGCTCCAGATTCTGAACTAGTTGGCCAGGTGACATTGAGCTGCTAATGTTTAGCTTAGTGTCAGAGATTCATATGCTGTTTGGGAAATTTGTAGATGTAACATTTTCATCAGTAAAAATCCATCTGACAAGTGCAACTGCTATCACATATGTTTTTTGTAAGGACAATCTTACAAAATAGTGTCATTCATGGGATAATTTTTGCTAGCCATGATTCGCGTGGCAGAGACCAAACGCTGTCTTTTGGGTTGGTGAGTGAGGTTAACTGGCCTGTAAAAATTGGTTTATTTGCACATGTGGAAAAGTTATGCTGGATGCAAATGTGTAAAATTTATGCTGTGTTAATTGTGAAGATAAACAAGTGTACACACAGTGTAATTATTTCAAAGCAAACTGAAATGTTTCTGAGGTTTGTTATAGCAGAAACAAATTTGGCTAAAAAGCACCAAATGTGTTTCTCTGTGATTTTACTTGCACTTGTTAAGTTTGGTTGTGGAACAGACTTTTAAGCACATGCTGCTAAAAGTTATCTGTGTTGGTCTGTATAAGCCCATTAAAGAGACAGTGCTTTAATTATGGGTGGCTATTGTAGTGCCAAATTAAAAAATGTTTTAACTGTATTGAAACACAGTGTGGTACAAGTAAACCAGGGAAATTTGTTCCTATGTGTTTTGTGAACAAACAGTTAATTTGCAAGACAGTTTAAACCCACTTTTTTGGAGTTTTGTGCCTAATACACAGTTGCCGCTAGTTTATATAGGCTTCCAACTACTGGCTTGCTGGTGCATGATAAGAGAGGCCCAATTTTGCTACTTAGTCAGAGAACAAGATGGAGAAAATCCTCCCAGACTTAACTTATCTAGCTGTGGCACAACAGGCTCAGCAAGCCCACATGCTAGCAGTTGCTGAAGACCAGGTGGAGAGCAACAAACTGCTGTGGGCTGAGCTCTGTAAGCTGCAACTGGATGAATGCATGCCTGCTGTAATGCAGAAAATGACCCAATCAGATAATGTTGAGGCATTTCCGTTGTCTTTTGAAAGGATGGCAACTTGGCTTAAATTGCCAATAGAGTATTAGGTTGTACAACTGGCTTCTTATTTGACAGGTGAAGCACAGTGGGTCTATGTCGATATGCACATAACTCAGGAGGCAAATTATCAACAGCTAAAGACCTCAATTCTGGTGCAAATAGGAGTAACAGGGCCTGGGAAAGCAAAGTGATTTTGTAACTGAGCCTGAATGAAACCCACCAGACAGAATCATGGAAATCCTGGCAGTTGACCATTGTGTGTGGAATCTAAACCGGGAACTGCAAAAATGGCTCCTGCAGAGCGATCTTCAGTCATTTGAAGAACTGGCAACAGTTATTGATTGTTTTTATGCTCTGAAGAAAATGGGCTAGACATCAAAGAAAGGAGTCAGAAAAAAATAGATGGATTGTTCGGTGGGGCAACTAGACTCCACATTCCCTGTTTGTTTGACCTTATCCTCTTTATTTGCAAGAGCAGTGATTTTCAACCTTTTCAACTTTAGGCACACTACAATATATTCTTAAATTGCCAAGACACACCATCTGGGGATGTGGTGTTCATGACTAATGATAACATTGGCTCTCACATAAAAATATACTCACATAATGGTGTCCAAAAAAAGAAAACACACTACATTGGCCTCCACAGGAATAAAACACACTACATTGGCCTCCTCATGAATAATACACACTACAATATAAGTGCCCTGAGCTGACCACCATGGTATACTTGGCAACCCGCTCATGGCACACTAGTGTGCCATGGCACAGTTGTTGAAAAATGCTGGGCTAGAGCATGGCTATTCTTAATGACCATCCTGATATGACAAAAGGCTGTATTGGTATTGGTGGATTTGGGCAGTGAAGTTATCCTTGTGTCCAGCACTCAGGTTCCAGAAGGACTGATGGACCGACTGACATCAGTTAAAGGTCCTGTGTGTCTATGGGGCCACTGAGGAATATGACCGTGTCTGTCCTCACATAACCATGAGAGGACAACAGTGCAACTGTTAGAAGCAATAGCACCACGGTTGCCATATCCCATTATTCTGTGATATTATAGTCAACCAGATCAATTCAGACTTGCTGGCACCTGAATTACCAGTTGGACATCCGACCCAACATGATCCTTTTGCTCACATTCTGGAACTAGAGGGAGAAATCAGAAAGCAGCAATATATTGAGCCTAGGTGCCAGGCTTTGGCTGCAATCAGATCAGTGCAGCATTCCAGAGGACATGAGGTAGTTGTCCTGGCAGGAGAAGGAAGCGAAACAACAGAGACTTTGCCAGTTGGAGAAGAAGTTTGTACCCAGGACTGTGTCATTCCAAGACTTTGCTCGAGACCAATTAAATGATTGTGCATTAGAAAGTTCCTTCAGATATGTGGTGAAAGTGAATGGAGTGTGGAAGGCTGAGAGGCCAGCCCCATGTGAATAATACTTTATACTAGAATGGGAAATGCTATTAAGGTTGCCAGTGGTTCATGAGAAAGTACTGTAGATAACCAGCTCTTGGTGCCACAAGTACATGTCCCTTTAATATTTGCGGCAGCCCATACACACCTTATGGGGAGACATTTCTTGGAGTAAAAACCTTAAATAAAGTCCTCCAGAGGTTTTACTGGCCAGGAGTCTTCATGGCCATTAAGAGATACTGCCAAGCCTCCACAGTGTGTCAGTGGACCATTCCTAAACCAGATTTATGAGCTCCTCTCATACCTCATCCAATAATTCCAGGACTTTTTGAGCAGGTTGGCATGGATATAGTAGGTCCCTTATAGAAGATGGACTGGGGCCATCAATATGTTCTGATAATACTTGATTATGCTACACAATACCACTTAGATATATTAAGTCAAATACAATAGCAAAATAGCTACTACTAGTGTACATGTGTTATGGATCCCTAAAGAAATCCTAATGGAACAGGGAACACCCTTAATGTCAGGCTTATTGAAAGAGTTGTGTAAGGTGCAAGGGGTACAGAGGCTACAGATCTCGGTCTATAACCTGCAGAATGATGGGTTGGTTGAGTGGTTAGAAGGACCCTTAAACAAATTATTAGGTGAGGTTTGGCTCAATAAAAAAAATACTAGATACTCTGTTGCCCTACCTCATGTTTGCAGTACTGGAGATACCCCAGGCATCAAAAGGGTATAGTCCCTTTGAACTTTTAATTGGCAGACAACCCCTAGGAATTTTGGATATTCTTAAAGAAGGCTGGGAACAACAGGGACCCATGAAACCAAATGTGGTACAGTTTGTAGCCCAATTGTGTGACCAATTACAATGGGTCAGACTATTGGTTAAGCAACACTTGGAAGAAGCACAGGGAATGGCACAAGAGGTGTTATGATACCGAAGAAACCAGACACACCTTTAATCCAGGTGACAAGGTGCCCATTCAAGAAAGTAAGTTGTATGCACATTGGCAAGGCCCTTATGAAGTGATAAAGGCTGTAGAACCTGTTAATTATCAAGTACAGCAACTGGGTAGATGGCAAATAGTTCAAGTGTCTCACATCAACCTGTTAAAGCTGTAGGCAGTGAAAACTCTGACGCTAATGTTGAGAGCAGTGAAAACTGAGGACTGCTTAGTTCCCATAGAGTCTTCCCTGACTTTGACTAAAAACAGCAAGCAGTGGAGATGGTAGCTTGGAATAAGGATGTTTTTTTTAATATACCAGGGTGTTCCAAAATAATTGAGCATTACAGTATATTGTTACTCCACCAAGAGTTGTAGTTAAGCATTGGCTGTATAGAATACTGGAAGCAAGAAGGGCTGCAGTGAAGTGAGAGGTGGAGGACATGTTGCAACTTGGGGTAGTGGAAGAATTCACAAGCGAGTGGAATAATCCCATAGTGCTCATGCCTAAATGCTTGGGATCCATTTGCTTCTGTAATGACTTTAGAAAATTAAATAAGGTCTGTAGGGTCCTGATTAAGACCCACTCACTAGATGAGTTTGCACGCAGTCATCAGCTGCTAATATATGCAAAAGAAAGCAGTGTTCACACGGCAAGACATTAGTACACCCACTATGTCTTAGCTTGCAGTGACAGATCAATCGCACATGAGTCTATGATGCCCCTTTCCTTTTGCAGCACAAGTTATCTCCAAGAAATGTATATAACAATTGGTAACATCGAGAACCATCAGAGGCATACTCAGTGCTTGTGGTTGACCCTAACCTACCACAAGCACTGTGAGTGCTTCTGTGCTTAAAACAGCCAGGTAATGTGTACAGTGATGCTGCCTTTTAATTATGCATGCCTTAGAAATGGTGTTTTGATGCTCAGACAAGCCTGCATTTGCAACACCACTCCCCCATTTTCAAGGACATTCCCCTGTCACCCCCCACAAATGGCACATTCTGTCAGTCAAACAAGTGAGCAGTCTGTGTGTTGTGGGTGATCACTTCCTGATAGCAATGACTGGCTTGTACATGCACACTGTGATGCATACACATGCGCAGATAGCGACAATCGGTCAGCAGCGTGCAAATGCAGCCTAAAAACCGGGTCTGAATCATGCCCTAGGTTCAATGCCATTGCAATGCCACAGGTGGATGAACTGTAATATATAGTAATGTAATATAGTCATCTGGCCAAAATAACTCTACATTGAGGAAGCACTAAGGCAGCTGCTTGATGAAAACTGTTATAAACAACTATTTTGTAATCCCACAGATAATTTTTTAATTCCCTACAATAGGTTTATTAACAAGGTGGTAAGAGAAGGGACGATAACAAAACAAGAATACAACTACTTGATGGTCAAAAACTCAAAAGTCCCTACCTGTTATATGATGCCAAAAATTCATAAGAGAAATAATAAACCTCTGGGCAGACCAATTGTCTCTGACATTGGGAGTCTCAGTGAACAGGCTAGCACATTCATTGACCTACATCTGAGGGAATTTGTAGTGAGCCTACCATCCTATATTCAGGATACATCAGATGTGCTATGCAAAATCACTGGCATCAAAATTAGGGATGACTGGCTGCTGGTTACCTTGGATGTCGAGTCTCTATATACTAGTATTGATCATCAGATGGGCCTGAAGGCAGTCAACCATTTCCTGAATATTAGGGACAACAAAGAATTAAATGACTTTCTCCTTGAACTTCCGGAGTTCGTTCTGTGCAAAAATTATTTAACTTTTAATGACAGGTTCTTTCTACAAATACGTGGTACTGCGATGGGCGCAGCTTGTGTGCCCACCTATGCAAATATGTACTTAGGTTGGTGGGAACAAGAATATGTTTTGGCCTGGATAATGAATCCTACACTGAAAATGCCATATTATGGGTTAGAAACATAGATGACATTCTACTCATTTGGAGAGGATCAGAGTATCTTCTACAACAGTTTATCAATAAATGAAATAATAACAACCTGAATTCCCATCTAACCATGGAAGTAAGCAAAACAGAAGTGGCATTTTTAGATCTAAAAATCAAAAGAGATACGGATGGAAATATTCATACAGAGTTATACCCAAAAAGCACGGCAACAAATAGCCTCCTTCACAGTACAAGCTCTAACTTCCCACCTATAGTGCAAAATATACCAAAAGGCAAATTTTTACACCTTAGACAGAAATTGCTCTGACAATCGAGTGTTTAAAGAAAAAAGTATTGAATTAAGCAGAGATTGAGTTATAGGGGCTATAGTCATTGTACCATAAAACGAGCAATACAGCAGACAGCTCAAACAAATAGGGAGTCACTTATTTTTCCAACAAACAAAGAGAAACCAAAAGGATTTGGTAGTATGCACTTTGTAGGAAATTTCTGTAAGGAATGGAGAGATATTAAAAATATGACTAACAAGAACTGGCCATCTTACTAATGGACACGGATTTAAGAGAAAGAATACCGAGTCAACCATTGATGAGCTGGAGTAGATCCAGGATGATCAAAGACTCCATAGTTCAGAGTCATTTTACAAGGACCACTACAAAGACCTTGCAGGCCAAAGGATCATATGCATGCGGAAGCTGTAAAGCTTATATGATCAAGAAACACACAGTGGAAGATAAATTGGAAGAAACATGCTCAATTGCTACGTTCCTTATTTGCAATACATCTGGAGTCATCTATTGCATAGAATGCGTTTGTGGATTGAGGTATGTTGGGATGACTTCAAGAGCTCTGAAGCAGCGAATCTTAGAACATGCTGGTAATATTAGGACTTTACTAATATGAAACATATAACAACATTAGCAAAACATGTATATAAGAAACATGGAGGACAATTAATTTCTATCAGAGCCTATGGTCTTGAAAAAATAATTTTGGGGATCAGAGGAGGGGATGTGATGAACTCACTATTGCATAAAGAGAGTGAGTGGATCTTCAAACTCGGAACACTTGCCCCATATGGTTTGAATGAGAATATAAACTATGGAGCTTTTCTTTGATATCTCATGGTAATCTTTTTCATCCCTCATGTTTTCTGCCCCTTTTTCCACTTACAACTCATATACTACCATTTATGTATATGTTGTTATATGTGGATGTATACGTGCATATATGTATATGAATTTGTATATGTATGTATATTTACATATGCATTTAATATTAATATCTATTATTTTTGGTCTGCTAACTACTATCGGATCTCTCTTTTCCAGCTAGAATGATGTTATCTTCTTTTTCTCATTCTTTTCTTGCTCATGTCTGTTTTCATATATTGTTAGACTTTCAATGCTACCAAACATCCTCTCCTCTATAGGACTCACAATACATATATTTCTTCCAGGGATCCTATCTGCAGAAATTGATGATATATACTTGATGTTTTTTGCAATTAATATTAGTCTTCTATCTTTAACCTTAATTCTTTGGCTTTTGCCGTGTCGCTTATTTGTTTATTTATTGATTTTTGGGCTTCTACCGTGTATATGTTTATAATTATTTTATAATTACTTCTTTTCTTTATTTTTATATATTATATTTTTTTTCTACTCAAACATATACCCAAAGGAACTCTACATTTCTCTGTAATTAAAATCTTCAATCATTAAATGTTCACTAACTTTTGCCAAAATGGCTATAATCCAATCAACTTTCTGACTGTGCTTAATACACACTCATACAGATGTATGAATGTTTTGTTAAGTACCATGGTAAATAGAACAACTTGCTAACCAATTAGGAAGGAGTTATGTTACAACTACCAACCTGCTGAATGAGCTCGTTAATGTCCATTAACATTGGTATTGCTAATATTACTATGTAACATTATATGCTTACCCGTGATAGATAACAGTCTGAAACAAGCTATCTATGAACTTATTAACCTAGGATATATAGCTTATGGCTATGATACCTGTCTATCACAGGATCATCATAAATAGGCCATGCATATATGTGCCACCCATAACAATGATTGGGTGGCAGATTCAGTAGCCTGGACATTACGTTCCATTGGCTCTGAACCCTGTCTAACACAGTGTGATCAGATGGCAAATGTCCCACCCACGGTGGTGTTTAATCATTAGAATAAACATTTGGGATGCTGTTCACATATCCCACCCACAGCTGTGATTGACTCCTAGATTTGGCAGTTGTTTTGTTTTACAAATTGCATCCACCACACTGATTGGTTGGAAGGTCCAGCTGCTGGGACACCACAATCCATTGGCTCTGAGTCCTGTCTGTCACATAGGTTACAAGATGTCATATGTCCCGCCCACTGTGTTGATTGGCTATCGGACCCGGCGGTAGCTGGGACGCTTGTTTTGCATATCGCATCCACCACTTGGATTGCTTGGAAGCTCCGGCTGCAGGGACGCTGTGAACCATTGGCTCTAAGTCCTGTCTGTCACAAAGGTGATCAGACGTCATATGTCACTCCCACTGTGGTGATTGGCTCTCGGACCCAGTGGCTGTTACGCCGTGAGTCCGTACTTCCTGATTTAAGCACATGCATTTCTCAATACACGAGACCATGACCAAGGTTAAGGGGTGAAACGCGTGTTGGTTTATAGGGACATTGGTTGTACGCACACCAGATCCCTACTATTTGAACAGCTATTCTTCATATAGACCTCTAAATACAGGTACCTTACTATTTTCTTACTGTGCCTCCTTAGAGATAGTAGGGTTTAACCCTACCAAGGGAATCATTCCCCCATATCTCAATATAGAAGATACAACTTTTCCCTCCCAGTACCTCCATCTGGGTTTCTTAAAGTGAGTATTCACTACCTAGGGCAAATGCTCAGTCAGAACCACAGTGGACTGGAACAGAGGAGTTTCCACTTCCTCTCTGATTACATATAAAATTATCCTTAGGGTTAATACCTGTGGTAGGTGTATTACCAATGGATGGTTAAAACAACATAATTTATATGATGTTGTACGGAATATATGATAAGAAAATAACATTATTTTCTTATTCCAAATACTTATTTGGTTAAATATATTGTCACCCAGTTTTTAAGTTGCACTATGCTCTATATACACAGTTGTTTTATTACTGATCATTACATCTCCACTATCTAAACTCACTATCTGTACTCTCATCAGCCCCATATCTTGGAACTGACAGCAGATGCAGGAAAATCTTTTTATCATACGCTTTGGGATAAGGGATTCTCATAAACTATTCTCTGTCGACGGGCAAATAACTGACAGTAGATCCCTATCCCAAGTAAAGGTGTATGCTTTTCAGAACTGACTATACATAATCAGTATCAATTCAATATCATAAATCTGAAATTAATGTGCCTGGTTTCTATCTATATTAGCGATCCGTAGGCAACTATTATTTGCAAAATTGATGCTGGACAATATATGCAGTGTAATACTTGTAACTAAAAGCAGGTTCTCAGTTTGTGATGATTTCACCTGTTTTAAATTTAAAGTTAAGTTTTATAACTACACATTACATATTGAAATTAGAGTGTCCCCAAAAAAGAGTCTTCTTTTCCTCTCTCTGTTGTCGATTTGTATAGAAAGACAGAAGGACAAATTTTTGCTTTTATATAGTAGATTAATATTCATAAAAACTTGATACACAAAATAATTTATGAAAGCAAATGTGTTTTTATTTATAATACAAGGGGCAGAATTACCAAAAGACATTCTCAAATGCAGTCTTCCTGCCAAGACACTGCCCCCTCTGCATTGAAGTAGGCCAGCTATTCCTCCTTGACCTGTTTTGCACGCACAGTATAGAGGCCACCATGGGAAACCATGTTATAGACACATATGTCCACATATCACTCTCGTCTGTGCCGTTAGTAGGATCTGCTAGTGATGTAGATAGTGGCCATAGGTAAGTGGATTTCCACTAAGCAAATAATGAAGGGAACAGCAGGCCAAAACCACCCACTCAATTTTGTCTACATGTAAATTAATTGGTGTATTGAATATGCAAAACCTACTACACATGATGCCAGAGACATTCTCCATAGTGCGCCTTGCCTTTGATAGTCGATAATTGAAAATCCGCCTTTCTTTAGTCAATCTCCTTTGAGCAAAGGGCTTCATTAAGTGTTCATGCAAAGCAAATGCCTCATCTGCTACAAACACAAAACTGAGTTTTTTTTGCATTGGGAGGTAAATGTAGGCTTTTGGACATCATCCTTTCATAAAATACAGTGTACTTGATAAACCCACCATCTGATGCATGGCCATTTTTCCCCATCCAAATATAAATATTCATTGTTCGCATTAACAGTGGCCATCAACACTATACTAAAAATACATTTATAATTGTTCTACATACAGCAGTACAAGTGTTGGCAGGTGGTGTTATGCAGATAAGTTTCCCATATATTGCCTCAATGCAATTTGGGAAATTCCAACTTGACTCGAAGTCATGTGCAATTAATTGCCAATCCTCAATTGTCAAAGGAAACTAAAAACAAAAATACAAAATTAAAATATAGCTCTAAACACATATATCTGTCCAACATCATATTCCATAAGGGCAGTAATCGAAAAATACTTTGGGGGCATAAAGTGGAGTCCAGCAGCATTTAGCATTTGGACAGCAAACTAATAACACTTCAGGGGCATTCACTGTAGTCCAGCAGCAGTTATCATAAGGGCAGATAACTAATAACACTTGGGGGGCATACAGTGGAGTCCAGCAGCATTTAGTATAAGGGCAGAAAGAGAATAACCCTTGGGGGGCATACCGTGGAGTCCAGCAGCATTTAGCATAAGGGCAGATAACTAATAACACTTGGGGGGCATACAGTGGAGTCCAGCAGCATTTAGTATAAGGGCAGTAAGCGAATAACATTTGGGTGACTTACAATGGAGTCCAGCAGCATTTAGTATAAGGGCAGAAAATTAATAACACTTGGGGGGCATACAGTGGAGTTTTTAAGGATTTAGCATAGGGGCAGCAAATGAATAACACTTGGGGACGAATTCTCTGCAGTCCAGCAGCATTTAGCATAAGGACAGCAAAAGAATAACAGTTCAGGGGTATACAGTGGAGTCCAGAAGCATTTAGTAGAATGGCAGTAAGAGAATAACAGTTCGGGGGCATACAGTGGAGTCCAGCAGCATTTAGCATAAGGGCAGAAAATGAATAACACTTGGGGGCATACAGCGTAGTCGAGCAGCATTTATCATAAGAGCAGCAAACAAATAACACTTGGGGGCACACAGTTGAGTCCAGCAGCATATAACATTGAGAGACATTAAAAATTGTTCTTACCTTGAATTACTGCACCTTGAGGATGGTGAATATCTCTTTGAAGGTCTCTTGTACAATGAGACCCAAAGCTTGTGTTGAGATCACTGTGCCAAACTTTAGGTCAGCCATGGATCTGCCAGTCACCAGGAATCGCAGAGTAGTGATCAGCCTCTCCTCAGCAGGTATGGCCCTCCGCAGCTTGGTATCCTGTGATGTATGGCATCACTAGGCCAAGAAATTCCTGGAACGTGGCATCATCCATCCACAGGAAGTTCTGGTAGTCTTCTGGATTATTCTCCCAAATTTCCATTAGCAGTGGTATGTGTGAGAGAGAATTCCTCTGCAGCAGCCACTCCTTCATCCAGCATGAGCAAACCTTTCTCCGCTTCACAGACCTCTTACTGGGGGAGATGAACTAAGCTCTAAAACGTGGTAAACTGGAGAGTGATAAACCACCAGCCAATCAGCTCCCAACTGTCATTTTTCAAACACAGCCTGTAACATGACAGTTGGGAGCTGAGTGGCTGGTCGTTTATCACTCTCCAGTTTATCACTTTTCGGAGTACATCTCCCACTATATCTGTTAAAAGCACAATTCCAGCATATGCTGTCAGCATATGATAGCGAAAGGAATGCATAATGAGGCAAAGTAGACACGTGGCCTGATTCAGCACGGATCACACGGCTGCGATCGCACATACCCAGCCGATGCAAAAATATGCTAATAACTGCAATCGCACAGCAACTGCAGCACTATACCTAGACGCCCACCACTTTATAAAGCCACCCACTTGCCTTGACATGAATCTGCAAATCATGAAAACATTGGTAAATATCGATTAACATCAGAACCATATGCACAATTGTAGTTGACCTGTCCCTGCCATACAAGCTGCTAAACTTCCTGTCACCATCTAGACCTCTGCCAGCATATACAGTTGCAGGGGCTTAATTATGTATGGCCCTGTAAAGGCGTTCAAACACACAGACATGCCTGCTTTCCACCGACAACTCCCCCCTCTCCACCCCCAAATGGTCACTTCATATCAATCACTATGCGCTTGGACTGCATGCTCATTGTGATTGATTTCCGATGCATAGGTATATGCAAACATCGGCTGGCTGCATTCAAACACAGCCATGCGATCCAACCTGAATAAGGCCCACAGTTTGTTTAAAGGCAAGCCAAAAACAAACCAGAGCAAATTAGCAATGCAACATTATTCAGCAGGTATAAAGAACCAATGTTCCCTCAATTTAAATAAATTATAGTTTGAAGGGTAATTAGGTGAGTGCAGAGTATGTATGATTTTTCTTTTTAAATGATGTTGTCACATACATGAGGTAAATTCAGTGAATTAAAGCCTATTATTTATATACATATTATTATACTGCCTACAAGGGCCAGCCCAGTCACCCATCTTCTCCACTAAGTCACTCAATCTTTTGGCTAAAAACCACTGTTTGGATACATTATCTGCACGTCCATGCTATGCACACAAGGACATACAATGCATATGTCTGGCATCAGTTGGAAATACCTGCAATCTATTCATGTGTTGCCTTGCTCACAACACAACGAATGACGAGTCTACAAAACTAGTACATTAATATCAGGGGGGACGTTAACAAACCTATTACATTTATTATGAACCCAAGACTAAACATATTCACATTCACATAAAGGTGCTTTGTGAGGTGTTTTCAGTAACTTTTTGAAATGTACTGTGAGCCTGATTCAGAGGTGCACGCTATTTGCATGCACTCGCTTTGAATCAGGGCATCCCTATTTTTTTTATTACGGCCTCCAGGCCACTTGAACAGCTGTGCGTGACCACCCACAGCTTGTGCGAGTGGCCTAGAGATGGTCATGATTATCGCGACCATCTGCATTGCGAGGAGACCCTTGTGGTAGGGTCTCTGCACTCGCAATGCCAAGTGGACTTCCGGCTCTAAATAGAGCCGGAAGTCCACTACTGACATCACGAGTGATGTCAGTAGGGCCGCCCACAAACGGCAGGTGTTCTTTCGGGAATGCCTCCGTTTGCTCAGCCACCCCCCCTACCCGCCTACAAAATGGGGCAAGCTGTCGATCAACATCGACAGCTGCCCCGTATTGCTGCAAGCTTCAGTGAAGATCTCACTCGCTACGGGGCTCGCACATGCGCATTGAGCATGCCGAGCGTGCGCACTGGGCCACCATCAACACGCGAGCGGGTCTGAATCAGGCCCTGTGTCCCTATCTCTCCCCTGGCTTTGTAAGTATAGTCACCATTTTACATTTCAGTATATAACAAAGGTGTAATTTCATTCCTGAAAGCATTAGTTTATTGCATTGTTTCACTATTTTGTTTGCCTGTTAATGTATATTTGTTATAAAAAATACAAAAGCAGCCGTAGTATCTGAGGGTTTAGAAGTGAATGTCACTCAGAGCAGTTCTAAATATAATTGCAACATTTATTGACAAAATGAACACATGAAAAAACAATATTAAAAATAGCAGCTATGGTAACGTATTGCAACAATGTGAATTCAAATGAGCAAACAATGGTACTTCAATAATCAATTTATCCTGGAGTCCAGACCCCTAAACAAGTGATGGCTATAATAGTGTTCCTCAGTTAGAAAAGAGTTTCCATATGGGGTATATTGCAGATGGTCCACGCACTAGTGCAATAGAATTCCAAATAAACGCATATTGTGTGAATGTTCCACAGCACTGGGTAATACCTGCACAGGTGTTAGTATCGTCCCATGTTATGTTGAGTGGAAATCCAGCAATAGCGGTACAGCAAACCACGTCCACAGATGACTGGCTCCGGTGTTCAACCCAAGCTGTGCGGAACTCAAGTGGTGATGGGAAGCCGCTCTGGAGGGTCCGTGTGACCGATGTATTCTAGAGGGTTTCAGGTGGAAGTTACTTCTGCAGGTGGATGGGAGACATGAATGTGAGGCTTTTGGTAAAGCATCTCACAGGCTGTGACACCTGGAAAAGCAGTCTCCGTTTCAGTCTGCCAAACAAAGTGCAAGTGCTTCCATTCAGTGCTCACAGTATTTAGAACTGCTCTGAATTACATTCACTTCTAAACCCTCAGATACTACGGCTGCTTTTGTTTTTTATATCCTATTGTGTTGTGGTGAGAGTGACTCTCTCACTCAGCTGTGTTATATCTGGAAGGGTTACTTTAACTCCTCAGCACCTGGGCCTAATTTCGTTTTTAAATGTATATTTGTTATATGGGGAAGAATTAAAGTTGAAATTGAAGAGGACATATTAAAAAAAACATATGATATCTGTTTCGTTTTAACTTTGGGACTTCCATATTGTATATAATATTATAAGAACTACTCAGGAAATATTCCATATGTGAATCACAGTAAATTCCATCCCCATGCCACATATTTCTTATATTTACATGTATGTTTAGGCATACAGTAGAACGCATGTTATAGACTTAGAACTCAAGTCTGATGAATCATGAAAAGAAAAATCACACATAAGTATACATAATATTCTAGCATTTTTATGTAATAAGTGCTGTCTTTGGGTGCAGATCAGAAAGCTTGTCATCCTGTATGTCTTACTGAACAGAGCTTTGCTAAATATCTCAATTTTAATTGGTATAGTAGCTATAGCCTGTTATGTTATATTCCAGAGTAAAGTACTCACCTGTGCAATATGCTACATAGCAATCTTGTATTCCACTCAGTTCATATACATAATATCCAGCAGGACAAGCTTTAATCTGAATAGTTGCTGACCAGTGACAACAATCGTCTTTAAAGTGGGAACAAGCAGTGCGACTTATTATACCATCGCTAACCATCGGATGGGATCCACTCAGCCACGTTGGGGCAGTAGTACCACAACTCTGTTTTGGCACACAGTATTCTGGCATGTGAATGCCTCCTTTGCCAATAAAGCGATACCATCCACTCAAACCTTTGTCACAATGAAGGCTATAGCTGCCTACATTAGATGTACTTCTCCAGATGTCATTGAGAACAATGTGACTTGAGCATGGATCAGAACAGTTGATGCCATCTCCTATGAACCCATCATTACAGACACATTCAGCGGAACCTGTAGAATCATCACAGTTAGCATTTGGGTCACATCCTGCTGTTGCACAGGGACTTGCAGCTAGGGAAGAAAAGTGCAAAAAATAAAAAGGAAAATATTATTCCAATGCAAACCACCTTTACATACTGTATAATACATAACATGCAGTTTTAACTGATTATTCCAACTTTACTATTTCTTAACAAACAAAATAAAATAAAAAAACAACAACAGTACAATGCACTGCACTGAAGGTATTGCAGTATACTGTTTTAATTGAATTATCACCCATGATTGACATTTCAGTTACTAGAAAATAATGAAAAAGAACCTTTATGAATGCTTGACCTGCTAATATTTATCTCTCTCTTGCTTACAGTTATGCTTGTCCCATATTAGGAGTTGCCTTTCCAATTGGTTGCTAATCTGATTCTAGATATCTGGGTTGTTGCTGATAACAAGAGTTAGCTAGAAGTGGCCACTAGTGCTTTAGGGCTCATCCACAATCTTGTGCAATGGGCAAGTTGGAAAAATGCTCCCCTACTGTTAAATGCAAACTACATGAAATATTCCCAAAAATACTTAACAAATCATACTCAGAGGTGCTCCCACCTATCGATACCAACAGTGACACAATGTTATAATGTAAATTAACACTAGTATGCAATATTCACCCAATCCATGGTAGTCAATGATAACTACAGAGCACACTGTCTGATGAATAGTCTGTTATAAAGAGAATAGCCCAAGGCTATTTTACAAATAGCCTTGGTGGAGGTTTTTGAGATGAATAGATCAAATCTCTTACAAACCAAAACTAATTGGAAAGAAAAACAATATCAAGAGAGAGATCTGGCATTCATTTGTAAATATACCTCACACCCATTGGTGTAAGTATGGCAGGGTGAGCGGAGCACATGCCCTGGGCACCGTGGCAGACCCAGCAGAGGGGGGCACCGCTGGCCAGGACATCGTACCCGCACCGCCCCCCCCGCCACCATAGCACCGGTCCAGACTGTGTGAAGGCTACTGAACGAACAGGCAAGTGTGCCTGCAGGGGACTGTAGGGGGAGCTGCAGCAGAAGTGCACAGCCCATCCCAGGCAGTCTTGCCATTCAGAGCTGCCGACGGAGGCTAGGATGATTGTGCTTCCCCAATGCTGTCTCTGCTCCGGATCAGCCACTGCAGCCAGGTAAGTAAGTATTTTTTTTTGCTGGTAGGGAGGAGTGGGGGTTGTATTGCTGTAGAGGGGGGGTGACTTTCAATTGATGTCAGCCATGCTTTTACTTAGCTGACTGCATTTGTGTGAAAGATGTGTGTGTGTCTATGTCAGTGTGTGTGAATGTGTGTTATTGTGCATGTGTCACTGTGTGTATGTATCTATGTCAGTGTGTGTCAATGTTTATGTGTGTCAGTGTGTGTGTCAGTGTGTATGTGTATCTGTGTCACTGTGTCTGTGTATGTGTGTCACTGTGTGTGTATCTGTGTCAGTGTGCGTGTATGTGTATCTGTGTCAGTGTGTGTATGTGTATCTGTGTCAGTGTGTGTCAGTGTGCATGTGTATTTGTCTCAGTGTGTGTATGTGTCAATGTGCATGTGTCAGTGTGTGTGTGTGTCACTGGGTGTGTGTATTTATGTCAGTGTATGTGTGTCAATGTATCTATGTCAGTGTGTGTGTCTGTGTCATTGTCTGTGTATCTGTGTCAGTGTGCGTGTATCTGTGTCAGTGTGTGTGTATGTGTCAGTGTGTGTGTCACTGTGTGTGTATCTGTGTACTGTATCTGTGTGTGTGTATCTGTCAGTTTGTGTGCATGTGTGTCAGTGCGCGTGTGTCACTGTGTGTGTGTATCTGTGTCAGTGTGTGTGTCGGTGTGTCTGTCAGTGTGTGTGTGTCTGTGTCAATGTGCATGTGTCAGTGTGTGTATGTGTGTCTGTGTCAGTGTGTGTGTGTCAGTGTATGTGTGTCTGTGTCAGTATGTGTATGTCAGTGTGTGTGTGTTTGTGTCAGTGTGTGTGTATCTGTGATGGTGTGCTGAGAGATGACACGGATTAGAGGCGATGGTATGGCTGAGAGATAACACAGAGGGAGGAGTCGATGGTGTGGCTGAGAGACGACACTGTCTGTGTATGTGTGTCACTGTGTGTGTATCTGTCAGTGTGCGTGTATGTGTATCTGTGTCAGTGTGTGTATGTGTATCTGTGTCAGTGTGTGTGTCAGTGTGCATGTGTATGTGTCTCAGTGTGTGTGTATGTGAGTCAATGTGCATGAGTCAGTGTGTGTGTGTCACTGGGTGTGTGTATTTGTGTCAGTGTATGTGTGTCAGTGTATCTGTGTCAGTGTGTGTCTGTGTCTCTGTCTGTGTATCTGTGTCAGTGTGTGTGTGTCACTGTGTGTGTATCTGTGTACTGTATCTGTGTGTATATCTGTCAGTTTGTGTGTATGTTTGTCAGTGTGCGTGTGTCACTGTGTGTGTATCTGTGTCAGTGTTTGTGTGTCATTGTATCTGTGTCAGTGTGTGTCTGTCGGTGTGTGTGTCTGTGTCAGTGTGTGTGTGTCAGTGTGTGTATGTGTGTCTGTGTCAGTGTGTGTGTATCTGTGTCAGTATATGTGTGTCTGTGTCAGTGTGTGTATGTCAGTGTGTGTATCTGTGTCAGTGTGTGTGTATCTGTGATTGTGTGCTGAGAGATAACACTGATGGGAGGCGATGGTGGGGCTGAGAGATAACACAGAGGGAGGAGGCGATGGTGTGGCTGAGAGACGACATAGAGGGAGGAGGCGATGATGTGGCTGAGAGATGACACAGAGGGAAGAGGCGATAGTGTGATTGAGAGATGATGCAGTGAGGGAGGGATGGAGGTGATGAAGTGCTAAGAGATGATGCAGGGGGGAGGCAATGGTGTGCGAAGAGATGACGCAGGGGGGCAGGTGGTGGTATGGCTGAGAGACGATGCAGGCGGGAGGTGATGGTGTGCTGATAGATGATGCAGGGCTGAGGCTATAGTGTGGCTGAGAGATGACACAGGGGGGAGATGATGATGTGCTGAGAGACGATGCAGGGGGATATTGTGTGGCTGGGAGATGCAGGGGGAAGGAAGTTACAAAGGGGAAGGAGTCTCTTTGAGTCGCTGTTGTATGATGATGACCCTGTTATTATTCTTACACAAACAGGCATCTTCCGGACGATGTGGCCTACAGTACGTGAAAAGAGAATACCGACTGAAGACGCCATCATCCCAGGGAGGATATATCTCTTCAGAGGTACCACATTGTGAGAAACCACTGTATAGGTAAGGTGCATATGGAATGGAAAGGAATGTTCCCAGAGTGACGAGAAAAGGCTGGCGTGTCATGTCGGCACACACCATTTTCAGTGACCACGCTCATTTGGTATGTGACCACGCCCCTTTGGTATGTGACCATGCCCACTTTTTTGCCGCTCACCTGCAGTGCACAACATATTTTTTCATTTGTGTGTATGTGTGTATTCTAAGAGAGCTTTTGCCCAATAAACCACTCATTATCTATACAAAGAATAAATCCTTAAAGAATATATTTAAATACATTTTTAAAGACAACTAAGATCCATACCATCAGTCTGATAAATCTCCAAGATAAACAATGGCTACCATCTAGACCACCAGGCTTTTACAGATGTGGCAAGAATAGATGCACAATATGCACTCATATTCCTAGATGAACCAATACTATAGATATGAGTTTTAGAAAGTAACCATTTACTATCGGTAGTTTCACGAATTGTGATTCCATCTATGTCATCTACTTATTAACATGAGAATGCGGTCTAAAATATGTAAGCCATAGCACTAGAACATTTAAAAAGAAATTCATGGAGCACTGTCATAATATTATTTTCAAATTTCCTAACAACAGTGTTTCTAGGCACTTTACTGAAGTTCACAAAGGTGACATCAGTAATCTATCTATCGTTGGTATAGAACAGTTCCCGAACACTCCACGTGGAGGAGATAGACATAAAATCCTGTGCCACCAGGAAGTCTACTGGATGTTCAAATTGAATACTCTACATCAAAATGGCCTCAACGAATCTGTGGAACTTAACAGTATAATTTGATGCAATTTACTTCAGATGTCTTGGGTAGATAGGGTCCCTATCACCATAACAATACCCAGAGTATTAACTTCAGGGTTATTATTTATTTTGGTAATTGGCAATTCATTAATCCATATTCTATATATTATTATTTAAAAATTACATATAATAGTCTTCTATTCTAACAATCTATGTATGCTTATGAGGGCCCTGGGTGAAAATGTGGTTTTTCACTCTCTCTCCCCCTCTGTTTTAAGAAGATTCCTTCAGTGCTTAATAAACCTCTATGTGTTTTGATACATTTTATCGTATAATGTATGTTTGATCTAATATTTATTGCTAACTAAACTGATTGTTATTAGTTCAACCCATACAAACCTCTAATTTCTACTCCTCAGATATATTACCTGTAATTTGGCAAGATAATTATTTTAATGATTTTAGTGTCTTTGAATATCGCAGTCACGTGATCTTTGTTTACACCACGTGATTCCACAAACGTAGCAACTATGGAACCTGTTCAACAACAGATCTGCATTCATTAGAGTCTGCCACCTGTCTGTGGAACTGCATATGAGTCACGGACACATGACCGGCTCTACCCAATTGGATGGTACCTACACGTCGCGTGTCACATGACCGGGTAGCGCTCATGTGATCGCGACTGGGGAATAATGAATACATTTATTTACTTTACTTTAATTATTAACAATACTCATTTTTATTTTTAAATGTTATGTTGAATCAAGATATGATTGCATACCCTTACTCTAGAATGTATTTAATAATTTACAACATGGCTTTGTTAATTATTTATAGACATCTGATAATGATTCACTCATTAGAGCATTATAAAGATTGGAGACCACTATGGAAGTCCAAACATTTGCTCCTCATGAAGGTGTGGGTCACTTCCACATGGAAACGCATTGAGCCCTACTGCATTGGATCCCTCACTCACTAAATATGTATAGGAAGAGGACATCACTGGATTTATGCCATACAGATCCGGACCAGCTAATTGAGTGGAGATACCACTGGACTGTTTCTTTTGCTACAGGACACAAACCTTGTGGGGATGCCTTGCTAACACTGCCAGAACTGGTAATATTGCTCCTTTTTCTACCTACTGGATAATAAACTGGGAGATAAACTTTTAATTGGCTTTTCGATCCAGTGGCTCTTAATAGTGAAGTGCAGGTTATCCTAAAGCTGGGTACACACATAAAGATTTTCTGTCCAACCATCCAACTATTGGTTGGAATGAAAATCTGGTAATGTATGGGAGACAATGATGATCAGCAATTTGCTTCTAAATGCCAGAAAACAGACGAAAATGGTCATCAGACAAGTTTGTTAAATGTTTGATCTAAACAATTTGTTCAAACAACAGTTTTGGTCCATTTTCTGGCATTTGGGAGGAAATTGCTGATTGTCATTTGCATTCATACCTGACCAGATTTTAATTCCAACCAATCAACTAGTTGGATGGTTGGACAGAAAATCTTTACATGTGTACCCAGCTTTATAAGTAAACACAAATTATTTATGCAATTACTGCTCATATATTTGTGTACTAGTTTACCATCTTTATATATTTGTACGATTATTCTCCTCTTCAGGAAAAGACAGGAGATTATTGTGTTTTAATAAATGTCTTTTTAATTAAACCATGTGTGCATATGTAACATATTCTTATTCTTAAGATAATTATAATACTAAACTACTTAAGTGATAATTACATTTCCCACTAATGCTGTTTTTTTTATTTTATACTGCTTTGATCCTAAACAATAATATTAACACTCTCCTTCTAATAGCTGCTAACTGCCAAGTGCCACTCCTACTTTTTCTTGGTTTTATTGTGTTTTTGAGTTTTTGGCAGCTGTCATGAGTGGGTTTTCAGAAAGAATGCAGAGAAGGCAATCATATTTTTTAACAATGGGATTCTGAAGTTATTAACAATGATTTGCTGTTACTAATAACGATTCAGAAAAAACAATTAAACCAAGTGCTAAAATGTACAAGTGTCCAACTCCAAAATATATAAATACATATATTCACCTTTGTCTTGCCGATTACCTTGCTGCTATTGCTATTAACACCAGCGACTTACCTGTGCTACTATTATTATTATTATTACCAGTTATTTATATAGCGCACACATATTCCACAGCCTTTCACAGAGACTATTTGGCCATTCACATCAGTCCCTGCCCCAGTGGAGCTTACTATACTCCCTATTACATGCGCACACATACACACTAGGGTTAATTTATGTTGGGAGCCAATTAACTTACCAGTATATTTTGGAGTGTGGGAGGAAACCAGAGTACCCAGAGAAACCACAGGACAGGGAGAATATACAAACTACGCACAGGTAGGGCCATGGTGGGAATCTAACCCATGACCTCAGTGCAATAGTGCAGTAATGCTAACCATTACACCATCTGTGCTGCCCTACTATGACTGCTTTCTAACCAATTGGCTGCTTAGATATAACATACAGCTATTGGTGTTTTCTACTATTATAAGCAACCAGCTAATCTGACTAATCCTGGATTAATGTTTTTTAAACATTCTAACTTGTTTTGTGCATTTTATTATTTATTGATATCTATTTTTAATAATAATAATTTATACCATTGTCTAGTGCTCTCCTTATATATGTTTTGGTTTAATAATGATTCATGTGTTGACATAGATAGAGTTTCAATGTGTAAAAAAATTTTCTTTTGGAGGATCTATTACGTAGTCAGATTATGTCAATCTACAACAGTATGTTGACAGAAAGACTCAGACCATTCAAACCCTCGATATTTGAGGAAGGGTCAGAATCCATAAAGAATGGGAAAAAACACTATATGTATGTTCATTAATCTAATGGAGCTAATCATTAAATACAGATAACACAAGACCAGTATTCTAGAAAAAGAAATGGAAGATATAAAGAAAGAATTGGAACCTTTTCAAACTAACAAAGAATATCAAGAAAATGATTCAATTATCAATGAGAGGATTGTACATTTAGAAAAAATTATAGTAGAGAACAAGAAATAAATTTAAAAGGGATCTATATGATTATCAGAATAATATGGTTAGAAATTACAAATGTTCTAATCTCAAATTACAGAATAACAAAGTGAGATCAGACCATAGAAAAACTATATCTGAATTAGGCACAGGAATGCGTCAATTTAATGATAGAAAGCACACGAATCCCCATAAGATCACCGAGAGTAAATGGAGGGCCCCTAAATCTAGTTTTCCATCATCTAAAGGAGAACAATATGAACACAAAGGTACCTATGGGGATGCAGGGGCTAATCTCAAGACAAACCATCAAGTCAGTAGAAAAGTGACTCAATCTCCTTATAAGGATTTTCAGGAAGAACCACCATGTCCCAATCATTGGGAAACAAAATATAATCTCACAAGGAACTCAGGGACATCAAAAAGGCATTGAGAAAAAAGTTTAGAGGTTGCAGAGGAGGTACACATACTAAAGAAAAATATAAGAAGGATTTATTTATTTATTACTAGTTATTTATATAGCGCACACATATTCTGCAGTGCTTTATAGAGCAAATGTGGCAACTCACAATAGTCCCTGCCCCAGTGGAGCTTAATATTCCTTACTACATGCACACAAACTAGGGTTCATTTATTTTATTTTTTTGGTGGGAGCCAATTAACCTACTAGTATATTTTTGGAATGTGGGAGGAAACCAGTATACCTGGAGGAAGCCCACACAAGCACAGGGAGAATATACAAACTCCGCACAGTTAGGGCCATGGTGGTAATTGAACCCACAACCTCAGTGCTGTGAGGCAGTAATGCTAACCATTACACTATCTGTGCAGCCCACAACAACCCTGAGTGGTAAATCACCTGAGCCCTCTGTACCTCCAAATGTGTTCAACATATTTTTGAAAAAACGTAGTCAGGATGAATTATACTTATTATAGTAAGTAGAGGTTTGAAATTTGCCCCGACGAACGAACCCGATATTTTTTTACCTATTAGTAGATCTTAATAAATATGTAAGAACATTATGTCACCAAAGAAATTTTGCAAATAAGAAATGAAAGAAAAATCAAGATGAGTTGATTCCTATTATTTTAGATTCTACGGATAGTCTGCCCCTTTCTATATTACAGGAACTATGGGAAGAAGGTAACACTGAAATTCAGGACACAACAATGAAACTATATGATACTTCACTTCAAAATTCCAAAAACTTTAAATTGAAATCAGAATTTTTTCCTATTTCACCCAAACATAATATCATTGAGTCGTTTTAGAAGATTAACCTCGAGGATTTTAAAACTCTATGTAATAAAACTCCAAAAAGATCAGCATACACATCGAATCTAAGTAGAGCTAAAAAAAAGAGCACTTCGCTCATTGACTAAAGATTCCTCGATAATAATAAAGGAGGCTTATAAGGGTGGGGGATTGGTAGTCCAAGATAGGAAGGACTGTCCACAAGAAGCTTTCAATCAGCTAAAGAACACTACCTTCTATCAAACTCTGGATCGGGATCCAACCACATCCTTTTTAGCTGAGTTCAAATTATTGTTGGATCTTTCCCTACAACACGGGCTCATAACCAGCGAGGCATGGCATTTCCTGTTCATTCCCTTTCCCACCATTCCGGTGTATTATCATTTACCCAAAATTCACAAATCTCTCACTTACCCCCCAGGTTGCCCTATAATTTCCGGTATTAATTCACTCACCTCTAACCTTTTATGTTGATTCTTTTTTACAGCCCCGTGTTCCTGTCCTTAGGTCCCATCCCAAAGATTCCACCCATTTTCTACAACGCATTCAAACATCAATTGGAAAGAAACATGCATTTTTAACACTGGATATCCAATTCCTATATATAAATATTCCTCATAAATTAGGGATTGATAAAATCATAGCTCGTTTTTCAAGAGATTGGGACCTAACATAGGGAAAAAAATCTTTTCTCTTGTCATTTTTTCATTTATCCTTTCGTACAACAATTTTTTTTTTCAGACACATTTTATCCTTAAAGAATATACTTGCCCCAAGTAACTTAAAGACAACTAAGATCCCTACCATCTCCAAGATAAACAATGGATACCATCTAGACCACCAGGCTTTTATAGATGTGGCAAGAAAAGATGCACAATGTTCACTTATATTCCTAGATGAACCAATACTATAGATATGGGTTTTTGAAATTAAAAAATGTACTATCGGTAGTTTCATGAATTGTAATTCCATCTATGTCATCTACTTAGTAACACGTGAGTGCGGTCTAAAATATGTAAGCCATATCACTGGAACAATTAAAAAAAACTTTATGGAACACCTTAATAATATTGTTGACAAATTTCCAAACCACAGTGTTTCTAGGTACTTTACTGTAGTTCACAAAGGTGACATCAGTAATCTATCCATCTTTGGTATAGAACAGATCACGAACAGTCCACGTGGAGGAGAGAGATAGATATAAAATCTTGTGCCACCAGGAAGTCTACTGGATATTCAAATTGAATACTCTACACCCAGATGGCCTCAATGAATCTGTGGAACTTAACAGTATCATTTGATGCAATTTACTTGATTGGGTACTGTTATGGTGATGGGGACTCTGAGTATTAACATCAGGGTTATTGTTTTTTTGGTAATTTGCCAATTCATTTATCCATATTCTATATATTATTTAACAATGACATATAATAAACTTAAATTCTAACAATCTATGTATGCTTATGAGATCCCTGGGTGAAAATGTGGTGTTGCACTTTCTCCACCTCTTTTTAAGAAGATTCCTTCACTGCTTAATAAACCTCTATGTATTTTGATGTATTTTATCGGATAATGTACTGTACATTTTATCTAATATTTTATTGCTAACTAAACTGATTGTTATTAGTTCAACACATACAAACCTCTCATTTCTACTCCTCAAATAATGATTTTAGTGTCTTTGAATATTGCAGAGTCATATGATGATTGTTTACACCACGTGATTCCACAAACGTAGTAACTATGGAACCTCAGATCAAAAACAGATCTGCATTCATTAGAGTCTGCCACCTGTCTGTGGAACTGCATATGAGTCACAACCACATGACCAGCTCTAACCAATTGGAGGGTACCTACACGTCATGAGTCATTTGACCGGTTAGCGCTCACGTGATCATGACTGGGGAATAATGAATACAGGTATTTACTTTACTTTTAGTATTAACAATACTCGTTTTTATTTTTAAATGTTATGTTTAATCAAGATATGATTGCCTACTCATACTCTTGGATTTATTTAATAATTTGGAACATGGCTTGGTTAATTATTTATAGACACCTGATAATGATTCACTCATTAGAGCATTAAAAATATCGGAGACCCCTATGAAGCTCCAAAGATTTGCTCCTCATGAAGGTGAGGGTCACTTCCACACGGAAACACATTGAGTCCTACTGAATTGGATCCCTCACTCAATAAATATATATATATATAAGAAGAGGACATCACTGGCTTTATCCCATACAGATCTGGACCAGCTGACTGAGTGTAGATACCATTGGACTGTTTCTATTGCTACAGGACACCTGCTGGATAATAAACTGGGACATAACCTTTTAATTGGCTTTTGGAAAAAGTGACTTTCAATAGTGAAGTGTGGGTTATCCTAATAAGTAATTGCAAATTATTTATGCAATTTATGCTCTTATATTTGCATATGGGTAGTTGTGGAGCGCTGGTTTAGATAACCTCACAAATTATAATAACAGTCAATTTATTATACTATAATTACATATATCAAACAGTAAAATATAAGCATAAAATATATAAAAAAATTATACAGTCCATTGCTATAATCAGTTCAAGCGCTATATTTGATTGTTTCCCAGATTCCTTTCTAAAAGGTATAACTCAAAAGGGTGACCAAATGGTATCATGTAGGGTGGGTGAGTAATCTTCCATTAACTCAGTGCCCATTCTTAATAAATCTACACATGAGGATGGAGGTCCCCAAATGACAGGCAAAACTCTTTTTTTGATATGCACTTCAGAATAATGAACTTATCCACTCATTATGGCTTAAATTGGGACATAAATGTGCAATGTGGAATGGATAGTTATTATCCATTCCACTGATGGAAGTATCACACAGAATTGCTCTCGTCCGCTCATCAGCGGGAGTACCCACTGATGGACTCACTGATGTACACACTGATGGAAGTATCACACTGATGGAAGTATCACACAGAATTGTGTACTCACTGATAGAAGTATCACACAGAATTGCTCTTGTCCGCTCATCAGCGGGAGTGCAAACAAATTCTGGATCTGCTGTGCAGTCCAGTAATGCCGCTGATGGACACAGTCTGTGGGGATGCAAATGAGTTCAGGATCTGCTGTGCAGTCTGCTGTAGCTGCTAATGAACACAGTCTGCGAGGGTGCAGACAAGTTCTAGATCCACTGTGCAGTCCAATATCGCCACTGATGGACACAGTGAGTAGGAGGATGGTGAGGGGGCCACTGCTCTCTTAAGTGGTCTGACACTGAGTAATATATGCAGTGTTAAGTTACCTCCATCCCGGCTGAATTGAAGTGTAAATACAGGTGAATCTGTGAGCAGGTTAGTCTGGGGGGCTTGAGCTGATCAGATTCTCCGTCCTTGATGTGTTTCTCCAGGAATGGCAACCCCAGTATCCTCAGAAGGTGTAAATCTCACTGAGATGGTTGCAGCTATTTAAATAGCTGTAATTGCTTACTGATTAGTGTAGATTTCCATCAGCTGATTTAACAGGTTTCAGTGAGGTTAATTAGCACTTCTATAGACTATTGTGTATAGAGCTGATAACTTCCAAAAAATTCCATACATACACAAATTACGAATAAAGAGACTTTGTGTTACTCAGTACACTAAAATGACTATGATGATAAGATAAAAGAATAGAATGGGATATTAAGAGTTCTCATACAGTACTCCTCTATGTTGTTATTTGTAAGAATATCAATATTATTTAAGACAATATGCCAAATTCATATTTTACTCAATTCATTTATGTAGGAGTAAATTAAACAAGACACATTAAATGATATGTTGTATGAAAAAAATTAAATATACTAAAAAGACCGGAATATATAGATAAGAAAAAAAATTATCATAAATAAGGTTTATTGAAATACAGTGTTTTTCTCTGGATCTAAGAGATACTCCAAATTATCTCTAAAAAAACTCATTTGGGACATTATGTATGTTTTTCTTTCCCTTTTAAATTTATCTTATAGGATTTTTTCCCCCTTTTCCTTTCTACATCCTCAGATGTCTAGATGTAGAGTACACCTCAGTTTCATCTTAGAGGTGCACCAGGAATTATTTTGCATCAGAAATGTTAGCTTTGATGTAGAAAATACCAAAGATAACAAACACATTATGCAGACCTGAGAGTTCATAAACATACAGTACCAGTCAAAAGTTTGGACACACCTTCTCATTCAATGGTTTTTGTTTAATTAAGTTATTGTCAACATAGTAGCTTAATACTGAAGACATCAAAACTATGAAAGAACATATATGGAATTATGTTGTAAATAAAAAAGTGTTAAACAATTCAAAATATGTTTTATATTTTAGATTCATCAAAATAGCCTCCTTTTGCTTGTGTGACAGCTTTGCACACTCTTGACATTCTCTCAATCAGCTTCATGAGGTAGTCTCCTGGAATGGTTTTGAATTAACAGTTGTGCCTTGTCAAGAGACAATCTGTGGAATTACTTGCCTTCTTAATGTGTTTGAGACCATCAGTTGTGTTGTGCAGAGGTAGGGTTAGTACACAGTGGACACCACTATTTGACTACTGTTGTAATCCATATTATGGCAGCAACCACTCAACTCAGTAAAGAGAAATGACAGTCCATCATTACTTTAAGACATGAAGGTCAGTCGATACAGAAAATTTCAAGAACTTTGAATGTATCCTCAATTGCAGTTGCAAAAAACATCAAACGCTATGAAAACGCTATGATGAAACTGGCTCTCATGAGTCCCGCCCCAGGAAAGGAAGACCGAGAGTTACCTTTGCTGCAGAGGATAAGTTAATTAGCGTAAGCATCCTCAGAAACTGCTACTTAACAGCACCTCAGATTAGAGACCACAAAATGTCTTCACAGAGTTCAAGTAGCAGACAAATCTCAACATCAACTGTTCAGGGGAGACTGCGTGAATCAGGCCTTCATTGTCGTATTGCTGCGAAGAAGCCACTACTGAAGATGAACAACAAGGAAGGGGACATTAGACTTGTGGAAATCTGTATTTTGGTCTGGTGAGTCCAAATTTGAGATTTTTGGTTCCAACCTGCGTGTCTTTGTGAGATGCAGAGAAGGTGAGCGGATGGTTTCTGCATGTGTGGTTGCCACTGTGAAGCATGGAGGAGGAGGTGTGATGATGTGAGGGTGCTTTGCTGTTGACACTGTTGGTGATTTATTCAAAATTCAAGGCTCACTTAACCAGCATGGCTACAACAGTATTCTGCAGCGCCATGCCATCCCATCTGGTTTGCGCTTACTGGGATCATCATTTGTTTTTCAACAAGACAATGATCCCAAACACACCTCCAGGCTATGTAAGGGCTACTTGACCAAGAAGGAAAGTGATGGAGTGCTGCATCAGGTTACCTGGCCTCCACAATCACCAGACCTAAACCCAATTGATCTGGTTTGGATGAGTTGGACCGCAGAGTGAAGGAAAAGCAGCCAACAAGTGCTCAGCACCTCTGGAACTCCTTCAAGACTGTTGGAAAACCATTCCAGGAGACTACCTCATAAAGCTGATTGAGAAATGCCAAGAGTGTACAAAGCTGTCATCCAAGCAAAAGGGGGCTACTTTGAGGAATCTAAAATATGAAACATATTTTGATTTGTTTAACACTTTTTTGTTTACATTATAATTCCATATGTGTTCTGTCATAATTTTGATGTCTTCAGTATTAATCTACTATGTTGAAAATAATTGAAATAAACAAAAACCATTGAATGAGAAGGTGTGTCCAAACTTTTGACTGGTACTGTATATGCATTGTATGTAAAGAAAACTTTGTGTCTTACATTAGTGCATATCTAGTATTATGCAAAGATATAATTTAAGAATACAGAATGATGGTTTATTTTTAGTTCACAATGGCATAATTTGTAATATTCAGATTCGGAAGGCCAGTGTATAGTACTGTCAAAAATAGATATACCCTATAATACACAGTTGAACCTCATTAAAACATATTATTCTACATCCGCTCATATAGAACAAGAGATGTCACACACCCAATAATATAACAAAACTACCTAAAGGGAGGGGGAACACCCTGTAGATAGGTGTACCAATAGGACAATGGTTTCTAGATATATATGGTCTGCACACATAAATACATGATAAATCTATACATACTCAATGTTGGATTACTAGTACTATGGAAAGATTGTTCCTGAGTAGTAGGTGAATGTTCTGATAGTGTGGTGGGAATGCTACTCCTGTCTAAAATACACTAACCACCTCATGCCCTCCATATAAATAGAGGTCACATAGTACTAGGTTCTATATTATATTATTCTATATATTATCTTATAAGAATCAGAAAAAAAAGGAAAAGGACACAGGAGATAGCGGTTTTTCTAACTGTGCTTTTATCACTTTGTATAACAATTGACATCAAGAAGTTAAAAATATTGTTGAAAAGTACTGGCATATTATAAAAATGGATCCAATTCTGTCCACCCATATACCAAATAGACCAGAGATACTTTTTAAAAGGGCTAAAAATTTAAAATAATTTTTATCTCCTAGTCTTTTGCCAAGTATAGAGGATTCTAATAAGAATATTTTTTTTAATCCAATAGACTGGTTTTTAACATGTGGAAACTGTAAAGTTTGTCCACATAGTTTAAAAGGGAAAAATACCTTTAAAAGTATTCATGAAAAATAATTGTAAATTAAGGGGTTAATCAGTTGTTATACCACTTTTGTGGTTTACTTGTTGATTTGTGGATGTGTAAAATGTACGTCGGGAAGACAAAGAGGTTATTAAAAATTAGAATTTTAGAACATTTGCGCAATATTAGAAATAAGATTGAGAATCACAGTGTACCTAGACACTTCAGACATTGCCAAGACAGTAATAAAGCAAATTTGAGATTTCTGGGGATTGAATATGTTAAAGTGGATAAAAAAGGAGGAGACGGAGAAAACATGCTGGCTAAGCAGAAGACTTTTTAGATTATTACATTAAATACTGTATATCCCCATGGACTTAATGAGGGGTTTGAAATTACACAATTTTTAATAAGCTAATATTTCTTCTATTTAAAGATTCAAAGAGTTAAAATCCCTTTTGTCCAAGGTGAAGAGGTATGTTTTTTGTTACTATATGATTTGGCTATGTTGTAAATTGTATCAATATATTATGTTTTTTACTGTACCAATTTTTATTGGACCCATTTTTATTGGACCCATTTTTATTGTACCAATTTATGTAGCTATGTTTTAGATAGATAGACTTATTACGTGAGAAGAAATCCCTGAAATAGATGATTCTATGTTCTTTTTTATACCCAGTGCATTATGCATATCATCTAATCTTCTAAAAGCATCCCACATAATATGTCTTTTTTAATTTTAATTTTATTACTATTCCTAATATTATATTCATATTATATTGTATGGATTATATAATGGAGACATTGTATCAGCATATTTGTGGCTTTATGCGTTTATATGCATTTTTTATATGCGGGAATGGTTTTTATATGTGTTTATATACAGTATATAAATTAAGAATTCCATTAATTAATTTAATGTAATGAGATAACGCTGTGCTGCATATTGTTTATTGGTTTATGAGTTCTATTTAACTGCCCTCAACAGATCACCAGCCAGTCTCCTGACAAGGTCCTAGTGACGAAATGCACAGGGGCGTGGACTGGTAATCTATCTTTCTGTGGTTGGTGAAGAGGTCCTGGAGACATTCAGGACACCGGTCGGGAGCACCATTCCATTACTCTGCTGTCAAACTCTGTGGTGGTTAACGGCTTGTTTTGGTACACACGCTCTGCTTGTTTTTACTTGCTAATAATTTTTTTCTTGTTAATGCATGATGTGGTGCCCCTGTATTCTTCTGTTTTGTTTTTAGATATTTCCCATCTGGATTTGGGTAATTATGGGGAAGACACCGGGCTACAATACTATGGTGGCCAGTGCTGTGATACATGTATGGGGCATTCTGTTGCTATATATTGGCTAAACAGACTTTCACCTGTTGTGCAAATGAAATTCAGACAGGTGTCTTTGGGTAATTCATCAGGTGTTTTTGGGTAATTCATCAAAATCTACCCACTGACTTTATATATATATATATATATATATATATATACATATATACATATAATATGTTATTGTATATGGTCTTAGCAAGTGACATACTCATGTTAATTTTATGATAAACTAAGATCATATGCGCAAAGAAGTATTGTGCAATATATATATGCCACAATAAAGTGCTGTGCACAACCAATATATTGTATATAAACTTATTTTTAAGCAATTAGACAAAAAACATATACCAAATAGTAAACAATAATGAGCCTCCATATGCTCAAATGGGCTCTACCAATAACCCTAAGGTCTGAATAGTCCCCTGTGTGCATACAATCAAGTGCAATGTGCTATAAATATTATAAATGTCATAAATACTACAAATGTCCCTTATACGCACTGAATAAATATCAGCGAAAACATATAAGTTGATATAGGTGCAGGAGAATCGATAATAATTTTTAAAACTGTTCTAAAAACACTCTAAAAAGACTATGCTCTACTCCAAAATATGCAATAAATCATCAGGTGCTTATCTTAATAGATAATTTAGGCATGAGACAGCTTCCCTACACTTACATATACCTTTATTAAGGTGCATGCCCAATGCTCCATTATATTTGGATCAGCGGACACCCTTTATTTACAGGAAGAAAGCAATATTTTTATATATTTTTTGCTTGTTATTAGCTTACTTCTTGTTTATCTATATTTAATCTGAGTTGGCACTGGTACCCTATACATCACTATACAATATGTATATATGTATATACATACACATGTATATATGTGTATATATATATATATATATATATATATGAACAAGGTACATCCGGCACTCTATAGTATAAACTGCAACTGGCTCCGGTGCCATGTCCAAATCTGTATTTATAATAACAGGTACAACGACCAGCACTCAAGGAGACTAAACAAATGCTGAGACTGAATGCAGTATGTTAATCAACATTTCGGAGTAACCTCCTTTATCAAGACTGAATAAAAAAGCAATACAAACATGACATATATAACTTACCACCAGCGAGACATGTAGTGGTTCATCCTGCCCTCCGGACGAGTCCCGATGATGTCACCCATATCCCAGAGAGACGAACGGGAACTCATCGGAGTGGAGTGATCCACAACAGACATAGTGAAGCACCATCACCATGACAACCACAAACAAATCATCCAGAATTAAGTCATTAGGGCTAAATAATGCATAAAAAATAATCAAAAGACCGCTGCATAGCGGTGTCCCATGGCATCAGCGTCATATAAGAAGACCTGGTCGAACTACTAGCCATTAAACCAATATCTAGTGCACCATGATATATATAATAAAGTATCACAAGTCACCATATATGTGTGACTCATAGCAGGCAAGGATAAGTAATATGAAAGAAAATCACTATCCCCACTATCACCACCTTGGCACATAAGAAAGATAATAACATACATCATATAATGCATCAAGAATAAATCAAGAATCCGAATCATTGTTCACATGTACAGTTTGAAGTTTGTATATCCATTGGGCTTCTTTTTGCTATAGAGACCGATCACGATTACCACCCCTATTATCCGGTGGTACATGGTCGATCATTTGTTCCTACCCTAAAACTAGACAGTTTTCAAGACAAAGTGGATTTATTCAAATTCGATCATAGGATTAAACTCAGAACATTTTGGCAAGTCTACAGAGATACATGCTACATTGCCCATACAGAGTAAATCTACTTTCGTCCCTGTCTCTTTGAATAACAGTATTAAATGCTTTACCAACCAGGTGGACACTATTATTGAAGGAGCGAATCTCATGCCTCCACATTATTATACCAACATGTCTGCTGCTGAATCTAAAGCTTTGAAACAGCTATCTACTTATAAAGACATAGTTTTTCGCCCAGCGGATAAAGGTGGTGGCTTGGTGATACAGGATTTGTCCATATATAAATCTGATCTATATCAACAGCTAGCTGATACCACCACTTATTAAAAATTGAGCTCCAATCCAACAGAAGCCTACAAAACGGAATTACAAGGGTTACTGAATCAGGCTGCGAGTGATCACATTATTACCGCTAAAATTGCTGAAGCGTTAATGGTACATCATCCCAAAGTACCGGTGATATACACCATTCCCAAACTGCATAACTGCCTTAAAGGCCTCTGGGTAGGCCAATTATTGCCACGCGGGACTCCCTATATTACGGCATATCGAAGTATCTGGATTACTACCTACAGCCCTTATTGGGCCAACAAAGGACTTTCCTCCAGGACACAACTGATTTTCTATGCAAACTTCAGGACTTACCGACCCATTCAGCACAATATCTCTTATGTACAGTAGATGTTTGCAGCCTGTACAAGAGTATTCCCCAGGATCAGGGTATAGAAGCTGTATGCCAATTTATCATGGATCATCCTGACTACACTGGTCCACAGATAGATTTTTTAATTTCACTCCTACATCTAACAGTGAAGCGGAATTGTTTCCTGTATGACAGCAGTTTCTATCAACAAATTTCCGGGTGTGCTATGGGGTCTTGTGTGGCCCCTAGCTTTGCTAACATTCATATGTTTTGTATGGAGCAAGTATGTTTTCTCTCCAATGCAGAATTTTCCAAACAGATAGCATGTTTCCTTCGCTATATCGATGACATCTTTATCCTGTGGTTGGGCTCTGAATCTGACTTTAGGTCATTTATCAACCAGAATAATGCGGGTGATTTCCCGATTAAATTTACCTATGAGTGTAGTCGAGATCAGATTCACTTCCTAGATGTCCTAGTGACACAGGAGCAGCCTGGTATGTTGAATACCTCGATCTACTACAAAAGCACTGACCGTAATACTCTACTGTCGACTGCTAGCCAAATCCACCAGCCTGAAAGCGGGGTTTACCTTTTTCTCAATTCCTAAGGGCAGTAAGAATTTGCAGTAAATCTGAGGATGCCATCAAACATATAGATTTAATGATGAAGAAATTTGCGGAATGAGGATATCATCACCAAGTCCTGAATAGAGCCAAACAAAGGGCATTATCCATATTCCAGAGACTCGACTTTACAAAGCAAGTGAAAGAATCAGCAGAGCAATCGGATGGTTTGGTCCCAGAATTTCACTATGGCTAGTGCTAAAATTGTTAATTCTGCCAAAAGAATATGGCCCATAGTTGCAGATAACCCACAGTTACCTGCATTACAGGATTGCTCTATACTACCTTCGTATCGCCGTGGCAGAAACATTAAAGATCTTATTGTGAAAAATGATATCAGCCAGAAGAGTATCCCTAAGCCTATACATTTTCTCACCCATAGGCCTGGAAACTATAGGTGTACGGGTTGTACAACTTGCAGCTACTTGGAAATCGGGGACACATTCTCCCATCCAAGGTCAGGACCTTGTTACAAGATTAAACATGTGCTTACCTGCTCTAGTATATTCATTATAAATTTTATTAGATGTCCCTGCGGCCTATATTACATAGGTAAAACATCTCGACAGCTCAAGGAACGCATGGCATTACACAGATCCAGCATTAGAGCAGCACTGGATGGAAAAAATATTGATGAACCTGTGCCTCGACATTTCAAAGAATTCCAATATAATCTTTCTACGATTAGATATAAAATGATCGACCATGTACCACCGGATCTTAGGGGTGGTAATCGTGATTGGTCTCTATTGCAAAACGAAGCCCAATGGATATACAAACTTCAAACTGTATATCCTAAGGGTCTTAATGAAATTCTGTCACTCTCATGTTTTTTGTAAATATATGCTTTGTGCATGCATTGAACGATGCACCCTTGACTTTCAGGAACTGTCTATATTTTTTAGGAGACATGTGAACAATGATTCGGATTCTCGATTTATTCTTCATGCATTATATGATGTATGTTATTATCTTTCTTATGTGCCAAGGTGGTGATAGTGGGGATACTGATTTTCTTTCATGTTTCTTATCCTTGCCTGCTATGAGTCACACATATATGGTGACTTGTGATACTTTATTATATATATCATGGTGCACTAGATATTGGTTTAATGGCTAGTAGTTCGACCAGGTCTTCTTATATGATGCTGACGCCATTGGACACCACTATACAGCGGTCTTTTGATTATTTTTTATGCATTATTTAGCCCTAATGACTTCATTCTGGATGATTTGTTTGTGGTTGTCATGGTGATGGTGCTTCACTATGTCTGTTGTGGATCACTCCGCCCCTATGAGTTCCAATTTGTCTCTCTGGAATATGGGTGATGTCATCGGGACTCATCTGGAGGACGGGATGAACCACTACATGTTATGCTGGTGGTAAGTTATATATGTCATGTTTGTATTGATTTTTTATTCAGTCTTGATAAAGGAGGTTACTCCGAAACGTTGATTAACATACTGCATTCAGTCTCAGCATTTGTTTAGTCTCCTTGAGTGCCAGTCGTTGTACCTGTTATTATATATATATATATATATATATATATAAAAAAATGTGGGCAAATCTTGCACACTCGCAAATAAGATGAATAGAGGGTGCTCGGTTGTAATAAATGGATACAAGAACTGTACCAAAAGGATGATACCAGAGAAAACCAGCACTCCAAAAATATAAAGCCAAAAAATGTATTTATGATGAATGCATGTTATCACAATGTCGACTCCAGTACAGTGATTCAATGTTTCAGTCACAAATCAAAAAGTGCAATGTGCCAAGTATAGTAGCAAGAAAAAGGGATACTTGCAAACTGCCACAGTCTGGAGTCAATACAGCAGGACAATACAGCAGGACATTGTGTCAATGGGTTAGCCATTTCAGTTCTAACCCGCCAACCACTGCTAACACTATCAACCCATCACCCACTGCCTAGGGGTGGCGGGAATAGCCCCAGGCTACAAGCCTAGGCCAGGGGTGCCCTGTAGAGGGAGATCCCTTTATTGGGCAGTCCCCAACTCCCCAGGAATCCCTGGCCTGGGCTGACTAGCGGTCAGGGCTGATGGGGGAACCTCATGCAAATATTTTTCTCCCTATATTTAAAACCAGGTCTCTCCCTGCTGCCTGGTGCTGGTTCATAAATTACAGTGTAACCCTATACATTTTTCCCTGTAATTTAAAGAACCAGGACTGGCTGGCAATTATGGGGCTGGTTAGTATTATGGGGGGGGACCTTTAAAAAAAATATTAACCCTATTGTAACACACTAGCCATTCATAAACATACACAAATCACACTGATTTGTGTATGTTGGAAGGCAAATCGCAGCTCTGGAGGTGGTGCATTTAAAACTTAAATTGAGTCCCTGATTTTGAGTATGAAATGGCTGAATTGAGCAAAATGAATAATGGTATATTCAAAATGTAGGCATGATACCTTAGTATGAAGTACCTCCGAATAGAGCCGATGGAGATATAACTTCTAGTGCACAAAACAGGCAAATTAGCGGCATTAAATCACTCAAGTTAAACACCAAAACTGACACAAATCACCCGACTTTAATAATAGTAAATTCCCGATTTTTTTATTGAGGTTAATAACACTGTAGGCACAAAAACAGGCAATTTTTTTTTTATTTTAGCTGTTTTTATGATATTTTAAGAAAAAATCCAGATCTAAACCAGAACCGAAAAACAAAACACGGAGATGAGGTTTTGGCAAAACCAATCCAGATCCAAAACCAGGGGAGATCCAGATCCAAAAGCAAAACACATGGATCAGCGCACATCTCTAATATAAATATATAATATATATTTATATATACTCTATATATATATATATATATATATATATATATAAATATATATATATATATATATCTCCACAAAAAGAAGGCGGCACTCAGGGACTTGTCACATCAGTGTAAATAGCAGTGAAAACTTTACTGCATAAATCGACTTTCAGGGACTTGCTTCCCTTCTTCAGGACAGTAAACAATCATGAATACAGTGAAACATTAAATAGGTGCACTTACCAATCGTGGAAACACTTGTCTTCAAAAGTGGAGGTGACTTCGTGGATGGCGTCGACACTGCCATGGAAACATAATAAACAAGGCAGTGTTACTGCTAATACTTAAAAACCACTAAAAACATAAACAACATTAATAGAGTGACTAAAAACTGTTTAAGACATGTGTACAATCATGTCACATGATAATGTGAGAAAAATAAAGTGTTCAGGCATTGTGCAAATAAGTATGTGCAAATAAGTACATATGATCCTTAATGATAAAATATCAATCCATAATATATATCTCAAATATGTAAGCAACATAAAATATTAGAGTTATATGTAAAAAATCCTTACGTGTAAAAAAATTAAATTCAAAGATTATTGTATATAAAAAGACTGCACAGCCAACATGAGATCTCCTGTTACAAAATACATCTGAACATCATAGAATGTAACAACTGTAATGTAAAATTTATATATAATATATATAGCGGAAAATGTAACATGATTCTAATGTAGAAATTTATGTGCTCTGTTACCCCCTCAAATCGATTCAGTTCTTGATCTATAATTTTGTATTTCAAAGTCGCCATGTGTGAGGACATGAGATGTCTCAGATTTATTCATAACCAGTAGAGCAATATAACACCTCACAGAACAAAATACCTTGTGTATTAATTTCCACCTCTGCAGGGGACACTCAGGACTTACACCTCCTGCATTTGCCTGCCTTTGTCCCTCATTGGAGTCTGGCTGACTGTACAGAGCCAACCCAGTGAGTGTCAGGGATGTAATATCTTGAGGAGGTAGGAGGAAGTTACCAGATAAGGGACTCGCACCAATCAGGAAATGGTGTAACTCCCCTGGGTGGTCACAAGGACCGTGGGAACTTGGAAGTTTTTAAAAGAAATTACCAAAGGCAGCCCTGCATGTTAGTCACACTTCAAAGGTGGAGCGCATGACCAGTCCTGTGTGGTTGTATAGGTTATCACTGTTGTGTGAATGGTAGTAGTTTCGCCTATGTGGTATCCTGGAAATGCTTGGGTGGATTTATACATGTGGAAACTCCTGGGGTGAGATCTTTATTCACTGGTGTGGACTTGAACTCTATCACTGCTGTGTGAACTGTGGTAGGTTCGACTGTGTGGTATCCTGTAAACGGTTGTGTGGACATATATGCTATGACTTCTGTGTGAACTGTTATAGTTTCTACTGTGTGAAACTGTGTGTTGTTTGCTATTTTGTGGACTTGTCCTGGAACTTTTTACTCTATTTGGACTGCCTATGTCTGGACTGCTACTTTCATATTGCCTGTTCACTGTGTTTATCTTTTGCCATTGCATATTCCCTATTTTGGTGTGCCGTAAAAAAAATAAACCATCACTTTGCTTTCATCTGCTCGGTGTCTGGGTAATCGAGAGAACCCTTTATCCTCACATTTGGCGACAACAACAGTAGGAACATTCAGACACCAGCCTTTGAGCATACAGTCATAAGTCATAAAATACAGCAGGGAATGGAATCAGAACCACTATGTTACCGATACCTCAAGAAGGGCCAACTGCAGGATCTCTGCTGAACAAAACAGATTGAGTTTTATCCACAGGACACCAGATAAATATTAATGGCAAAACTAACCCAGTGGGACCAAGATCATCCAAAGGAGGAGGATGATAAGGACGACGTACCGGAGCCAACTGAGGGTCAAGGAACCAGTGGGACAACTGCTTCAGGGGCAATGCCTACCATTGGAGGGGCAGATAAGTTGCGGGAGTTGCTGGCAACATTAGGATGAAGTGCAGCAGTACTGGGGGCCACCTTGGGAGCAGTGACCTACACCACTGCCCCACCAGTATTGGTAAGGCAGACAGCCAGGCTGCAATATCAGGACATCCCACCTTTTGATGAGGCCAGCTCAGATATTGATACCCATTTGCAGATGTTTGAATTAGTGATGACTATGCATAGGATTGAGGCAGCAGAGTGGGCTCAATATTTGTTACCCAGTCTGAGAGGACAGTTGTTGGATGTGTGCCATGCTTTGAGTCTAGAACAGACACTGGCATATGAAGAGGTCTGTGGTGTGCTGCTTGCCAGATATGCGGTGACTGCTGAGTCGTACCATCGCAAGTTCCATTTGATGTCATGGAAAGGGGATTCATCATTTACAAAGTTTAATAATCTGTTGCAGTGGAACTGTGATAGCTGGCTGGCCGGAAAGTGGGCACTTACGGTAGTGGATGTTAAAAATTTTATTATCCTGGAACAGTTGCTTAACAAGATGCCCCCGGAAATTAGAGAGTGGGTGGCGGATCGGAACCCCAACACTCCTGCAAAAGCAGCACACCTAGCCGATGAGTTCACAGCTAACAGGCCCTGGTGGAGAAGAGCTAACCCAGAGGAAAGGTCAGCCCCCCAATGGCCTCAAAAAGACCAGAAACTCTCCCTGGCAACCCAGTGCCCTGCCCCACTACACACCCCAGCTCTGCAAATGGCCAATGCAAGACTGCAGGACCCTGCACATTCCAAGCCTTGGCAGTGCTACAACTGTTGCCAGGTAAGGCATGTGCAACGAGACTGTCTGTGGGGAAGAGGACCATTTCTGGGTGCCTGACCAGCTGTGCCCAGGGTAGATTTGTGCCAAGAAATTACATTTGGTGTGGGGAGGGGAACTGTGTTCCTGATGTGCCAGAGGTGGAGGAATTAGCATAACAAGTGGAGGTGGTAGCAGCTATTGGGAAAGCTACCTCAGATAACATGAAGGCCCACCTACAGCCTGTTAAAGTCATTGGGCATGAACTGCAAGGGATGAGAGACTCCAGGGCCTCCATCACCCTGGTCCAACTGGAGTTAGTCCCTCCCTGCCAACTGTTGGAGAAACGGAAAATTAAATTCTCCATGGCAGGAGAACAGATAACCGTTATACCCATGGTCTGGGTACACTTGGATTGGGGCCTTGACTCAGGGGAAGTGGAGGTGGGACTTGTTATTCTGGGTACTTATCTGGGCAGTGGATTGGCTAGTTATTGTGTTGGAGCTATCACCTGGAGTCGAGCACAGTCATTGGCGACAGCACCCGAGGACCCTCTCAGGCCAGTACCGGGGGTCTCAGTGAGATCAATGTTGACAACCCCGGACCTGTCACAGGATAGAGATCATGGAAAAGTGAATGGCTTTTCCCATAAGCAGGAACCAAACCCAGTTCTACGCAACCCATGAAGACCCGTCACCACCTCACCCAGTCAGTAGTGTTTCTTGATCACCCCTGGGAACAAGGCCTAAAAAGTGATGATGCAGTAATTGAAACACCTGTTTTAAATAGTGAATGCTCCACACAAGACCGCTTTATAAAGCCAGAGATGCTGTTGATAAAAGAAACAAGAGTCTGGTGGGATATAGTAGGCCTGGAAGATTATATTAAATGTAGCAGGATACCAAGAGGTTTGAGGATAAATAAGAATCTCACTTTTGGTCAATAAAATGATACATTTTTAAAAGAATGGTACAGGATTTTGGATAAGTGTGCCTTAGATTTAATGTGGCTCATTGTGTATGAAAAAAAAATATTAAAGGATATAGAAAAGGATAGTATTGAGGTCGAAGAAAAATTATTACATTCTGCCAATATGGATGAGTTTAAACAATTTTCAGAAAATATTGAAAACAAGATTAGTACAGTTGAAAAGGAAATTGTTGACACCAAAAGTAGTAAGTTTAAAAGGGATAAAGAGGATTATGACAAAGGTCAAGTGCGGAATTAGCACACAATTCGAAAACAGCTTAAAAAGAGTGCTCATGATTTTAAATGGCAGGAACAGAAAATATTGAAAACAAGATTAGTAAAGTTGAAAAGGAAAATGTTGACACCAAAAGTAGCAATATATGGCAGACAGTTTCTAGAAAGAAATCGTGGATAGACTTTGTTAGGGGTAGAAGGGATTTTTCCCCAATACATTCCAATAGATATCAAGCATTAAAGAACTTGCATGATAATGAAAGTTCAACCAATAGTTTTTTAGACAGAGGCCAGATAATGTTTGTTCCTGGCTGCAACAAACTTTCAACAAATCAAACTGTTGAAGGAACAAGGAAAAGGTTCAGAGAAATAGAGATAAAAGAGGGGGACAAAAACCCTCAAAAAAGAAGGGCGCTCAATCAAACGAACCAGAGGATTTAAATAAAATAGGTATTTTTAACCTATCTAAGGTAATGCTTTCAATTGCCACCAGTGGTTTATTACAAAAAGGGCTTAGCTTTGCACCGACCACGGGAATTATTACATTCCAAACATATATGGATTAAAAATTACAGTATACATACGTAAAATGACATTGAAAATACATTTTATACGGAATGAGAATAAATGTTTGGCTCCGGTTAAGATTTGGGAAGTAAACCATTGGGGAACTAATGGACTAAAATAACAAAGTACATTTTACCCTATTGAATCACGTGGTTCTTGCTTGGATCTTTTTTCTAAATTAGTTAAAAAATATTTAGATAAAATTACCAATACCCCTAGGATTATAGATAACCTTACGAAAGGGGAAATACAATGATTAAAAATGTTAGTTGTTAACAAAGAATTTGTTAATTAAACAGGCAGACAAGGGGGGAGGCCTTGTTATCATGGCTAGAGAGAAATATGTACAGGAGATGAATAGATTGTTATCCGATACTAAATCCTATGTTGTAAACTATCTTATGATCCAACTAAAGAATATTTAATAGATTTGAAGAGGCTACTAGATAATGGGTTAATGGATAAGGTACTCACACATTATGAATATAAATATCTATACAATGAAACTCCCAGAATTTCTACAATTTACCATCTGCCAAAGATACATAAGGACCAGATACCACCTCCTGGTCACCCAATAGTTTCTGGTGTAAATTCATTAACCTCAAGAAAATTAGAATATATTGATGTGTATTTGAAAAAATATGTTCCTTTATTAGTTTTATATATAAAGGATTCCACGCATGTACTAAAGATACTACATAATTTTAGGTGCATTGATGAATACAAATGGGGCACAATTGATGTCAAATCGCTCTATACTTCAATCGCACATGAGAAGGGTTTGGAGTGTGTTAAAATAGTGCTAGAGAGCGATCCTGACATGTATCCCCTGAAAATTGAGTTTATGATTAATGCAATCCATTTTGTACTACAACATAACTATTTCACCTTTTTAGGTGATTTTTATGAGCAGACATGCGGAGTTGCAATGGGGAAGATTTGTGCTCCTAGTGTGGCGAATCTCTTTCTTGGTGAATGGGAGAAAAACATATCTATGTTAATAATCCATTCTTAGATAAATTAATCCTTTTTAAACATTATATAGACGATTTGTTAATTATCTGGTGTAGATCAGAATCGGAATACTTTGAGTTTGTACATTATTTAAATGTAAATGAATTTAATTTGGGTTTCACCTCTGAGTTTCAACCTGAGAAAATAGCTTGTTTAGATCTAGCAATATGTGTAAAGAATTGTCAAGGAGATGGTAAAGAGATAAATACCTCAACCCATTTTAAAACTGTTGACAGCAATAATTATCTAGAATATAAAAGTTGTCATTTTGGTCAGTGGAAGAGAAATTTCTCATTTTCCCAACTATTAAGATTGAGACAAAATTGTTCTACCTTAGAAATGTTTGAAGATCAATCCAAAGTTTATATCACACAATTTCTTGGGAAACGTTATCTACTAGATTTAATTAATGCCGCCGTAGGCAGAGCGAAAAACCTTGATAGATCAACATTATTGAATTATAAGATAAAGGGAGAGAAAAGTGATAAAATTAAATCCCCTTTTGTGACTCAATTATCTAGTCAGAGAGAGGATATTAGAAGAATTTTAAATAGACACTGGCATCTGATTAAAATGGATCTGATATATTCTCAGTTTGTTCCTGACAGAGCTGAACTTGTTTTAGAAGAGCAAGAGCCTTAAAGAATTTAATTTGCCCCAGTCTATTGATTGTGTTAAACGACCATTTAAAACCCGTATCATTTTTTAGTTAAGCTGTAGGATTTTTTACTTGTAATTCTTATAAAGTGTGTTAATACGGCTTGAAATGTCAGAAGACTTTTGTTGGTAATGATGGCCCAAAAGAATATAAAATTAAGGGTGTAATTAACTGCAATACCACCTATGTTATTTATATGGTAATATGTAGTTGTGGTAGAAAATACATGGGGAAGACTAAGCGTCCTCTGAAAATCAGAATCTTGGAACAAACTAGAAATATAAAAAATCTGATTGATAATCACAGTGTCCCATGGCATTTTAAAATATGTCAAGCAAGCAAAATATATAACCTGAGATTTCTGGGCATGTAACGGGTGAAATTAGATCAAAGAGGTGGTGACGGACTTAATTTATTATATAAATGGAAACCTTTTGGATTGTCACTCTAAATACATTGCATCTCTTGGGTTTCAATGAGTTTTTGCTCTAAGATACTGTAGCTGGATTGTTACCATTTAGTTTGTTTTTAATGAATTAATAATTTTCATGTGGTTATACGATTTGTTTATATGATGTATGTGGTTTTTAAAAGCCCTCTGATGAAGTTCTAGTGACTACTATGTGATACAAGTTTTGCCGGTGAGATAAGCTGCTGGTCCCGGAGACTTGATTGTTTGTGCTGCTTATATCTGCAGTGGTCTGACCGTCTCCATTGGTACATTATTTATGACGGATGTTAAAAGGAATATGTTCTCAATAAATGTTTAAGATAATACACTATGTGGCGCACCCTTTTTATCTATTTTTTAGATAACTTACCACGAGGCAGTGCATACGGTACCACGTGGATCAATTCATTGACGTTATTGGGCCTGAACTTATTTCAGGTTTTGCTCTCAGATTGTGTTTTTTATAATATATATATATATATATATATATATATATATATATATTGTATAGAAATCCGGTAGTTTGGCACTTGACTAACTGAAACCATGAGTTCTTCGGGAGCCCTCCTGTGGGTGGGATACAATGCTGGTATCTCATAAGGAACTGTATAGGTCCCAATAGAAAGAAGGTAGGCAGCACTCCAATAGTAGCTAAAAGTGAACTTGTATTAAATATGACACATATTTACACAAATAATGTCAACATTTCAAGGTCATGTTATGAAAAGTTATGCTGGGTGCAAATGTGTAAAGTTTATGCTGTGTTATTTGTGAAGAGAAACAAGTGTACACACAGAAACATTTCAGTTTGTTTTGAAATAATTACACTGAGGTTTGTTGTAGCAGAAACAAATTTAGCTGAAAAGCACCAAATGTTTTTCTCTGTGATTTTACTTGCACTTGTTAAGTTTGGGTGTGGAACAGACTTTTAAGCACATGCTGCTAAAGGTATCAGTGTTGGTCTGTATAAGCCCATTAAAGAGACAGTGCTTTAATTATGGCTGGATATTGTAGTGCCAAATGAAAAAATGTTTTAACTGTATTGAAACACAATGTGGTCAAGGTAACCAGGGAAATTTGTTCCTGTGTGTTTTGTGAACAAACAATTAATGTGCTAGACAGTTTAAACCCACTTTTTTGGAGTGTTGTGCCTAATACACAGTTGCCGCTAGTTTATATAGGCTTCAAACTACTGGCTTGCTGGAGCATGATAAGAGAGGCCCAATTTTGCTACTTAGTAAGAGGACAAGATGGAGAAAATCCTCCCAGACTTAACTTATCTAGCTGTGGCACAACAGGCTCAGCAATCCCAGATGCTAGCAGTTGCTGAAGCCCAGGTGGAGAGCAACACACTGCTATGGGCAGAGCTCAGTAAGCTGCAACTGGATGAATGCATGCCTGCTGTAATGCAGAAAATGACCCAATCAGATAATGTTGAAGCATTTCCATTGTCTTTTGCGAGGATGGCAACTTGGCTTAAATGGCCAATAGAGTATTAGGTGGCACAACTGGTTTCTTATTTGACAGGTGAAGCACAGTGGGCCTATGTGGATATGCACATAACCCAGGTGGCAAATTATCAACAGCTAAAGACCTCAATTCTGGTGCAAATAGGAGTAACAGGGCCTGGGAAAGCAAAGTGATTTTGTAACTGAGCTTGAATGAAACCCACCAGACAGAATCATGGAAATCCTGGCAGTTGACCATTGTGTGTGGAATCTAAACTGGGAACTGCAAAAATGGCTCCTGCAGAGTAATCTTCAGTCATTTGAATAACTGGCAACAGTTATTTATTGTTATTATACTCTGAAGAAAATGGGCTGGACATCAAAGAAAGGAGTAAGAAAAAAATAGGTGGATTGTTCGGTGGGGCAACTAGACTCCACATTCCCTGTTTGTTTGACCTTATCCTCTTTATTTGCAAGAGCAGTGATTTTCAACCTTTCAACTTTAGGCACACTACTATATATTTTAAAATTGCAAAGGCACGCCATCTGGAGATGTGGTGTGCATGACTAATGATAATATTGGCTCCCACATTAAAATATACACACATAATGGTGTCCAAAAAAATAAAACACACTACATTGGCCTCCACAGGAATAAAACACACTACATTGGCCTCCTCATGAATAAAATGCACTACAATATAAGTGCCCTGAGCTGACCACCATGTTACACTTGTCAACCGCTCGTGGCACATTTGTGTGCCATGGCACAGTTGTTGAAAAATGCTGGGCTAGAGCTTGGCTATTCTGGGTGACCATACTGATATGACAACAGGCAGTATTGGTATTGGTGGATTTGGGCAGTGAAGTTACCCTGGTGTCCAGCACTGAGGTTCCAGAAGGACAGATGGATACACTGGCATCAGTAAAGGTCCTGTGTGTCTATGGGGCCACTGAGGAATATGACCGTGTCTGTCCTCACCTAACCATGAGAGGATACAAGTGCAAATTTTAGAGGCAATAGCACCACGGTTTCCAAATCCCATTATTCTGGGATATTATAGTCAACCAGATCAGTTCAGACTTGCTGGCACCTGAATTACCAGTCAGACATCTGACCCTACATGATCCTGTTGCTCACATTCTGGAACTAGAGGGAGAAATCAGAAAGCAGCAATATATGCCTGGGTGTCAGGCTTTGGCTGCAATCAGACAAGTGCTGCATTCCAGAGGACATGAGGTAGTTGTCCTGGCAGGAGAAGGAAGTGAGACAACAGAGACTTTGCCAGTTGGAGAAGATTGGTCTCCTGTACATAGGGCTGTGTCACCCTAAGACTTTGCTCGAGACCAATTAAATGATTGTGCATTAGAAAGTTCATTCAGATATGAGGTGAAAGTGAATGGAGTATGGAAGGCTGAGGGGCTAGCACAGTGTGAATAATACTTTAGAGTAGAAAGGGACCTGCTATTAAGGGTGTCAGTGGTTCATGAGAAAGTAGTTAACCAGCTCTTGGTGCCACACGTACATGTCCTTTTAATATTAGCGGTAGTCCATACATACATACATTATGGGGGGACATTTGTGGGAGTGAAATCCCTAGATAAATTCCTCCAGAAGTTTTACTGGATAGGAGTCTACATGGCCATTAAGAGATACTGCTAAGCCTCCACAGTTTGTAAGCAGACCATTCCTAAACCTGATTTCTGAGCTCCTCTCATACCTCTTCCAATAATTCCAGGACTGTTTGAGCAGGTTAGCATGGATATAGTAGGCCCGTTATAGAAGTTGGATGGGTGCCATCAATATATTTTGATAATACTTGATTATGCTACACAATATCACTTAGATATATTAAGTCAAATACAATAGCAAAATAGCTACTACTAGTGTACACATGTTTTGGATGCCTAAAGACATTTTATTAGGTGGGGTGTGGCTCAATAAAAAAAAATACTAGATACCTTGTTGCCCTACCTCATGTTTGCAGTACTCAGGCATCAACAGGGTGTAGTCCCTTTGAACTTTTAATTGGTAGACAACCCCAAGGAATTTTGGATATTCTTAAAGAAGGCTGGGAACAACAGGGACCCATAAAACCAAATGTGGTACAGTTTGTAGCCCAATTATGTGACCGATTACAATGGGTCAGTCTATTGGTTTAAGCAACACCTGGAAGAAGCACAGGGATGGCATAAGAGGTGTTATGATACCCAAGAAACCAGAAACACCTTTAATCCAGGTGACAAGGTGCCAATGCAAGAAAGTAAGTTATATGCACATTGGCAAGGCCCTTATGAAGTGATAAAGGCTGTAGGACCTGTTACTTATCAAGTACAGCAACTGGGTAAATGGCAAATAGAACAAGTGTATCACATCAACCTGTTAAAGCTGTAGGCAGAGGAAACTCTGATGCTAATGTTGAGAGCAATGAAAACTGAGGACTGCTTAGTTCCCATATAGTCTTCCCTGACTTTGACTAAAAAACAACAAGCAGTGGAGATGGTAGCTTGGAATAAGGATGTTTTTTTTACTATACCAGGGTGTACCAAAATAATTGAGCATTACAGTATATTGTTACTCCACCAATAGTTGTAGTTAAGCATTGGCTGTATAGAATACTGGAAGCAAGAAGGGCTGCAGTGAAGTGAGAGGTGGAGGACATGTTGCAACTTGGGGTAGTGGAAGAATCCACAAGCGAGTGGAATAATCCCATAGTGCTCATGCCTAAATGCTTGGGAACCATTCGCTTCTGTAATGACTTTAGAAAATTAAATAAGGTCTCTAGGGGCCTGATTCAGACCCGCTCATTAGATGAGTTTGCACACAGCCATCAGCTGCTAATATATGCAAAAGAAAGCAGTGTTCACACGGCAAGACATTAGTACACCCACTATGTCTTAGCATGCAGTGGCAGATCGATCGCACATGAGTCTATGATGCCCCCTGTCCCTTCGCAGCACACATTATCTCCAGGAAGTGTTTATAACAATCTGTAACATTGAGGACCATCAGTGGCATACGCAGTGATTGTGGTTGACCCTACCTTACCACAAGCACTGCGAGTGCTTCTGTGCTTAAAACAGCCAGGTAATGTGTACCATGATGCTGCCTTTTAATTATGCATGCCTTAGAAATGGTGTTTTGATGCTCAGACATTCCTGCATTTGCAACACCACTCCCCCATTTTCAAGGACCTTCCCCTGTCACCACCCACAAATGGCCCATTCTGTCAGTCAAACTAGCGAGCAGTCTGTGCGTTGTGGGTGATCACTCTCTGATAGCAATGACTGGCTCGTGCATGCACATTGTGATGCATACACATGCGCAGATAGCGACAACAGTCAGCAGTGTGCAAATCCAGCCTAGCTAGCAGGTCTGAATCGGGCCCTAGGTTCAATGCCATTGCAATGCTACAGGTGGATGAACTGTTGGAGAATTTGGCTAGTTGCCAGTATTTGACTACCTTGGATTTAACAAAAGGGTACTGGCAGAAACTGTTCACTTCCTCAGCCAAACCCAAAACAGCCTTTTCGACACCAAAAAGGTTTTTGCAGTATAAAATGCTGCCGTTTGGCCTGCATGGGGCACCAGCAACATTCCAGCAGGCAATGGACAGATTACTTAAACTCCATAGAGAATATACTTCCGCTTACCTCGAAGACATAATTATATATAGTCAAGACTAGGAATTAGGGATGAGCGGGTTCGGATTTCTGAAATCCGAAGCCCCCGATCCGAGTCGTACCCGAGTCAGGCTCGACTTTTCCCGCCTGACTCAGATCTGAAATCGAGGCAAAACATCATCATACAGCCTTCCGGATCTCGCAGGTTTTGGATTCTATAAAAGGTCCCCGTGTTGGCGCCATTTCTCACTCCGGCTGTGGAAAGTGAAGAGGGAGGGTGGGAGCTAGGGCGGGCTGGGCTGTGCTGTGCTGCTGTTGTCCATAGGGGCTGTGTCCACTCAGTCCATAGGGGCTTACTGGGCTGTGTTGTGCTGCTGTTGTCCATAGGGGCTGGCTGGGCTGTGTTGTGCTGGTGTCATAGTGGCTGGCTGGGCTGTGTTGTGCAGTCAGTTGTCCATAGGGGCTGTGTCCACTCCAAAGTCTATAGGGCCTGGCTGGACTGTGTTGTGCAGTATCCCATAAAGGCTATAGTCCTAAAGGGGTGCTGTAGTGTTGTCCAGGGGGTGATCTGTGCATCAGGGGTGCTCCCCCAAAGTGCACTCCAAAATTTATTTATTTTTTCTGTGTTTCTGAATTGTGTGCGCAGTAGCCACACGTGCATCAACAAAGTAGTGCCAAGCATACGCCTGTGTCATAAATAAAGGGCTGGCTGGATTGTCTGTTAAAGGGTGCTGTAACCCCCAAAGTGCACTCCAAACAAAATAAAAAAATATTTTCTGTGTTTGTGAATTGTGTGCACTGTGGCTGCAAGTGCATCAACAAAGGAGCAGCACCAAGCGCGCACCTGTGTCCCATAAGTAAAGGGCTGGCTGGCTCATCTATTAAAGGGTGGTGTAACCCCCAAAGTGCGCTCCACAAAAAATAAAACAATTCATTTTTTTCTGTTTGTGTGCGAAATGTATGCGCAGTAGCCACACGTGCATCAACAAAGGAGCAGCGCCAAGCATTGCGCTTGTGTCCCATAAGTCTATTAAAGAGTGGTGTAACCCCAAAGTGCTCCAAAAAATAAAAAACATTTTTTTTTCTGTGTTTGTGACTTGTGTGCACTGTAGCTGCACATGCATCAACACAGTAGCAGTGTCAACCGTGCGCCTGTGTCATAAGTCAAGGGCCGGTTTGGACATCTGGTCCGGACTGAGGAACGTGCCAACAATTTCTGACATGTCTACTGTCACTGCATTTGATACTGTTACCACTGTCAGAATGGTGGAGGATTACATCGGTGACAGCATCCAAGTAGGGATATCAGACAGTCCGTACCTGTACTGGCAGGAAAAAGAGTCAATGTGGAGGCCCCTGTACAAACTGGCTCTATTTTTCCTGAGTTGCCCCCACTCCAGTGTGTACTCTGAAAGAGTGTTTAGTGCAGCCGGGAACATTGTCAGCGAAAGGCGTAGGAGCTTGCTTCCACAAAATGTGGTGAAGATGATGTTCATAAAAATGAATTATCAACTCTTCCAGGGAGACCAGCCTCCAGAACGTACAGAGGGACCTGTGGTGGTGGATTCCAGCGGGGACGAATTAATACTCTGTGAGGATGAGGATGTACACAACACTGAAGAGGGTTAAGAATCAGTGGATGAGGAGGATGAGGATGTCATCTTGCCTCCGTAGAGCCAGTTTGTGCAGGGACAGATTAATTGCCAGCTTGTTTTGTGGGGGCAAAAACGAACCAATCATTTCAGCCACAGTCATGTGGCAGACCCTGGTGCTGAAATGATTGGTTTGTTAAAGTGTGCATGTCCTGTTTATACAACATAAGGGTGGGTGGGAGGGCCCAAGGACAATTCCATCTTGCACCTCTTTTTGTATTTGCATTGTTTACTGTTTGGGGCCTAGTTTTTCAAACTGCCATCCTGTCTGCCGCTGCAGTGTCCTAGATGGGCCACGTGTTTGTGCCGCCCACTCGTGTCGCTTAGCATAGTCATCCAGCTACCTCGGTGCAACCTTTTAGACTAAAAACAATATTGTGAGGTGTGAGGTGTTCAGAATAGACTGGAAATGAGTGGAAATTAATGTTATTGAGGTTAATAATAGCATAGGAGCAGAAAACCCCACAAATTCTGTGTTTTTAGCTGTTTTTATGCTTTTTTTAAAAAAAATACTGATTCAAAACACAAAACCCAGAACCCAAAACACTGAAGGGTGGTTTTGGCAAAACCAATCCAGATCCAAAACATGAAGAAAGATCCAGATCCAAAACCAAAACACGAAAAGTGGCCGGTGCACACCCCTACTAGGAATCCCATCTCAGATGGAGGCTTTTCTAACATCTTTGAGACACCATGGTTTTACAGCAAGCTTGACAATTGTGCAATAGCCATGACAGATGACAGAGGCCAAGTACTTGGTTTATGTGGTAGGGCGAGAGAACATAAAACCTTAGAAGCTGTGAGGGAATGGCCTAAGCCAGAAAGGAAGTCTCACATATGGACTTTTCTGAGTTTAGTTGGTTACTGCCAGCGATTCATTCAAAACTTTGCCACTCAGACCGCTACATTGATAGACCTCATAAAAAGGAATAAACCAGACAAGTTACATTTGTTTTAATCCTTGGAGGCTGCTTGGCAGGATTTGAAAGAAGCTTTATGTACAACACTGGTGTCACAGGCACCTAATTTCAAGGAAAGGTTTGTTTTAGAAACTGATGCCTCCGAGACAGGTCTAGGGGCAGTGTTGTCAATGAGGATGAAAGAAGAAGATAGTCAGTTTCTTTTCCTTTGCTGTAAACTCCTCCCAAGAGAGAAAAAGTATACTACAGTGGAGCAAGAATGCAAAGCTATTAAGTGGACAGTGAAGGCCCTCCAGTACTACCTACTCAGTAGGGAGTTCACTCTGGTCACTGACCATGCCCCACTGCAGTTGATACATATGAATAAGGAGGTAAATGCCAGGTTCACTTTGTAGTAGACATAGAGCTGGGGCTTTCCATAACAATGCTGATGCCCTATCATGGAAGTTTGCTCTGCATAGGGCAGCTGAGTCACCCAAGTTGGTAATGCTAAGTGAGTGGGAGGTGGGAAAAGGAAAATGCTTCTCAGTTTAAGGGTCCACTTCACCGAGCATTGTGAAGCTAAGGGGAAAGGTATGTGGCAAAGAGGGTTCTTTGAGAAAAACAAGTGTTATGAACATGCACAGGAAAATAATACTTTATATATTTATTAGTCTAAAACCAACCAATGTTAATATATGTACAGTAGAGCAATTCCCTGGCATCAAAAGAACAGGTTGGAGGTGCACCATAGAGAATACAGTTAACTCAAAAAACTAGAAGGACCCCAAAATCGGACCAACTAAAGAACGCTCGCTTTCTGGTGCACTCTTTTGTATGAATAATGAAGAAACTAAAACTTAGCATTTATTATAATCATTTAAGGTGGCACAAAAAAGTGTGATATTGTTCATAATGTATAAACACAATATTCCTATATATTAAATAGATGATAATGGGGTAATTCAGCAAGGATCGCAATTGGAAAGCTGCATGCATCAAGCTTTGCAATTAGATATGACCCCCTGCTGCATTTGGAAAACCAGCACTGCAACAGAGGTCACAGGCTGGGATCACAATCACAACCATCGATGGTGATTAAGCATAAGCTTAATCAGGCTGGTCGTCTTGTGAGCCCAGCACAATGCGTCATTCGATGCAGTCACTGGGCTTGCCACTCCCAGAAAATGGGGCAGACATGCCCCTGTTTCTGGGAATGGCGGCTGGCCCCACCCCCTTCACCCTTTAAATGCCACTGCCTGTCAACAAGGGAAAGAAGGATCTGCGTTTGACTACGTAGGACCCTTTCTGCACACTCGCAGAATGGATTCTGCATAAGCGCAGATTCCCGATAATCAGTAATCTGCAATCAGCAGTGCCCACTGTCCCTCAAATAATTGCTCTAGCTGAATTTATAAACATATATTGTACCCAACGTAATATTATGCAGATCAACAAGAACCCAAGGATCCCAATGTACTGTTGATATGGGTACCAAAATAGCAGCACTTGTAAAAATATGTAAAACTCAAATATCCACAAACAGTAGTTGATATTAATTTAGTTGGGAGACCTATATATTCACAATTCCTCCTACCGTGGTCTATGCCTATTCAGTGCATCAGTGGAGGTTTATACTGTATGTCTCCTCCAACTAGTGTATGTAGGGAGAATGCAACTGAAATATTTTTGACACTCTGCTTAACTTAAAGGTTAAACAATGCATATAAGTTATACAATGGATATACTGCTCCGCTCACAAAAATGTAAAGCGCGTCTAGTAAAAATATAAAATTATGGAAATAAGTCTAAACTACTCTGCTCAAGTATATATAATCAATAGATATCACAGGATAGTGCAAGCATCTGTAGCAGAAAAGATTGGGTGTCTCCAGAAAAAATAATCCTATCTACAGTAGGCGGGGATAAATGTGTTGTCATAAATCACTGCTATAATAAAGTTGCCTAGGGGCTTATTCACATACATGTCTACCCACCCAGAATTTGCAGGAGGTTCCCGGTTTTTCGGGTAACCCCCCGCACCTCCGGAAGGGTAGGCACTTCTCCTGCATTCTGCCCACTTCCTAGTGAAATGGGAAGAATGGGGAGAATTTCCGCAGCAATAGTGAGTCCCGTATAGGGGGTGGGGCTTAATGACACACTTCTTAAAAAGAACAGTGTCATCTAGCCCCTCCCCCTATTTAAATTTGTGCCAGTTGTGACAATTTACCACAAAGGGGCAGGGCTTAATGATGCACACTGTCAGGCCCCACCTTCATCACAACACACTTGCTTATTCTCCCTGGGCATCTCCCGGGAGGAGAAAAAAAAGGTTGGCAAGTATGCCTATTCATCATTACATAATTATCACTAGTGGTAATTATATTTTAAACTCATGCTTCCCTAACAAATGTATCACTTACGAAAAGCTGATCTGGTTTGCAGAGTCAGATTTTCATAAAAGTGATACTTTCCCCCCTTACCACTGAGGTATACATAAGGATTACCTCACTGCATGTCTCTCCCTCCCACCTCCCCTGCTGTCAGCATCCATCCCAGCTCCCATTCCCCCCCACAGCCACTGGTGTCTGACCCCTCCTTTCCCTGCGACCACCAGTGTCTGTCCTGGCCCACACCGACCACTGCTGTTGGTGTGTTGTACTCCCATCACCTCCCCCACTGCTAGATTTTGTCCAACCCCTCTACCTACCCCCCCATGGTGACTGGTGTTTCCCCCCACCAAGGTTGTCTAATCCGGCCTCCAAATTCCCCCTGCCCCTGTAGGTGTCCATTCTGGACCCAAAAATCCCCTGCAGCATTGCAGATGTCTGATCAGCATCTAAACCCAGTCCCTTTCACCACTTCCTCTTACCTGTGAGTCTTCTGCCAATGGTGCCCCAGAGCTCTCAGCTGTCTGTAGTACCCCAGATCTCTCAGTTCTGGGGCTCTGCAGTGCAGAGAGAGCAGAAGGGATTTCAATAGATCCTGCTACTGGCTGCAGTATCTGGGCTGCCATGTAAATCCTCACAGGCTGCTGTTTACATGGCAGCCTGTGAAGATTATCAGGGGCTGTATGCCATCTCAGGGTGGTGTACAATTTCTCAGTCAAGTTCCGAAAAAAAGAATTTTGGAACTTGATATATTTCATAATTTCTACACCCCTGTGTTACAAGAATGATAAATGGGGCTGACACTAAATGTATACAAAATTAGGAGAAAATTTCATTTTACACCAGCTTTTGTATAAATTAAGTGATGAGAAATAGACCCCTTGGTCCCCTTGTACATTTGTAAGAAAATTTTGCTTAAAAAAAGCATGCATAAATTGCTGTAGAATACCTCCAATTATATGTAGAATATATATGCGGTCTACTCAATATAATGGAACCATTTCACTTGACATAGCACAACTAAACTTAATCTGCGGGGATTCAAATCTGATGTATCAGCATAGAATGAGTACAATATTTAAAAATGTGATTCTCCTTCAAATAGGGATAAATATATTAACATAATTCACCCACAGTAATTTATTTGAAAAATCCCTTATATATTTATAAACTTTATACTCAAACAAAGAAAGTTTACATAGCTTTAAAGATCACATAAACATACATAGATGATATCTGTAAATATGTCAATATAATGAGACAGTCATAATTGATATAGCATAAAATACATTTTAGTCATGAGCTGCAGATAATCAGAACCTACTGTAAGTCACACTAACCTGTAATACTATTAATATAATGAGACAGGGGTAAATTTACTAAAGTGAGAGTTTTTATGGGCGCCATGATCCCAAATGGATGTAAATGCAGAAAATGATTATAAAAATGTATTCACAAATAAATCACATAAACAAAAGTACAATCCAAATACTTCCCAAAAAAATGTATAATGCATAAACAATGAAGGACAAGTGTTCCAAGAACTCCAAAGTCTCTCACCCACTGACGTAATTGCGATGGGCTTAAGCACAAGCAATGCAGGTCCCAGTTGAAGCACCTCGGCACCACTGCAATGAGCTGAGATGAAACGGTGAGGATGTAGGCTTCAAATATCGACCTCTCTGAATAAGATCATGCCGTCCACATAACGTATTTCAGAGCTATACATTTCAGAGCTATCTATAATACTGACTTGTTCTTAGTGACCTATTTTTATGATATGTTTTTATAATATATTATAATATGACATATATACATTTACAAGTTTTAACATTTGAATATTTTATATGTTTTTTTTCTTACGTATCTTACATGTACCTTATGGAAAGTATGGAGAGTTCCCCACTTCCGGTAATAGGGATGGATCTGGCTGGAATACAAAGTACAGCCTAGCAAATGGTTAATGGAGGTAGGGGAACATGCTGAAAAATAGTCTCAGAGCCTAAACAAACACTGCAGTTAGGTTCATAGAGCTCTGGGAGGTGAAGCGGAAATATTCAACAAAATGGCCACCATTTGGAAAACAACCGGAAGTGAGCGAATGGAATGCACGTGTCTCTCCCATGTGGAGCGCTACTGGAATATGACAAATGTAATGCAATCATGTCTTCCAGCGGACGGAACTAGGAATTTGGAGGGAGGTTATTGCTTTGTTTGCCTTATGTAGGGGTATAAATAGCCTGGAGTTACACAGTCATGCCATCCAAGCCTGAGGAAGGAGCATACTCCAAAATGCGTTATGTGGATGGCATGATCTTATTCAGAGAGGACAATATTTGAAGCCTGCATCCTCATAGTTTAATCTAAGCTCATTGCGGTGATGCTGAGGTGCTTCACCTGGGACCTGCATTGCTTGTGCATAAGCCTTACATCAGAGTGTGAGAGACTTTGGAGTTCTTGGAACACTTGTCTTCCATTATTTACACATTATACATTTTTTTGGGAAGTATTTGGATTGTACTTTTATTTATGTGATTTGTTTAAGTGATTTATTTGTGAATACATTTTTATAATCATTCTGCATTTACATGTATTTTGGATCGTGGCACCCACATAGACATCTAATCATTTATTTATTCATTTAAAATCTCATCTTCTAAAAACTTTCACTTTAGTAAATTTACTCCTTAAACTTGAAATAGCATAAATTATCATATGCACATATCATGTATACTTATACAGGTTATGTTATGGATAATTTCTCTCACATTGGTCATAGTAATTGATATACTACATATTAAGCCACGTGCACACTAGGCAATAAGCACAACGATATGAACAATAACAATATTGTTATCATTCATCACGTTCGTTATCATCCAGTGTGTATGCAGTAAATGATCAACGATGCGGGCTTCTGCAGGTAGTTGAAGACATTTTTTTGTTGTCCTTGCATGCATACCAATATGCCCAATGTCCTTGATGATATTGGGCATATCGTTCAGTGTGTACATGACAAATGATCAATGATACTGACGTCTTTTGCCACTCCAATTTTTTCATCTTCAGCGGAGCTGACTGTGAGGAGCACGTGATCAGTACTTTTAAAAGTGGTAAGTAATTTAAACACTGACCACCAATGTGCCCACTGTCCACCAATGATCCCACTGTCAACCAATTTATATAGGATGACATTTGACTACTGGCCACCAATGTAATAAGAACTGGCCACCAATATATATACAGTAGAATGTATATCACTGGACCTTAATGTTTAGCACTGTCCAATAATGTATATAGGAGGATGTTATTTTAACCCTGACCTCTTTGCACTGTCAACCTATGTAAAGCACTGTCCTTCAATGTATATATGATGTTATTATATCACTATTCAACAATGTAAATCACTGGCCACATATGTAAATCACTGTCCAATAGTTAATATAGGATGTTATTTTATCACTGTCCACTAATGTAAATTACTGGCCACCTATGACAAGCACTGACCTCCAATGAATATAGGGTAGCACTTTAACCCTTACCCCTTTTCACTGTCCACCTACAGTATGTAAGGCGCTGTCCCAAAATGTTAAAAGGGTGTTATTTTACCAATGTAAATCACTAGCAACTTATGTAAAACACTGTCCTCCTATGGATATAAGGTGACATTTCATCCCTGAGCCCTGTGCACTGTTCACCTACAGTATGTAAAGCACTGTCCCACAATATATATAGTAGGGATGTGTGCCAGACCATTTTTGATGGATTTGGATCTTGATTTGGCTCTGATTCATTGTCCAGGTTTTAATTGGATTTGCCAAACCTGCGGTGACTGGTTTTGGATTTGGATTTGGATTTTTTACAAAAAATTACAAAAATAGCTAAAGTCACATAATTTGGGCATTTCTTTTGTTCCTATAATATTATTAACCTCAATATATACATAAATTTCCAGTCATTTACAGTCAATTTAGACCACCTCATAATATTGTTTTCACCATTATTGGCCAAAGGCTACAGTGAGCTAACTGGTTACTAATCGACAGAGCAGTGGCACAGCAGCACAGACACCACAGTTTAAAGCACTTCTATGAAACATTGCCATACAGCAGTGGCAGAAATGAAAGGTAGTGAAAGATGGAATTGTCTTTGGGTCCTCCCACCCACCCTTATGTTGGATATTAAGAAGGACATGCACACTTTAATAAACCAAGCACTTCAGTAACTGGGACTGCCACTTTTGTGGCTGAAGTGCTTGGTATGTTTGGCCCCCCATGTTTGACCCCCCACAAAACAAGCTACCAATCAGTTTAAGGCAACAGCTCTACAGTGGCAAGATGTCAACATCATTGCCGACATCACCCTCATCAGTGTGTAAATCATCCTCACACAAAATTAATTCATCCGTGTTAGAATCCACCATTACAGAAGACTCTATACTGTGATGTAATTGAAAAGTAAGGTCTTCCTCATGGAATTTCCATTTAATTTTGATGAACATCATCTTTATCGCATTTTTAGGAAGTAGCCTCCAACGCCGTTCCCTCACAAGGTTCCCAGCTGTGCGGCAAACTCTCTCTGAGTACACATTGGAGGATGGGCAGTTTAACTAATGCAAAGACAGTTCATGCAAAGGCCTCCAAATAGCCTTTTTTTTCCTTCCAGTACTCAAAGGGACTCTGTGACATGTCTATTTTTATGGCGTCATGAAAATAATACTCCACCATTCTTTGGATGGTGATCATATCAGATGGACTTATGGTAGAGTTGTCACTAATGTTGGGCAATTCTTTTAGACCTGGACAGATGTCAAATTGTATAGTTGACTTTTTTGCATAACCACTCAGTCTTTTGGGAAATCTGATTTTTTTTTTGCGGCTGATGCAGAAGAAATTCAAGGAGGAGATGTCATAGTGCTAGTGACACTTGCCAAGTTGCTCACCAGTAGCTCTTTGCAATTTTTAAAATCTGGGTCAGTTAGAAAGAAAGACACAGCATATGACTTAAACCTACGTAGGTTCAAGCACGGTTGCTAAAATGTAGTGATCACATTTCAATATCATGGCCACCCGTGGATCCTGGCAAGGTGAATAAAGGACTTGATCTACAAGTCCAGCATACTTTGTGAATTGATTTTGTTTTATCCCCTCCTTCAATTTCTGCAGCTGATTTTCCAAAAATCACCTTACTCAAGCTAGAAGTATCAGCACTCACTTTACATGTGGCTACTTCAAATGGTTTGAGCACCTTGCATAAGACAGAAAGTACTGTCCAATGTGTTGGGCTAAGGTACATTCCCCCTCTTCTCCCAATGTCATTGCTTGTTGTATAGCTATGGATGGCTTTTTGCTGCTCCTCCATCCGCTGAAGCATATAAAGGGTAGAGTTCAACCTTGTTACCATCTCTTGCTTCAGTTGATGGCAGGGCAAATTAAACTGTTCTTGCAGGTGCTGCAATCTCCTGCATACTGTTGCTTAATGTCGAAAATGTCCTGCCATTTTTCAGGCCACAGACAGCATCTCCTGCACACCCCTGGCATTTTTTAAAATCCCTGCACCACTAAGTCGACTATGTGAGCAAAACAGGGGATGTGTTAAATTTCACCCAGCTGTAATGCTTTCACAATATTTGTAGTATTATCAGAAATCACAAATCCTGAGGAGAGTCCAAGTGGGGTAAGCCATGTTTCTATGACATCTCTTTTTTTTTAAAGAGGTTGTCAGTAATATGCCTCTTAATGAATCCGGTGAGCCACAGAGTAGCCTGCCTTAAAATGAGCTGGCATTGTTTGTTAGATACTGCTTATGCTGCTGCTGAAGGTGATTCACCCACCCAGTGGGCTTTCACAGTCATGTAATCTTTAGTTTGTCCACTACCACTTGTCCACATATCTGTGGTTAAGTGGACAGTTGTTACAATGGCATCATTTTGTAGGGCAATAATTAGGTTCTTTTCAACATCCTGGTACAGCCGAGGAATGGCTTTTCGGGTAAAATGAAACCGGGACGGTATTTGGTACTGGGGACAAAGGACCTTAAGTAACTTTGTAAAACCCACTGCATTAATTGCGGACATTGGAGGCAGATCTAATACCAGCATAGCTGTCATGGTGTCAGTGATCCACTATGAGACTGGGTGAGAGCTGTCATACTTGCTTCCCCTTGCAAGAGATTCTTTAACAGTCAATTGTTTTGTTAAACTACTACTAATAGTCTTCTTGCTCCACTTTTGGGATAAAGATCCACCCCCAGCAGCAGCAGCAGGCCTAGCACTCAAGGATTCTTCTGAGGAGTCCGGGAAAGGGGATGAGTCACCTAGCAAATTGGATGCTAGACTGTCACTTATCATCACTGAGGATATTGTGGATGAGAGTGTTGGTGGTAGAGATTGCAGATGTTAGGATCTAGTAGAGAGAAGTTAGCTAGTTGATGCTTTACTGCTTGTTGTTATTTATTTAGCAGCAGTTTCTGATGTTATAAAATACTTGCAATGATGAGCTCGCTGAAGATTATGTAATAGCGTGGAGGTTACTAGATGCTTAGTGTTCCTACCTCTAATTATTGTGGTTCCACAATGGCTACAAATGGCTTGACAAATGTTGTCAGGATTTGGTTAAAATAATTCCAGACATAAGAGGTGGATTTGTTGGTTCTATGCCCAGGCATGACAATGGCTTTCTTCTTATCATGACCAAGAACTGCTTCCACTGGTGCCTGACATTCACAATCAACATGCTCATCCTCAATATCCTCATTAGTGCCAGCATCAGCTACAGAAATATTCCCCTCATCCTCTTGCAATTCCACGTTGGCATCCTCAATTTCTATGTCATCAGCAATACTTTTGCTGCTCATTCCCAGTAATACAGAGGGAGCAGAAACTGTGGACGGTGGCTACTCTGAAAGGTGATGCTCACACATAGCACTCATGGATACAGTTAGACTCTCCTTAAGGATTTTGGACATTTGTAGAATGCACAGTTTGATCTACTGCCTTAGTGGTTTTCAGTTTTTTTATACTTCTTCTAAAAGGTCTTTCATTGTCATTATGAGATGCAGAAGATGCCTCACTGACGGGTGCAGAACCACCACTTAGAAATAAAGGCCATGGCCTAGGCCTTTCCTTGCCACTGTCTGTGGTGAATGGTATATTGCCAATTTTCTGTTTTTCTGCTCTAACCTTTAGAGTTTTTTTGTGTTTACCTGTGTAAAAGCTCAATTTTTTTTATTTCAGATACCCTAATTTGTTAAAGCCTCTGCACCCTTGAGCATCAGCTTAAGATGATAGTGAATGACTAGTATCATCATCATGACTGGTTCCAGTAGATTTTTTTGCTGCTTCTGCTCTACACTCAGTTGGTTGTCATAATCCATATTGATGAAAATTAAAAACACACTGCGAGGCTACTGCACACTTATTTCTCGGTGCTTACACACACTTAGGGCTACTGCCCAATTATTCATGGTGCTTACACACAATGAGAATACTGCCCAATTATTCATGGTGCATACACACACACTGAGGGCTTCTGCCCAATTATTCATAGTGCTTGCACACACTGAGGGCTACTGCCCAATTATTATGGTGGTTATACACACACTGAGGGCTTATGCCTAATTATTCACAGTGCTTACACACTGAGGGCTTCTGCCCAATTATTCACAGTACTTACACACACTGAGGGCTACTGTCCAATTATTCATTGTGCTTACACACACACTGAGGGCTTCTGCCCAATTATTCATGGTGCTTACACACACTGAGGGCTACTGTCCAATAATTCATGGTGCTTACACACACACTGAGGGCTTCTGCCCAATTATTCACAGTGCTTGCACACACTGAGGGATACTACCAAATTATTCTTACACACACACTGAGGGCTTTTGTCCAATTATTCACGGTGCTTACACACACTGAGGGCTTCTGCCCAATTATTCACGGTACTAACACACACTGAGGGCTACTGCCCAATTATTCACTGTGCTTACACACACATTGAGGGCTTCTGCCCAATTATTCATGGTGCTTACACACACTGAGGGCTTTTGTCCAATTATTCACCATGCTTATACACACTGAAGGCTACTGCCTAATTATTCATGGTGCTAACACACACTGAGGGCTTCTGCCCAATTATTCACGGTGCTTACACACACTGAGGGCTATTTCCCAGTTATTCACATTGCTTACACAAACACTGAGGGTTTCTGCCCAAATAGTCATGGTGCTTGTATACAGTAACAGTACACTGCACAATGGGATACAGCACACAAAAAAAATATAATATATTATTTTTTTCCTTTTATTATACTTTTTTTTAAATATTCAATTTACTATTTTTTTACACTCGAGCAGATGGGCAACAGCCACTTAACAGCACAGACTGGAGTCTGGACACAGGCTACTACAGCCACAGTAATAACTCTTCCCCCCACCCTGCCTACAGTCACTAACAACACAGAGCCAATGGAGTTTATGCAGCCAAATTTGCAGAGCTCCACACAGCGTGCATGCTTAAAGACAAATGGCAGAGTTCCGGGCCCAGGACCTTATATAGATCCAATTCTTGTGAGAATCTGACATTGGGAAGATGAACTTCGGCCTCGCAATGGGATCCGAGTCAGGCGGGAACACCCATACAGCGTTCGGGTGGACTTGGATCCCTGCTGTTCGGAGCGGTTCAGATTCTAATGAATCCGGACCGCTCATCCCTAGTATATAGGGTGGAATTTTAACCCTGAACCCTTTGCAATGTCCACCTATGTAAAGCACTGTCCCACAATGTATATATGGTGACATTTTAACCCTGACCCCTTTGCACTGTGCTACCTATGTAAAGCACTATCACACAATGCATATAGGATGTTATTTTATCACTGCTCACCAATATTTATCAATGGCTACCTATGTAAAGCACTGTCCTCCAATGTATATTTGGTGAAATTTTAACCCTGACCCCTTTGCACTGTCCAACTACTCTTTATAAAGCACTGTCCCACAATGAGTACCAATGTATATAGGTTGCCATTTTATCACTGTCAAGTAATTTAAAGTACTGTCCACCAATGTATCTAGGATGTTAATATATGATGATACCCCAATGTATATCGATTGCAATGACTGGCCACCAATGTTTGCACTGGTCACCAATATCACCGCTGGCCTCTAATATATATAGCATGACATGACACAGCTACACACAGATTTCCACTGTTCACCAATAAATTTATGTTTGCATTATTTCAGGTTAAATAATATTATGTTAATTTTAATAACAAAAATATAAATGTAATGCTTTCCAAATGTAATACATTTTTGGAAAAGGCAGCAAATTGGAAATGTATTCAAGCAGATCCTCATTTCCTGGTGACAACGACGATGTAGTCTACAGGCCACATTTATCTACTTACAATTATCTCCTTTATTATGATCAATATCCAGTACTGTTTTAAAAACAATCTGTGTCCAGTTTATTAGATTATATGTTTTCTGGATAATTTGTTTTATATTAATGTTTTTTTTCTTTATTTTAGCAGATATGTCTGGTACCAAGAATAAACAGTTTTGGACAGGATTCATTGAATTATACCAGGCCAATGAGTGCCTCTGAAGGATCATAAGCAATGACTACTCCAACAGAGACAAAAAGAATCAGGAACTTGACAAGCTCGCTATGTACAGTAGAGGCCACAACAGTGATGTTAACATAGCCTGGGTCAAGACGAAGATCCAGAATTCAAGAATTGTAATCATGAAGGAGCACAAGAGATATGTAGATTCTCAATGTTCGGGAGAAGGGGCGGATGAAGTCCGGAAGTCAAAATCATGGTACTACGACCTGCTCATCTTCACCCCGCAGAAAGAGCCAAAGAGGCTGTCACAGTGCTCGTTGGAGCCAGAGGTCCTTGGAGAGGAATTGGAGAAGAAAAAATGGTATTTGGAGCCCGCACAGGATAAAAACCAGAAAAAGGAAAACACCGACCTTGCTGGTCTTTATAGCATGAATAGGAGGGTGAGAAAATATATTTGGAGAAAACCAACTAAAGGGATATTTAAATGCACAGTTATGTGAAAAACGGAATCAAAATGTTGGCGGTGCTCCCCTGAGTCAGAGAATTACAGTATTACGGAGAAAGGAGAAAAGAAGACTCTTTGTTGGGGGCACCCAACAAAGAGTCTTCTTTTCTCCTTTCTCCGTAATAGAGGAATTGGAGAGTCAGGATCTGGTAAGTAATCCAACAGTTCAGAGGAGAAAAGAAAACTCTTTTTTGTGGGCACTGCTTATTTGTATTATTAAGGTATTAAAAAGTACCTTTTAATAATGTACTCTAAAATAAGATTGGACATACAGTACAGTATATATTCACATATAAATTATTCACAAACAGTAAGATAAAAGTCATATAGGAAAGAATCCTCCGATGTGCATTTGATGTCTTGGAGTGACACCATAGGGTTGAATAACACGTTCTTATTAGACAATTTTTTATTCAGATAATTAAGTATATTGCCTAATCAACGAATAGTATATTGGTACAACACATAACAAGAAAGCACCATCTCGCATGCGAACGAACTTGCTTACAACATAGCTGCTATAGTTGCAAATGAACATGAATCCAAAAAAGTCACCCTCTAACACAAATAGCAAGTTTGTCCTAATATATTTTTCATAGCATAGTTAATTGTCAGTCTCCTCTATGGAAAGAGATCATAGTATCAATTTTTTGGCAATGATCTATAAGTCTGGTATTAGCACAGAGTAAAAGTTCACCTTAATTGTAACAAGTACTTCTGTCAACTGTATATTAATTAACTGATTGTGCTTTCTTGTTGTGATTTGTAATAAAATTGTGTTATTCAACACTATGGTGTCGCACCAATACATCGAATGCATATAGGAGGATTCTCTCCTATATGACTTATCTTATTGATTGTGAATAATTTCTATGTGTATACAGTATATACTGTATGTAGAGATGTGCGCCGACCCCCGTGTTTTGGTTTTGGTTTTGGATCTGGATCTCCCCTGGTTTTGGATCAGGATTGGTTTTTCCAATATTGGCCTTCCGTGTTTTGTTTTTTGGTTCTCGTTTTGGATCTGGACTTTTTCTTATAAAATCATAAAAATAGCTAAAATCACATAAAATGGGCCTGTTATTGTTCCTACAGTATTATTTAACCTCAATAACATTTACTTCCACTCCTTTTTTAGTCAATTTTGACAACCTTACAGCTCACAATATTGATTTCAACCAGTTTAGGGCCCAAATTTGCACCATGCTAGTGATAAATAGAGTTGAGGACTGTGCAAAGATGATGGTTGGGGTACCCCTTGAGGTTTGAAGAATTGATAGTTGATAACTGATACAGTCACCGACTGAAGGAGGAATTGATAGTTGATAATTTGAGCACTTACTGGCTGAAGTAAGAATTGATAATTGATAGTTGGTGCAGCCACTGGCTGAAGTAAGAATTGATAGTTGATGGATGGCACAGCCACTGCCTGAAGTAAGAATAGTTGATACTTGATAATTGGGGCAGCCACTGGCTGAAGTAAGAAGAGCTGATACTTGATAATTGGTGCTGCCACTGGCTGATGTAAGAGGAGCTGATACTTGATAATTGGTGCAGCCACTGGCTGAAATAAGAATAGCTGATTCTTGATAATTGGTGCAGCAACTGGCTGAAGTAAGAATTGATAATTGATAGTTAATAGTTGATGCAGCCTCAAGGCTGAGTAGTAGTGAAAAACAGAGCTATGATTAGGAACCAGTCCTGTAACAGACTTGAGGGCTGGAACTCTTGGCAAGTTGTAGCCGTTATAGCCTTGAGGGCTGGTGAGGAGTGACAACAAGTGGCCTTTGGGCTGTGAAGCAGGATGCGGCCTTTGGGCCTTGAGGGCTGAGAACTCTTGGTGGGATATGGCCTTTGCACCATGTAGCAGCCTTGAGGACTGAGAACCCTTGGATGAATGTCACTGTTGTGCGACTTGTGCCGCCGGGTTGACACAAGCAGCAGTTGGCTCAGAATTTTCTTTAAAAAAAGTGAAAGGGGCATGCAGGAGGTGCTATCTATGGCCATCACAATATCTGAATATTCATAAACCATAACATTAAAAATGTTAGGCAGCAAATCCCCAAACAGCACATAATAGAAAGTAAAAATGTGCAAGATGGAATTGTCCTTCGGCCTTCCAACCCACCCTTATGTTGTATATATGAAACAGCACATTCACAGTTTAACAAACCAATCACTTCAGTGACAGGGACTGCCACTTGTGGCTGAAATGATTTTTTGTTTGGACCCCCCACAAAACAAGCTCACAATGCTCAGTGAACATTGGTGACAATAATCCCATACACAAACTGGCTTTACAAGTTACATCAGATGTCATCATCATCATCGTCATCCCCATCAGTGTGTACATCCTTTTCTTCACACAATATTAATTGGTCCCCGCTGGAATCCACCATTACAGATGCTTCTGTATTGTTTTTACTTAATTGCTGGTCAAGGTCTTCCTCATGGAATTTGTAATTAATTTTAATGAACATCATATTTCCACATTCTGGGAAGTAATCTCCTTCACTGATCACTGACAAGGTTCCTGGCTATGCTGAAAACTCTTTCAAAGTACACACTGGAGGGTGGGCAACTTAAGTTCAACAAAGCCAGTTTGTGTAAGGGACTGCCAGTACTGAAATGGATTGTGTGACATGCCTATTTGTATAGTCTACCTAAAATAGTCAATCACCATACTCTGAATGGTGACCGTATCAGACAAAGTCACAGTAGATATATCACTCATTGTAGGCAGTTCTTTCAGACTCAACCAGATGTCATTAGTTTTTGCTGACTGATCTACATCACCACCAGCAGTGGGTCTCTTAGGAAAAGAGACCCACTGTTTTTTCCAGGTAGCTGCAGAAACTGAAGGAGGAGATGATGCAGTGTGTCACGTTCCGCTTGAGCTGACAATTTTTTCACCAACAGCTCTTTGCATCTTTTCAGATTTATTTCCATTGGAAAGAAAGACACAAGGTATGACTTAAACTTACTGTAGGATCAAGTATGGTCGCTAACATACAGTCAGGTGCATTAATATTGGGACATTGACAGAATTTTCATATTTTGGCCTCTATTCACCACCACAATGACTTTGAAATGAAACAAACAAGATGTGCTTTAACTGCAGACTTTCAGATTTCATTTGAGGGTATATATGTGCCTCCCACTTTTTAAGGGGGCAAAAGTAATGGGACTATCAACTCAAAAGCTATTTCATGGACAGGTGTGGGCTATGCCCTCATTATTTCATTATCAATTAAGCAGGTAAAAGGTCTGGAGTTGATTCTAGGTGTGACATTTGCATTTGGAATCAGTTGCTGTCGACTCTCAATATGAGATCCAAAGAGCTGTCACTGTCAGTGAAGCAAGCCATCATTAGGCTGATAAATCAAAACAAACCCATCAGAGAGATAGCAAAAGCATTAGGAGTGGCCAAATCAACAGTTTGGAACATTCTTAAAAAGAAAGAACGGACCGGAGAGCTCAGCAACACTAAAAGACCAGGAAGACCATGGAAAACAACTGTGGTGGATGACAGAAGAATTATTTCCCTGGTGAAGAAAAACCCCTTCACAACAGTTGGCCAAATCAAGATCACTCTCCAGGAGGTAGGTGTATATGTGTCAAAGTCAACAATCAAGAGAAGACTTCACAAGAGTGGATATAGAGGGTTCACCACAAGATCTAAACCATTGGGGAGCCTCAAAAACAGGAAGACCAGATTTGAGTTGGCCAAACAACATCTTAAAAAGCCATTACAGTTCTGGAACAACTTATACCAGAGTGATTGGAAGAGAAGAGTATGGAGAAAGAAAGGAACTGCTCATGATCCAAAACATACCACCTCATCAGTGAAGCATGGTGGTGGTAGTGTCATGGCGTGGGCATGTATGGCTGCCAATGGAACTGGTTCCCTTGTATTTATTGATGATGTGACTGCTGACAAAAGCAGCAGAATGAATTCTGAAGTGTTTCAGGCAATATTATATGCTCATATTCAGTCAAATGCTTCAGAACTCATTGGACGGCGCTTCACAGTGCAGATGGACAATGACCCAAAGCTTAGTGCAAAAGCAACCATAGAGTTTTTTAAGGCTAAAAAGTGGAATGTTATGCAATGGCCAAGTCAATCCCCTGACCAGAATCCGATTGAGCAAGCATTTCACTTGATGAAGACAAAACTGAAGGGAAAATGCCCCAAGAACAAGCAGGAACTGAAGACATTTGCAGTAGAGGCCTGGCAGAGCATCACCAGGGATGAAACCCAGCGTCTGGTGATGTCTATGCGTTCCAGACTTCAGGCTGTAATTGCCTGCAAAGGATTTGCAACAAAGTATTGAAAAGTGAAAGTTAGATTAAGGATTGTTTAGTTTGTCCCATTACTTTTGGCCCCTTATAAAGTGGGAGGCACATATAGAAACCGTTGCAATTCCTACACCGTTCACCTGATTTGGATGTAATTACCCTCAAATTAAATCTGAAAGTCTGCAGTTAAAGCACATCTTGTTTGTTTCATTTCAAAGCCATTGTGGTGGTGAATAGAGACCAAAATATGAAAATTCTGTCAATGTCCCAATATTTATGGACCTGACTGTATAGTGATCTTATTTCAAGAGAATGACGACCCTTGGATCCTGGAGAAATGAACAAAGGACTTGATCTACCAGTCTGACATACTTAACAGAATCTCTCTGTTTCAGCTCCTCCTTCAGTTTTGCAAAAGTCTGATAAGGGGAATGACCTGATTCAAGCTGGCAGTGTCTGAACTAACTTCACATGTGGCAAGTTCAAAGGGTTTGAGAACCTTGTACAACATGGAAATTATTCTCCACTGTGCTTGACTAAGGTGCATTCCCACTCCATGGCCTATGTCATAAGCCGTTGTGTAGCCCTGGATGGCCTTTTGCTGCTCCTCCATTCGCTGAAGCATATAGAGGGTAGAATTCTACCTAGTTACTACCTCTTGCTTCAGCTGATGGTAGGGCAAATTTAACAGTTCTTGCTGGTTCTGCAATCTTTGACACGCAGTTGCTGAATGTCGAAAATGTCCAGAAATCTTTCGGGCCACCGAGAGCATCTCCGACACACCTCTGTCATTTTTTAAACAACGTTGCACCACCAGTTTATTTGTGTGACCAAAACATGGGATGTGTTGGATTTTGCCAACATGTAATGCTCGGAAAATATTGCTGGAATTCTCAGAAATCACAAATCCCAAGGAGAGTCCAAGTGGGGTAAGCCATTTTGCAATGATTTCCCTGAGTTTTTCTAAGAGGTCCTCAGCTGTTTGCCTCTTAGTGAAGCCGGTGATACACAGAGTAGCCTGCATCCTTATTAGCTATGATTTGTTAGATACGGCTGCTGTTTCCACTGTTGGAGGCAATACACCTACCCTATGGCTGTCATCTTCACCTAAGTCGCTCCCAGCTGGACGGGTTGAGTGCAGTACCAGTCAGGTAGCGGGGACACAGGACCTCCATTAACTGTGTCAAACCCACTGCATTAATGGATAATACTAGATGCACATCTAATACCGGCATAGCTGTTATGGCGTAAGTAATCCACTGTGCAACTGGGTGTCTGCTGTCATACTTGTTTACCATTGCAAAGGATTGTTTTACAGTCAATTGTTTGGTTAACTAAAAGTAGTCTTCTTCCTGGTCTCATTCTGGGATGAAGATCCACTGACAGCAACAGCAGCAGCAGGCATAGCACTCAAGGATCCTTCTGAGGAACAATGGATAGGAGAGAAGTCAGTATTCAAGAAATTGGATGCAGGGCCACTTCCGATCACAAATGTGTATGTTGATGATGATTTTGTGGGTGTTGGTGGTGGACATTGCAGGTGCTTGGATCCAGATGGAGGGGAGCATCTAGGTGACAATGGACTGATTGCTGTTTGATTTTTTGTCCCCAAAGTTTTAGAATTTGAAATACCCTTTCCAATTTGATGAATGCGCTGCAGGTGACGTAACAGGGAGAAGGTTCCTAGATGGTTAAAGTCCTTACTTCTACACACTGTTACATGGCAATAGTTACAAATGGTTTGGCGAAGGTTGTCTGGATTTGGGTGGAAATAATTCCACAAATGAGAAGTGTTTTTTTTGGTCCTTTGCCCAGGCATGGCGACAATGGGATTTTTCCCACCATGGACAACAGCTGTTGCCTGTTTTACAGTTTTTACACAAACATCCTCTGCAGCAACATCCTCATCATCCTTGTTGTTATCGCCAACTACGTAAATATCCTCCTCACCCTCCTGGTGCAATTCCAAAGAAGCATCCTCGATTTCTACTTCAGCATGTTGACTTGTGCTGCTCATCCCCACATTTACAGAGGGAACACAAATGGTGTAAGGAGGATCCTCTTCAACTACAGCATTAGAAAAGTCTGGATAATACATGGCAAACACAGACACACTTGGACTCTCCTCAAGAATTTGTGATTTTTTGGAGCACACAGTTGGTTCTGGTGTCTTACTCATCTTAACAATTAAAAAAAATGTTGTACCTCTCCTACAAGCAGAAGGGCTTAAATCATTGCCCAAACCGCCAGCCACAAATAAAGGCCAAGACCTTATCCTTTCCTTGCACTTTGTGTAGTGAATGGCATAGTAACAATTTTTTGATTCTCTATGGCTAACTTAGCTTTAGGTTTTGTTTTCTTTAACAGGGTAAAAGTTGAATTTTTTAGATGGCCTAACTTAGGGCCTGATTCAGAGCCGATCGCAAGTGCACAGCGCTCACAAGCTGTGCATGTGCCGTGTCCAGTGTGAGTGTGCATGAGCCCCACTGAGCGACTGAAGTTTAGTCGCTATGGGGCTCGCTACAAGACAGAGTGGCTGTTGATGGTGAGTGACAGCTTGCCCCATTTTGTAGGTTTTGGCCAAATGCAGGCATTCCCTTAGGAACGCCTGGTGTTTGAGGGAGGACCTACTGACATCACAACTGATGTCAGTAGTGAACTTCCTGCTCTATTAGAACAGGCAGTCCACTCGGCTTTGCAGCAGCCGAGACCCTACCACAGGGTCTCGTCGCAAGGCCAATGGTCGCGATTATCACAATGGACTCCTGGCCGCTCGCACAAGCTGTGAGTGGTCTCCCACAGCTTTGCGAGCTGCCGGAGAAAAAAAAGACATGCCCACAGACCACGCGATTGGCCAGCGGCTGTGAGCAGGTCTGAATCACGGCCTTAATCCCTGGTGCATTGTTCTTCATAGATGACATTGACGGCCTTGCATCATCATCATGTGTGCTACCGGCAGCTACAAGATTGGTATGTGGATCCTGCTCTCCTGGCATGTGACTGTCCTCCATACTCACTGCGGTCTTGCAGCAGTGTCACCAAGCAATTATAGTGCAGCTAAGTTGCGGCTGATGCGCACAACCACACAAAAAATATTATATATTTTTAAAACTGGGGGAGAGCAACCCTGAATGACTCACCAGCCCCTTGATAAACAACACAGGCAGCACTGTTTCCTGCACAGTTACTTTGCTGATAAGTGTGGCTATTGCACACACACACACACACCGAAAAAAAAATATTTATTTGTTTTTAGCACTTGGGGGAGAGCACCCCTGAATGAGGCACCAGCCGCTTGATAAACAACACAGGCAGCACTGTCTCCTGCACAGATACTTTTCTGATAAGTGTGGCTAATGCACACACACAAAAACCAATATTTGTTTTTAGCACTTGTATCAGAGCACCCCTGCATGAGGCAGCAGCCATTTGATAAACAACACAGGCAGCACTGTCTCCTGCGCACTTATGTTGCTGATAAGTGTGGCTAACGCACACACACACAAATAATTTTTTTTTTTTCACATTGGTGGTGAAGAGCACCCCTGAAAGAGGCAGCAGCCCTTTGATAAATGACACAGGCAGTACCCTGTGCACCTACGTTGCTGATAAGTGTGGATAATGCGCACACACACACAAAAACCTTTTTTTTTCACACTGGGGTGAAGAGCACCGCTGAAAGGGGCAGCAGCCCCTTGATAAATGACACAGGCAGCACCCCTCCACACCTACATTGCTAATAAGTGTGGCTAATGCACGCACACACAAAATGTTTGTTTTGTTCACACTGGGGTTGAAGAGCACCCCTGAAAGAGGCAGCAGCTCCTTGATAAATGACACTGGCAGCACCACTGCACAACTATGTTGCTGATATTTTTTTTTTACACTGGGGGTGTAGAGCACCCCTGATGGACAGAGCACACCCTGGACAACACAGCAGCACAGCCAGCCAGCCCCTATGGACAACAGCCAGCCCCTATGGAGTGGACAGGACAACAGCCAGCCAGCCCCGATATGGACAACATCCAGTCCCACCCCCTATGGACATTAAGCAGCCAGCCCCTGAGTGATAACAGTAGCCAGCCCTTATGCACAGCAACAGCACAGAGATCACATTCACAGCCCCCTCCCTCTTCAATCTCCACAGTTGGAATGAAAATGGTGGCGATCGCAGGGAACTTTTTTACAATCCAAAACTCGTGAGAATTCGACAATGGGATGATGATGTTTTGCCTCATTTTGAGATCCAAGCCAGGCAGGAAAACCCAAGATGACTCAGATCTGGCTTGGATCACATAAGTTCGGGTGGGTTCAGATCTCTGAGATCCAAACCAGCTCATCTCTAACTGTATGTCCAATCTTATTTTAGAGTACATTATTAAAAGTTACTTTTAATACCTTAATAATACAAATAAGCAGTACCCCCCAAAAAAGAGTTTTCTTTTTTCCTCTGACCTGTCTAATCCTTGTCTGACTCTGGGGAGCACCACCAATGCATAAAGTTTCACAATTTTGGTGGTAATTAATTAAAAGTTGGTAAAGAGCATATTCCTGTTTGTATTTACCTCCTTTTACCCTGACGGTCTCAGAGAGGTAATCACAACTGGTACTGTGCGACTCTCTCCTTTATGAGTTGTAGCAAGTAACCAAAAGTGCAAACACATAATTTTTTATTTAACAAATTATAAATGTAAAAAAAAAAATTATAATTTATAGACAAATAGATAATAATTGGGAAGTGTGCGAGTGGTTAATGTGTCCATGTTGAAAAGCAATTACATTTAATTTTCTATAATGCAAATGATAAATATTTAATATGTACTGATTGATTACATTTTCCATTGGCTCACTTCTCCACTCTTGTCACTGTTTATGTTTTTTCTTTTCTCAACATTTCAAATTGGATTTTTGTTTTTTGATAAGTAATTTCATATTATGAACTAAATTTATTTTCTTTCCCAGTTCATCATTTTGGACGTGGATCCTAACCCTCTGACCAGCGAGTCCACAGAAGTGGTCGAAACTGAAATTGTGATGCCGTCTTCCAAAGCTCCCTCCAAGAAGCAGAAGGCAGCCTCCAAGACTTTCACTTCTGGACCATTTAGGAGTGACCAATTTTTACAACATGTCGAGGAGGTTCTACAGAACACCCCAGATGCAAACTCGGCTTTTGGTATGAACATGAACTACATGCCATGCCGCTGTTACCAACTGCGTTTTGGCCTCTTAAATAGTGCCTGGACAGGATGGGGTTCATCCAGTGTTTTCCCAGGGTAGGACAATCAGGCATGTCCCAGGAAGTAAGGTCATGATTGCACCAGCTGGTAGATTTGTGCTCCTGGGTATTTAAACTCATTTGGATCCATGCTGCCTTGCCGACTATACTGGATTTGTTGTTCCATTGGCTGCTGCATGGTCAGCATGGTACTTATCTATTGCTGGACATGCTGTCATCCTGCCAATATCATGTATCTTTTGACTCCTGACCGGCTGAATCCTGCTGACTCTTGGCGCTGGGTGTTTCCTCGTTCCAATACAGCTTCTCTGGATCCCTGTGCTGCCATTGGCTCTCCTTAGCTGCAGCCCCAGCTAATTCCTGCTGACTCCTGACACTGGGCACCTCCTCGTTCCAGTACAGCTTCTCCAGATCCCTGTGCTGCCATCGGCTCACTAGCCATCACCATTGGCTCAGTGGGCTGCACCATCAGTCTGTTGACCAAATCATTGGCCTGTTGGCCACTCCATCGGCTCTACAGCCATGACCATCAGCTCAGTAGGCCACACCATCAATCCCTTGATCGAATCATCGGCCTGTTGGCCACTCCATCGGCTCATCAGCCATCACCATTGGCTCAGTGGCTGCTTCATCAGCCCTTTGGCCGTACCATCAGTCTGTAGGCCACTATCATTGGCTCCCTAGCCACCACATCAGACTGTTGGCAATCTCATCGACACAGCAGCCACCACATCAGCCTGTTGGCCATATCATCAACATACCAGCCATCACCATTGGCTCATTAGCCACACCTTTGGCTCAATAGCCACAAGACCAGCCTGCAGGTTACTCTATTGGCCTTCTTGACATTTCTGCTCCAACATCTTATCTTCTCAAATTCCCGGTCAATCTGGATTTTTGACAGTTATCATAAAAGGTATATCTGTAGACAGTAACAGCCACCAAACCAGTTCGGGCATTTGAAGTGGTATATAACTCTATAGTACTAGCTTTTCAAGGTCAATTAAATGAACTTAGTAACATAGTAACACCAGCTCCCTTTCCCGGCACCTCCACGATTGGTGTGCAGACCACTCTACATGGCGATGAAGATTTTTTATATTTGTGATTTTTTTTTACAGTTCTTTTAGTGTTGTAAAATTTGGGCACTCCTTTTTCGTTGGCTTTTGCTCCAGGATGAGCAAGAGTTTAATAAAAGTGCCAAGACAATAGCTAATGAACTTCATTTACCCCTGCTTACTGAACATTGAGACATATTTATATTTCTTGTCCTCTTACCATGAATGCAGTTCTATAAATTCTGGATCTTTCCCTTTACCTGGCTTATATTGGCCTCACTAATTTGGTCTCTACTGACATGATCAATTGTTTAAGTGTCTGATTCTTTGCATTTGTTGGAGTAGTCCTTGCTCTAGAGGGACTCATTGGTCTGGTATAAGATGATAAATCCTGTCCAGAAATGTTTGTTAAAAATGTTATCAATTATTTAAAAGTTTTCAAAAAAAACAAACCTGTGTTAAAAGTTTCCAAAAAAAACAAACCTGTGTTATATCATTATTTGCGGCTTAGCCAACAATTTAGAATAGTACATTGAATGATGAGATACAGTAACTGGTGGAAGGGAATGGTGGTTATGGGTGTTGGATATACACAGTTTGAAAAGGTAATATCATTGACCACATATAAAGTCAATGTGTTGAGGCTGATTAGAGGCTGGTTTGAAAATTTACACCAGATGCACAAACGGTTAGTTTACCCACAAGAAAAGGTAAGTACCATGATCCTAACCCTGTCTATCCCTAACCCTGAATCCTATCAGTGTCAAACCCTTACCTTCCCTTGGGTGTTGCAAACCTTTATCTAACCCAGGAGGCACCTAAAAATAATCCCCCATCCATGGGGAAGGTAGCATTTTTGTAGTTGGATTTACATTATGGATTCCGGGGTTTAGGATGCCAACATTGATATCCTGGTCTCCTTTGGGATATCTGAGTTGACATTTTGCAGAACTTCAGAATTCAAACATTAGTATAGTGACATTCAGAAACATTAAAATTGATTGACTTTTTTTAGGTTTATAATTAACTTTATGTTTATAATTGTATTAATATTCATAAAAAACTTGATACACAAAATAATTTATTAAAGCAAATGTGTTTTTATTTATAATACAAGGCACAGAATTATCAAAAGACATTCTCTAATGCAGTCTTCCTGCCAAGACACTGCCCCCTCTGCATTGAAATAGGCCAGCTAGTCCTCCTTGACCTGTTTTGCATGTATAGAGGCCACCATTAGAAACCATGTTCTAGACACAGATGTCCACATATCACTTTCATCTATGCTGTCAGTAGGATCTGCTAGTGATGTAGATAGTGGCCATAGGTAAGTGGATTTCCACTGAACAAATTATGAAGGGCACAGCAGGCCAAACCCATCTACTCAATTTTGTCTACATGTGAATTAATTGGTGTATTGAATATGCAAAACATACTACTCATGATGCCAGAGACAGTCTCCACAGTGCGCCTTGCCTTTGATAGTCGATAATTGAAAATTCACCTTTTTGGTAAATCTTCTTTGAGCGAAGGGCTTCATTAAATGTTCATGCAAAGCAAATGCATCATCTGCTACAAACACAAAACTAAGATTATTTTTGCATTGGGAGGTTAATGTAGGCTTTTGGACATCATCCTTTCATAAAATACAGTGTCCTTGATAAACCCACCATCTGATGCATGGCCATTTTTCCCCCATCCAAATATAAATATTCATTGTTCGCATTAACAATGGCCATCAACACTATACTAAAAATATATTTAAAATTGTTTTACATAGTACAAGTGTTGGCAGGTAGTGTTATGCAGATATGTTTTCCATATATTGCCCCACCGCAATTTGGGAAATTCCATCTTGACTCGAAGTCATGTGCAATTAAATTCCAATCCTCAATTGTCAGAGGAACCTAAAAACAAAAATACAAAATTTAAAATAAAGCTCTAAAAACATATCTGTCCAACATCATATAGCATAGGGGTAGTACGCGAATAACACTTTGGGGGCAATTTAGTATAAGGGCAGTAAGCAAATAACACTTGGGGGGCATACAGTGGAGTCCAGCAGCATTTAGCATAGGGGCAGAAAACAAATAAAAATTGGGGTTATACAGTAGAGTCCAGCAGCTTTTAGCATAATGACAGCAGACAAATAACACTACTGTGGCATACAGTGGAGTCCAGCAGCATTTAGCATAAGGGCAGCAAATGAATAACCTTTGGGGGGCATACAGTGGAGTCCAGCAGCATTTAGCATAAGGGCAGACAACGAAAATCACTTGAGGGGCATACAGTGGAGTCTAGCAGCATTTAGCATAAGGGCAGCAAACGAATAACATTTGGGGGGTATACAGTGGAGTTTTTAAGCATTTAGCATAGGGGCAGCAAATCAACAAAACTTGGGGGGAATTCACTGGAGTCCAGCAGCATTTAGCATAAGGACAGCAAATGAACAGTTCTGGGGCATACATCAGAGTACAGCAGCATTTAGCATAAGGTCAGACAACAAAAAACACTTGAGGGGCATACAGTTTAGTCCAGCAGTATTTAGCATAAGGGCAGCAAATGAAAAACACTTGGGGGCATACAGTAAATTCCAGCAGCATTTAGCATAAGGGCAGCAAACAAATAACACTTGGGGGGCATACAGTGGAGTTCAACAGCATTTAGCATAAGGGCAGCAAATGAATAACACTTGGGGGCATACAGTGGAGTCCAACAGCATTTAGCATTAGGGCAGCAAATGAATAACACTTGGGGGGCATACAGTGGAGTTCAACAGCATTTAGCATAAGGGCAGCAAATGAATAACACTTGGGGGGCATACAGTGGAGTTCAACAGCATTTAGCATAAGGGCAGCAAATGAATAACACTAGGGGGGCATACAGTGGAGTTCAACAGCATTTAGCATAAGGGCAGCAAATGAATAACACTTGGGGGCATACAGTGGAGTCCAACAGCATTTAGCATTAGGGCAGCAAATGAATAACACTTGGGGGCATACAGTGGAGTCCAACAGCATTTAGCATTAGGGCAGCAAACTAATAACACTTGGGGGGCATATAGTGGAGCCCAGCAGCATATAGCATAAGGACAGCAAAAGAAGAATAGTTCAGGGGTATACAGTTGAGTCCAGAAGCATTTAGTAGAAGGGCTATAAGAGAATAATACTTGGGGGTCAAACAGTGAGACCAGAAGCATTTAGCTGTAGGGCAGCAAACTAATAACTCTTGGGGGGCATTCAGCAGAGTCCAGCAACATTTAGCATAAGGGCAGCAAACGAATAACACTTGGGGGCATATAGTAGAGTCCAGGAGCATTTAGCATAAGGGCAGCAAACGAATAACATTTGGGGGCATATAGTAGAGTACAGCAGCATTTAGCATAAGGGCAGCAAATGAAAAACCCTTGAGGGGCATACAGTGTAATCAGCAGCATTTAGTATAATGGCAGCAAATGAATAACACTTGGGGGCATAAAGTGGAGTCCAGCAGCATAGCATAAGGGCAGCAAAAGAATAACACTTCGGGGCATACAATGGAGTTTTTAAGCATTTAGCATAGGGGCAGCAAATGAATTACACTTGGGAGCATACAGTGGAGTCCCGCAGCATGTAACACTGAGAGATATTAAAAAATGTTCTATGTTCTTACCTTGAATTGCTGCACCTTGTGGATGGTGAATATCTATTTGCAGGTCTCTGGTACATTGAGACCCAAACCTTGTGATGAGTAGTGATCAGCCTCTCCTCGGCATGTATGGCCCTCTGCAGCTTCATATCCTGTGACTGAATGTAAGGCATCACCAGGACAAGAAATTCCTGGAACCTGGCATCATCCATCCACAGGAAGCTCTGGTAGTCTTCTGGATTATTCTCACAAATTTCCATTAGCAGTGGCATGTGTGAGAGAGAATCCCTTTGCAGCAGCCACTGCTTTGTCCAGCATGAGCGAACCTTTCTCCGCTTCACAGACCTCTTACTGGGGGAGATGAACTAAACTTTGAAAAGTGGTAAACTGGAGAGTGATAAACCACCAGCCAATCAGCTCCCAACTGTCATTTTTCAAACACAGCCTGTAACATGACAGTTGGGAGCTGATTGGCTGGTCGTTTATCACTCTCCAGTTTATCACTTTTCAGAGCTTATTACATCTCCCCCTATATCTGTTAACAGCAAAACTCCAGCAAATGCTGCCAGCACATGATAGCGAAAGGGATCCATTATGAGAGAAAGTAGACACAGGGCCTGATTCAGCACGGATTGCATGGCTGCAATCACACATACCCAGCTGATGCGAAAATATGCTAATAACTGCAATCGCACAGCAACCGCAGCACTATACCTAGACGCCTACCACTTTATAAAGCCGCTCACTTCCCATGACATGCATCCACAAGTAATGAAAACATTGGTATATATCGAGTAACATCAGAACCATATGCACAATTGTGGTTGACCCGACTCTGTCACACAAGCTGCTAAACTTCCTGTTGCCATCTAGACCTCTGCCAGCATATACAATCACAGGGGCTTAATTATGCATGCCCCTATAATGGTATTCAAATGTAGAGGCATGCCTGCTTTCCAGCGACCACCCTCCCTCTCCCCCCCCCCCAACAGTCACCTCATATCAATCACCATTCGCTTGGACTGCGTGCTCACTGTGATCGCTTCCCGATGCATAGGCATGTGCATAATGCAAACATCGGCTGGCTGCGTGCAAACACAGCCATGCGATCCAACCTGAATATGGCCCACAGTTTGTTTAAAGGCAAGCCAAAAACAAACTAGAGCAAATTAGCAATGCAATAGGGTTCAGCAGGTATAAAGAACCAATGTTCTCTCAATTTAAATGAAATATAGTTTGAAGGGTAATAAGGTGAGTGCAGAATATGTATGATTTTTCTTTTTAAATGTTGTGGTCACATACATGAGGTAAATGCCGTGGATTAAAGCCTATTGTTTATATACAAATTATTATACTGCCAACAAGGGTCAGTCCAGTCACCCATCTTCTCCACTAAGTCACTCAATCTTTTGGCTAAAAACCACTGTTTGGATAGTTTATCTGCACGTCCATGCTATGCACACAAGGACATGTCTGGTGTCAGTTGGAAATACCTGCAATCTATTCATGTGTTGCCTTGCTCACAACACAACAAATGACGAGTCTACAAAACTAGTACACTAATATCAGGGGGAAACTTAACAAACCTATTACATATTACACTACATGAACCCAAGACTAAACATATTCACATAAAGGTGCTTTGTGAGGTGTTTTCAGTAACTTTTTGAAATGTACTGTGTCCCTATCTCACCCCTGGCTTTGCAAGTATAGTCACCATTCTACATTTCAGTATATAACAGAGGTGTAATTTCATTCCTGGAAGCATTAGTTTATTGCAATGTTTCATTATTTTTTTTATTTGCCTGTTAATGTATATTTGTGATATGGGGAAGAATTAATGTTGAAATTGAAGAGGACATATTAAAAAAAAAATATGATATCTGTTTCATTTTAACTTTGGGACTTCCATATTGTATATAATATTATAAGAACTAATCAGGAATTATTCCATACGGAAATCATAGTAAATTCCATCCCCTGGCCACATATTTGTATTTACATGGTTTGTTTAGGCATACAGTAGAACGCATGTTATAGCCTTAGAACTAAAGTCTGATGAATCATGAAAATAAAAATCACACATAAGTATACATATTCTAGCATATTTATGTAATAAGTGCTATCTTTGGATGCAGATCAGAAAGTTTGTCATCCTGTATGTATTTGTGCATTTGGGACTTACTGAACAGAGTTTGCTAAATATCTTAATTTTAATTTGTAGCTATAGCCTGTTATGTTATATTCCTGAATAAAGTACTCACCTGTGCAATAGCTTAAAGAACAACCTAGAGATCCATCCAGTTCATACACATAATATCCAGCAGGACAAGCTTTAATCTGGATAGTTGTTTCCCAGTTACAACAGTTATCACTCCAGTGGCCACAAGCAGTGCGACTTACTATACCATCGCTAACCATCGGATGGGAACCATTCAGCCACAGTGGGGCATCAGTACCACAACTGTGTTTTGGCACACAGAATTCTGGTATGTGATCACCTCCATTGCCAATAAAGCGATACCATCCAATCAAATCATTGTCACAATGAGGTTTAGGTACTTCAACAACATATATACTTCTCCAGACGTCATTGAGAACAGTGTTACTTGAGCATGGATCAGAACAGTGGAAGCCATCTCCTATGAACCCATCATTACAGACACATTCAGCGGAACCTGTAGAATCATCACAGTTAGAATTTGGGTCACATCCTGCAGTTTCACAGGGACTTGCAGCTAGGGAAGAAAAGTACAAAAAATAAAAGGAAAATATTATTCCAATCCAATCCACCTTTACATACTGTATAATGCATAACATGTAGTTTAACTGATTATTCCAACTTTACTATTTCTTAAAAAAATAAAAACAACAACAACAGTACAATGCATTACACTGAAGGTATTGCAGTATACTGTGTTAATGGAATTATCACCCATGATTGACATTTCAGTTACTAGAAAATAATAAAAAAGAAACTTTATGAATTCTTGACCTGCTAACATTTATCTCTCTCTTGCTTACAGTTATGTTTGTTCCATATTAGGAGTTGCCTTTCCAATTGATTGCTAATCTGATTCTAGATACCCGGGTTGTAATTGATAACAAGAGTTAGCTATAAGTGGCCGCAAGTGCTTTGGAGCTCATCCATAATCTTGTACAGTGGGCAAGTTGGAAAAATGCTCCTCTACCATTACATGCAAACTACATGAAATTTTCACACTCTGCACAAATTGTGTGACTTACCTTGCCATTCACTGCAGGTCAGGATTTCTGCCTGATCTTGTTCAGGAACCATGCAGTGACATCACCATCATGCACTATGTCAGCTGATAGCATTCTTCCAGTGAGAGTGCTCCTGCCTCAGCTGACCTCAGCAGCCTATCATGGACTTACAGCAGAGTCATATCCCCTGTGAGACCTCCCACTGGTGCCTGAGCAAAGTTTTGCTTCCTAGAGTTCAGTTCTAACCTGTGGCTCCTTTGTGCAGAAAACCACCACTACTATCAGGCTCATTTACTAGACTCCAGCGTTCCTGTGATATTCCGTTACCTGTTTCTGACCTTGGCTTCGTTTTGTGACCCTGATTTCGCCTGACCCCTGGTACTGCATCTGATATCTGGTTTTGACTTCGGCTATTCCCTGTGACCTGTTTACACCTGCTCCCTGGTACCGTCTAAGTCCATGTCGACTAAGCTATACATCTCCGCTTCATCCAGAGTTGACCAGCACCTGTGTAAGGGAACCTATCCTGAAGACCATGACCTGTGTGTCGAATTCATCCAAGCCCATACCTTCTTGCGAGGGTCCCTGGTGAATACTGCCTCCACATTAGACTCTGCGCCTCAGGCTTAGGTCTAGCCAACTCCCTAGTACAGGTTGCGTCCATTTGGCCTCCGAGAGTTGTGACAGAAATATTCCCAAAAATACTTAACAAATCATGCTCAGAGGTGCTCCCACCTATCGAGACCAACAGTGATACAATGTTATAACATAAATTAACACAAGTATGCAATATTGACCTCATTCCATGGTAGCCAATGATCACAACAGAGCACACTGTCTGATGAATAGTCTGTTATAAAGAGAAAAGCCCAAGCCTATTTTACAAAAGGCATTGGTGAAGGTTTTTGAGATGAATAGATCAGACCTCTTACAACCCAAAACTAATTGGAAAGAAAGACAATCTCAAGAGAGAGATCTGGCATTCATCTGCAATTATACCTCACACCATAAGGAGATAAGAGATATCATTAATAGAAACTATAAAATAGTAAGCCATAATAATATTCTAAGAGAGCTTTACAAATAAACCACTCATTATCTATAGAAAGAATAAATCCTTAAAGAATATACTTGCCTCAAGTAATTTAAAGACAACTAAGATCCCTACCATCAGTCCGATAAATCTCCAAGATAAACAATGGATACCATCTAGACCACCAGGCTTTTACAGATGTGGCAAGAATAGATGCACAATATGCACTCATATTCCTAGACAAACCAATACTATAGATTTGGGTTTTAGAAATTAACCATTTACTATCGGTAGTTTCATTGTGACTCCTTCTATGTCATCTATTTATTAACATGAGAGTGCAGTCTAAAATATGGAGGCTATACCACTAGAACAATTTAAAAGAGCTTCATGGAACATCGTCATAATATTGTTAACAGATTTCCTAACCACAGTGTTTCTAGGCACTTTACTGAATTTCACAAAGGTGACATCAGTAATCTATCTATCGTTGGTATAGAACAGATCCCGAACACTCCACGTGGAGGAGATAGATATAAAATCTTGTGCCACCAGGAAGTCTACTGGATGTTCAAATTAAATACTTTACACCCAGATGGCCTCAACGAATCTGTGGAACTTAACAGTATCATTTACTGCAATTTACTTTGGATGTCTTGGGTAGATAGGGTCCCTATCACCATAACAATACCCAGGGTATTAACATCAGGGTTATTATTTATGTTGGTAATTTGCACTTAATTAATCCATATTCTATATATTATTATTTAACAATTACATATAATAATCTTCTATTCTAACAATCTATGTATGCTTATGAGATCCCTGGGTGAAAATGTGGTTTTGCACTCTCTCTCCCCCTCTTTTTTAAAAAGATTCATCCAATGCTTAATAAACCTCTATGTGTTTTGATGCATTTTATCGGCTAATGTATATTTGATCTAACATTCATTGCTAACTAAACTGATCGTTATTAGTTCAACCCATATAAACCTCTCATTTCTACTCCTCAGATAAATTACCTATAATTTTTCAAGATAATGATTTTAATGATTTTAGTGTCTTTGAATATCGCAGAGTAACATGTTGTTTATTTACACCATGTAATTCCACAAATATAGTAACTATGGAACCTGTTCAACAACAGATCTGCATTCATTAGAGTCCACTGCCTATCTGTGGAACTGCATATGAGACAAGGACACATGACCGGGTCTAACCAATTGGCGGGTACCTACACATCGCGAGTCATGTAACCGGGTAGTGCTCATGTGATTGTGACTGGGGAATAATTAATACAGTTATTAACTTTACTTTAAGTATAACAATACTCATGTTTATTTTTAAATGTTATGTTGAATCAAGATATGATTGCCTTCTCTTACTGTAGGATTTATTTAATAACTTGCAACATGGCTTGGTTAATTATTTATAGACACCCAATAATGATTCACTCATTAGAGCAGTATAAATATCGGAGACCCCTATGAAGCTCCAAACATTTGCTCCTGATGAAATTGTGGGCCACTTCCACACAGAAACACGTTGAGCCCTACTGTATTGGATCCCTCACTCACTAAATATATATAAGAAGAGGACATCACTGACTTTTTCCCATACAGATCTGGACCAGCTAACTTAGTGGTAATACCACTGAACTGTTTCTATTGCTACAGGACACCTGCTGGATAATAAACCGAGACATAAACTTTTAATTGGCTTTTGGAACTAGTGACTCTCAATAGTGAAGCGCAGGTTATCCTATTAAGTAAATACAAATTATTTATGCAATTACTGCTCTTATATTTGCATACAAGTTTACCATCCTAATATATCTGTACGATTATTCTCCTCTTCAGGAGAAGACGAGATATTATTGTGTTTTAATAAATGTCCTTTTAATTAAGCCATGTGTACATATGCAACATATTCTGTTTCTTAAGATAATTATAATACTAAACTAAGTAAGTGATAATTTCCAACTAGCGCTGTTTTCTATTTTATACTGGGTTGTTCCTAAGCAAGGAGATTAACACTCTCCTTCTAATAGCTGCTAACTGACGAGTGCCACTCCTATTTTTTTCTTGAGAACAGCCCAAGGTAGCCTAAGGCAAAATATAGGACCCAGGGCCTGATTCAGCAAGTATCGCAGTTGCTAATATGCATGCAATCGGCTAATTGTTGCATTCTGCGCATGTGTATGCTAACCAGCCAATGTGATCGGGACTATGATCGCAGTGTCTTTGCAGACCCATTACAGAGTGATTGACAGGAAGTGCCATTTGTGGGTGGTGACAAGGGGTGGTTGGCAAAATGCAGTCATGCCAATTACTTATATCTCCATTATAACGCTGTTTTGTGAGCGTGCATAAATTATCCACTGTGATGCCGTACGCAGCTTGAGGACTCATAGCGATGAAGTTAGCAATTTTTGAGTAAGGTCAGGGTTTGTGCAAGTGTGCGTGAGGCTGCGATGGTACTCGATTGTACTGATGGTTTTGCAGTCTTGCTAAAAATTCCGTATTTTTGCTAAGTAAAGTAGGCATCCTTATGCAGTGCTACGACTCCATAGCGATTGCAATGGATTAGCATACTATCGCAGTTGAACCATACTTGCCAACTCTCTCTGATTTTCAAAGATAGTCTCTAAAATAATACCAATCTCCCTAACTCCTTGAAGAGTCTTGCAATCTCCAGATTTCACCTTACCCCCATTATGAAGCTGTTATATATATATATAAAATATAAATAAAAACCTTCAAATGGGATCAAAAGTATCATTTTCCTGCAGTAGATATAAGGCACAATGATTTCTATGGCTACATGCCTTTTCTAAAAAGTATGATTGTGTGTCATCAACAAATAGATCCTATTAACTGCTTTGGGGATCATTTGCACTTGGATGTAAGTCAGTTTTATGACACAGCTCTCAGATGTAGCAGTACTCATAGGTGCTGCTTGCACACTCTCCCTGAAATGCTTTTTATAAAGTTGGCAAGTATGATTTGAACTGCGTGAGTAATCGCAGCCGCAATCACAATTGCAATCCTTACTGAATCAGACCCCCAGTCACTGGTGGATTAAGTGCTATGTGGCTATGAATTTATGCCTATTTGTGTAGCAGCATAATATGGTAAATTGTATAGCACATGCGGGAAAGATCGCAGTGATGACCGGAAATGTGTCACTTAGGCCACGCCTAACGCGTTCATCATAAGACTTCATCAGAGAGCATCCCACAGTCCTGGTCTACAGTGATTCCAGCACACTGATCCTCCTCACAGTAGTCAGCAGCGTGGGCAGAGTGATCGAGTGGCCACTGGACGGTTGGTGTATTCCCTTGTGGATTACATTTATATCATGTGGTAATCAGTCCACAGCGGACTTTTTTATTGGTTTGAGTCCAATTGTTTTATGCCCAGGATATCTGGATTTTATGTAAAATAAATACTTTTATGCACTGTGGAGCGCCCCTCCTCTTCTTTTTGTTTTATATATATATATATATATATATATATATATGCTACTGTAATTTCCCAGTCCACCTCCTTCCCAAGCAAGGAATAGATTTAGAGAGCTGAGAAAGGTGAAGTGATTTACGCGGCTAACAGTTATAGACATATATGGGATGGCTCCCTGCTAAGGAGCATTAGTTCCATGTAATAGGAGCTAACAATGGTGAGTAAAGGACTGGCTCCCTGCAGACAGTTGCTTAGCACCTCAGTAACAGCTGTCTTTTGGCTGGCTTCCTGCAGATAGTTGCTTAGTACCTCAGTGAGAGCTATATATATGGCCTGGCTCCATGCAGACTTTACTTAATATCTCAGTAATAGCTGACTTATGGGCTGGCTCCCTGCAGACAGTTGCATAGTACTCCAGTGACAGCTGTATATATGGGCTAGCTCCCTGCTGACAGTTGCATAGTACTTCAGTGACAGCTGTATATATGGGCTTGCTCCTTGCTGACAGTTGCTATGTACTAAGCCTTGGAGAGAGATAAAGTGGATAGAGATAGAGTACCAACCAATCAGCTCCTAATTGCCATTTTTCAAACACAGCCTGTAAAGTGACAGTTATAAGCTGATTAGTTGATACTTTCTCTGTCCATTCTCTCTCTCTCCAAGGCTTATAACATAGACCTGTGAGTAACAGCTGTATGTAAGGGCTGGCTCCCTGCTGACAGTTGTTTAGAACCTCAGTAACAGCTGTATGCAAGAGCTGGCTCCCAGGAGTGCTGCAGGTCCTCTTACTGCCTTCTTCCAGCCTCTGCCAGCCTAGGGGACCTCCACTCTGCTCTAAGGTAATACACACTGGCTGGGTGTGCACCCCACTCTCTCTATGTCACCAACTGCCCTATGAGTCACAGCTGCAGCCTTTTTATACTATTGTGGCTAATGCTACTTGCCATCCCACTGAGGACATAAGGCTGGTATCAAGTCAGGAGCATGGATGAGGCAGTGGTGTAACTAGGGGGGGGGTCGAGCAGGGCATGTGCCCTGGGCACCATCAGACCAGAAGTGCATTGGGTGCTGCCGGTTGCGGTCCAGGACACCATGATCAGTGTAGTGCTGAACAGATGGAGTTCAGTCAGCACTACACAGTGATAAACACACAGCCACTGCTGGGGGCCTGCATAAGGGGGACCACTACTGGGGGCAATGTATATGGGGTACTACTAGGTGCCGGCATAAGGGGGACCACTACAGGGCTGCATTGTATAAGGGGCACTGCACAGGAGGAATCACTACTGGGGGCCTGCATAAGGAGGACCACTACTGGGGGCACTGTATAAGGGGGACCACTACTGGGGGCACTGTAGAAGGGGCACTACTGGGGGCCTGCATAAGGGGAACCACTACTGGGGGCACTGTATAAGGGGAACTAATGGGGGGCTGCATAATGGGGACCACTTCAGGGGGCACTGAATAAGGGGCACTAAATAGAGAGGGATCACTACTGGGGGCCTGCAATAAGGGAGACCACTACTGGGGCACTGTATAAGGGGAACTAATGGGTGGCTGCAAAAGGGGGACCGCTACTGGGGGTACTGTATAAGTAGCACACTTGGGGCCTGCATAAAGGGACCACTACTGGGGGCATTGCATACTGGGGGTACTGTATAAGGTACACTACTGGGGGCACTGCATAGTGGGACTGCATTAAGGTGCATATGGAATGGAAAGGTCTGTTCCCAGTCTGATGAGAAAAGGGTGTGTGTCATGTTGACATGCCCCATTTTTCAGTGACCATGCCCATTTTATGGCGCACACCTTTGTTGCATGCACATAGGGGTGGTGGAGGCTTCATTATTTCAATTTGCCCTGGGCTCCAAATACCCTAGTTACCACACTGGGAGGGGGACATATCTTTTAATAGGACCTGAGGGGAGCCAGCACATTACATCCTCTGCTTTTAGCTGACAGGAACACTGATCAGCTTTTGTAGGGGCTAATGAGCTGGTCACCACAATATAGAATAGCACAAGGCATACAGGACAAGCTTGCCTGAGAGTAAACAATACAAGACCTGGACAGTCAATGAAATAACAGCATGATATAATAACAGATGGGGCAATATAATAGTCACTTTGCATAACCTTACCCGCCACATGACAAATAACAGGGTATTTCATATATCTGTGTGCACCTGACTCTGTACATAAAGCATAACTTAGACTTAGATGCATTTTCGTAAAAAAATGATGCAAAAATAGAATGCTCAGGGCTAGCAGAGTCTTACGGGACCTGGCACGGCAAGGGCAGCTTTTTGCCATGACTGCAGCAAAAATGTGTAAGGACACATCTGTAGCTTCACCCACTCACTGCATTTGACATCAGATGGAGCCTTCAGTTCAGCAGTGGCAGTGATCAACAGCTGACATCTGAAAAGAACTGGGCACCACGGAAGTGCAGAGAAGATGACACCAGTATGGGCCAGTGGCAGAAAAAAGAGAGGAGGACCAGAGAGTACAACAGCTGGTGGGAAGCAAATATGAGGACCGGAAAGTGCTGCAGCTGATGGGAAACCAACGGTAATTTACCTCCATCCCTAGACCACCAGGTACAAGGCATTAGGACCATGGGTATAAAATAATAAATATTCCCGTGCTTGTTAAAATGCTGCTCTGTTTCATAAATTAGATAATAAACAATAATTGCAGAGTGCTACTTGAAAAAATAATAAAAATAGTGCAATAACATTTATTAGCCAAATTAAAGATTAGAGAGTGTTTTTGTGTTAATAGCTCGCTTATGAATAAGTTGCAGTTCCAGTATTCCCTGGGAGGGATTCCTACTTGAGCCAGGTAAGGAGGTGCATCCATGATATACTATTCTAACTGACCCTACTCTTCTACGTTTGGATGTCTTGCGGCTTCACCGTGAATCTTCCTCCAGGCTGGTTTCCACAATGCCGATAGCACTGCTTGTGATGTAAATAAATACTGTTTGTTTTTAAAATGAAAGGAAAAAATCCATATAAATCTTTAAAAGTGAGAAGAATAAATATATACTATAAAAAGGCTTTTATCTCTATATCTATATTTAGTCCATATGGCTTTAATGTTTTCATATAGTAAATCCATCTTGTGTCATTTTTTAGTAATTCTGTTATTATATTGCCTCCTCTCCAATCTATATTTACTTTTTTATCTTTTAGTGCAATAACTTTTTTACCATGCGATTGCTGCTTTTTTATGACAACTTTCGGAACAGAACTTCCGTTTTAATCAGCCAAATAATAAAGTTTTTTAAGTTTGAGTATAAATAAAGCGTCTTACAGGCAGAAACCATCCTTGACAAAGTGCGCATGCATGAAACACGTTGGAAGACGCAAGCCGGAACCGGAAGTGTGGGGAGCGCCGACATCACAAGCAGTGCTATTAGCGTTGTGGAAACCAGCCTGGAAGGATATTGATGGTGACGCCAAAAGACATCCAAAGGTAGGAGAGTAGGGTCAGTTAGACTAGTATATCGTGGAAGCACCTCCTTAACTGGCTCAACTAGGAATCCTTCCCAGAGAATACCGAAGCCACAACTTATTCATAAGAGAGCTATAAGCACAAAACAATCTCTAATCTTTGTTTTGGCTAATAAATGTTAAAGCACTATTTTTCTTATTTTTTTCACATAGTGCTCTGCAATTATTGTTTATTAGGACCATGGGTGCAATGAGGTCACAGGCCAGTGGGGCATGTTAGATGGGTAGAGGGCCCATGCCAAAAGTAAAGTATATGTGACTCAGGGAATTAGGTCAGGTCACTTTATGTGCCCTAAGGTACTGTAGGTAGGCAATAGTCTGAACCCCTGTGGCTGGGCAGTTGACCCTGGCTACTCTTCACTAATGGATAGGTAAGTGGGGGACCCTACTGTGTGGCATAATGTGTATAAGGGGCTGTACTCCAAATTGCTATCTAAATTGATACATTTCATACATGGAGCATCATCATATGGGAACAAGTGTATAATACCACAATAAATGAAATATAATGTGCGAGCAGAAAAATAAAAAAATTGACCACATGAATTGTAGTTATTCTCCTGGGCACAGTGTATGCATATACATATAAAAAAAACTACACACACATATATACACATTTGTATATATATAGTACTTTCTGATATATAATATCCGTGATCTTAGGACAATTTCATTCCAAGTGTGATAGAAAGCAGGATAGTTTAAAGGAGGAAAGGCTCTCCATTATTGTATGGGAAAAATGGCTGCTGCAGAGTGTCTTGCATAGGCAAAAAACACTGTGTGAGCGGATTCCACCCTATACATGGGTATAGAAATAATAGGACACAGGCATCTGCTGTTGTACAGGGCGTTTAGAGGGCGAATCTGATGACAATGCAGTGCAGACTCGCTCTCCCGCGCCCCGCACAATGAGAGTACCTATAGCAGATAACAGTGTGAGGAATAGGAATAGGTCGGCAGACTACCACGAGCAGCAACCAAAACAGGTATCTCCTTCTGGGAACAGAGGGCCTGATTCAGACCCGCTCGCGAGCGCTGAGTGCTCTCAAGTGGGTCGATGTTGCCCTAGTGCGCTTGCGCACGAGGGAGCTGGCTCCATCGTGCACATGTACGAGACCCGAATAATGATGGCCAAGCCATCATTATGGGTCTCGCACCAAAGGGGGCATGCTGTCGATGGTGATTGACAGCATGCCCCCTTTGGTGGGCGTGCCAGGGGCATGGCTGCCCAGATGGAGGCGTTCCCATGGGAATGCCCACCATCTGGGGCCGGCCCCACTGACATCACTAGTGATGTCAGTGGGAGTGCTTTTGGCTCTGATAGAGCCAAAAGCACTCCAGGGCTTACGGCACTATCAGACCATGCTGTAGGGTCTCGCTGCAGCAAGCCCAGGAGTGCTTTTGGCTCTATCAGAGCCAAAAGCACTCCCACTGACATCAGTGGGGCCGGCCCCAGATGGTAGGCGTTCCCATGGGAATGCCTCCGTCTGGGCAGCCACGCCCCCGGCACGCCCACCAAAGGGGGCGTGCTGTCAATCACCGTTGACAGCACGCCCTCTTTTGTGCGCGACCCATAGCGATGGCTTGCCCATCGCTATGCGGGTCTCGCGCATGCGCACAATGGAGCTTCCTCCATCATGCGTATGCAAACTAGGGCACCATCGACCCACTTGCAAGCGCTCAGCGCTCGCGAGCGGGTCTGAATTAGGCCCTTAGTGCTCCTTATCCACATTACACATAAAGTAGTGTCCCTTATATATGTTTTGACACAAAGTAGTGCCCATTTTACACAATGACCACATTATTGACCCTTATAGACAATGCCAACAGTAGTAGTGCCCCATATACAATGCCCACAGTAGAAGTGCCCCTTATTCAATGCCACCTGTAGCTGTGCCCATTATGCAGTTCCCCCTTTACTAGTGCCACTTATACAATACCCCCAGGTGTTTCTCTTATGCATTGCCCCTTATACAATACCCCCAATAGTGCCCCTTATGCAGTGCCCTTATACAGTACCCCCAGTAGTGCTCTTATGCAATACCCCCAGTAGTGCCTCCAGACAGTAGTGCCCCCTTATACAGTACCCCCAGTAGTGCTCTTATGCAGTGCCCCTTATACAATCCCCAAGGAGCTCTCTTTATGCAGTGGCCCTTATACAATACCCCCAGTAGTGCCAATTATACAGTAATCCCAGTAGTGCCCCTTATACAGTACCCTCAGTAGTGCTCTTATGCAGTAACCCCAGTAGTGCCCCTTATAAACTACCCCAGGAGCTCCCCTTATGCAGTGCCCCCAGTAGTGTCCATATATGCTGTGCCCCCAGTAGTGCCCTTTTACTGTGCCTCTATACATTAACACCCAGAAGTGCCCCATATACTGTGCCCCCAATAGTGACCTTATACTGTGCCCCCAGTTGTGCCCCTATGCAGTGGCCCCAGAACATCCCCAGTAATGCCCCTTATGCTGTGTGGCTGTGTCCCCTCCCCTGTGCATTACTACTTACCTTTCTTGAAGATGTCCAGGCTGGCTTGCACTTGGGGTGTCCGGGTGCGCTACTTGATTTTCTCCCTCCGGCGTGCCACATGCGTGATGACATCACAGAGGCCGGTATCCAAAGCCACACACAGGCACAGAGAGATGATCTGTGCTTTGAGCCTGTGTGTGGCTCTGGATGCTGGCTGCAGTGAGGGAATGAAGTGACCCCCAGTGGCAGCATGCAGGGCCAGGAATTTGGGATCGGTGGTGGTGCCGGGGAAGGGGGCAGCAGACATTTCTGTGGATGGGGTAGGCCCACGGTTGTGTGAGCTGCTCTTTTCAGTGTCACCCCCTTGAATGGTGACACCCGGTGTGGGCCGCACCCCCTGCAACCCCCTTGTGATGCCACTGCTTTAGATAAACCAAAAATTGGCAATATGCCATTCACTACACGAAGTGGCAAGGAAAGGATAAGGTGCTGGCCTTTATTTATGACTGATGGTTCTAGTGAAGATAGTCCTCCTACTTGTTGTAGTAGTGGTGGTACTATAAAAAAAAATTAAAGTTGTTAAGAAGAAGACTAGTAAGACAGCTCCGGAAGAGCCAACTGTGTGCTCTGAGAAATCAAAATCTCAAATCCCCGTAGGAGAGTGCAAGTGTGTCCATGGTTGCCATGTGTGAGCCAGACCTTTCAAATAGTGTACTTGAGGTTCCTCCTTCCAACATTTGTGTGCCCTCTGTAAATGTGGGCAAGGGCAGTCAACATATTGTTGATGTAGTCATCGAGGATGCTTCTGTGGAATTGCACATGCAGGATGATGTGGATATTTCGGTAGTTGCCACTAAGGATGATGAGGATGTTGATGATGAGGATATTGATGCCAAGGAAGTTATTTGTGTAAGTCAGGCAACAGTTGTTGCCCATGGCATGAAAAAGCCCATTGTTGTCATGCCGGGGCAAAAGACAAAAAAATCCACTTCTCAGGTTTGGAATTATTTCCACCTTACTCCAGACAACAGTTGTCAAACCATCTGTAACCAATGCCAAGCAAGAGTGAGTAGAAGTAAGGACCTTAACAATCTACTGTAGGAACCTCCTCATTGTTATGTTACTTGGAGCGCATTCATCAAATTCTAAAGTGTATGCCGTCAAGTTCCAAAACTAAAAATGTAACAATCAGTCCAGTGTCACCTATCTGCTCCCTCTCTATGGGATCAATCTCCACCACCAACACCTGCATATCAACATCCTCATTCGTCATCGGAAGTAGTCCTGCTGCATCCAATGTTATAAGCATGATTGACTCCTCTCCTATCCATGATTCCTCAGAAGGATCTTTAATGACTACGCCTGTTGCTGCTGCTGCTGTGAGTTGATCTTAATCCCAGAAGGGGACCAGGAGGAAGACTACTTGTAGTACTGTAACCAAACGATTAACTGTCAAACAATCCTTTGCAAGGGCAAACAAGTATGACAGCAGTCAAGCAGTTGCACAGTGGATTACTGATGCCATAACAGATATGCTGGTATTAGATGTACGTACAGTATCCGCCATTAATGCAGTGGGATTTAGAGAGTTAATTGAGGTCCTGTGTCACTGCTACCAGATCCCTTCTAGATTCCACTTTGCTAGAACAGCAATTCCCAGTCTATACAAGGACATAAAAAAACCCTTATTAATAGCCTCCGAAATGCTGTTGTACCCACTGTCCACTTTACCACTGATATGTGGACAAGTGGGACAGGGAAAACTAAAGATTACATGACTGTGACAGCCCACTGGGTAGGTGTATTGCCTCCAACAGCAACAGCAGCATCTACCATATGCCAGCTGATTCAGAGGCAGGCTACTCTTTGTCTAACAGGTTTCATTAAGAGGCATAATGCTGAGAACCTCTTAGAAAAATTCAGGGAAATAATTGCAAAATGGCTTACCCCACTTGGACTCTCCTCGGGATTTGGGATTTCTGACAATGCCAGCAACATTGTGAGAGCAATACATCTGGGCAAATTCTAACACATCCCATGTTTTGCTCACACAATTTGGTGGTGCAACATTTTTTTAAAAATGACAGGGGCATTCAGGAGATGCTTTCAGTGGCGCTTTAAATTTCGGGACATTTTAGACATTCGGCAACTGCTTGGCAAAGATTGCAGGACCAGCAGATACTGTTGAATTTGCCCTGCCATCAGCTGAAGCAAGAGGTAGTAACTAGGTGGAATTCTACCCTCTATATGCTTCAGCGGATGGAGGAGCAGCAAAAGGCCATTCAGGGATACACAACAGCCTATGGCATAGGCCATGGAGTGGGAATGCACTTTACTCAAGTGCAGTGGAGAATAATTTATTTGTTGTGCAGGGTTCTCAAACCCTTTGAACTTGCCACACGTAAAGATAGTTCATACACTGCCAGCTTGAGTCAGGTCATTCCCTCATCAGACATTTGCAAAAACAGATGGAGAAACTGAAGGAGGAGCTGAAACAAAATGATTCCACTAAGTATGTCGGACTGGTGGATCAAGCCCTTGATTCGCTTTGCGAGGATCCAAGTGTCGTCAATCTCTTGAAATCAGATCAATATATTTTAGCAACCATACTTGATCCTAGGTTTAAGTCATACCTTTTTTCTTTTTTTCCAATGGACATAAATCTGAAAAGATGCAAAGAGCTGTTGGTAAAAAAATCGTCAGCTGAAGTGGCACGTTACACGTCATCATCTCCCAAGGACTATTCCTTCTTGCACCTCTTTTCTCTGCATTATGTGCTGGTTGGGGCATTGCTGCCTGACATTTTGAATTTGATTGTTTATGAATGTCCAGAAATTGTAATGGCCATACTCAGCATCTCCTGTTTGCCCCTTTAATTTTTTAAAAAAGGCCACATGTTAGTGCCGCCCACTGTTGTCACTAAGGTTAGTCAGCCAGCTAGCTGGATGCAACATTTTGGCCCTAGGCCTAACCTAGATGAAACAAATCAATATTGTGAGCTGTGAGGTGGTCAAAATTGACTGCTAATGACTCGGAATAAATGCTATTAAGGTTAATAATAGGAACAAAACCAGGCCCAAATCATGTGGTTTTACCTGTTGTTATAATTATTTTTAAAAGATCCAGATCCAAAACTAAAACCAAAACAGGCAAGGGTGATTTTGCAAAACCAGATCCAGATCCAAAACACGAAGGAGATAAAGATCCAAAACCGAAAACAAAAACAAAACACTGGGGTCGGCACACATTCCTAATATATACAGACACATACACTCATATACAGATACCAAATATATATGTACATTGCTACATATATGTGTACATACACTTATATCCATTGGTACACATATTTAGGTACAATTACACATCTGCATAGAAGTACATACCACAGTCACAGTGTCACAATGCAAACAGACAGCCTAGCAGCTGGCTCCATAAGTCTTCTGAGGGTTCACAGCCAGGAAAAAATTTGTAAACAGGAATACCTACCATAACATGAGAAAGAAATTAGATCTCTTGATCTCTGAGGTGGGAGATAATGGGGATATCTCCCGGGTGAAGGTTCAAATGAAGGAGTTTCAATATAACCAAATGGCACCCTTGGTTCTGGAAAGGGATTATGGAACATACCACTTACCATATCCTTACCAGAGCTGTAGGAGGTCAGTTGATGCCAAACAGATCAGCGGACTGATGGATGAATGGGGTGTTCTTCATATTGATAGGAAGGGCATTCTGAAAGTAATTGTGTCCTATTATTCTGATTTTTTGTCTGAGCATTCACTTGTCAGGGAAAGGATGGAGGAATTTTGGATGGGGACACCAGGTCTGAATTCACAGGCTGCCTCTCTTGACTCTTTGGGGAGTAATATAATGGCGGAGGAAGTTAGAAAAGTGATAGAGTTAGGATAGAGATAGGAATTTAGAAAAGTTATAAAAATCTCTAGGACTGGCCACCAATTGCAATACACACTGCTTGGAAACACAGCGCTTATATGTACATGAACAAAAAACGCACTGGGGGACAGCATGCAGACATAGGGCCGGATTCAGCAAGGAATGCAAATGAGAGAACGCACGCACTTGGCCGATGTTTTCGCCATGCGCATTCGTATGCATTGCACGTGTGTGAACTAGGCAGTGCAATCGGGTTAGAGTACGCAGACTACCCGCAGTGTGTATGCAGACCCTTCTGACTTTGATTGACAGAAAGTGCCATTTGTGGGTGGTGACGGGGGGTGGTCAGGTGAAACACATGCATGCCTGTGCATTGGGACGCTGTTATAGGGGCATGCATAATTAAGGCAGTGCAGCCAAAATCTAGCGGCAGGTCAGGCCAACCACTATTGTGCATATGGGTCCAGTGGTTCTCGATGTTATCGATGTTTATTCTATCTTGGGTACTGATCAGGCTGTGTGTAAAGGGAGATGGGCGGCTTAATGTGGGGCTGGGCAACTGCATCTTGTGCTGCAGTCTCTGTGCATATGCAATGATTAGAATATTCTCACAGTGGCCAGGTGCATGCATCTTCTAGTGTGCATTCCTCACTGAATCAGGCCCATAGAGCAAGCAATAGAGGAAATTATTTTTTTTCAACTTTTTTTAGTTCGCAGCTCAGCTGACTACGTGCGTGCAGTCACAGCACTTATATGTACGTGAACAAAAATGCACTGGGGGAAAATGCTCAGATGTAGTACAAGCAATATAATTTTTTTTTTTTTAAATTCTCAGCTCTAATGACACTGCGTGCAGTCACAGCGCTTATATGTACTGTACTTGAACAAAAATGCACTGGGGACAGCGCACAGATATACAGTAGTACAAACAATAGAAATAAATATTTTTCAACTGTTTTAAATTTGCAGCTCAGCTGACACTGCGTGCAGTCACAGTGCTTATATGTACGTGAACAAAAATGCACTGGGGACATCGCACAGACGTAGTACAAACAACAATAGAAGAAAATATATTTTTTTAGACTTGCAGCTCAGGTTACACTACATGGAGAGACACAGCACTTTTATATATAGGTGAACAAATGAACTGGAGGACAGCAAACACAGGTTGTAGAAACCCCAAAAAAATACTTATTAATTTACTTCTTCCACATTTGACAAATGTGGAGTCACACTGCTTATATCACAGTGGGGTATGGCCTGCATAGTCACAGTGCAGCACCAATGATTGATAGTTAAACTAGTAATAATACTATAATAATTCCTATATTAAAAAACTTGCAAACAATGATTTGCTATCTGCCTGTACTGTAAATCTAGCTAAGCCAATACTAACAGTGTTTAGCACTAAGGGGCCTAGAGTGCACACAGCACAGAAGAAGCCACTGGAGCTGGAGAGGATGGACACAGTAGACACTGGACAAAGGGAGTGTGTGGACACAGCAGAAGCTACTAGAGATAGGGACTAGAGTGGACACAGCACAGCAGCAGCCACTGAAGGTGGAGAGGATAGACACAGCACAGTAGACATGTTAGCATAGACTGGAGACTGGAGACTGCATGTGTATCACTATATTCCAATGAGCACTCAAGGCTGTGAATTAGCAGCTCCACCACTTTGTGAGTGACATAAAGCTCACTCTGTGAGAGCATTGCAGCTGAAATTAACCACAGGGTGTGATGGTATACCATATCTGTATTGCGCAAGTTACACGTCCATTAAGGCAGGTCCCTAACATACTAGAGTTCAAATCCAGAGCAGGGACACCCCAAAACTAGCACAGCAAAGCAACCCCAAGGCACCACTATAATAAGAAAAGTGAAGTATAAAGGAAATAGTTAAGAGCAGCCGCAGCTGCATATAAAGAATAAAAATAAAAAAGTGAAATACATATATAAAAAGACAGTGAAGCATTAAAATGTGTTGAAAGAAAAATGTGTTATAATGCGGTGCCTTGAAGCAGATCAACCAAAGCAATCCAGGGAGACCCACGCTCCAAAAATGAACCAATGCTGCACTACACAGTCAAAATATTTGCAGGACTTACCTATATTGTGCCTCTGACTGGTGTGCGTATTACAATGCCAGACTCCATGCTCTAAACCAATGTAGTACAAATTGCGTATAATACCACACTAGCAAACAATCATATTATGTCAATAGCTCCTATCTTATACATGCGACATTTGACTCAGTGAAAAAGTTAATATTTAATATTATTCTTATGTGTCTAGGATTACTGACAATAATTATTATATATAGTTCGGTCACTGAGGTGCTACCATACACTTCAAAACATACTTAGAGCACAATAATAGAAATAAAAAGGTGTAGTGTTTTGTTCAGGTGCATCTATGTAGATTCCGCATGGAGCAAGTTTTATATATGGTTAAAATATGAAATCTTTATTAGGATTTCTTTAAAATAATTCTGGAAATTTACTGATAGGTGAAATATTTAAAAATAATGTATAGATAGATGTGTATAAAGGAAAAATAGAAAAATGTGTTTAAAACTGTTAATTATCCCCACTGGCTAAATATATGTATATATTCTGGGGCTGGGTTCAAAGTATCCCTTTTAATCTCTTTGTAGTTATCACAAAAGGGGTCTAAAAGCCCGTGTTCATTATCTCCTGTCAGTAATTATTTTAATCTGTGAAGTATTAACAACTACTAGGATATTATGTTGTTGTATAACTGTGTTACCATGTAGCAAATCACCAGCCACAGTTGGAATATTGATATATCAATGATACCTTGTATCTTTCTGTTTGCTAACCATTCACTGATTCCTTCTAAGTATGATAGGCTGAGTGTCTGTGTATTCCCCACTCCTGGACTGGAAATATATCTTATAATGTATATACTGTGGAGAAGTGTGGAATGGCTTCTATGTATGTCCTAGGTTCCTGTCATATGTGTTCTGAAAACCCCAGGAGAAGTCTGTTTGGGAAAAATAGACTAGAAATGTCGGCTTTAGAGAAAAAAATGGTTTGGGTCCTGGGGGTGTGGATGTGAGGAGAGGGAGGGCTCCATCCACAGGCCACTCCAGGTTTTGGGCCTTTCAGCCTGGTATCAGGCTCATTAGGGCTTGCAGCTTGAAATGGCTAATATAAGCTGGGTTTGTTTGTGGCTGAGTGTCTCACACCAGGGAGATCAGGCAGACTAGCCTGTTCAGAGACACTAGGTTACTTTCCTTGTAAGTACTGTGCACATGTTTTGTTGATGGTGAGGGCAATAGGCCCTACCATTATTATAGAGAGGGAATCTGCTGTGTAGCTAGTGCCCAGCTGAGCTAGGACACAGGCTCATTAGGGCTTGCAGCTGGAAATTGCTAATATAAGCTGGGTTTATTTGTGGCTGAATGTCTCACACCAGGGAGAGCAGGCCGACTAGCCTGTTCAGAGACACTTGGTTCCTTTACTTGTAAGTACTGTGCACATATTTTGTTGATGGTAAGGGCAAGAGCCCTACCATTATTATAGAGAGGGAAACTGCTGTGTAGCTAGTGCCCAGCTGAGCTAGGACTTATGTTTGTGTTTTGTTTATGTTAATATTCATTTGGCACAATAAAGACTGGCACCGACCAGTTTGTATGAGAACCCAGGACTTGTATCCTGTTTCTACGGCTGCTGTGTGTGTGTAAAGAGGGAGTCCTATCCCGACTGTATCACAATACTTATGATTTTATTTTTCTCTTCAGAGAGGGTATTGTTGCAAATGTCTGTTTAACAAATTAAACTATAAGTCCTGATATATAATTAATTAGTTATCCATGTGACGGACTTGCTTATATGAAAATTACTGTTCTCCGTATGTTAATTTGATAGTGTTCACAACGGATACCTGATATTCTGGTTCTATTTACTTAACAGTTGAATATGTTGCTGTAAATACCCCTACTGGTGGATGTTACTGTTACGATCATGGAGGGTAACCACACAGTGCAAGCAAATCTGGCATCCGCTGTGAACACCATATACTGACACATGGAGAAAAATACTTATGGATGCAACTGTCATGATTAGGGATATTTACAGCAACATATTCAACTGTTAAGCAAATAGAACCAGAATATCCGATATCTGTTGTGAGCACTATCAAATTAACATAGAGAGAATAGTCATTTTCATATAAGCAAGTGCATCACATGGATAAGTAATTAATTATACATCAGGACTCATAGTTAATTCATAAACCCAGTATTAACTGGATAACTGCTGGAAAAGCAGGACATCAATGCAGGTAATGTGTCAACATCTCCTGACAGCAGCCATCATAGCGGCCATCATAGCTCCCATGTGGAGCTCTCACTGAGGTGTCCTAGACAGGGCCTGTCTGCTGCATCAGGAGATGTTGACACATTACCTGCATTGATATCCTACTTTTCCAGCAGTTTTCCAGTTAATACTGGTTATTATGAATGCACACAGCTCTCATATATGATGTCAATTTGTGCATCTTGTGTCTTGTTTGACAGACACTAGTCTTGAAAAAGGTCTGACATAGACTGAAACGTTGACACAAACAATGAGGTGTCTATTTTAATGGCTGAATTATGGAAATTATGTCTCAAATAAAAATTATGGCTGAATTAATGGCTGAATTATGGAAATTATGTCGCAAATAAAAATTATATTTCAAAGCCAGTGCCTTCATTCGATATATTAAAGGATACATTTTTTTCTATTTTGTCGACTATGGTCTTGAAATGCACCCTGATTCAATTATTTAGAAAGGTGTGAGTGCAGAACTTTGGAGATTATATATATATATATATATATATATATATATATATATGCATATACCTATGTTGTCATTTGCAGTGGAGGGACTTCCGAATGTATGACACTTTATAGGGTAATTGTAATAAAGTGGTTTAATAAATATGAAATGTAATAGTAAACGAGAACATGCAAAGTCACATGTTTCACACACTTGCGCAACTAGGGGTAAACTCGCATCCAGATGTTTTCCAATGTTAAAGATAGAACTCACTCAATGTAATAGAGTTTGAGTTGTAAACTCACGCGCAAAACCTTACTTGCAAAACTTTTACTTTTACAAAAAAGTTTTACTTCCAAAAACTTGCAAAACACAATAGACCAGGTTAAGATAGGCAAGTTTAGACACACATTAATAGTAAATTATCATCTGAGGCCAATTTACACAGGTGAAGACCATAATTCCCACTAACACAACTATATAAGGGATGGGTCTGGCATGCCGGCACTCGGGATCCTGATGGTCAGAATCCTGATGCCGGCATCCAAACAGGGTTAGAATACCAACATTTGTCGGTCAGTATTCTAACCCTCCCCCTCCTTACTCTATCCCAAACTTCCCCCGCTAGTGCCTAAACCTAACCTCCCCCTCCCCACACCCTAAACCCAACCCTCCCTCTTATAGAATGAGGATGGACCTGGACTCCCTCTCAGATTAAGAGGTGGTAGATTGAACCTCACAAACCTTGATGTTATATGAGCAGGTGAAAGACGATTTGGAGTCTTTGGCTAGTAGCAGCTATATAATGCCTTGGCTGCATAAATGAATGTGTGCCCTGCACTTTTTTCCCTAGAGTGCTAAGGATTATGTAAGCCACTTTCTCAAGGCATTTAACTCAAGTGATATATTTCATAAAGAAATTGTGTTGTACATATTCCTCATTCCACTGTTGTCACTCAGAATGGCAGGACCTGAAGATAGCTTTCTATAGGCTTTCAGCATTGCCTAATGTGCTGGGAGCCATAAATTGCACTCACATTGGGATCTAATCACTGCACTTGAGGGGGTATGGCTATGAAAAAAAACATGGCTACTACTCCCTTATTGTGCAGGTGGTCTGCGATGCTAACCTCAGAATTCTCAATGTGGTAACAGGTTACTCAGGTTCTTGCCATGATGCCTATATTCTGCGTCAGTCTGTCTTGTGGGAGAGCAAAAAGTAGGTGTGATACAGCGCTTGTGAGGACTAATTTACTAATTAATTATAACCAGATGAAGTGCAATAGATTGTTATAATTAAAATTTTAATAATAAATATAGGAATAAAAGTAGTCATACATGAAATATGAACCAATCATAAATGCTACCCCTACATGTGTAAGGTATACAAATGGAAGAGTGTCAGAGGTGTAATTCTCTAGGACTTCTGAGGGTGACAGTGGTAAGATATTAAGTATTCCAATTGGATAAGTCTCTAACCTACTCATGATAATAGGGATCCAGAGTGTACTAGAGCAGCATCATGCTCTTATAGTGTCCCTTGGAGTGGTGAAACATTGCAGTCCAAAAGGTAGCTTAGAAGCATCTGTATAAGTCCATCTGTCCCTTGGTGATTGCCCAAACAGGAAATTGTATGGTCCATGGAGTCTGTTCCAGATTGAAACTGATGACAATGCAAATGATCCAGATGTATCCTTTTTGATGTGGAGTGGTGATCAAAACACTTGACGCATTTAGCTGGGTAACCCCCAACTTTATCAAAGGTGGTTGTCTGTTTGGTTATTGGGGATATTTAGACATATACATACACCTCCCCAGAATTCACAAATCCCTCACAGCACCTCCGGGTCATCCTATTATTTCAGGTATAGGGTCTCTTTCCTCTAACTTATCCCGTTATGTTGACACTTTATTACAGCCACGGGTTTCACAGTTAAAATCACATATTAAAGACACCACTCATTTTTTGGAACTAATAAATGATCTGAAGTGGAAGGATTCTTATGCATTCCTCACTCTGGATGTACAAAGTCTTTACTCAAATATACCCCATGAGATGGGTTTACAGACTATTGAAGCAAAATTAAAATCAGATAATGATTTATCAGAGAGACATATCCAATTTTTATTGGATTCCATTTCCTTCATATTACGTTACAATCACTTTATGTTTATGGACACACATTATTTACAGGTGATGGGAATGACCATGGGGACCAGGTTCACGCCGAGCTACGCCAGCCTACACATTGGTCACTTTGAAGACCAACATGTGTGGGGAGGTGGGGAAGTGGGCACCTGGTCCTCTATGGCTGTTATATTGATGACTTATTTATTGTTTGGGATGGTGATTTAGAAACAGCACTCACATTTGTCACTCACTTAATTCCAATAATTATAATTTACAGTTCACGTACACCTATCACCCCACCTTAATAAACTTTCTTGATATAACCCTTGAAATAAAAGGAGGTATTATTAATACATCCAATTATAATAAAGAAGTTGTAACCAATGCGTACCTCCACTATAGGAGTGAACATAGTGCCGCATGGAAGAGAAACATTACCAAAGGCCAGTTTCTCCGATTACGGAGAAACTGTACAGACATGGCCACTTTTGAGATTCAAGCAAAGGTTATGGCACAATCTTTATTGTCTAGGGGATATCCTGATTTTATTGTTCAAAATGCACTTAATGAAACTCGACAAACACCTAGAGAGAGTCTCTTACATAAAAGAATTAACAACAATCTATATAATGAAGAAACTACTGACAGCCATTTGGCATTTATCACAACGTATAATAGTCAACATGCGAAAATTAAACAAATAATACTAAATAATTATAACATTCTTAGACAGGATATAACCCTACAAGGTTGTATACCTACTAAACCTACTTTTATTTTTAAGAAAAATAAGTCTTTAAGAAATATTTTGGCACCTAGTTATCTAAAGCTCTTAACATCTAATAGAAAGAAAAGTGAGGTTGATTTCAGTAAATCCTGGGTGAAACCCATTTGTGGTGCTTTCAAGTGCAGAGGGAGTAGATGTATCACATGTCAACACGTGAAGAAAACAACCAGGATTTTAGTTTGCGGGAAAGAAGAAGGGATTAATATTAGGAGTTTTCTGAATTGTAACACTGAATTCTGTATTTATTTACTTACATGTGGTTGTAATTTACGATATGTAGGGAGGACCACTCGAAAAATTAAAATCAGATTTATGGAACATTGCAGAAATATTCTTAATAGAAACCTCAATAACAGTGTATCTAAACACTATGCTGAAAAACACAAAGGAGATCCAACTTGTTTGACAGTGACAGGACTGGAACATATACCAGTCACTAAAAGAGGGGGTGATAGATTTAAGCATTTATGTATCCAAGAAATTTTCTGGATGTTTAAATTAGACACATTATATCCAAATGGTCTAAACAAATCTGTGGAGTTAAATATTGTTTTATAAAATATCTCTTCCTCTATATGTAATATGTTTGGATTATAGGAGATGTGATTTTACAATTGACCAATTTAGATACTTACCTCTTTTTGTCCCTGTATTTTATAATATTGTTTTGATATAAGATGTGTGGCTTTTTATCTTTCCTTTCTTTGTTCCTCAAAGAAATAGTGCCTTCTTTAATATGGCACTGTATTCGTTAATTTTACCTAGAGTGGTAAATTATATTCAACTTATATTGGCAGTTATGTGCCACGAAATGGCTATGTGATGCACTTTATTATGCGTGATTCAATTGAGATACCTAGTATTTACTAGTATCTTATTACGATAGTGTTTTGACCTATTACGCAAGTTCTATTTGGTATTTGATTAAAAGAAATAACAGTTTTTTAGAAGATTATATTTCATAATTTGAGGTAATATGTGTATTGTTATGATTAAATTTAGAGTGATAACATAAAGTCCTTTTATATAAATTCAAAATGTATGGTTATATGATATCAAATTTGCCATTTTTAAAAAGGGCAAATGATACAACTTACATGGCGGTCCTATGACATATAGTCACAACACGATCGATAATTTGATATAACATGTGAAATATTAGAGTATAAAAGACTATACTTAAAGTGACAACAGTAAGTCTTTTTCTATATTTCTTTATATATAATTAATTTCTTATATGTGGCTAATGACATTAAATCTGCCATCTTTGTAAATGGCATATGCCATAAGAACATGACGATCACGTGATACAGAGTAATCACGTGACGAGATGTACTCGCAGATCGCGATAATTGATCTGGGGGGAGAGGATGCTTAAATGTGATGTCATCAACCGCAGCTCGTTTGTTGACAAACACCGGCATGTGACAGGTGTGTGCTGGTGGGAGTCATAGAATCAGTCTTCCACTTCCGCCTCTCACAGTACGTGGTAACACCTGGCTTAATGTGCTGTCCTTACCCATGTGGACAGAAGGTCATGTGATTTGCCAGTATCACATGGTCTCCTGTTGACACCACATGACCGGCGTGACAATACATATGGACGGGTAAGCCTGGGGTTAAATACCCTTATTATACATTTAATTTTACACTTTTTATAATGGAAGGTTTGCCTCATTAGTAGGCTTTAACATTGAAATTAGGATATTTCTTCTTTTTTAATATATTCACAATGATGAAGTGCAATTATTTTCATGTGTGGGCAATCAGGGACCATTTTGTCTCTGTATAAATATCCCCAATAACCAAACAGACAACCACCTTTGATAAAGCTAGGGGTTACCCAGCAAAACGCGTTAGTTGTTTTGAGCACCCCTCCACATCAAAAAGGATACATCTGGATCATTTGCATTGTCGTCAGTTTCAATCTGGAACAGACTCCGTGGACCATACAATTTCCTGTTTGGGCAATCACCAAGGGACAGATGGACTTATACAGCTGCTTCTAAGCTACCTTTTGGACTGCAATGTTTCACCACTCCAAGGGACACTATAAGAGCATGATGCTGCTCTAGTACACTCTGGATCCCTATTATCATGAGTTGGTTAGAGACTTATCCAATTGGAATACTTAATATCTTACCACTGTCACCCTCAGAAGTCCTAGAGAATTACACCTCTGACACTCTTCCATTTGTATACCTTACACATGTAGGGGTAGCATTTATGATTGGTTCATATTTCATGTATGACTACTTTTATTCCTATATTTATTATTAAAATTTTAATTATAACAATCTATTGCACTTCATCTGGTTATAATGAATTAGTAAATTAGTCCTCACGAGCGCTGTATCACACCTACTTTTTGCAATCCCTATTGAGTGTGAGTACACTCATTCATTACAGCTGCTGTGGGAAAAATTGCCCATCTGAGTGCCTGTTGTGAAGTTTTCTTCACACATTTATCTTAGTCTTGTGGGAGAGGTTTGACGTACACGTGCCGGAGGGCTGGCCAGTTGGTTTGCTGTTTTGGCTGTACCCCATTTAGTTAATTTTTGCTGAACCAGGTGTGTTTTACTCTCTGACTGCAGTTACAAAGAAGCATGTGCTTACTGCCTAGCACACACTATGTTACACTATTGTAATTTGCACATATGATTGTATGTTCTTGTGGTACCATGTTTAATATCCCCATAAATTGTCAGTACTGAAAATTTTAATGCCTTACAAATGTATTTGCTACTATTCTTTAAATGTATCCCTTATACATGTGTGCTATTGTAGTTCTTATTGTGCTAATTGTTGTGTGTGTTGGTTTAATTAGTATTTATGTCCACCTCACAAATAAAAACAGATGACTCAAGAATTGCTCATGACCACTCTGTTGAGACCTTGATGCCTTTCATAGCACCAGTTCAACAACCCATGCTGAAGAGCAGGTTTCATTGTTTGGACCAGTAAGCTGGCATCCTTCTTTACAATGCACATAAAGTGTGTGACATCATCCAGTCATGCTGCATGCTCCATAACATGGCCCTGGGTCAAGGCCATTATGAAATTGGGAAGATTGCAGCAGTTGTGGAGGAGCCGGATGCTATACCATCAGAGGGCATTGTCAATACTGTCAATACTGAGGACAGGAATGAGGCTCAACAGAGGATCATACAGCAGATTTTTTGACATACAGTAAGTCTGCTTTTTAAAATGGGTTTGAAGGTGGTTATGTTTTACATTTCTGTTTAACCACTTAACTTCCAAAAACTGCTCAGAAATTGTTGTTTTATTTTTGACTGAATTAGGTCAGGAACATCTTTTTAAAACATATCCAACATGATTTAAAAAAATATATATTTTTTATACATCGTCTTCTGGTCAATGTAAGCTACTGTATGGCTGCTTTATTTGTCTTGGTACAGTAATATGCATCCACTGTAGGGTCACTTTTAGGGACAGGGACTTTGCAGCACAGTAATAGAAATGAGTCCACATACATCTATCCTCCATGTGCTACAAGTTGCTCCACACATAGTGCAGGAGTGCTGTGTGACTCGGTAGGGCCGAGCATCTTTTATACATCTTTTTACCCTAAATGCATCTTATAAGCACAAGTATCTTCTGCTGATTAAAAGGATATGCAGCATGCCTATGTTCTGTGAGCCAGTATGGGTGTAGCTGCAAGCAATTCACTACATTAAAGTGTTACAGTCGCTGTTAGTGTAACGTAACATTTTGCGTGCAGATACACCCGCACTGGCTCACAGAACATAGGCATGCTGCATATAATTTTAATCAGCAGAAGCTACTTGTACTATCAATCTGAGTCGCTGTATGATTCAGATGCATTTGAAAGTAAAAAGTTACATAAAAGATGTTCGCGCTTCCGAGTCACACCATGGCATGGCACGACTTGATGGTCTGCTTAACATGCAGGGAGGCTGGATGTATGAGGACCCATCTGTATATGTATTTGTATAAATAAGAGAATTCACACACACATACCACCAGGTGATTTATTTTTAATCTAGTAGTGAAGATTTAAAAACTAAAGAAGAAAAAAAACCTCCCCTTCCATGATTCGAAACCCGGACTGCAAAGGTGCAAGGTGTAGACCTTAACCACTAGCCCACATACTCTAGCCATGTTGAGAGCTGCACTTGTCATGTATGTGATGTAATGTGAAGTAAGCAAATTAAAGCAGGCAATGTGTACAATGTCAATATGGGCTCAGCATGCGAAGGCATTGAATAGAAGCGAATGATGGTGGGGGTGGGGGTGAGCCATACAATGAGCTCAGTGGAGTTGAATAGTAATTGTGTGATGGTGAAGGGAGATGGGGAAGGAACTTGGGTGGTCATACACAGAGAGAAAGGGAGAAGGGAAGTGCAAAGTAGTGTATTTAAAAAGTATTGAACCTGACATGATCTCTCTTTATGAAAAACTTGCCCCTGTCACGTGTACAGTACAATATCTACTGTATAGCAGAAATGCCAAGTGGTGGGATGTCGAGAGAAATGTTTTGCGTGTAAGGTCACGGGAGTGCTTTGTGACTCGGTAGAGCCGAGTGTCTTTTATTCGTCTTTTTACCCTGATTAAAATGATATGCAGCATGCCTATGTTCTATGAGCCAGTATGGGTGTATCTGCAACCAAATCACTATGTTAAAGTGTTACAGTCGCTGTTAGTGTAATGTAGTGTTTCGCATGCAGATACACCCGCACTGGCTCACTGAACATATCATTTTAATCAGACGAATCTGCTTGTGCTATCAATTTGATTCACTGTGTGATTCAGATGCATTTGAAGGTAAAAAGTTGCTTAAAAGACGTTCGATCTACCGAGTCATGCCTTATTAGTACAGTACATGTAAACACATTCAGCATGTCTCAGTGAAAGCTGTGCATGCCTGTGACCACCCACAGCTATTGCGAGCGGCCAGGATGATGGTCACAATGGTCTAGACCATCGCGACCATCGGGGCTTGCGACGAGACCCTTGTGGTAGGGTCTCGTGGCCACAAGCCCCAGAGAGCTTCTGGCTCTAATAGATCCAGAAGCTCTCCCACTGACATCACTCGTGATTTCTGTGGGGCCGCCCACAAACCGCAGGTGTTCGCATTGGGAAAGCCTCCGTTTGTGAAGCCACCCCCCGCCATGTCTACAAAATGGGGCGAGCTGTTGATCAACATCGACAGCCGCCCCTTTTGTAGTGAGCCACGGAGCAAGAGAATTTCTCTCTCTCTCCGGGGCTTGCGCAGTGTGGCCGCTGTGCATGTGCAGAGCACACCATCGACCCACTCACGAGCGCTCAGATGATCTTCCAGCAGCCGCCCACAGAGCTTTTCTGACTGGTCATATCAGATATGACCATGACAGGGAAAGCCCAGTCTGGTATGGTCGTATTTGATATGACTGTGCCCAGCAAGTGGTTAAAATATGTTCAATATTATTTTTAAATTACACAGGGGACTGAGCTTTAGCTATCTATCTATGTATTGTGGTCACTGAATGTATGGTAATTATTATGGTAATTATTTTGCTACTAACCAAAACAAAATTGTAGTATTTGATACAGATTTGGATGAAAACAATATCTATGCAAACTTTAACCTTGGGCACAGTTAGGGCACTGTAACCATGTGTACTTTTTCCTTTTATTTAATTTTTTAAATAAACTGTTATTAAAAAAAATTACCATTGTTCTTTCTTTTATAAATAAAAACCAAAACATAGACGATGCCAGTCAAATTTACTTTCACACGAAAAAGTGTACAAAAACACTTGTAACATAGTATAACTTGCAAAAAAAATATCTTTGGTTCCTGACCTTCCTCCACCCCTACCTAGGACTCTCACTGCACCACCGCATGTGCGCAGGCCACGCTGTGGGGGGGTGGTAGGTGATGTACTTAGTGAAGTTATGGCCATACTACTAACACTGGACATTGAAGAACCCTGCATTATTACCCTCTGCCCCAGAACTGTAACTAAACTGTTTGGAGCCTTCTGCCAGAGAGAACATTGGTGCCCCCTACCCCATTTTTTAAAAAGGGACATAAGATAGTGCACCTGAAAAAGGGCCATGGCCTCATGGGGAAAGGCCAGGGAAGAGATAGGGGAGGCCAGGAGATGCTGGGGATAAAAGAAGAGGAAGCTACAAGTGACAATAATAATAAACAGGAAAATTGAAAGCCCCAAACTGCGCCCTCTGCCCTGCGGTGCCCAGTGCCATGGCACTGGTCGCACTAACCTAGTTATGGCCCTGCTCTGTCCTACTAACTCTCTTTGGAGGGAAAGAAAGGTCTCGGTCTGGGCCCTAATACCCTGAGTGAGGTCAAGCAGCCTTACATTTCTATTGTTGGCCATTCTCTTTTGTCTTCCCTCCACCCCTTTGGTAGCATTCCTCCATCCTCTTGCTCACTGTCACTCTACCTCACTAGCAACACCTCCTCCTCCTCCAGCCTCTGCTGAACTCCACCTGCTCTCCTGTATGCCATGTTGTAGCAGTAAAGTAATAATGCTCTATTACTCTGTCAATTGCAAACCCTCCTTTACTTCACTAAGCTTCTCACTTCCTATCAAAGGACAAAATGGTGGATATGAGGTATTCCTAATTCATTGGACTATTGGCTGTCAATGGGTGAGTTTCTTGGAAAAAGTATGGCTGTCATAATGAAACTTGCATTCTGGTTGGTCAGAAACTCGCTTGTTTTCCAGTGGGTATTCTCACGAGAAGTCACATGTGAATAAGGTATGTGCCTGAAAATTCACACCCTATTACATGAGCAAGTTGTGAGTCAAGCTTGCACCATCAAAATCTGCAAGAAGGTGCGAGTTTGAATTGCAGCCAAACTCACACTCTATAATATTTACACCTACATCTTTTTTATATATATTTAATATATTTTATTAATTTATATTTTGTTTATTTAGATTTTTATATTCAACTTTACCTATTACTCTATTCTCACTAGTATACATTTACTACACACATCTTACATTCTACTCACCCCATTCTTCACATCAGAGATCCACATTAAAAGCGATCCTACATCTTTGTCTATCCACAGTGGATAACGGTAGTGTAGCTTATAGAGGGGTCAGTAATGTAGTGTGGGGTATAGAGGGATCAGTAATGTAGGGTATAGAGGTGTCAGTAATGTATTGTACAGTATAGAGGTGTCAGTGATGCAGTGTAGGATATAGAGGGGTCAGTGATGTAGTGTAGGGTATAGAGGGATCAGTAATGTAGGGTATAGAGGGGTCAGTAATGTATTGTACAGTATAGAGGGGTCAGTGATGCAGTATAGGGTATAGAGGGGTCAGTTATGTAGTAGTGTAGTGTATAGAGGGGTCAGTGATGTAGTGTAGGGTATAGAGGGGTCAGTGATGTAGTAGTGTAGTGTATAGAGGGATCAGTGAAGTAGTGTAGGATATAGAGGGGTCAGTGATGTAGTGTAGGGTATAGAGGGGTCAGTAATGTAGTGTGGGGTATAGAGGGGTCAGTAATGTATTGTACAGTATAGAGGGGTCAGTGATGCAGTATAGGGTATAGAGGGGTCAGTGATGTAGTAGTGTAGTGTATAGAGGGGTCAGTGATGCTGTATAGGGTATAGAGGGGTCAGTGATGTAGTAGTGTAGTGTATAGAGGGGTCAGTGAAGTAGTGTAGGATATAGAGGGGTCAGTGATGTAGTGTAGGGTATAGAGAGGTCAGTAATGTAGGGTATAGAGGGGTCAGTGATGTAGGGTATAGAGGGGTCAGTAATGTAGTGTGGGGTATAGAGAGGTCAGTAATGTAGGGTATAGAGGGGTCAGTGATGTAGGGTATAGAGGGGTCAGTAATGTAGTGTGGGGTATAGAGGGGTCAGTAATGTATTGTACAGTATAGAGGGGTCAGTGATGCAGTATAGGGTATAGAGGGGTCAGTGATGTAGTAGTGTAGTGTATAGAGGGGTCAGTGATGCAGTATAGGGTATTGAGGGCTCAATGATGTAGTAGTGTAGTGTATAGAGGGGTCATTGATGTAGTGTAGGGTATAGTGGGGTCAGTGATGTAGTAGTGTAGTGTATATAGGGGCCAGTGATGTAGTGTAGGATATAGAGGGGTCAGTGAAGTAGTGTAGGGTATTGAGGGGTCAGTAATGTAATGTGGGGTATAGAGGGGTCAGTAATGTAGTGTGGGGTATAGAGGGGTCAGTAATGTATTGTACAGTATAGAGGGGTCAGTGATGCAGTATAGGGTATAGAGGGGTCAGTGATGTAGTAGTGTAGTGTATAGAGGGGTCAGTGATGTAGTGTAGGGTATAGAGGGGTCAGTGATGTAGTGAAGAGTATTGAGGGGTTAGTGATGTAGTGATGGGTATAAAGGGGTCAAAATTGTAATGTAGGATATAGAGGAGTCAGTGATTTAGTGGTGGGTATAGAGGGGTCAGTGTTGTAGTGGCAGGTATAGAGGGGTTAGTGATGCAGTATAGGGTAAAGAGGGGCCAGTGATGTAGTAGTGTAGTGTATAGAGGGGTCAGTGATGTAGTGTTGGGATATAGAGGAATCAATAATGTGGTCTAGGGTTTAGAGGGGTCAGTAAAAATATTAATCCCAAGTACTTAGTACACTATTATTAAACTAAGATGCAAAATGCAGGAAAAACTACACAACCTGGGTAAAAAAAGCAAAGGTCAGAGGTCTAAAACAAGTGATCCACACCATGACTTCCACCACTTATTTTTATGTTTAAACTTAGATATGTTTATTTTTGGTATTGGTGGTGGTATTGGGGGGAGGGGGGCACAAAAGGAAATTATCACCCTGGGCTCCACTTGGTCTAAATCCAGCCCTGACGTATACATGCATGACCAACAGCACGAGAGGAAAAATATTGCTAAACAACAGCACAAGTGTTCATGGGACTCAGGCATGAACAAGACTGGACTTTGCATAGAGGAAGTGTTTGCCTGAAACATACATCACCAAGGTTAGGGGTAAGTGCATATTAGCACAGTACAATCAGTCCACACTCACATGAAACAAAATTACAAAATTAACTTTCTGTTTCTAAACATTAAAAAAAAACTCCAGGGACATTTGATGACCATTACTTGAAATACTAGAGGCAAGTGGCCCGGAAAAATAATCTGAAATGTATCTACAGTTTGAATTAGGGGAAGCTCACCACTAATCCTCCTTCCTTCCTCCAATAGCACCCACCTTGATTTTATAAGGAAATTTAAATGCAGAAAACATGAAAATATTGACAAGCATATTTCTTTTGTATACAGTATATTCATTGGTTAAAATACACATTCAATATAAATGTCATGTCGTTTATAATAATAAAAATCATAGTAGTGTGGTACCCTAGAACCTACTAGTTATACCACCTGTACCCTTAGAGACACATAGATACCTGTATATAGGTAAAGATTGTATATACCCAAATTTCAAATGTACGGAAATGTTGCCTCATTGCTAGCATTGGCACATGTTTAGTATTATTGTTTAGGAGTCTAGGTTTAGTAAATTTGTAAATATTTTTCTGTGTGTATTTGGGACTGGGATTCTGTCCCCCATAGACTTATTATAATTTTATGGCACACAGACTCTGTGTCATTATTTTCCACGGGGCTCACCCTTCCGCAAGAGAACAATGATCCCTTCCAGCAGTGTAACCTATTAAAAAATGTGGATGTCTCATGGCAGTGACTCTCCCAACAGGCTAGTAATAAGGTAAATGCCCCTCCCCATTTGTACTAATGGAATCCTGCAGTTCAGCCAACCAGCGCCTCCATTGGCATTGGTGGTCAGTGAGAGAAGAGGCAGTGCTGTGTGGCAGGACTGGTACGGGAGCTTAGGAATAGACATCGGAAGGTGATAGCAACCATTGATGTTTCCGATTTGATGGAAGTACTTTTTCCATTGAATCCTGGAAATTCAATGGTTGACGGCCCTCGGATGCAGCTTTCTGATGCCCATTTGCTGGCTGGCTACAGGGGGTGATCACACATTGCTGCTCTGTATAGCAAAGCAGTAGGTGAGCAACTGGAGAATGAATAGAACTGTGCACATGCGCACAGCATCTATTCTCTGTGTATGGGGAGCCCAGGGGCAGCCCAGCATCTCAGAGAGTGCTGGCCATGTCCCCACAGTGACGTGGAGGGGGGAACCGAGAGGCTCCATCACCTTTTCCACATACTCTACCCTTTCCAGGCGCATGTATAATCATCACAATAGTTACACTATTGCATGATAGGGATTCAATGGATAGTTGCCATTGCACCGCTTGATTTGATGTTGGAAGCCCGGCAACCGTTCAATGCCAGGCTTCCGATGTCCATCCCTACTGGAGCTTCCAGGCAGCAATACCCTGCATTTACTAGCACTTAAGGTCTAGAACAGTGGTGAAGGTAGTGCAATCTAAATCATATTAGGAGTAAACATCAGCAATGAAAATACAGTGTAAATGTGCAATCTCGTACAGTGGCAGATGTAAATGGAATAGTTAATTTATTCACATAACACACAATAAAACATGTTTTAGCCTAAATTTAGCCTCTGGCGAAGCTGTAGGATACAGGGAAATGCGTTAGTCAAACTGTGAACATAGAACCCTGATTTTTCTTAAAACACACATTGATTTACCAGGAATACCCGCGAGTGAACCGTTTGTCCTAATATCTCACCCTTTGAAAGGACACAAGAACAATAGGAACCCCTGAGTGGATAGCACTAAGCTGCAAGTTATTTTGGACACCAATGGATACCACCTGTGAAAAGGGCTCTGCAATATATTGGACGCCATATACGGCATTTACCTACCTGCAGGTTAGGTTACAAAACTCTTCTTTATGCAAGTGTGTTTTTTTCAATTCAGCCAAATTCCAGTATGTACACCTTATATTCCATCGCTTGAACTTATTGATTATTGAAATACACATTTTTACTTTTTATTGTCGGACTGTAGGCCTGATTCAGACCCGCTTGCGAGCGCAGGATGCTTGCAAGCGGGTCGATGGTGCCCTACTGCGCATGCGCACGCCGAGGGAGCTCCGTCATGCGCATGCACGAGACCCGGCTAGCGACGGGCTCGCCGTCGCTCCGGGTCTCGCACCAAAGGGGGCGTGCTGTCGATGTTGATTGACAGCACGCCCCCTTTGGTGGGCGTGCCGGGGGCGTTGCTGCCAGACGGAGGCGTTCCCATGGGAACGCCTACCGTCTGAAGCCGGCCCCACTGACATCAGTAGTGATGTCAGTGGGAGTGATTTTGGCTCTGATAGAGCCAAAATCACTCCAGGGATTGCGGCAGCGAGACCCTACCACAGGGTCTCCGTCGCAAGTCCGATGGTCGCGATATTCTTGACCATTGCGACCATCATCATGGATGCTTGCTATAGCTGTGGGTGGTCACCCACAACTATGCGAGCGTCCAAGAGGCCGCTCCATTTTTATGTAGGAGGGCCCTGATTCAGAGCGAGCGCTCTGGTCAGAGCGTCCGGCTCTGAATCAGGCCCTGTGTTCCTCTTTATTATTCATTGTACACTACTATTTAGTTTTAATCATGGTTTCTAGCATGAAACCAATGATTTATTGTGTGTTATGTGAATAAATTCACTAATACATTTATATCTGCCACTGTACGAAATTGCATATTTACACTGTATTTTCATTGCTGATGCTTACTTCTAATTTACTTCTAATACTGTACTTAATATACTTCTAATACTATGTAGATTGCACTACCTTCCACATTGTTCTAGACTTTATATATCAGGTGACTGCTGATTTTTACAATAGCTGTATCTTCACAGTATCTTTACAGTATTTATGAACTCTTTAGAACATCTTCCATTAACACATCTTAAGGTGAAACAGACAGAACAGTTTTTTCTTTTTCTGTTGCTAGCACTTAAGGTGCCTACAGACTAGACAACATGCAAACGATTCAATGTCATCACTGGTTTCCCTTGAACTCTCCCCGGCAGCTCCCAGGCACTCGAGGATACAATATGGTGCATAAACTGTACAATCTGACCAATGATATATTGTGCACGATCTAATGATTTGTAAATCTATAGATAGTGCACAATATATGGGCTGGACTGTCAGAGACACAGATGCATGCACAGTTCAGTGATCCATGCATGCATAAAAAAAATTAATCAAAAGTGTAAAAATAAAAAACCAGCATAACCAGCCCTAGGTTTTTCAGAGCCAGTACAGGTTTTCTAAATGCAGAGGACAAAAGATGTAGGGGTCCCCTGTATTTAGCACAATTAGCACTGGGCTAATCGAGTCAGTTCTGGTTGAAAATACAGGGGACAAAGAGAATAGGGGTCCCCTGTATTTTCCATAACCACCACCGGGCTCTTACTAGCAGGATTGTGTAATGCCACAGCCAGGGGAACCCTTACACTGGGTCCCCCAGCCAAAACTATACCCCTGACTGCTAGTCAGCCCAGGCTGGGGATCCCTGAGGAGGTGGGGACCCTTCAAAAAAGGGATCCCCCATCTACAGGGCACCCTAGGCCTGGGCTGATAGCCTGGAGTTATCCCCAGCATCCCTGGTTGATAAGTGCTGGGTTTATAGTGTAAAGTGTGGTGTAAAAAACAGATGAAGTAATGTTGTCTTTTGCAGGAAAACTAAATGTCCCAGCAAGCCTCCCCCATGCTGGTACTTGGAGAACCACAAGTAATAGCATGCAGGGCATTACAGGCCTGCTGGTACCTGTAGTTTTCCTGCAAAATAAATAAGACAGTACACATACACCATGAAAGTAAAGCTTTATTAACACATACATGCACACTCACATTCACACTCACAATCACACATACTCACTCAGGGGTCTATTTACTAAGTCTTGGATGGAGATAAAGTGAACAGAGATAAAGTCCCAGCTGATCAGCTCCTAACTGCCATGACACAGGTTGTGTTAGAAAAATTACAGTTAGGAGCTGATTGGCTGGTACTTTATATCCATCCAATGCTTAGTAAATAGACACCCTAGTATCTCTGTAGCCATTCATGTCCAATTGTCTGTGTAGAAATCCATGGATACCTGTAAAATAAAAATTCCAAATTCACCTATTCTTAGCGTGGATCATGTCCTCTTCATTCCAAGTAGGCATCCATGGCCTTCTTGGAAAAGAAATGTCCCAGACCCACGAACACAGCACTGTCCTCTAAGTACAGTACTACCAGAATGACAGTTCAGCCACAGGATTTCACTATAGAAATCCGGGTGCTGAGCTTTCATTGGCAGAGAGAGTCAGACCTCTGCCTGTCAGCCAATGAGCTGTTCCCACTATTAACTTCAATGGTTAGAACCGCTAAAATAACCTTTAGTAACCTTATCAGTTCTCACCACTGAAGTCTAAGGTGGGAACTGCTCATTGGTTGAGTGGCATAAGGCTCACCTCTCTAAGCCAATGAAAGCTCAGCACAGGATTTCTATATATGCTAGGAATAGGTGAGTATGGAATTTGTTTTACAGGTATCCATAATTTCTACATGGACAAGTGGACATGAATGACTACAGGGATACTAGGCAAGTATGTATGATTGTAAGTGTGAGTGTTTATGTATGTGTTAATAAAACTTTAAAATTCATAGTGTTTGTGTAGTGTTTGTGTACTGTCTTTATTTTAATATTTCTTCTGCAGGTGAACTACAGGTATCAGCGGGCCTGTAATGCCCCACATGCTGAAACTTGTGGTTCTCCAAGTACCAGCATGTAGGGGAGGCTTTACTGGGACCTGTAGTTCTCCTGCAAAATAGAATATTACTTCATCTGCATGTTACAACACACTTTAAACTATCAACCTGGCACCCACTGCCCAAGGGTGCCAGGGATATCACCGGGCTATCAGCTAAGGCCTGGGGTGCCCTGGAAGTAAGATCTGTAGGTAAGATCTGAGGATATGATGGATGATCCGGGGGTATGCGCATCGGCATCATTTTCATTCATGGACACTACACAATTTGCATCATTGGTCATTTCAATGTATCAAAATTGGCCAAATCATGGAACTGTAGGTGGACCCTGTAAGGCAGACTCCCCTCCCCATTAGGTGGGCAGAGTCTCTCTGTAAGGCAGCAGCTGGAGAGTGGAATGCACTCTGAGACCGGCCTCCCCTCTGTGTCCATCAGAAAAGTGCAAGGAGGTGCGGCTTCCCTGACTTGGGTAGAGCCAAGGACATTTCAAGAGGCACGTCTGTTTATGCAAAGGAAACTGCCTTAAACTCTCCCCTCCTGGCTATTGACAAACAGCAATGTGGACTTTCCCAGGCAAATAGTGGGCAGCAGGACAAGAGGCAGGCTCTCTGAGAATGTGGACTGAGGGAGGATGGTGATTCCCCCAGTGACAGATACCTACTCTACTTCAGAACAATTGGGACCAGTATCAGAGTGAGGTCTGTAATCAATTGTCCATCACAGCCCTGCACATCTGCTGAGAGCTCTAATTCATCACTATGGCTTTCAACTACAAGGAACCCCTCATCCATCCTCCCTCAAAAGTCTCTACAAACAGCTGTAAAGACAGAAACCAAAACTAACTTGCTAATTAGTGATTGGATCTTTAGAGTGCATGCTAGTCTCCAATAACACTCTATTCTTCTATTTACCTTATTACAGCATTCTACTTAAATATACAGTAGCTGCATCCCAGTATCAAATAATAACAGGCAAAAGACTTTCTGCTAGATGACTTATACAGACATTATAAAACAGGTATCATAAACTTTTCCAGTCTCCTCTGGAAAACTATTTAATTTGCAAAATATCAACTTAAAGTAGCAAAATTAGAGGTTACATATTATTTTCACATAGGAATTCAGCCAGTTTTTGCTACTGTCTAAAGCAGAAGCAGATTAAGATGTGAGGGAGCTAGACTCTCTGGATTCTCCAGTGATCAGCAAGGCTGCAGCAAACTACATCATGTCCACGATACTGCTAATAAGCAACACCCAGCAGCATAGCGTACATGATCTAGTACACAGCCAGAGGCAAATACAGGATTTTAAATGTGGGAGGTTATGTATACAGTATGTATAGAGAGATAGGGAGGAAAAATAGAGGGGGGAAGGGAGAGAGATAGGGAATAGTGGACACAGAGGGAGAAAGAGATGGGAAGAGGAAAAGGGAGAGAGAGATAGAGGAGTGTGACACAGAGGGAAGGGGAGGAAAATTGAGGGAGAGACACAGAGGCCCTGATTCAGAGCTGGACGCTCTGACAGAGCGCTCGCTCTGAATCAGGGCCGTCCCTGCTCCTTTTTGGAGCGGCCTCCTGGCCGCTCGCATAGCTGTGGGTGACCACCCACAGCTATAGCGAGCGGCCAAAATGATCGTCGTGATGGTCAAGACCATCGCGACCATCACGCTTGCGATGAGACCCTTGCGGTAGGGTCTCGCTGCTGCAAGCCCTGGAGTGCTCTTGGCTCTATCAGAGCCTAAAGCACTCCCACTGACATCACTAGTGATGTCAGTGGGGCCGGCCCCAGACGGTAGGCGTTCCCATGGGAACACCTCCGTCTGGGCAGCAATGCCCCCGGCACGCCCACCAAAGGGGGCGTGCTGTCTATCACCATTGACAGCACGCCCCCTTTGGTGCGAGACCCATAATGATGGCTTGGCCATCATTATTCGGGTCTCGCGCATGCGCACGACGGAGCCACCTCCACGGACTTGGGCAACATCGACCCACTTGCGAGCGCTCGGCGCTCGCAAGCGGGTCTGAATTAGGCCCAGAGAGTGAGACAGAGGAAGAGGGGAGAGAGAGTGAGGGGAAGATATAGAATGGGAGGGAGAGAGAAGAGAGAGATAAAAGGAGGTGGGAGGAGAAAGAAAGATATAGAAAGAGAGAGGAAGTGACAGGGAGAGAGAGAAATGGAAGGAAGGACAGGGAGGGAGATAGATAAAGAGGGAAGGAGAGGAACAGAGAGGAAGATAGAGAGAGGAGGAACATGAGGGAGATAGAGAGACTAAAAGAGAGGGAGGGGGCAGTGGGAGGGAGTGGGAGGGAAGGAGAGAGGGAGCGGAGAAAAAGAGAGAGAGGTGGCAGAGGAAGGGATAGAGAGGGGACAAGGAAGATCAGGGAGGGAGAGAGAGTCGGATGGAGGGTATTGCGAAAGAGGGAGGCGGGATGGTGATAGGGAGTGGGAAGAGAGGGTGGTGTGACAGGTAGGGAATTAGAGAGATAGGGAGTAGGGAGAGGGAGGGAAGAGAGGGAGGGAGAGAAAGAGGAGAGAAAGAGAGGAAGGGTCAGGGATGGTGACAGAGAGGGAGGGATAGAGAGGAGAGAGTAAACAGGAATGAGTGAGACAGAGAATGAGATAGAGGAAGAGAGGGAGAAAAGAAAGGGAGCAAGCAGGGGACAAAGAAGGAGGAAGGGGAGAGAGAGAGATAGAGAGAGTGGAGATAGACAGAGAATGGAAAAGGGATGGCAGAGGGAGAGGGAGCGTAGGGGAGAGAAAGAGGGAGGGGGAAGGCAGAGGGAGTAAGAGAGAGAGTGATGGAGGTGGAGGAAGAAAGAGAGGGAGGGACATGGATGGAGAAATGGAGAGAAATACGGAGGGAGGGACAGGGCAGGAGATAGTGATACAGAGATAGATAGGAAGGAGAGAGAGGTATGGGGGAGGGAGAGAATGAAGGAGAGAGACATGAAGGGAGTGAAACAGAGGGAGAATGTCTCCCTCGACAGAGGGAAAGGGAAAGAGAGAGGGGGGATGGAGAGGGAGGGGGTGGGAGAGGGAGGGAGAGACAGAGAGTGAGATAGAGGAAGAGAGGGAGAAAAAGGGAGACAGATAGAGGGTAAAGAAAGAGACAGAGGGAAGAGGGGACATAGACTGAGAAAGAGGGAGGGAGGGGGAGAGATAATGGGAGGGCAACAGAAGGAAAGAAGAATAGAGAATGGGAGGGAGAGAAAAACAGATAGAAAGAGAGAGGGTGATGGAAGGAGATAGTGAGGGTCAGATAGAGAGATAGATAGAGGGGGAGATAAAGAGGGAGGAAGATAGAGACAGAGAGAGAGAAATGGATGGAGGGAGAGAGATAGAGGGAGAAAGACATATGAATAGAGATATGTTAGAGGGTGGGAGAGACAGGGAGGAAGAGTGGGAGGTAGGGAGGAAAGGAAAGAGAGGGATAGACAGGGGGAGGGAGAGGGAGATAGAGAGAAGGGGGCAGGAAGGAAGCTAGAGAGACAGTGAGAGGGGGAGGGAGATAGATGGAGGGGGGTGTGAGATTAATGGAGAGAGAGGGTGAGATAAAGGGAGAGAGGGAGACAAAGAGAAAGTGATAGAGGGGAAAGAGAGAGATGGGGAAGGGGACAGAGAGGGAGAGAGTGGGAGAGATAAGGGGAGGGCGACAGAAGGAAAGAAGAATAGAGAATAGAAAAAGGGAGGGTACAGAGTGGCCCAATTTGGGCAATATTTGCAGTTGTGTGGAGGCCCCAAATGTGTGGGGCCCCTGGGTAGCCACTCTGTCTACCCTGACTATAATTTGGCCCTGACCTAAAGGATTCTAATGTACTAGAACTGCAATTCTTCCAGGAATTTCTCATTACAGCTGCAGGACATGGAGACAAAATTAGTAAGACACTTTGGGCCCTATTTATTAAAATCTGCATTAAAATGCAGATTGTAGTGTGATATTACCAGCTGAATTTGCATTGTGAATTCAGGCAATATCACAGGGATTTATAAAAAGTTTGTGATAAAGCTATGTCCCTGCAAATCCCCTCCACAGCCTTATACCTGTATTTTTCAGAAACAATCCAGCAACAAGGTGTCCACGCATGTGCCGACTGGCCGCCACTACCCCCATGATCATGACTGTGTACCCCCTGCGACCACCCTGACAGTCTCCCCCCTTAATTTCACTTACCTCTGGTGATTGGTGCTCCGGTGATGTCCTCCATGGGCTGGTCAGCTGGTCTCCCATCCTGCACTGTGACCAGGAAAGCTGACTAGGTCACAGCGCAGGAGCTGAGAAACCAGCTGACCAAAGCCATGGAGGACATTACCCAAGCACCAATCACCGGACCTAAACTCAGCAATTTTTTTTTTTTTAGCAGTGGTTAGCGTGTGGTCTGTTAAGACTACCCAGCTGATCACAGGGGCTGACTCAGGGGTCTGCTCTGCCTGTTTGAGTGGAGCTGGAGTCCAGTAACCGGGGAAAGCCTCGATAACGCCACCTCCAGGTGGCGTTATTATCACAGGGCTTCCCCCAGTTTATTTACACAGTTTATTTTTAGTAAATGCCAGGCAGATTGCATTTCCCATTACAATTATGGAAAATGTGATCTGATTACTAAAAATATCTGATAATTATGGCTTTGAGTAGAATTTTACAAATTCTACTCTAATTGCCTTTTAGTAAATTTAGGTGAACAGCCTTTTTCACATTTTAGTAAAAATAATGTTAATAAATAGAGCCCTTTGCAACATAAAAAGGATATTTAATTTGTGAGACAGATTGCAGTTACAGTCACTAAAGTTTCTCACATAAGGCAATTTCCTACATTTTTTGTCCAATTAAAGACCACCTGTTCTCTATAAACATTGGAGCCAGTGGTGTAGTCAGCTTTTGACAGGTGGAGGAGCTAACATGGAACAATAAGAGCCCCAGGCCCAGGTGTTTCAAGACCCAAATATAAACATGCAAATAAAAATGATTGCAATTGCATAATTTGCTGTCATTATTATAATTTTTACCTTTTGTAATTTTGTACTTTTTAAAATTTATTATGGAGTCTAGATAAGATTAAAAGGATTTAGTTTTTTATCCTATCATTGCAGTGAAATGCCTCTGCCCACTGTTTGCATTTAACCCACAAAATTGAAACAATAGCATTGTAATCCTGCTAGTGAGAAGGGGCTAAGCTTTATTATACTAAGGGTGGTGTGACAGTATTTGTATTGTGGTTAGGAATGGTACATAGGGGATAGGAGGATATATATACAGTACATAGAACTCCTGGTAGGTTGACTCAAATTGACAAAGGGGCATGTGCACTCCAAAATGATAATTATTTATGTGATAAGGCATATTAAAACTTCTTAAATCTCTGAGTGCCACTATTCATCACTTTAATTGGGAATTATCTTTCTATATACATTATTATTATTATTATTATTATTATTATTATTATATATAATTGAATACATATATTTTTGCATCTTGCAGTTAACAAAAAAACACGAATTGCAGCACAAAAATTTACTCATTTGTACTTGTTCACAAGTGCAATATTAATACCATTTACACAGTGACTGCTGTATTGACTAATGCTTATATATGCTTTTGGACCACTAATGCAATGAATTTGAAAGCTTATTAGTAACACAGTGTTTGCTGGATTAAATTAGCATACTGATGGTATAGGACATTTTAATATTAACGTTTCAGTATTTTTAAATTAAAGTTTTTTTACTATGTCTTTTATATACGGGCCGGTGTTTTTGTAATTGTGCTTATTAATTTTATTAGAAGATTGGTGTGTTCCAAGGGCTTTTGTTGTTTTCTGCTATGAATGTTCATTTAAAGGTTGAGTATCCCATAGAATAGCTGCTGGAAATACAAATTTGGAATAGATTTATTATTAGCACCTGATCCCATATTGTTTTTTGTTCTTAATTTGGAAGGTTACCTTTCTGTATACAGTATTATTATTAAAATATATAAATGAATACACACATTTTTGTTTCTTGTTGTTAACAAAAAACATGAATTGCAGCACAGAAATGTACTTATACGTGTATGTAAATAAATAGTAACAGTAGACACATGATATATACAGTATAAATGGAATCGGTATGAAATACCGCAGGCCGCAGTGATTGGCCGACAAAAGCAGAGTTCCCGGCAGTGGAAGCCCGACAGCGCTGGAAATCCCGATCGTCACTAAGGTAAGTATAAACTAACCTAACCTAACCCCCTAACCCTCCTTAGGGGTGCCTAACCCTAACCTCCCCCCCATGTGCCTAACCCTAACTCCCCCTCTAATTGTCTAACCCTAATCCCCCCTTTCCCGCTGCCTAAACCTAAGTCCCCCGGGGGGGTGCCTAACCCTCCCTCCCCCTAGCCTAACCCTAACCCTCCCAGGGGGGTGCCTAACCGTAAGTCCCCCATGGGTGCCCTAAACCTAACCCTCCCCCCCACAGCTGTCCACTTGCGGCGCCCGGCATCCCTTCTATCTGGATGCTGGGCGCCTGTCTCCCGGTGTCGGGGAAATGACAGGCATCTAGATATAGACACCTGGCATTTCACCCTCGCCGGGATATGACAGTCGGGAAGCCGGCTTCCCGATTGTATACCGTATGAATACATCCTGCCTTCACTAGCCTGTAAAACTTGACACAAACTGAAGATAATTAATGAATTTGTATTGAAGAGTTTAAGAACCTTCTTATTATAAAATAATATCAGTATTATTGATCTAAGAGGAAATACAGATTGTTGTTCCCCCCTATAGATTGCAAGCTCTAACAAGCAGAGCTCTCTCCTCTTTACTTACTCTCCTCACTTTTTTCTCCCACATCTGCTGCACCTTTCATCTAGGGTACAAGTTTCAGCCAGCATTAATTGCTGATGCCCATTATTTGTTAAATATCTAGCTTGTTTGTATTGTATTGTATTGTACTGTTTGTATTGTATTGCACTGTTTAAAATAATGTGAATGAAAAATAATAATATTGTGAATGCATAATAGAACTGATTCAACAAGGATCGCTATTGCGATCGGAGCCGAGATTATGCACGCAGTTCAACTGAGATAGTATGCTATTCCATTGCAATCACTATGCTGTCTCAGGACTACATGAGAATGCCCACTTTACCTTACACACATCCGTAATGTTTAGCAAGACTATGAAACCATTGGTACAATCGAGTACCATCGCAGCCTCACACACACTTACACAAGCCCTGACCTTACTCAGATATTGCTAACTTCATCTCACACTATGAGTCCTCAGACTGCGTACGGCACTGCACTGGCTAATTTATGCATGCCCCTGCAATGACATTGAATGCACTTGCACGCCTGCGTTTGCCCGACCACCACCCCTCACCTCCCACAAATGGGACTTCCTGTCAATCACTCTGCGATGAGTCTGCATAGTCACGACTACAGTGGAGTACTTGCACACGCACACAGCGATGCATGTGCAGTACGCAACAATTAGCCAATTGCATGCGTATTAGCAACTGTAATCCTTGCTGAATCAGGCCCAATGTCCCTTACGTACATTCAATTTATTTTCATGACCTTTGGTTCCATACATAGTTATCAATTCTGACAACACATAAATATTATTTTATACTTCTGTCCTGTTTGTGCAGCATATGTTGCCTTTCCTACGACTATGGTCTGTAAGACTGGAAGCATGTTAATACGGAGTATAGTAATCATTAAAGTTCAATAAAGAAGCAGAGATGAGGTATGATACAACAGAGGTATATAATATGTATATACTTGTGCTTCAATAATATATATATTTATGGTCTAACATGCAACACTGTAATGGGTCCAAGTTTTACGGCTCATTTTTGGAGGAAAGACTTCATCACATTTCCAATATTTGCTCTTATTTAAAAAATTGTAATGTTTTGTATTTATGACCCTTTATCACATGTTTTTTAAATAACCAAAGCCACTATTCATAGATTGAGTACTTACCAACACCTTCACAGATTGAGAAGACCAAGGCCAGATACAGCAGATACATTGTTGTCCCTCTTTGCCTAGAATTTACTTGTTTTTGAAACAAACTCTTCATGCATAAGTCATCTCTTGCCTCTTGCTTTACCTTCTGCAGCAGTGCTCCTTTGGGTCACCTACTTTTATAAAGTGAATGAGAGGAATGTTTTGTCTTTTTGAACTGTCAATCATGAATGTACTTTCCCTAGAAAAGAAAAATCTAATGTATTTAATTTAAGAATACTCTAAATTCTTCTATTGCGAAATACTTCAAAGGTGTTATATTTGTTACACCTATGCTATGGTGTAAAATATGAATCACAGGTACACTAACAGATGTGTAATTCTACTTACAGTATTTTACCATCCAACTTTAAAGGTGTTGGTTACTGGCATGTATAAATGTTTAACACCTGCATGGTTACAATGCTTTAAGTAGCATTACACCCATGTCAGAATCAGGCACACATAGGGGTACATGTACTATAGTACTAACCCAGGCCTGGGCCAGTTGGGCAGGCCAGATGGGGACCATATTAAGCTTTTGAGGGGTACATTGTTGCCCTTTCAGTGTTGCAGAGGCAGGGTTGAATCCAGGGGTGGGGTGATTAGTGCAATTGCCCCCACTTGTAAAACCTGTCCTTTCTCCACTACTGCTGGCCGCTGCTGCATTGGCACATCAGGCAGGGAGAGAGAGGAGACTGTTGCTTCTAAGCTGCAGCACTTTCTCTGTACCCCCCCCTTTCCCTGAAGCACTCCCCTCCATGGGGCATACTCATATGTGAGCGGTTGTTGATATTGCAGTGTTATGTAGGCACATACCAGCTGATGACTCAAACTATGAACATACCAGTTACTTAAGCAGTGGTGTTGGTTTATTGTTAGAAAGCAGGTATAGTCGTACTCACTGTTACATGTACACTGGTTTAAATAAAGTATTTTAAATCTTGCAAAGTCTTTGCTCCTATCTTGAATTTCCATTCATATCCATCATACTTTGGTTTTGGATTCTGGATACCTTAAGACTCACTGAATGCAAGATTTTCAATTTGCTAATCATACTTCTTAGGTGGTTTGCTGATATTTGATCTTGTAAAAGACCTTTTCTGTAGTTGAGCTTCCACACTGATAGTCTTTGACTTAGCTATATCTTTAACTGCTGGCATGTACAATGACACATACTTGCTCTGCATATCAGCTTCCAGATTGTCTTCAGTTTGTGTTATTTCTTTAAAAATAACATCTTTGAACCTAACAAGCCTTCTGATATTTGGTTCCCATAATCTGCAACATTTACTCTCATGGCAATTGCCAAGCATGATACACTTCACTGAGGTTGAATACAGCCTGCATCATTTCACTTTTAGTATATGCACATAGGCCATACTTCCAAAAGTTCTCAAAAGTCTTACACTTGGCATTCTCTTTGACAACACTTTAGGGTAACTGTAGGAGAATGGTTCTTGAAATATTCTCTACCATTATCAGATCTCAGGATCTTGATTCTGTAACTTGTTTGGCTACAAGCCTCTAGCAATCTGTAAATTGTTTTGCCAGTTTAGATTTCTCTACAGTGAAGTACACGTTCATTTTTGTGACGTTATCTATAAATGTCACAAAGTATCTGTATCTACTCACAGACTTTATTTCCATTGGATCATACACATCTGAATGTACTTTTTTAAGTGGTTTATAGCTCTATTTGTTGATTTTGGAAATGACTGATGACTTTTTTCCCCACAATACAGCTTTCACATATGGGTTTCCCAGTTTAAGTCATCGACATTCCTTTGGCCATCCCATGTTGTAGCTTCTGAACACTGTCATATGCATGGTTACCAAATTTTCTATTCCAGAGCCCCAATGACTGTGACTCAGTTGTCATCATCAAGGAACAGTGTTGTGCATCAAGGATGTACAATTGCTGATATCTTGTTCCTGTAGCTCTGTGGGTCTATTTTCTATTTCTCACAATGCACTATCCTTTAGTGAAGTGTACACTGTGGCTTCTGTTTTAGGACACTGATGGTGATAAGATTTGTTTCCATTTCTGTTACATAAAGCACATCTTGGATTTCTGTAGCTTTTGTTCTTGTTCCAATTTTTAGGCAAGTTTTAATTATTTAGTTGCTGTAAGGACATGATAACCAACTAATTTAATAGGGATAGGTTCACATTTTGATATACATGGTGAACCATTTCTTATTGCAGCTGAAAAGCCCTGTTGCATCTGAATCAATATACCAGATTATAGAATCTGTGGCTATCTGTAAAACTCTGGGCTAACTAATCTCTGCTGTTGCATTTCTTGCTTTGTATAAGATTCACATTCTTTTGCTTGCACTCAAATGCTTTGCGACCTTTCTTGTGTCAATTATAACACTTGAATTTTAATTTTCTAAGTTGTGAGGTCAACATACTCACTGTGGACATAGAGTGTGTTGACCTCCTATACCAAACACTGTGAGTCTTTAAAAGATCCACAGGTGGAGCTAATTATTTCACTTGTGATTCTGTGAGGAGACCTGGAAAACATGCACTTTTGGGTTCCTAAGGACCAAGTTTGAGAACCTGTGTCTAAATCAATCCCAATACTACTGAATAAGAAACAAATACATAAATACAGTATGCTGTCATGCAACCATAATTTAACCAACTGCCTATTGTCTGCAAATCATTTAATAAGGGCATTATGTTTGTGAATTGATGTAACTTGGCAAACTGTCACATTTGATTTACTTAGTGAACCATTTCTCATTGCAACTGAAATGCTTTGTTGCAACCTGAATCAATATACCAGATTATATAATCTGTGGCTATCTAAAATAACTAATCTCTGCCATTGCATTTCTTACTTTATTTAAAATTCACATTCTTTTGCTTGCACTCATTTGGGTTTTGCCTATCTTGTTACAATTATAACACTTGCATTTAAATTTTCTAAATTGTGAGGTCAACATACACACTGTGGACAAAGAGTGTGTTGACCTCCAGTACCAAACACCTTGAGTCTACACTTGGCTTGCCACAGGTAATGACTTTACCTGCTAAGTATCAACACTAGAGTTAATGTCTGTCTCACCCATCATATATCACAAGTGCAAAAACAGCATGTTTATTTTGGGGACAAAAACAGTTTGGTAAAATATAATTATCGGTACTGAGGGCAAATGTTAAATAGATCAATACTAATACTACTGAATAAAAAAGAAATCAGCTCTTGGTAGAGAATACAATACTTAAATATGCTGTCATACAACCAAAATTTAATAAGCTGCCTATTGTCTAGAAATAATTGAATAAGGGCGTATTGTCTGTGAATTTATGTTCCTTAGCAATGTCTTAAACATTAAAACTAATACAGCCTAACCCAATAACACTCTAAACATGCAATATAAAAAATACATAATTTGTCACAATTTATTGAGATAATAAATTGGAATTTAGCTTATAAAATTAACATGGTAACAAAAGCACTCCCCCATCAGCTCACTATTGAGTGTTCACAAGACATATGCTGTAGCCAGAGTTCTGCAAGCATATCTTTGTTCACTTGGTTCTCTCACTAGGATCATGTCACAAGCCACACCTTTGCCAAATACTTTAAACCTAACTCCCAGATCACATGCATCTGCTGGATGATGATACTTTTCCACCACAACAAGGAGTCACGGGCCAGCCTGCCTTCAATCTAAAACAGCTCTCCTTGAAATTGGTTGCATTAGCACTCTGTTATGGTCTCCTAGGAGTCACTGTGTAATACCCCTGGAATCACACTGGCAAGGTATTCTGCTAATAACAGCTGCAAAATATAGAAAAAGCAGGAATCACATGACTTGCGCTTGGTATGCTAATCCGAACAGGGGTGATGTTCCCCTAATCTTATTCAGTCGTTCAGTGTAGCTCTCTTAAGTGATGTACCATGATCAAGAGCAAAAGAAATTGTACATAGTGAAGCACAATTTATTACAAGATTGATATACAACATATACAACAAATGATTAAAAATAATAAAAAAGCATTCCCTAGGTGGGATAATCCACAGTGACAAATGTTTGCAATTACCGGATGGCGGAGAGTCCTGTCAACGGACAGTCCTCAATGAGCATGTGATGTCAATCATCAGTAAGTATCCCGGGCATACTCCTGGGCACTGCTCACCTCCTCAACCGTCTAGGTCTTGCAAAGTATCTGCCAGCGTGGAGGTCCCCCGTCTGGACCGACGCATTTCGATCCCGAAATTCTGGAATCTTTATCAAGGTAAATATCAGTGGTGAATGCAAAACTGATCCGTCACAGCCTTTAAATACTACTTGCATCCAATCATGTTCCCTCCATCACAGCTGTTCCCTAAGCACCCTTGAACTACATGTCCCATGATTCTCTATTCCGGCGACCACGTGGCAGGTCTTTCCTATACGTCATTTCCGGAATTGTCTTTCTAGTATATTTTCCGCCGGGAGAATCAGGGGACTTTTGGAAACAATGGATTTATATGAGAACCATGTGACCGCTACAGCAAGGAATTATGGATCTTGTAGGCATTTTTGCTTAGAGACACTCTGTGGCGGAAAATATACTAGAAAGACAATTCTAGCCCCATGGGCTCGCTTATTTAGTTCCACAATAGTTATATGCACATATGTGAAATACCACGAAGGTCCACTCCGTTCGTAGATTGATATATAGAGTTCTGGAGATATGCAGCCAGATCCTTAACATCGCATCACCGTGGGGCAGTATATATTCCAAACATTCTGAATTAGTACTTTTCCATAGTACCAAATAAAATATCCTCCGTTGTACATGTAAAAAGGGGAAAGTAAACACCATTAGAGAATAAACTTAACCCATAACAACCATATAACAATAAAAAATATATATATGTGTACACGGCTTCTACGTTCTTACAGAAACCATTTTGTCTCGAAATCTATATTAAGTCCTCTCGGGGCTAGTGTTTTTAACATATAGATTTTTTTCATTTCCATTTGTGCAAGACGTTCTTCCATATTATTTTTCCTCCAATTAGGATGGATAACCTTAATACCACAGAAGGATCTAAGTTCTGTGATATTGCACTGATGTTTCTGCTGAAAATGTAAGGAAACATTATGTGTACTCAATCCTTTTTTAATGTTCTAGGCGTGTTCTGCCAGTCTAATTTTTAACATATGGGTGGTCCTGCCCACATATTGTGAACCACATGTGCATTCCAGCAAATAAACACAATATCTGCTATGACAGGTTATAAAATCATCGATCTTATAACTATGATTAGTTTGAGTAGATTTGTATTCCTTTATATGAGATACTTCACTTTTACATAATCTACACATAATGCACTCTCCGCATCTATAAAAACCTTTTGATTTATTCATCGTTAGGTCCCTGGGTTTTGATGTTACACTTTTAACAATAGCATTCTGGATGTTGTTAGCTTTCCGATAAATAAACATCGGTCGTTCTTTAATATATCCCTTTAATACAGGATCTCTAAGTAAGATATCCCAATGTTTAGCTATGATAGTTTCAACTTGTTTATATTGGCTATGATATTTAGATATGAATGGTATTCCCCTATCCTCCCATTTTTTTATAGTTCCATCATTGTTAAGAATATGCCCCCTCTCGAGATCACTGGCCTGAGTCATAGCTTTGGTCACTAGCTCCTTTCCATATCCCTTCTGTATGAATTGATGACTCAAATCGATTGCCTGCACATCAAATACCTTTTTGTCTGTACAATTACGGTTAATACGTTGAAACTGGCTGTAGGGTATACTCCTTAGCCAGTTAGCATGGTGGTTGCTGGTGAAGTCGATGAATGAGTTACAATCAGTCGGTTTATTAAAACTCTTGGTTTTCAATGTATTCCCTTCTATATATATAGTGAGGTCTAGGAAATTCACCTCTACATCACTAATACAAAAACTGAAATTGATGTTATATACATTTTCATTCAAATAGGCACAGAATTGTTCCAAAGACTCCTTGTTACCCTTCCAAACAAAACAGACATCGTCAATATAGCGCATCCAGGACACTAGACTGGCACCAAACTCATGGCCACTTCACACTGATCTATGCTCCCAGAGGGCCATGAATAAATTAGCGTAACTAGGTGCCAGTCCAGTGCCCATCGCCGTGCCTGACGTCTGTAAATAAAACGATTCCATAAACCAAAAAAAGTTGTTCTTCAGAACCAATTCTATTCCCTCCAGCACAAAGTTTTTATAGGATTCTGTGAAAGACTCTCTATCTAAAAAGAATCTAACAGCCTCCAATCCAAATCGATGCTCTATAATTGTGTAGAGAGATGTAACGTCGGCAGTAACGAGCCAATAGTCATCTCTCCACACAATCTCCTCAAGCTTATGAATAGTAGCTATGGTATCCTTAAGATACGCCGGGGTCTTCTTAACCAGTGGTTGGAGTATAAAATCTAAAAACTTCGAAAGGTTAGATAATACAGAATTTGTGCCAGCTACTATAGGTCTACATGGGGGGTTATTTAAGGTCTTATGGATTTTCGGGAGGCCATAGATTACGGGGACAGATGGTTTTTCAATTTTAACATATGATTTCTCATTTTCATTAATAACCCCTTTGCCTGTATATAATACAAGGAAAGTCTCTAATTTTTTAGTAATCCCTGCACTGGGATTCCCCCGTAATTTTTTATAAGTGGTATCATCACAAAGTTGTTTGATAATCTCTGAATTGTAATCTTCAGTATTCATGATGACCACCCCCCCCCCTTTATCCGCCAGCTTAATGATGATGATATTGTCATTCTTCCTAAGATGTTGTATAGCTTCTCTTTCTGCCTTAGTCAAATTATTATTTCTTACTGGTTTGAACCGGGTCCTTTCTAGATCTTCTCTCACCAATCTTTCAAAGGTCTCCACAAAACACCCCTTTTTGTGCTGTGGAAAAAAGGTGGATTTCTTTTTAAATATGGAGCATGGCAATTCTTCTAATATTGGTTCATCTTCAGTCATCTTATTCTTTTCTTCAAATAATCTTTTAAGTGCCAGCCTTCTAATAAATCTTTGGAGATCAATGAAGATCTCAAATTCATCTGCTCTACTTGAAGGTGCGAATTTTAATCCTCTCTCAAGGACTTTTTTTTCCTCATCAGAAAGAACATGATTGCTTAAATTGTAGATTGCCGTTATGGTAGTAATCCCTCGTGTTACTCCCTTCTCTACCTTATTAGGGTCAGAATCCACAGATACATAATTATTAACAATTCCTCTTTTCTTTCTCCTTCTTCTTATTTTATTGAGGCGGTGGGTCATCCCACTGCCCCTTTTTCCCCTCTTTTTTCTCTTCACGTGTTTAAATTGTAATGACGATCTCTTCCTAAAAATTTTTCCTCATACCTTAAGGGAGCAAATCTATTTTCATTATATCTATCCCTCCTATTAAGTTTGTATTCATCCCGAAATGCGGGTTCCCCCTGTTGGTAATCCCTCTTCCATTGATGCCTCCTTCTAACATAATCATCATCTAATCCATCTCTTTCTACCTTCCATCTATCCTCCTTGTACGTTTTTCTGGTCTGCCTGTTTGTATAGTTTGTCCCCGTATTCTTTCTTACATCCCTAACGTTCTCACTCTTCCTCGTGAATCCTCTATCCTCTGTGCGATTTAATGTTTCTGTCATCCAATCTTGAGTCCTTTGCGGTGTTTCATTACTCCATATTTCTAAAAAAAAAATTTCTTTTCTTGTGATGGCATGCTGTCTGCCTAATTTAAAATCCTGTTTGTCCCTAAAATATTTTTTTTGTTTTTTAATTCTGATGTCTCTCTCATTTCTATCAATCTTTCTGATGACACTCTCTTCTAAAACTTTGTAATCCTCTGAGGCAGAATATGGTTTAATTAATCCTTTATATATTTCCACTTCCTCCTCTATTTGTTTAAGTTCACGTGTTTTTTCCTTAATAATCAACCTCATCAACGAGTATGAACATGAGTCTAATATTTTAAACCATTCTTCTCTAAATTCTTTGGACTCATTTTGAAATGTTGGTACCTTATCAATGCGCAAACCTCTAGGAATCAGTTGGTCACTACAATATTGCTCTAATGAGGTAATCTCCCACCATATTTTTCCCTCTCTAATTAATAATTTTTCTAATTTAGTCATAGCACTCTGCACATTCTAATCTGCTACATCATTCATTTGATCATCACTAAATACACTATTAATATAATCTTTACGAGTATGTCTGTGGTTAAACATATCTATTGGCTGCAAGTCACAACTTAGTAGGGTAAAAGATGTACAATATTCCAAAGAACAAAAAAGAAGTAACTCGCGACCACAGACCGCTGCTGTGTCCTATCTAAGGTATACCCAAAACCTAAATATACAATTTCAAAACAACAAGATAGTGTCACTAGCGCAGTCTGTATGGAGAGGTCTACAAGGTATCCATCTTCGTCTCACAGAATGTCTTCACCACTGTTTCATTTCAAGATACGGAACCATATTCTGGATAGAACTCACCACTGGCACTCTATTACCGTTCACTGAAAGGTTTCTTTAACACCTCTTTTTTCTTTCAACACATCACACTTCTTAGGGGTCTATCAACAGACACTCACCATAAATCCACCTTGGTTCATACGTATAAAGGTTTCTTGTTACGACTCCCCTTATATATCCAATTGATGAAAAAATTTATCTATTTTCTTAAAACAATTCTTTATTCCAAATCGGAACCATAAAAAGTAAAAATAGTCACATCACAAAAAAAGCACATATAGCAGTATTGGAACTATAGGTGGCAATAGGATATTCACAATATGGTTTTAAAACCTTTCTGATGACCCGGGCATAATCAGAGAAGGTAATCCAACTGGATGACACGTGGAAGAAAAAAACATTTAGAGAAATATCCAAAAAGAGATGTATAATACCGCCTGTTGTCCAATTCCTGCTGCTTACTCCACCATCTACGCGTTTCAGACTGATTGTCCTTCCTCAGGATGTGGAGCTGTAACCCAGGAAGGGCTTAATATACCTTAACTGATTGCTTATCTGCAAATGCAGGATTTCTTCTCAAGTCTTCTATAGAACATTTCTGCCATAATCCTTGGTGATCTATATAGTATTGTTATATTTATTAGGACTTTAGTTTCCTCGCTTCTCTCAGGTACAGTACCTACCCCGGGGGCTGCAACCTGTTCATCTGGTGCAGTGAATACCCATATCCATTTGGAGGGGTCACTGGTATAAACCATCAGGTGGACTAGACTCCACGCCTTGGGCTAGGTCTCACCAACACCTGAGAGTGGCATATGAGGAGGTTCTATATTCTTCCAACCCGATTCCAGTTTCCTGCTCACCTTGCCGGCATACTCAGACATGCGCACGGACCTAACTCTGGAAACAGAGATAGTGTCCGTGTTTGCATGGTCCAGAGCACCACAGCACAGAGTGATCCCCGCTGCCAGCCGAAGCCAGCCACCACCGCACCATCACAGCATCACCCCGGGCAACGCACATTATCAACATACAGGATGTTTGGACGCTTTATTGAGGTACCTCTTACTGAGAATAGCGGGACACCGCTGTTTCTCATCCTCATATCCATAGATGCTATAACATCTACATACCTAGAGGTGTGATATAGGTATCAGGTTGGCACATGGGATTAACCCCTTCAATTCCTAATGTATCATAGGATCAACAGGTGATCTCTCATATTGGAACTGCACAGACCACCACAGGGTGTACAGTCAGGTACACTGTGGATTGTGCACCCACCATATTGTGCTGATTCACAGTTGATATTGATATTTTTATACGTATATTGTTGCATAATGATGCATGTATTTCCAGAGTTTAAGTAAACATCATATCTATATTTATTGTATCTAGCATCACTTCTTAAATCATCTACACATTGTGTATGAGTAATATAGAGGTTAGGTATAGCTCCTGGCTACTTATTCATTTATTATATCTCTAGCCCTCCATTTTTCAATTAGATATAGGTTGTGCACAGCACTTGAACCCTGTAATTCAATGGAATAATGCAGCTCTCAAGGCAGCATTTCTGCATAGACTCTCTGAAAGAATGAAAGATGAACTGGCCTCCAGGGATTTGCCTGATACCCTTGCTGATCTCACTTTGCTGTGCATCAAGATTGATCTCCGCCATCAAGAGAGGCAGGCTAGTTGAGAACATGAGGGGCGCTCTATAGTTTAACCGTCTACTGCTTCCGCTCCCTGCAGTTTGGCTACACCTTGTCAGGATGAGCCTTTGCATGTCAACAAGTCACATCTTACCCTTGCTGAATGAATCCGCCAGATGCGTAATCAGCTCTGCCTTTATTGTGCCAGTCCTGATCACTTTCTAAAATCCTGCTCTCTGCTGCCAGGAAATGAGAAAACCTTAACCATTCTAGGAGGAGTTTCGTTAAGGACAACATCTAGATCCTCACATCTAATAGACTCCCTACTGTCAGTTACTCTGTCTGTGGGATCTAGAGCCAAAACCATACTAGCATTAGTTCTGGTGCTGCTGGAAGCTTTATTTCTGAGGCCATTATCCAGGAGCTCAAAATTCCTGTTAAACCCTTCCTGAAAAGTTTAATATTAACTGGAATAAATGGGAGTCATCTTCAAGCAGGTGTAATTTCCTTCATGACTACTCCTGTTAATTTACATGTCGGTGCATTACACCAAGAAAATTTGGAGTTTCTCGTCCTGCATAGTAGTGCTCATGACCTCATTCTAGGCTTGCCTTGGTTAAAACTCCACAACCCCACTCTGTATTGGTCCAATAAGCATGTTTTAGCTTGGGATTCTCACTGTCAGGTAAACTGCACATCAAATTTTATTCCAGTTTGAATAGTTCCAGCTATCGCTCCTGAACATAATATCCTGTCTCCCTCTCAGACCCAAATTCTATTTACATCCCGGAGCTATATCGATATTTCACAGAATTATTTGTGAAAAGGCAATGGGATAAAATTGCCACCCCAACGTAATTGGGATTGTGGAATCAACCTAGTTCCCTGGGAAAATTTCCCCCCATGGTCGCATCTATCCTCTTTCCATGCCACAAAACCCAATCTCCTCATCCACATACAAAATGGAGATGAGTGGAAGACGGCTTTCAACACCCGAGATGGCATTATGAATAACTGGTAATGCCATTCAGGTTGTGTAATGCTCCCGCAATTTTTCTGGCATCTCTCAATGACATATTTCGGGATATACTGTACTGCTTTGTTGTCCATTTGGACGATATTTACATTTTTCTAGGCATCTTCAATCTCATCACCTTCACATCTGAGAATTTCTTTCACATCTTCGAGAACATCAGTTATATGGAAAAGTCTCCAAATTTATTTTTAAAATATCTGCAGTACAATTTCTGAGCCATATCATTTCTGCAAGTTCTGTGCAAATGGATCCTGAGAAATTGAGTGTGTCATGGCTGCCGACACTTGAGACTCCTGGAGGGAGGCAGGCCTACTAGGCACAATAAACTGGGGTGGTCTTAGGAATGACCTTCCCATGAAACTCAGTAGCACAGGATAAAAGTTAAATAGAATTTATTCACAAAAGAATTATAATCAGCAAGGTCTCATATAAAGTCTCAAACTGCACAGAGATTCATATATGCAATAATAAGTATGGGAGAGAATCCCCAAATATATATGCAGTCTTTAACATATAAGAACTAACATGGTAGATAACGCAGAGGTCAGTATGAAGTTAACACCTCAGGATGGCATTGAGGACCTTGGCCAGGGTAGAACCCTGTAGTAATGGAAATCAGGAGCAGAGCGAGCCCTGCAGAATAACATAGTTTCGGGACACGGCCGAGACCTGTGGTGCAGTGAAAGATGAAGCAAACTTGAGCCTCGTGGTATAATGAGGATGGAGCAGGGTTAAACCCTTAAAGGTGATGAAATTCCAAAACAGGTTTGAGCCCTGCAACGTGGCTAGAGTACGGAGTGGGGTTGTGCCCCATGATGCAGAGAAGATTATAGCAGGATTGAGCCCTGTGGTGTGGCTAGGGTTCAGAGCGGGGTTGAGCCCCGTGATTTGGAGAAGATTGTAGCAGGGTTGATCCCTGTAATGTAGCTAGGGTTCGGAGCGTGGTTGAGCCCCACGATGCAGAGAAGATTGTAGCAGGGTTGAGCCCCGTGGTGTGGAAATAACACTGTAACAGTGCAGTTGACAATTGTAACAAGGATGAGTTCAATATCCACAGTAACAGAAAGCAACAGGAAAAGTGCAGCAAAATGATGAAAGCACAATGATGGAGCAAAAAGTAATACTTAGACAATAGGAATGCTGGGCTCTGTAGTGCAGTGGATAACTGGCATCAGAAGTTCATCTGGAATATAACAAAGTCCACAGCAATCCACAGGCACAGCGGGGATCTGGCAAGAGTCCAAGAAAAGACCTGAAAGCAATGTTGCACAGACACTGAGACACAGTTAGTAACAGACTTTACACTAGAGGTCTGTGATCCATAGGAAGTTTCAGAACATGTGACCAAAATGGAATCAGGTTTGAAATAATGAGCAATCTAGGAATCCCACAACCTGACAACACCGGGGAAACAGATGATCACTTTAACACTCTATCCCCTGAATGAGAAGCATGCCAGCAAGCAGGATAGCTCCTCCAATGACCACAATGGAACTTTGGCAAAAGTAGTCTATCTTTATGTACTGATATAGTCGCAGTCCTGACAGTTCCCCCCCTTTTTGGGTGGTCTCTGAACACCCACCAGGTTTTAAAGGGAATTTAGGATGAAAATTATGTATCTACTTAGGAGCATGGACATTAGAATCTTTAATCCAAGATCTCTCTTCCGGGCCATCACCCTTCCAGTCTACAAGATATTGCAATTGATTTGATGCTTACGTGAATCCAAAATCTTATCGATCTAACACTCCAGACTTTGAGCAGTTGTTATGGGAGGTACTTTAGGCAAGCTGTCATGAAATTGATTAAGAATCAATGGTCTAAGCAAAGAGACATGAAAGGAGTTAGGTACATGCATGGTTGGAGGTAACTGTAACTTACATGCCACTGGGTTGATAATTTTTATAATACGAAAAGGACCAATATACCAGGGAGCAAACTTCATGGTAGGTACCTTAAGTCGCAGATTTCTAGTAGACAACCAGACGCAATCCCCAACAGAATATTTAGGAACAGCTGAACGTTTTCTATCAGCAAAGGTTTTCTAATTATGAGAGGCTTTCCTAAGACACTTATGTACTTGTCTCCAAATTCCAGAAAAATATTGTAGGGTAGCTTTAGCTGCTGGGATGTCCACAGTAGGAATTGACTGAAGCTCAGGAACTCGATTATGTTGACCAGTATTGGCCAAAATCGGATTTACACCTGTAGCAGACAAATAATGAAAGTTATGAGCAAACTCAGCCCAAGTCAAAAAATCCATCCAATCATCTTGGTAGGAAGAAATGTACATTCTTAAAAAGGTTTCCAACTCCTGGTTCACTCTTTCAGTTTGTCCATTTGACTGAGGATGATATGTAGAAGAAAACTATAGTTTAATCTGCAATGATGAACATAAAGCCCTCCAAAACCAAGCAACAAACTAGACAATCTGATCAGACACTATCTCAGAAGGAAGTCCATGAAGACGAAATATCTCTTTGATAAATATTTGTGCTAATTTGGGGGCTGATGGAATTCGAGCCAAAGGACAAAAATGAGCCATCTTGGTAAAACGATCCATCACTACCCAAATAACTGTACACCCCCTAGACTCAGGAAGATCTGTAATAAAATCCATGGAAAGATGGGTCCATGGCCGGGTGGGAATGGGTAGTGGATGGAGAGGACCAACTGGAGACTGCCGGGAGGACTTATGTTGTACACACTTAGAACAAGAATGTATAAAATCTTGGACATCTTTTTTCATGGAAGAACACCAATAGGAACGTTGCAAAAAAGAGTACATTTTACGAACCCCTGGATGTCCAGAGAAATGAGAATTATGAGCCCTGGAAAGAAGTTTACCTCATAATTCAGGTGCCACAAATATGTTTCCAGGAGGAGGATCAGAAGAGATGGAAATTGAAGAAAAGGCCAGAGGGTTTATTATAGGGTACCTTTGATCCTCATTTTGTTCTTTCTCTTCCAACATTGAGCGTGAGAGAGCTTCTGCCTTTTTATTCAAAGAACCTGGACGATACCTGAGGACAAAATCAAAACGAGAAAAGAAGAGTGCCCAACGAGCTTGTTGTGGGTTCAGACAATGGGCAGTCTTCAAATACAAAAATTTTTTATGGTCTGTAAAAATAGTAGCAGGATGTTTTGCGCCTTCTAATAAATATCTCCACTCCTCCAAAGCTAACTTAATAACTAACAATTCTTGGTCCCCGATGGAGTAATTACTCGAAGCACTAGAAAACTTTAATGAAAAGAATCCACAAGACACTGTTCCCCCATCTGCAGCCACTTGAGACAAAATAGCCCCAACTCTATAAGTGGAAGCATCAACTTGTAGAATAAATGGTTTCTCAACATCAGGTTGAACTAGAATGGGGGCCACAAAAAAATGCATCTTTAAGAGTCTGAGAGGCATTCAATGCCTCTGGGGACCATACTTAGGGATTAGCCCCTTTTTTTGTCACAGCAGTAATTGTGGCTACAATTGTTGAAAACGCTTTAATAAACTTTCTGTAATAATTGGCAAAGCCTAAAAATCTCTGAATAGACTTTAACAAAGTGGGCAAAACCCAATCTTGAATAGCCTTTAACTTATCAGGGCCCATCTGAAGCTCAGAATCAGAGATGATATACCCCAAAAAGGGTATAACTGGAACTTCAAAGACACACTTGGAGATCTTACCATAAAGCTTATTAGCTCGAAGATGGCTTAATACTTCTTTAACATGGGTACGATGATCAGAAAGATTCCTGGAAAAAAATCAAAATATCATCAAGATAAACAATAACAAACTGGTAAAGTATATCTAAGAAAATTTCATTCACAAACTCCTGAAACACCGCAGGAGCATTACGTAAACCAAAAGGCATAACGAGGTTCTCATAATGGCTATCTCACGTATTAAACACAGTTTTCCACTCATCACCCTCTTTAACTATGATCAAGTTATAAGCTCCTTTTAGATCAAGTTTAGTAAATAGTTGAGAACCTTTAACTCTATCAAACAGTTCAGTAATTGGAGGTAAAGGAAATTTATTTTTTACCATAATCTCATTTAGACCTCTAAAGTCGATACATGGATGAAGACCGCCATCTTTTTTCTTTACAAAAAAGAAGCCCACTCCATCGGGAGATGAAGAAGACCAGATAAACCCCTTTCGTAGGTTATCTCGCACATACTCTGACATGGCTTGAGTCTCAGGAACAGAGAGAGGGAATACTCTACCTTTAGATGGCATTCTACCAGGGATAAGTTCAATAGGACAATCCCAGGGACGATGCAGTGGAAGTTCATCTGCCACCTGCTCAGAAAAGACATCAGCAAATTCATGATAAAGCTGTGGAAGAGACGGTGGAACATCTACTTTCACTTCAGCCAATAGTACCACAGGAATCAAACAATTTAATTTACATTTGGGACTCCAAGAAAAAATTTGAGAACAAGTCCAATCAATATGAGGGTTATGAAGAGTTAACCATGGTAAACCAAGAACTATATCATACATAGAAATATGTAATACCAAAAACTGTAAACTTTCTTCATGCAAAGCTTCTACCCTCAACTTCACAGACTTTGTTTGATGTGTAATATATCCATTAGAAATTCTAGCCCCATTTACTGCAGAAAGGGAAAAAGAATGGGTTAATTTGACAATAGGAATTTTCAACTTTTGAACCAAAGACAATGAAATAAAATTGCCAGCTGCTCCAGAATCTAGCAATGCAGAATACTCTTGACATGAAGAACCAAAGTCAGGAATGCTCACAGAAATTAAACAATCTTTTTTTGGGGAAACTTTAGAGAGTACCCCTAGTTTGACTTCCCCTCCATCAACTAGGGACACCCATTTCCCGGCCTTATTGGACATTTAGCCAAAAATGTTCTGAGGATGCACAATACAAGCACAGATTAGAATGCCTTCTACGTTGCTTCTCCACTTCAGACAATTTGGCTTTATTAATTTGCATAGGCTCAACAGATGTACCATGAACAGAGCGAGAAGACTAGGGAAGAGAATCTTTACAACACTCAGTGCAATTCCTCTGAATCCCTCATTCTCGCATACGCAGATCAAATTTAATAGTCAATGAAATTAACTCATCCAAACTCTCAGGAAGATCCCGAGTCACCAATGCATCTTTAAGTCTCTCAGAGAGAGCACTCCAATATGCTGCTCTTAATGCCTCATTGTTCCACTTAAGTTCCACTTCTAGTTTGAAAACGAACCACATACTGACCAACTGGAGCTGCTCCCTGCTTTACTCGCAAAATGTCCACAGATGCAGCCACAGATCTTCCAAGTTCATCAAATATCCTTTTAAAAGTAGAAACAAAAGCTTGGTAATTAGATATTAAGGCATAATTTCTCTCCCATAAAGGAGAGGCCCACTCAAGAGCAGTACCAGACAATAATGACATAATATAAGCCACTTTAACATGAGGGGTGGTAAAACTCTCACATTGGTTGAGAAATCCTCTAAATGTTTTTGGATTACCATCATAAGAGGTGGGAGTTGGTAGGCGTAAATGAGAAGCAGAAACCCTTGATGTACTTGTAACAGGAATTTTAAGTTTCTCAAGATGTGTGGAAATATCCTGTAGACATTGTAAAACTTGAACTTGGGTATTTTCCTGTACTTCCAAATGGGTGGTCAAACCCTTAAGCACCAGTACCCCAGTAGCCTGTTCCAGATCCGGATTCATTTTTAGGTCTGTGCAAACTGTCAGGGCTGCCAACACTTGAGACTCCTGGAGGGAGGGAGGCCTACTAGGCACAATAAACTGGGGTGGTCTTAGGAATGACCTTTCCATGAAACTCAGTAGCACAGGATAAAAGTTAAGGTTTGAGCCCTGCAACACGGCTAGAGTACGGAGCGGGGTTGAGCCCCATGATGCAGAGAAGATTATAGCGGGATTGAGCCCTGTGGTGTGGCTAGGGTTCGGAGCGGGGTTGAGCCCCTTGATGCAGAGAAGATTGTAGCAGGGTTGAGTCCTGTAATGTAGCTAGGGTTTGGAGTGGTGTTGAGCCCCGTGATTTGGAGAAGATTGTAGCAGGGTTGAGCCCTGTAATGTAGCTAGGGTTCGGAGCGTGGTTGAGCCCCTTGATGTGGAGAAGATTTTAGCAGGGTTGAGCCCCTTGGTGTGGAGATAACACTGCAATGGTGCAGTTGACAACTGTAACAAGGATGAGTTCAATATCCACAGGAACGGAAAGACAACAGGTAAAGTGCAGCAAAATGATGAAAGCACAATGATGGAGTAAAAAGCAATACTTAGACAATAGGAATGCTGGGCTCTGTAGTGCAGTGGATAACTGGCATCCGAAGTTCATCTGGAATATAACAAAGTCCACAGCAATCCACAGGCACAGCGGGGATCTGGCAGGAGTCCAAGAAAAGACCTGAAAGCAATGTTGCACAGACACTGAGACACAGTTAGTAACAGGCTTTATACTAGAGGTCTGTGATCCATAGGAAGTTTCAGAACATGTGACCAAAATGGAATCAGGTTTGAAATAATGATCAATCTAGGAATCCCACAACCTGACGACACCTGGGAAACAGATGATCACTTTAACACTCTATCCCCTGAATGAGAAGCATGCCAGCAAGCAGGATAGCTCCTCCAATGACCACAATGGAACTTTGGCAAAAGTAGTCTATCTTTATGTACTGAAATAGTCCTGACAGAGTGCCATACGAGATTGTTTACAGCCAACATTTTTTAAAGGGATTCAATGGTTTCTAGGATTCTCTAATTACTATAGAAGATTCATTCATAACTTCTTGTCCATCACAGCCCTCACTAGAAAAGGCACAGAACCAGTTCATTGGCATCCTTACGCTGCAGGTGCTATTCAAACACTAAAGGAGGCTTTCACTTCAGCCCCAATTCTATATCAACCTGATTTGGAAAAGCCTTTCTCTGTTGAGGTCGATGAGTTTTCAATTGGGGTAGGAGACATTTTATACCTATTAGCTACAGATGACCGAAATCACCCTTGTGGGTTCTTCACATGGAAATTTCACCTGGCGGAAATAATTATTCCATTGGTCATCAGGAACTGCTGGCTATGAAATTGGCTCTTGAAGAATGGAGACATCCCCTGGAAGAAGCTAAATTTCTGATCACCATAATTTCTGACCATAAGAATCTTCTTTATTTAAAAACTGCTTTAAGACTCAATCCTCATCAAGCCCAGTGGTTACTTTTCTTTTCCTGCTTTGAGTCTAAAGTGGTGTTTCATCCTGAAATTCTTAATAAAAAAGAAGATGCTTTGTCCCGATCATTCTTTCCACCCGAGGAGGATAAAGAACAAGCCAAACCTTAGGCAGTCCTTCATCCTTTTGTGTTTACTCAAACTAAGTTTGATACTCCACCTCCATGCAAAATTTTTGTAGCCCCTGACCTAAAAAAACAGTTTCTTACTTGGGGATATGCCTCTTTGTTTTCTGGTCACTCTGGAAATCTCAAAACTTTGAAATTTCTTCAATGTTCTTACTGGTAGCCATCTATGGCAAAAGATGTCAGGGATTTCATCTCTTCTTGTGTCAAGTGCGCCCAGCGTAAGTCTAGTCAGAGGAAAATGATGGATTCTCTGCTGCTTTGCCTATCCCCACCAGATCATGGTCTCACTTGTCCATAGATTTATTACCGATTTTCCACTCTTCAAGGAATTGAATACAGTAAGGGTAGTCGTGGATTGATTCTCAAAGATGGCCCACTTTGTCCCATTAGTCAGTCTACCCTCTGCACTGCTAAAACCTTCATCCATGAAAGTTTTTGACTTTCCGAGGCATCCAGATGCCAGATGCAGTTCTAGTAGTGGTTTGGTTATTCTCTCAGGGACTGCTAGGCCTCCATGAGCGCGTACTATTCTCCACAGTGCGGGCATTGGTGGCACCATGTTGGCTAGTGTATACTGTTCAGTTTCCTCCAGTACGTGCCCTGGGCTCGATCAGCTGAGACCCTTGGCCTATGACCAACTACTTAAGGGTATTTCAGGAAGTCTTGTGGAATAAAGAATTGCCTGTATAACTTTGCTTCACTAGTCACTACTTGCTGTTGCTGCATTCTAGGCTTGTTACTATTTCCAGAGTGCATTCCAAACCGAATTGTTTTCTAGCATCTGGCTCTTCAGTAGTGGTAGTCAGTACTCATCCCAGTATATGTTCCATTGGAGCTGTCTCCCAGCACTAACCAGCATCTGCATCACTAGAGGTGGGGCTCAGGGACTGATTCAGACCCGCTCGCAAGCTCTATGTTCTCGCAAGCAGGACAATGGCCGAGCAGTGCGCATGCACCGAGTGTGCACTGCGCATTCGTGGACCCTGGAGCGAGCAAGAAATTACTTGCTCCGGGGCTCGCAACAAAATGGGGCATCTGTCGATGTTGATCAACAGCTCACCCCATTTTGTGCTGTCAGTAGTTGAGCTTCCGGCTCTATTAGAGCCAGAAGCTCACTGGGGCTTGCGGGAATGAGACCCTATCACAAGGGTCTTGTCGCAAGCCCGATGGTCGCGACCATCACATGGCCGCTCGCAAAATCAGTCTTCAGGTCATTGAAGGCCTGAATAGCCTGTGCAGACCAATTTGCTGTATTAGCTCACTTCCTGGTTAATTCCACTATTGGCGCCATGATAGTGGAAAAGGATTTGATGAACCTCCGTTAGTAGTTAGTGAATCTGAGGAAACAGAAAGTAGTGGGACCGCACTCTAATAAGCAGACACGAAACACATTGGAGAGAGCTACTGGAGGAATCCGGAGGCAGCGATGTGATATAATCACATACGGCTTCAAGCCAGATGGACGCCGCAGCGCGAGAGACATCCAGCTGACTAGCAAGCACCGTGGAAAAGGTAGGCAGAAGTAGGGAAAGCTTAGACAGCCCATTCTCTTGCCAATACTGGACATATATACCCGGCATGGAGAACGCAAATTCCAGCTTAATACGTGGATCTCAGGAACACCCGCTCTTCCTTAAAAAGTCACAAAAGGACTATAAACATTTTTTATTGATTTTTAATAAAAGAATCTGAGGAAACGTTAGATTGCCTTTAGAGTCATTGGCTGGACCCAATCCAAAACCACCTTCACTTTGCTGGGATACATGGAAAATCCACTGGAGGTGATAATATATCCCAGAAAGGAGACTTTCTTTTCCTCAAGTTTTAATTTCTCAAGTTTTGCATAAAGATGATTTTTGTAAAGTTTCTGTAGTACCAGTCTGACATGATGGCGGTGTTGATCCAGTGACTGGGAATAAATCAATACATTGTTGTCAGGCTGGGACTTGTTAGGGAACTCAGATTAAGAGTTGACATGGGAGTGGGACTAGAGAGGCTGGGTTGGAAACTAGGAGGCTTGATATAACTCTTCTTCATTCAGCAAGACACTAGGATAAAGTTGTAGAACAGTAATGAAGAGCTATTACAAGATTGCTGTTATGCAGAGCAGTACCAGCTATTTTAGAATTGCTGGGATGTGGAGCAGTACCAGCTATTATATGATTGCTAGGATACAGAGGTATTAACTATTGCAGGAATGCTGGGAGGAGCAGTACTATCTATTGCAGGAACACTGGGATTTCCAGTACCAGCTATTGCAGGAATGCTGAGATGAGCAGTACTAGCTACTGCAGGAACACTTAATGACCAGTACCAGCTATTGCAGGAATGCTGGGATGACCAGTGCCAGCTAATGCAGGAATGCTGGGCTGAGCAGTACCAGCTATTAGAGGAATCCCTGGATGAGCAGTACCAGCTATTACAGGAACGCTGGGCTGAGATGAGCCATGGAGTACTGGAGATGGTTACTGTACTGAAGTCGCTAAGCAGAACCCTTGCTATGAAGATTTACAGGAGAGACCACATCAGGTTTGAGGACAACAATGTATTGGCAAATAGAGAGTGCTCAGGAAGGTTCTATACCCATGGCTGTTCAGGGACTGGATCGTGGAGTCAGGTGATGGCAGATTTGGATTCCATTGGCTGTGAGCAAGGTACCTGATTGGAAACAACATGGCTGCACCCATCTCTGATTTAGGAGGGAACTCAGCTGTGGATAACACTCTGGACATGCAGAGAGAATGGTAAGCACTAAAGGACTGGGAACAATACATTCAAACAGAAGGGGAATACAACATTTAGCAACACAGACACATGCTGCAGCCTGCAGCTGAACACATCTCCCAGGCAAACCTTCATATCCTAACCTGTAAAGCAAGCTGAGTGAGAGAGTCACAGGAAAAACTAGTAAAATATGAGGGAAATAAGTCAGCATCATGATAGTCATCATGGTAGACTACAGCAAACTTGCCAAGAAACTCATGGAGGATGTCTTTAATTAAGTCCTGGAAGACAGCCAGAGCTTTGGCAAGTCCAAATAGCATTACCAAATACTTGTAATACCCTGAGTGGGTGGTAAACACCATTTTTCCATTCATCACCCTTTCTAATATGGAACTGGAGGTCAATTTTAGAAAAGATGGTCAACTACTCTTAAATTGTTGCAGGGGACCAGGATCAATGGCAGATGGTGTGAATTCTTGATGCTGACCCCAAAAAGCAATATAAGGCTGGAACATCCCATCTTTCTTTTTAACGAAGAAGAAACTTGACCCTACTGGCGATTTTGATGGACAAAAAAAGCCCTTGACTAATCTTTCTTGTATGTGTTCCTCCATAGCCTTGCACACAGTCTACCCTTAGGTAGTTTGGTGCCAGATATCACATTAATGGTGCAGTTATATGGTCTGTGCAGTGGAAGTGTATCAGCCTTTTGCTTGGAGAATACATCCACAAAATTGTGATTAGGGACAGGCAGATCCAGGGGTGCAGATGGTGGAGAAGGTTGTACTGGCCATAATGGAAGGGTAAGACACCTTGACTTGCAGTCGGAGTCCCATCAGAGAATCTCGCCCAACTCCAATCCAAGGCAGAATTGTGGATTCTAAGCCATGGCAGACTAAGGACCATCAGAGCCAAGGGTCAATGAAGAAGGTAAAAGATGATAGTTTCCAAATGTACAGATGTGCCCAGCTAGTTTGGTGCTCCATACGCCATTTAATGTGACATGCATCTCATGCCACACACTACGCCATGAGTCGCACCACACAGAAAGTTTCATAACAGAGTAGCGTAGCACTGGAAAAAGTTATAATGTGTAATACAACTTTTTGTCCACCAGGTGTCACATTTCCTTAACTACACAGTGCATGCGTCTGTTTTCCAATGCATGTTCTGTATTACAGCCCGATGATTGGCTGAAAGAAGCAGTGATTCGGTACACTATACAGTAGTACAGTGCTTTCCTCATGGAATCAGGGCTGTAGAAGAACATCTTATAAAATTTAAAATCATTAAGTGTGTGAGTCCTATACTTTTATATAAAAATATTTCACATGCACGTGCAGCTCTGTATTACACACTGACTGTATGGTTGAAGTTGCACACTTGCGGCAGTGTAGGCACTGTCGGCACTGTCCCAGACTTAGACATTGTAGTGATTTCATGACTTTAGAATCTACTGTAGTATCGGGTTCAGGCGTGTGTGCTAGGGGGTTAGATGAATGCCTAGCCTCACTGCTTGCCCCATATTCTTGTCCCGTGGGTTCAAGACCTTGAAAATATATATATATATTTTTTTTAAATCTTCATTAGTTCAGTATTGTTATCCAACCCTTACTGAAATCAATACATTATACAGAACTTCCCACCACCCGGCATTTCTAGGCTACTTTATGCCACTGTGTGCTAAAAAAGGGGGTGTATGGCACTCCAATACAGTACACACATAGCGCCCTGCTTGTCGCACTATGGTGTTTCGAGTCTAGTTGTACTGTGCATGCCAAGTGTGTCGGAAGTCATACACTGCATCCCAGACTACTGTACAGTGATTTCATGACTTTAGAAATTAGTAGTAGGCTATTTAAAAGTAGAGCCTCTATATTACAAACTGATTGTGCATTGAAAATACAAAATTGCGGCACTGTTGGCACTGTCTCAGACTTAGACAGTAGTGATTTCATGACTTTAGAAACTAGTAGTGGGCTCTGTTTAAAAGAGGTCTCTGTATTACAAACTGATTGTGTATTTTAAAATGCAAACTTGCGGGAATGTCGGCACGTTGGCGCTGTGGTGGCTGTTAGCTCCAGGGGGCATTACAATGGGATCTCTGGCACATGCCCAATTGAGGGGTTACAATGGAATCTCTGGCGCATGCCCAGTGGAGCTGCTCCATATGCCAGTCGCGCTATGCCTTGGGGTAATGGTGGATCACACACTGCATCCCAGACTACTGTATAGTGATTTAATGACTTTAGAAATTAGTAGTTGGCTATTTAAAAGTGGGGTCTCTATATTACAAACTGACTCTGCATTTTAATCCGCACATTTGTGTCAGTGTAGCACTGTCGGCACTGTCAGCGCTGTCCCAGACAAATATATAGCTCTCTATATTACAAACTGATTGTACATTTTAAAATGCAAACTTGCAGCACTGTCGGCGCTGTCAGCTCTGAGGGGTTACAATGGGATCTCATGCCCAGTGGAACCGCTCCATACGCCTGTCACGCTATGCCTTGGGGTAATGGTGGATCATAGTACTATGCATGCACAGTGGGTCAGGAGTCAAACCCACTGCATCCCAGACTTAAACACTATAGTGATTTCATGACTTTAGGAACTACTGTAGTAGCGGGTTCAGTCGTGCTATGCAGTGGCTTGTATGTGGATCATAGTACACATTGCCTACTGTAATTCACAGACTTCATATCACATTCATGACAGGTGCAGTTCTTGATTAGACTAGCGTGTAGTCTAGGGGTTTAGATGATCGCCTAGCTACACGGTTGTCCTGCGGGTTTGAGACCTTGAAAATATATTTTTGAATTTTTTTTAAATCTTCTCTAGTTCAGTATTGTTATCCAACCCTTACTGAAATCAATACATTATCCACAACTTCCCACCACCTTATATTTCTATGTTACTTTATGCCACTGTGTGCTCAAGAAAGGGGTGTACGGCGCTCCAATACAGTACCCACGTAGTGCCCTGCTAGTCATGCTATGGCATTTATAGTTTATTTTTACTGCACATGCCCAGTGTGTTGGGAGTCACACACTGCATCCCAGACTATGGTGATTTTATGAGTTGAGAAATTGGTAGTAAGCTGTTTAAAAGTGGGGTCTCTATATTACAAACAGACTGTGCATTTTAATCTGAACACTTGCGGCACTGTGGGGGTTGCAATGGGATCTCTGGCACATATGGAGCCACTCAATTATGCCATGTAGAGCCCTGCTAGTCACGCTATGCTTTGGCGCATTGAGTCTCACAGTACTGTGCATGCCCAGTAGAGCCGGTCTGGAGCTGTATTCAATTAGAGGCGAAAAGTAGGAAAATTTTGGAATGTCCGACTTTTTGCCTTTTTCAGAGGCGAATTCATTCTGTGCGCGTCTCCACTTTTCGCCTAATTCAATTGCAAAACAGGTGAAAAAGGAAATAGGCGAAAAGTCATGAAAGAATTGGGGAAATCAGTCTGTACCCCAGAAAAAGATGCACTAACATAGGGAATAAATATAAATGTGTACTAATAGCTAAAACTAATTTGGATACTAAAGTTTTGTCAATTCCTTGCTATTAGTGTCTTTGTAAAAGTGTTGAAGAATGGCATTAAGCAGTATTTTTTGAAGAAAATAACTAGACCAGTCAAATTTGGGGTACTTGAAAATGGGTGTTAGCGTATTTGTGAACTTTTTAAAAACATAAAAAATTAACTTGCTGCATGCACCTGCAATCCCAAAAACACCCGAGCCATACTTGGGTACCCCCAATAAGTCTATTTTGCTACTTTTTATGTTTATCCCCCCACTTTTTACATTTTCACCCCATAAAATGACATGTCTTTTTTGGGGTGTTATCAGGTTTTTGTTTTGTTTGCAGATTTGTCTTTTGGGCGGCTTGCATCGTTTGCATCCCAAAATAAAGATTTTGCACTTTTCACCTGCTATTGATTGTAGAATCTTTCTTGCCGACTTCAATGCATTAGGCGAAAACTTTTTAGGCAAAATTTTTGCAAAAAAGGCTTTTTGCCTCTAATTGAATTCCCCTGACAGTGCATCCCAGATATTTAGAAACTAGTAGTGGGCTCTGTTTGAAAGAGGGGTCTCTGGATTACGCATCTGTGTCTTACTGACTTTGTTATCATGTTGTTATCATAGTGTAGCTACTGTACTTGCAACATGGAACGCACTCATCTGTGCATGCATCTGTGATCTGTTTTTTTTCACCAATCTCCCTGATCCGTGCTGCAAGCATCTTCTGCTATTGCGTAGGATCTAATATACAAATTGTTAGATCGTGCACGATACTGTAGGGTACTGTATAGTATGTCTTACTGTACAGCAAGATTACTTCCTATCCACTACTGTTGGGATACTATGTCAAACTCACTACATTATTCACAAAGACCCCAACTGTACCTTGCAATGACAGATGCACGTGTTGGGTCTCAGACGCACTTAAAGACTGAATTACACACAAACACCAAGTTTAAAAATGACAATTCTTTTACATAACATAACATAATATACTGTATGCAGCTAATCACACCTTTTTAATACATGCTTTTAGGTAAGATGAAAACAAACTGGATTTGCCAATGGTCACTGCATGATGCCAACTAGAAAAAGTAAACAAAATTATTGTAAGTACTGTAGGTCAAACACATTAGTGTACAGTAAATTAAAAATATTTATACTGTTATTCAGTAGTTTAACAGTATACAGTATGAATATACTACAGTATATACATTACTGCAGTTTTTTTCAGTAAGTCTTTACTCAACAACTGTATTACTTTATGACATTAGCATGCATTTCTAAGAGTGGTGTGGTGCGGTGCCTGCTGACATGCATGTGTACTTCCATAGCTTGCACCGTACTGTCTCACCTTCAGCCCATATATTGCTCAGATGATCCTGCTATTCCAAGCTGGACATGACTACTGTACCTATGAGGAATGAGTTGACGTGAGAACCATCCTTCCTCAATGCCAACCAATATGCCATACCAGTCCAAGGACTACATAAAAAAATTTGGGTTTTTAAGTGAGAATCATCACTGGCTCTTTTGGCCTCAGATCCAGAGTTTCACCTATACTGTAGGGGCTCGTGCACCCGGTGCAGACTAAACCTCGCACCAGAGTGCAAGGTCCACTGTACACCCCGAAGAAAGGAGGATAGGCAGAGATGAACAGATAGTAAAAGATAGCCACACAGGTTATCACCGGAGATACTCTTGTTCTTTATCCCATTTCGATCCCATACAGGTCCCTGTAGGAGAGAGAATACGCCGTGCAGGGCCCTTTCCTGCTCTAACAATGTGTCACACTAATCCTCGTATCCACATTAATATTGGCCATAACTCACTGGCCTAACAAACTACAGTATTAATCTACAGTAGGCCTCACAGAGGGCCTACCAGTTATGGTAGAAGAAGCTGCAGGGGGGACGACAACACTTCTTTTTCTCTTTTGCTTTCCACCCCCGTAGTCCTCTCCAGTCCTCAGCTTCTTTCTTCTGCCATTGGCACATCCTGGCCAGCAGTGCCACCTTATCCTCGCTTCAGTCCTCTCCAGTCCTCAGCAGATTGAACAATAGTGAATTCATTACAGTACTGTAATTGTTGATTTTGAGAGACTTGTATGCATTTTAACTAGGAATGTGCACCGACCCTGTGTTTTGTTTTTGGTTTTGGTTTTGTATCTGTATATCCTTTATGTTTTGGATCTGGTTCTGGTTTTGCAAAACCACCCAGTACACATATACATGGGTACATACATATAGTACATGGAGACACTCATCCATATACTGTACAGATACAAGATACACATACAGTATACATAGGAACATGTGTATATATATATATATATATATATATATATATATATTAGGGGTGAGCGGGTTCGGATTTCTGAAATCCGAACCCCCCCGAGCCCCCCCGATCCGAGGTCGATCCGAGTCAGGCTCAACTTTTCCCGCCTGACTCGGATCTGAAATCGAGGCAAAACGTCATCATCCCGCCTTCCGGGTCTTGCGGGTTTTGGATCCTATATAAGGTACCAGCGTCGGCGCCATTTTCTCACTCGGCTGTGGACAGTGAAGAGGGAGGGTGGGAGTTAGGGCTGGCTGGGCTGTGTAGTGTAGTGTAGTGCAGTGTAGTGTTGTGCTGTGCTGTGTTGTGCTGTGCTGCTGTTGTCCATAGGGGCTGTGTCCACTCCTTCAAAGTCCATAGGGGCTGGCTGGACTGTGTTGTGCAGTCAGTTGTCCATAGGGGCTGTGTCCACTCCAAAGTCCTGTGCATTGTCCCAGTCCTAAAGGGGTGCTGTAGTGTTGTCCAGGGGGTGCTCTGTCCATCTGGGGTGCTCCCCCCAAGTGCTAAAAAAAAAATATTTTTTCTGTGTTTGTGAATTGTGTGCACTGTGGCTGCACGTGCATCAACAAAGGAGCAGCGCCAAGCGTGCGCCTGTGTCCCATTAGTAAAGGGCCGGCTGGCTTGTCCGTTAAAGGGTGCGGTAACCCCCAAAGTACACTCCAAAACAAATAAAAAAATATTTTCTGTGTTTGTGAATTGTGTGCGCAGTAGCCGCACGTGCATTAACAAACTAGTGCCAAGCGTGCGCCTGTGTCATAAGTAAAGGGCCGGCTGGCTTGACCGTTAAAGGGTGCTGTAACCCCCAAAGTACACTCAAAACCAAATAAAAAAATATTTTCTGTGTTTGTGAATTGTGTGCACTGTGGCTGCACGTGCATCAACAAAGGAGCAGCGCCAAGCGTGCGCCTGTGTCCCATAAGTAAAGAGCCAGCTGGCTCATTTCTTAAAGGGTGGTGTAACCCACAATGTGCACTACTCTCCAGCAAAAATAAAAAAATATTTTCTGTTTGTGTGCGCCTTAGCCGCACGTATATATCAATATAACATAAATGGAGGACCAAACTTTCTCCGATAAAAATAAAATAGGGAAAGATCAAGAACCACTTCCTCCTAGTGCTGTTGCTGCTGCTGGGAGTTGTTCATCATCCCAGAGAGGAAGCAGGAACACCACTACTTTTACTAAACAATTGACCCTCCAACAGTCCATAGCGATGAGGATGAAGTACTACAGCAGTCATCCTGAAGCAAAATGTATAACTGAGGCCTTGACTGGTATGTTGGTGTTAGACGTGCGTCCGGTATCCGCCATTAGTGCAGTGGGATTTAGACAATTGATGGAGGTAGTGTGTCCCTGGTTCCAAATCCCGTCTAGATTCCACCTGCATCCTCAAAGCAGCAGCGACAAGCGTGCGTCTGTCTGTAAAAGGGTGGTGTAACCCTCAAAGTGCTCCAAAAAATAAAAAAATATTTTTTTTATGTGTTTGTGACTTGTGTGCGATGTAGCCGCACGTGCATCAACACAGTAGAAGCACCAAGCGTGCGCCTGTGTCATAAGTCAAGGGCCGGTTTGGACATCTGGTCCGGACTGAAGGACGTGCCAACAATTTCTGACAAGTCTACTGTCACTGCATATGATACTGTCCTCAAAGCAGCAGCGACAAGCATGAGTCTGTCTGTTAAAGGGTGGTCTAACCCTCAAAGTGTGCTCCACAAACAATAAAAAAATTCTTCTTTTTTCTCTGTCTTTGTGAAATGTGTGGGCTGTAGCTGCACCTGCATCCTTAAAGCAGCAGCGACAAGCATGCGTCTGTCTGTTAAAGGGTGGTGTAACCCTCAAAGTGCGCTCCACAAACAATAAAAAAATTATTCTTTTTATTTCTGTCTTTGTGAAATGTGTGGGCTGTAGCCGCACCTGCATCCTTAAAGCAGCAGCAACAAGCGTGCGTCTGTCTGTTAAAGGGTGGTGTAACCCTCAAAGTACGCTCCACAAACAATAAAAAAATTCTTCTTTTTTTTCCTGTCTTTGTGAATTGTGTGGGCTGTAGCCGCACCTGCATCCTCAAAGCAGCAGCGACAAGCATGCGTCTGTCTGTTAAAGGATTACATCGGTGACAGCATCCAAGTAGGCATGTCAGACAGTCCGTACATGTACTGGCAGGAAAAAGAGGCAATTTGGAGGCCCCTGTACAAACTGGCTCTATTTTACCTGAGTTGCCCCCCCTCCAGTGTGCACTCCGAAAGAGTGTTTAGTGCAGCCGGGAACCTTGTCAGCACAAGGCGTAGGAGGTTGCTTCCACAAAATGTGGAGAAGATGATGTTCATAAAAATGAATTATCAACTTTTCCATGGAGACCAGCCTCCAGAACGTACAGAGGGACCTGTGGTGGTGGATTCCAGCGGGGACAAATTAATACTCTGTGAGGATGAGGATGTACACAACACTGAAGAGGGTGAGGAATCGGTGAATGAGGAGGATGAGGACGACATCTTGCCTCCGTAGAGCCAGTTTGTGCAGGGCCAGATTAATTGCCAGCTTGTTTTGTGGGGGTCCAAACGAACCAATCATTTCAGCCACAGTCGTGTGGCAGACCCTGGCGCTGAAATGATTGGTTTGTTAAAGTGTGCATGTCCTGTTTATACAACATAAGGGTGGGTGGGAGGGCCCAAGGACAATTCCATCTTGCACCTCTTTTTTTTCTTTGCATTATGTACTGTTTGGGGCCTAGTTTTTCAAACTGCCATCCTGTCTGCCACTGCAGTGTCACTCCTAGATGGGCCACATGTTTGTGCCGCCCACTCGTGTCGCTTAGCATAGTCATCCATCTACCTCGGTGCAACCTTTTGGACATAAAAACACTATTGTGAGGTGTGAGGTGTTCAGAATAAACTGGAAATGAGTTGAAATTAAGGTTTTTGAGGTTAATAATAGCATAGGAGCAGAAAAATCAACACATTCTGTGATTTTATCTGTTTTTATGCTTTTTTAAAAAAAAATACAGATCCAAAACACAAAACCCAGAACCCAAAACACGGAAGGGTGGGTTTTGGCAAAACCAATCCAGATTCAAAACACGAAGAAAGATCCAGATCCAAAACCAGAACACAAAACACGAAAAGTGGCCAGTGCACACCCCTAATATATATATATATATATATATATATATATATATATATATATATATTCCATAGACAAAAAACCTTACAGTTCACATGTCCCTTCAAGGCTTGTTAGACATGATCTGAATTTTCACATAACCTACCACTCAAACTGACTCCTTAATAGACGTGTAACCTGCGTAATACAGATATGGTATGCCATCACACCCTGTTTTTAATTGCAGCTTCTACGCTCTCACAGAGTGAGATTTCTGTCACTCACAAAGTAGTGGAGCTGCTAATTTACAGCATTGCGAGATCATTGGAATTTACACATGCAGTCTCCTGTCTCCAGTCTATGCTAATGTGTCTGCTGTGCTGTGTCTATTCTCTCCACCTTCAGTGGCTGCTGCTGTGCTGTGTCCACTCCAGTCCCTATGTCTAGTAGCTTCTGCTGTGTCTATCCACTCCCTTTGTGCAGTGGCTGATGTGCTGCTGTGTCCATCCTCTCCAGCTGCAGTGGCTTTTTCGGTGCTGTATACACTCTTGGACCCTTAGTGCTGAACACTGCTAGTGTTGGCCTAGCTAGATTTACAGTGCAGGCAGATAGCAAATCATTGTTGCAAGTTTTTTAATGTAGGAATTATTATAGTATTTTTACTAGTTTAATTGTCAATCAGTGGTGCTGCACTATGACTATGCAGGCCATACCCCACTGTGATATAAGCAGTGTGACTCCACATTTGTCATTTGTGGCTACAACCTGTGTGTGCTGTCCTCCAGTTCATTTGTTCACCTATATATAAAAGTGCTGTGTCTCTCCATGTAGTGTGAACTGAGCTGCAAATTAAAGTCTAAAAAAATATTTTCTTCTATTGTTATTTGTACTACGTCTGTGCACTGTCAACATTGTGTTTTTGTTCACATACATATAAGCGCTGTGACTGCACACAGTGTCAGCTGAGCTGTAAATTTAAAACAGTTAAAAAAATATTTATTTATATTGTTTATACTACTGTATGTCTGTGCGATGTCCCCAGTGCATTTTTGCTCACGTACATATAAGCGCTGTGACTACACACAGTGTCAGCTGAGCTGCAAATTTAAAACAGTTGAAAAAATATTTATTTATATTGTTTGTACTATTATTATTATTATTATCATTTATTTATATGGCACCACAAGTGTTCCGCAGCGCCTTACAAAGTACATGAACAAATAAGTAACTAGTGACTTACAATACAAAGCAGGTCATGGACATGTATAATAACATTGCTATATTAGCGACCTTTACACCCACATAAGCAGCCGAGTGTTAGTTGCCCTAGTGGGGAGTAAGAGCTAAATTAAATTACAATAGGGAGAAGCACAAGAGGGTAGAGGTCCCTGCTCAAAATAGCTTACATTCTTTAAGTGAGGGGCAGACAAACAGGAGTGACACAGATGGGGTAGGTGAGGAGGAAGATAGATGTAGCAGCAAGTTAGGATGAGAGCTGGAAGGTTTTAATGAAGTAGTTGGTCTTAAGAGCTCATTTGAAAGATTGTAGAGAGGTACAGAGTCGATGGGGAGAGGGAAGATGTTCCAAAGGTGAGGAGCAGCATGGGCAAAATCTTAGAGGCGGGAGTGGAAGGAAGTAATCAATTGGTATGAAAGGTGGCATGTATTAAGTGAACGAAGAGGGTGGACAGAAGAGTGAGGGGAGAGGAGATCAGAGATGTAAATGGGAGAGGAATGGGTGAGGGCTTTGTAAGTGAGTGTGAGAACCTTGAATTGGGTTCTGAAAGGGAAGGGGAGCCAGTGGAGGGCTTGTAAGAGAGGGGAGGCAGATGTAGAGCATTTGGAGAGGAAGATGAGCCAAGACGCAGTGCTGAGCACAGACTGGAGAGGAGTGAGATGGGATTTGGGGAGGCCAGATAGGAGGAGGTTACAGTAGTCCAATCTGGAGATGACCAGTGAATGTGTGTGGGTTTTGGTGGCATCCTGGGTGAGAAAGGGTCTGATCTTGGAAATATTCTTGAGATGGAAACGACAGGACTGCGAGAGGTTCTGAATATGTGGTTTGAAGGAGAGGGAAGAGTCCAGGATGACTCCATGACAATGCACTCTGGGACTAGATGAGATAGTTATGCCAACTATTGATAAAGCAATAGTGGGACATGATGTTATGTGGGAGGGTGGGAAGACGATCAGCTCAGTCTTAGACATATTAAGTTTGAGAAATCGCTGGGACATCCAGGAAGAGATAGCAGAGAGACAATTAGAGATATGAGTCAGTAGAGAGGGGGAAAAATCAGGTGAGTAAAGGTAGATCTGAGTATCATCAGCATAGAGCTGATAATGGAGGTCAAAAGAGTGGATGAGTTTACCTAGAGAGGACGTATAGAGAAAGAATAGGAGAGGTCCAAGAACAGAACCTTGGGGAATACCTACAGTAAGAGGCTGTGGTGGGGAGGAGTTGTCATGAGAGGAAACAGAGAAGGAGCAGTCAGAGAGGTATATGGGAAAGATTTCTGGACTGTACACCCTGAATATATATATATAATGGGAGGTGCTACCTGATGAGACAAATTGCAGGCACAAAAACACAAATCTCAGGTGCACAATTCCAAATTATTAATAATATATAAATGCAATAACATTTTGCAATCAATAGAGGTTTCTAGCATAATCTTGGCCAAGGTTATGGGCCTACCCACCATATCCAGGTAACCTCTGTAGGGTAGGTCCCTAACATAATACAATTCAAAGCCAGAGCGCAGGACACCCCCAAACTAGCCCAGCTAACCTGCCCCAGGGCACCGCTATAGTAAGAAAAGTGCAGTGTGAAAGAGGTAGTTAGGAGCAGCTACTGCTCCTAGCTACTGGTCCAAGAACAGAACCTACTGTAAGAGGCTGTGGTGGGGAGGAGTTGTCATGAGAGGAAACAGAGAAGGAGCGGTCAGAGAGGTAAGAGGACAGCCAGGAGAGAGCAGTGTTACATAGACCAAGGGAGTGAAGGATATGCAGCAGTAGAGGGTGGTCCAGAGTGTCAAAAGCAGCAGAGAGGTCAAGGAGAATGAGCAAGAAGAAGTGGTCCTTTGATTTGGCAGCAAGGAGGTCATTGCTGACTTTTGGGAAGTTTCAGTGGAGTGGAGCTAACAGAAACCAAACTGAAAAGGGTCAAGGAGGGAGTGGGAGGATAGAAATGTGGTGAGGCAGTTGTAGATAAATACGTTCAAGGAGTTTGGAGGCAAAAGGGAGGAGAGAGATTGGTCGGTAGTTTGAGAGGGTGTTAAGATCAAGGGCCCTGATTCAGAGCCGGACGCAAGTGGCTGCTCGTTCGCTCCGAGCGATGTTTGCCCAACTGCGCATGCGTACGGATCGTTATACGCATGCGCGAACCACTCAGTGCGGCCGAAATTCATGTGCTCGCAAAATAGCGAATGCCTGATAATTTGAGTGACAGAAAGAGACGTATGTGGGTGGTAACAGGGGAAGGTCGTTGAAAATGGGGAGTGGAGATCCGATCGCAGGCGTGCTTCAAGGTCAAAATGAGCGTTTTATGGGTGTGCATATTTAAAACAGCAGAGTCATTGACCACGTCACTGGGTTCTTTTATAGCCAGAACTGCTCGCAAAATTGTGGTAGCAAAAACCAACCACAAGAATAGCGAGCAGTTCATACCCTGGTCGATGTACTCGATTAATCTAATAAATAGCGGACATGACGTAGGATGCGAGCGGCCAGGGGGCGTATTTTTCAAAAAAACGAACGCAAGTTTTGTTCCCTCGTTCAGACCTAGAGGCGTGAACAGACCGCAAACAGCGAACGGTTCATTTGAATAGCCACCCCTTGTTTTAGAACGAACGACCGCAAATAGCGAGTGGCTCTGAATCAGGGCCAAGGTTAGGTTTTTTAAGAATGGGGGAGACAAGGGCATGCTTGAATGCAGAAGGAACAGTGCCAGAAGAGATGGAGAGATTAAGGAGGTGGGCAAGATGGGAGCAGGCAGAAGAAGAGAGGTAGTGGAGGAGGCGGGAGGGTATAGGATCGAGGGGAGAGGTGGAAGGGGGGGGAGGACTGGATAAGGGCCTTAACTTCCTCTCCAGTCACAGGGGAGATGGATGTCAGAGTCAGTAAAATGGATGGGGAGGGGAGATGAAGGGAAAAGAGGAGGTGGAGAGCTGGGGGACTGGTTGGATATGATGTCCTAACATATGGAATCAATTTTAGATTTAAAATAGGTAGCAAAGTCAGTGGCAGAGAGCAAGGAAGGGGAGACGAGGAGGGGGTGGGCAGAGGAGGGAGTTGAAGGTGGAAAAGAGACACTGGGGATTTGAGGACTGGGAGGAGATGAGATTCTTGAAATATAACTGTTTAGAGAGGGAAATGGCAGCACTGTAGGATGACAGCATGAATTTGAAATGTAGAAAATCTGCCTGAGAGTGTGATCTTCTCCACTGTCGCTCAGTGGTTTGTGAACATTTTTGCAGGTATCTGGTGCATTTGGAATGCCAGGGTTGAGGTGTGATTGCCGGAGCAATAGAGTCAAAAGCAGAAGTAAGGGAGGCATTGTATAGGGAAGCAGCTTGTTTAGTGCAGGAGAAAGAGAGTGTAGGGGAGAGAAGAGAGTCAAGTAGGGAAGAAAAGAAGCAGTGTCGATAGTTTCAATGTTACGCTTAGTGATGGTGGCTCTGGGAGGTAGAGGAGGGGAAGGAGAGAGGGATAGATTAAAAGAGAGAAGTTGATGGTCAGAGAGGTAGAATGGGGAATTGGAGTAGACAGAAATATCACAACGGTGAGTGAATACCAGATCGAGCAAATGCCCACTTGCATGGGAGGGTGAGGAGGTCCTTCGGGAGAGACCAAATGAGGAAGTGAGGGTGAGTAGTTTGGAGGCAGCAGATTCTTGGGGATATCAATTGGAATATTGAAGTCACCTAGGATAATAGAGGGAAGGTCTGAGGAGAGAAAATGAGTGAGCCAGGAAGCAAAGTTGTCAAGGAACTTGCAGGGAGGGCTGGGGGGATGGTAGATGACAGTTATTCTGAGGTGTACTGGTTGGAAGAGGCGTATAGCATGAACTTCAAATGTGGAGACTGTAAGGGATTGTTCTGAGGGTATAAGAAGGTATGAGTAACCAGGGGATAGAAGGACCCCAACACCACCCCCATGGCGACCCCCATGCCTGGGGGTGTTGAAGAAAATGAGGCCCATAGGAGAGAGCTGCAGCAGAAGTGGTGTCAGAGGGTAAAATCCAAGTTTCAGTAATGGCATGGAGATTCAGGGAGTTGGAGATGAAAAGGTCATGGGTGGGGGCCAGTTTGTTACAGACTAATCTGGCATTCCAGAGGGCACAGGATAGATTGACAGAGTTGATAGGAGAAATGTGAATGAGATTGTCAGGGTTGCTATAGCGTGGAGTTGAGATTACTTTGGGAGACCGAGGTGAATGGAGTGTAGGGATCATTCGGGCTCCTGTGCTAGCGGGGGAACCTGTAGGATGTGGGCAGGGAGGGAAATTAAAGAGATGTGGATGGAGGTGGGGTAAAGTGACAGGGAGTGAAGTGAGGGAGGAGTGATTAGCAGTGGGGTAGTAGGATCCTTGGGGGGTATAAGATAAAGAAACTGGAGTAATGGGGGAAGAGGGGAAGGAAGACAGAGAGAGAAGGGGAGATAGGAGGGGATTGAGGAGACCGGGGGAAAAGGATAGAGGTGGAATCAGAGGGTAGAACAAAAGATTAGTTATAAACTGAGTGAAGGGAGGAGTTGAAGACAACATGGTCATGGTAAGGATGAGGTATAGTGTCAGCACGACAAAAATATATTATAGAGTTTAGAAAAAGTGGAGATTTGATGGGAGAAGAAATTGAATATTCGAGTAAACAGTGGTAGTAGCTAGATGATGTAAGGCAAAAGAGCCAAGGTAGAAATACATTATTAGAGAGGTAAGCTGACATTAACAGTGCTCATAAAGATTATCTGTTAAGCAAAGAGGCAGCACAAATAGTAGAAAGTGATGCAGAAAGTTTTTGTAGCAACCAGAGGGCCTGATTCAGAACCAGACGCTATTTGCGGACGGTCGTTCTAAAAAAGGGTCCGGATATTTAAATTAAGTGCTCAATCTTTGCGGTTTGTTGATGCCTCTATGTCTGAGTGAGGGTCCGAAAAATGCGCTCGCTATTTTGTAAAGACGCCCCTTTGCCGTTCGCATCACACGTCATCTCCGGTATTTATTAGATTAATCGGGAACATCGAAGGGCATCTGAACTGCTCGCAGTGCTTGTGGTAGGATTTTCTTCCCGCTATCACTGCGAGCAGTTCAGGCTAAAAGACAACCAAGTGACGTGGTCGATGACTCTCCTTTACTAATTATGCACTCCCATTAAACGCCCTATTGACCGTTAGCCATGCCTGCGTTCGGATCTCCACTCCCCCATTTTCAAGCACCTTCCCCTGTTACCACCCACAAAAGGAACATTCTGTCAATCAAATTAGCAGCCCCTCGCTGTTCTACGAGCACACAACTTCCAACCGCAATGACTGTTTTGCGCATGCGCATTACGACCCATACGCAAGCGCAGTTGTGCGAAAATTGCTCAGAGCAAACGAGCGGCCGCTTACGAGCGGGTCTGAATCAGGCCCAAAGTCCAGTGTTGAAGGTCCAGGCTATGCAGTCAGCAGGCTCATGTAGCAGTGAGAATGTGGATTCATCTTTGCTGATGTTAGTTTCTTCAAATCTAGATTAGGTTGTTAGAAGTGTAGATAGGTTGTTTCTCTTCCGTTTCAACGCCGGTCTAACACCAGTATTAATCTTAAATTGCACTTTTGATTTCTGCACTTCTGATATAGGCAACTTCCAGCCAGGCTATTCCAGCCTACTAATGACCAATATGTAGGAAACCTGGCATGTTAATTTACAGATTGCTTACAAGCCCAGCACCCTCCCACTAATATGGCTTGCAATAAATTGAGTAAAACAAACAGACTACTGTATGTCTGTCTGCTGTCCCCAGTGCATTTTTGTTCACATACATATAAGTGCTGTGACTGCACGCAGCGTCAATGGAGCTGAGAATTTAAAAAAGTTAAAAAAAACAATTATATTGCTTGTACTACATCTGAGCATTTTCCCCCAGTGCATTTTTGTTCACATACATATAAGTGCTGTAACTTCATGCACAGAGGACCTGATTCAGAGCCGGACGCTATTTGCGGATGCTCGTTCATAAAAAGGGGCTGGCTATTTAAATTAAGCGCTCGCTCTTTGCGGTCTGTTGACGCCTCTATGTCTGAACGAGCGAACGAAACATGCGCTCACTATTTAGGAAAAAAACGCCCCCTGGCCGCTCGTATCCTACGTCATCTCCGCTATTTATTTGATTAATCGAGTACATCGAAAGGCATATGAACTGCTCGCAGTGCTTGTGGTTGGATTTTCCTACCGCAATCATGCGAGCAGATCAGGCTAAAAGATAACCAAGTTGGTCAATGACGCTGCTTTGTTAATTATGCACTCCCATTAAATGCCCGTTTTGACCATTTGGCACACCTGCGTTCGGATCTCCACTCCCTGTTTTCAAGCACCTTCCCCTGTTACCACCCACAAACGCCTCATTCTGTCACTCAAATTAGCAGGCATTCGCTATTTTGCGAGCACACGATTTTCGACCACACTGACTGGTACGCGCATGCGTACTAAAACCCATACGCATGCTCAGATGTGTGAACATCGCTCAGAGTGAACGAGTGGCCACTTCCGAGCGGCTCTGAATCAGGCCAAGAGGGCCTAATTCAGACCTGCTCGCGAGCGCTGACCGCTCGCAAGAGGGTCGATGTTGCCCAAATGCGCATGTGCACGACGGAGGCGGCTCCGTCGTGCGCATGCGTGAGACCCGAATAACGACAGCCAAGCCATCATTATGGGTCTCGCACCAAAGGGGGCATGCTGTCGATGGTGATTGACAGCCCGCCCCCTTTGGTGGGCGTGCCGGGGGCATGGCTGCCAAGACGGAGGCGTTCCCATGGGAACGCCTACCGTCTGGGGCCGGCCTCACTGACATCACTAGTGATGTCAGTGGGAGTGCTTTTGGCTCTGATAGAGCCAAAAGCACTCCCGGGCTTGCAGCAGCGAGACCCTACCGCAGGGTCTCGTCGCAAGCCAGATGGTCTTGACCATTGCGACCATCATTTTGGCCGCTCGCTATAGCTGTGGGTGGTCACCCACAGCTATGCAAGCGGCCAGGATCCCGCTCCAAAAAGGAGCAGGGACGGCCTTGATTCAGAGCGAGAGCTCTGTCAGAGCGTCCGGCTCTGAATCAGGGCCAGAGTCAGCTGAGAATGAAAAAAAGTTGAAAAAAAATATTTTCCTCTATTGCTTACACTATGGGCCTGATTCAGCAAGGAATGCACGCTAGAAGATGCAAGCACCTGGCCACTGTGAGAATATGCTAATCAATGCATAAGCACGGAGACTGTAGCACAAGATGCAGATGCCCAGCCCCACATTAAGCCGCCCATCTCCCTTTTCTCACAGCCTGATCAGTACCCAAGATACAATAAACATCGATAACATCGAGAACCATTGGACCCATATGCACAATAGTGGTTGACCTGACCTGCCGCTGGATTTTGGCTGCACTGCCTTAATTATGCACCTTCACCCAGGAGATATCCCCATTATCTCTCTCCTCAGTGATCAAGAGATCTAATTTCTTTCTCATGTTATGGTAGGTATTCCGCTTTACAAAATTTTTCCTGGCTGTGAACCTTCAGAAGACTTATGGAGCCAGCTGCTAGGCTGTCTGTTTGCATTGTGACACTGACTGTGGTAAGTACTTCTATACAGATGTGTAATTGTAAATAAATATGTGTGCCTATGGATATGAGTGTATGTATACATATATGTATATTATGTATATTTGGTATCTGTATATGAGTGTATGTGTCTGTATATATTAGGGATGTGCACCGACCGACGTGTTTTGTTTTTGTTTTTGGTTTTGGATCTTTATCTCCTTCATGTTTTGGATCTGGTTCTGGTTTTGCAAAACCACCCTTGCGTGTTTTGGTTTTGGTTTTGGATTTGGATCTTTTTATCCAAAAAATGATAAAAACAGGTAAAACCACATAATTTGGGCCTGTTTTTGTTCCTACAGTGTTATTAACCTTAATAGTATTTATTCCCAGTCATTTGCAGTCAATTTTGACCACCTCACAGCTCACAATATTAATTTTTTCATCTAGGTTAGGCCTTGGGCCAAAATGCTACATCCAGCTAGCTGGCTGACTAAACTAAGCAACAGCAGTGGGCGGCACTAACATGTGGCCATTTTTTAAAAATGAAAGGGGCATACAGGAGATGCTGAGTGTGGCCATTACAATTTCTTGACATTCATAAACAATCAAATTCAAAATGTCAGGCAGCAATGCCCCAAACAGCACATAATGCAGAGAAAAGAGGTGCAGTATGGAATAGTCCTTGGGCCCTCCCACCCACCCTTATGCTGTATATGAAACTGGACATTCACAGTTTAACAAACCAGTCATTTCAGCAACAGGGACTGCCAATTGTGGCTGAAATTATTGGTTTGTTTGGACCCCCATAAAAGAAGCTGCCAATGTGCATTGGACATGGAAATGATCCCATACACAAATCTTTACATTAAAACATCAGATGTCATTGTCATCCTCATCATCCCCAGTGTGTATATCCTCTTCTTCACACAATATTTCCCCACTGGAATCCACCGTAGGTGCCTCTGTATTATTTTAATGTAATTGTTGGTAGAGCTCTTCCTCATGGAATTTGTAATTCATTTTAATGAACAACATCTTTTCCACATTTTGAGGAAGTAACCTCCTATGCTGATCACTGACAAGGTTGCCAGCTGCACTGAAAACTCTTTCAGAGTACACACTGGAGGGTGGGCAATTTAAGTAATGCAAAGCCAATTTGTGTATGGGCCTCCAAATTTCCTTTTTTTCCTGACAGTACTGAAAGGGACTGTCTGACATGCCTATTTGGATGTTATTATTAGTAAAATAGTCATCCACCATTCTGAGAATGGTGATCGTATCAGACATAGTCACGGTAGACATGTCACTATTAGTAGGAAGTTCTCTTAGGCCCGACCAGATGTAATTTTTTGGTGACTGATCTGCATGACCAGCAGGGATTCTGTAGGAAAAATTTAGTTTTTTCCTGGCAGCCGCAGAAACTGAAGGAGATGATGGTGTGTCACGTGTCGCTTCAGCTAACAATTTTCTTTGTATCTTTTCACATTTATGTCTGAAAAAAAGACACAATGTATGACTTAAACCTAGCATCAAGTATGGTCGCCAAAATATATTGATCTGATTTCAAGAAATTGACGATCCTTGGATCCGGGCAAAGCAAAACAAGGGCTTGATCCACCAGTCCGACAAACTTAGCGGTAGCACTCTGTTTCAGCTCCTCCTTCAGCTTCTCCAGCTGTTTTTGCAAACGTCTGATGAGTGGAATGACCTAACTCAAGATGGCAGTGTCTGAACTAACTCCACGTGTGGCAAGTTCAAAGGGTTTGAGAACCTTGCACAACATGGAAATCATTCTTCACTGCACTTGAGTAAGGTGCATTCCCGCTCCATAGCCTATGTCATAGTCCATGTTATAGGCCTGGATGGCCTTTTGCTGTTCCTCCATCCACTGAAGCATATAGAGGGTGGAATTCCACCGAGTTACTACCTCTTGCTTCAGCTGATGGAAGGGCAAATTTAACAGTACCTTCTGGTCATGCAATCTTCGACAAGCAGTCGCCGAATGTCTAAAATGTCCGGATATTTTGCAGGCCACCGAAAGCATCTCCTGCACGACCGTGTCACTTTTTAAAAAATGTTGCACCACCAAGTTCATTGTGTGAGCAAAACATGGGACATGTTGGAATTCGCCCAGATGTAATGCTCTCACAATATTGCTGGCATTGTAAGAAATCACAAATCCCGAGGAAAGTCCAAGTGGGGTAAGCCATTTTGCAATGATTTTCCTGAGTTTTTCTAAGAGGTTCTCAGCGGTATGCCTCTTATGAAACCAGTTATACAAACAGTAGCCTGCCTCTGAATCAGCTGGCATTTGGTAAATGCTGCTGCTGTTGCTGTTGTAGGCAATACACCTACTCAGTGGGCTGTCATAGTCATGTAATCTTTAGTTTGCCCTGTCCCACTTGTCCACATATCAATGGTCAAGTGGACAGTGGGTACAATGGCATTTTGTAGTACATTAATATGTTTTTCTTTAATGTCCTTGTACAGACTGGGAGTTGCTATTCTTGTGAAGTGGAATATAGAAGGGATCTGGTAGCGGGGACACAGGACTCTCTAAATCCCACTGCATTAATGGAGGATACTGGATGCATATCTAATACCAGCATAGTTGTTATGGTGTCAATAATATGCTGTGCAACTGGGTGACTGCTGTAGTACTTGTTTGCCCTTGCAAAGGATTGTTTGACAGTTAATTGTTTGGTTACAGTACTACAAGCAGTCTTCCTCCTGGTCCCCTTCTGGAATGAAGATTCACTCACAACAACAGCAGCAGCAGCAACAGGCATAGTCATCAAAGATCCTTCTTAGGAATCACGCATATGAAAGGAGTCAATCATGCTTAAAATATTGGATGCAGCAGGACTACTTCCAATAATTAATGAGGATGTTGATGATGCAGGTGTTGGTGATGGAGATCGAAGGTGCTTGGATACCACAGAGAGGGAGCAGGTAGGTGACACTGCACTGATTGTTACATTTTTAGTTTTGGAACTTGGCGGCATACACTTTGGAATTTGAAGAATGCGCTCCAAGTGACGTAATAAGGAGGAGGTTCCTAGATGGTTAAGGTCCTTACCTCTACTCACTCTTGCTTGGCATTGGTTACAGATGGCTTGACAACTGTTGTCCGGATTTGGGTGGAAACAATTCCACACGTGAGAACTGGATTTTTTTGTCTTTTCCCCAGAATGACAAAATGGGCTTTTTCATACTATGGGCAAAAACTATTGCCTGACTTACATAAATGACATCCTTGACATCAACATCCTCATCATCCTTAGCAGCAACTACCAAAATATCCTCCTCATCCTCCATGTGCAATTCCATAGAAGCATCCTCATTGACTATGTCAGCAATATGTTGACTGCCCTTCCACACATTTACAGAGGGCACACAAATGTTGGAAGGAGGATCCTAAAGTACACTATTTGAAAGGTCTGGCTCACACATGGCAACCATGGACACACTTGCACTCTCCATGGGGATTTGTGGTTTTGATTTCTCGGAGCACACGGTTGGTTCTTCTGAAGCTGTCTTACTCGTCTTCTTCTTAACAACTTTCATTTTTTTTATAGTACCACCACTACTGCAACAAGCAGAAAGGCTATCATCACTAGAACCACCAGTCATAAATAAAGGCCAGGGCCTTATCCTTTCCTTGCCACTTCGTGTAGTGAATGGCATATTGCCTATTTTTTGTTTATCTAAAGCCAACTTAGCTTTAGATTTTTTTTTCTTTAATTCAGCAAAAGAAGTTGCTTTTCCATGTCCATAGCCTGACTTAAGCCCTGGGGCATCGGCCTACATAAAGGACGAGGACGTTGACGGCCTTGCATCATCATGATTGCTGCCGGCAGCTACAATAAGTGGTTCTTGCTCTCCTGTCATGAGCTTCCCCTCCATATTCACTGCGTTCTTGCAGCAGTGTCAACAAGCAAGCAACAATAGTGTAGCCAAGTTGCGGCTAACGCACACATAAAAAAAAAATACAGTTAGTATTATTATTATTTTTTTGTCCAGAACTTTGGGCCCAGAGCACCCCTGACTGAGGCAGCAGCAATTGATAACGCAGGCAGCACTAAGTTGCTGTCTGATAATAAGTGCGGCTAACACACATGCACACACAGAAAAAAAATACAATTATTTGTTTTATTTATTTTGTCCAGAACTTTGGGCCCGAAGCTCTGACCGAGGCAGCAGTGATTGATGAGACAGGCAGCACTAGGTTGATGTCTGATATTAAGTGCGGCCAACGCACACACAGAAAATAAATACAATTATTTTATTTATTTTTACAGGCAGCACACTACCAGCCCAGATGGACATAGCACAGCAGCCCAGATGGTCACAGCAGACAGCAATAGCCCAGATGGACACAGCAGACAGCACCAGCCCAGATGGACAGAGCAAACAGCACCAGCCCTACACTACCCAACCTCCCTGTTAACTCTCCACAGCTGGAGTGAAATGGCACCACCACAGGGACTCCTTATATATCAGAGATGAAAGCTTTTGTCTCTGAGGTTTTGCCTCGGTTTGAGATCCGGGGCCGGCGGGGCACCCAAATGCACGTTTGGTTCCCGCCCCAGATTGCTAAGTTTGGGTGGGTTTGGTTCTCTGAGATCTGAACCCGCTCATCTCTAATTTTAAAATTACTGTTATTCAATCTTCAAGACTTCCTGTAGAATATAAATTTACACAGTAATAATATTATACAGTACAGTATTACCCACCAAAGTACAATACTCTACCTTTTTTTAGGATGACTGAAGACAAATGTTGATCCTTCTTCACATCACCGCACCTTCAAGTCTCAAGTCGTGTTTGTTGATTGATGATCTCGACTTGGTGGCTGTGTGACTGTCCTCCATGCATGTTTCCTTGGCATGCGCAGTACCCCATTCAATGTGTCCTTTATCCAGTTCAGTTCCTCTTTTCCAATCCTGTATCTTGTCTGACATCTTGAGATGATATCTTCTTTTAAATTGTTGGGGATTGGTACTTTCTTTCAACTGACATCAAAGTTCACATGCTTGGTCCAATTGCAGTAAAGGTCGTATTGTACATGTTCTTGAAATATTGCTTGGGCATATCGATGCATCTCACCATTGCCAGCTCTGTAAAGTTCATTGTCCTTCTCTGTGCTGATTACAGCCAGTGGTATATCTGGAAAGGGTGTTCCAAATAGTCTGTGGTGCTGGGGTGCTAGACATGACAGGCGTTCCTGGTGAAAGTACAGGTAAGCTTGCATTGTTGATTCTCATTGCTTCAGTTGACCATTAGAGCTGGTGATACGATGCAACTGGTGTACTTTCCAATTGAGGCAAGCTGGATGATGGCACTGGTGTAATGTCCAAGTATTGGGATGCCACTATAGTGTCCATGTCTAGCAAATGGAATGATGGGTCAGTCTCCAAGTTGTAATCCTCAGGGTCATTGTGATCCTCAGGGTCAATTTCATCAGGCGTGACCATTTCCAGATCATACTGTACTGCCTGGTTATGTTTGTTCCTGGTACGCTGGGCAACAGCCTCTTGCCATTCTTCTTTAATTTGCTGGATGGCTTCTTTTATTGCTTCTGCAATGATGTCCTTCAGCCCTTCTTTCAAAGTGTCAATTTTTGCCTCCAGATGACACACTTTCTCCACGAGGTCTCTCACCATCTGAGTACAGCTACATGTGCATGCATTCTGTTCTTCAAATGATAGTTTTTGACAGGTTGGTGAATGGGATGCATCTTGCACGGGTGTACAAACCAGAGGCTTCAAGGTGTCCAGTTCTTCATTCAGTGGAGTTGGTGCATCAATCACTGATCTTTCCTCCTGGGTCTCCATGTTTATTGGTTGATCCTCGTTCATTGGTCCATTATCTCCTTCATCCTTTTATCATGTTGACAGGTACATTTTCCTTCCCTGCTTTCTTCTTGGAACGTTTTGTTGTAGACTGTTGTGGCACTACTGCACTCAGCCTCTTGCTCAGTGGAAGTGGGCAAGATGAGGCACCGATGTAAAAACCTCTACTCTTCACCATTTTCACCGTTCAGTGCACTCTGAAATACACAAGTATATAGACACTGTAAATACAATATTAAGCAAAATAGTGGAAATATAATTTTTTTCACATTACAGAACTGTAAGCAATTAGAGTACAGTACTCATACTATATGTATTGTACTTTCAAATACAGTATGTGCTGCTACTCTATACAACTACAGTAATAGCCCTTTCACACAGAAAAGCAAATTAGCGGGTAAAGCACTTACTGTACCTGGTACAGTAATTTGTTGATGAACACAGATTTTTACTGTGTGAAAGGTTCACTTTGACCTTATGTTTTACCAGGGTCGGAGACCTGGTAATTTCAACCTGGGTTGAACCTTTCACACAGAATAAATTATTGTGTCAATCTGAAAATCACTGGGTAAAAGTGCTACTGTATGCCCAGTAATTTGATTGTCTGTGCAAAAAGGGGGTACAAAGTGGGACCATCAAATAAACCTGTGCTTCAAATGCAGGATAAAACAGGGTTTTTTGCTATTTTCTGTGTGAAAGGGGCAGGGCTATTTTTCATCAATAACTCAGTTCCTGTACCAATCATTAACTACTCTATGAAAGGAAAAAAATTACTTTCAATAAGATATTTAGGGGTATTCAATATGGGAGCGAAAACATCGTTTTTGCGTTAATATCGCACCTATGACATCATTATTGCAGGTTTTAGTTTTACACCGTATTCAATTTCAAAGACTTTTCGCAGGTTAGAAAAGTCTTTGAAAAAAAACGGGGATAACTTTTCACCACTGAATAGGTGGCGAAAAAAAAGTGCAGAATTGGAGTTTAGGGGTGCAGGCTAAAAAAAAAAGACTGCACCTTTCAGAATGACCCCTTGAAACGATCTGTGTCAAAAAATAAAAATAAAAAAACCGGGACACCCCAAAAAAAGCACTTTGAATTTGGGGGCAAAAAAAAAAATGTTGGGGAACAAAGTTAAAAACTAGCGAACTTGACTCTGGGGGGGTCCCCAAGTATGCCCCAGGTGTTTTTTTCATTGCAGCTCCTTGCGCAAGTGGGTTTTTCATGATTTTTTCAAGTCTCTTTAGCAACTTTAAAATATGCTGACCCCCATTTTCAAGTACCCCAAATTTGCTGGGCATAGTTATTTTTCCCCCCCAAAAAATCTAAATGCTCTTCTACACCACTTTCTTCAAAGTCGCATTTATGCACTTGCGCGGCTATTAGAAACCCTGACTTCCTTCAGGAGTTAAAAATGGGGGTACCCATAGTGATCCCCCATGTCTAGACATCATTAGGGGGATCCCAGGCATATTTCCCGAAAATTCCCGTTTTTGTTAACCTGTAAAAAAAATTAGTAAAAATGTAGAAAAAAAATGACATAAGGTCCCCCCGCCAAAAGCAAAACCAGCCCCAGGCTTGCCAGCCAGTGGTGGTTTCTAAAAATACGGGGAACAAAATGTGTAGGGTTCCACCGTATTTTAGAAACCAACACCAGGCTGCAGGGACTAGTGCTGGTTTTAAATATAGGGGGCAAAAATGACGTGGGGTACCCCTTAGATTTAAGACCAGCACCAGACCCAACTGACCAGGGTGTAATGCCACAGCCAGGAGACCCAATCACCGAGGCTCCAGGTCCAAAGCATTACACCCCAAGTCAGTCAGCACAAGCCGGTGATCTCGGGGGAGTCGGGGACCCCCCCATAAATGGTCCCCCCTCTCCCGAGCACCACAGGCTTATGCTGAAGCCTGGGGCTCATTCCCATACCCCTGGAGCGGTGGGTATGGGGGTAATAGGGGGGCCAAATAATGCGGGTGTTTTTTTCATTGGGCAAAGTAGCTGCAGGTGCATTTTTGCAGAATTTTTAAAAAGTACCCATTTTCATGTACCCCAAATTTGATGAGACCACTTAAAAAAAATGAAAAAAAAAAAAACTAAGTGCTCTTCTGCATCACTTCTCCAATGTCGGGAAAAAAAATACCTGCACAGCTATTTAAAAATCCCAACTTTCTTCTGCAGGCAAAAACGGGGGTACCCATAGTGATCCCCGAGGTCTGGACATCTTTAGGGGGCTCCTACAATTAATTCCTGAAAGTTCAAGTTTTTTTTCGCCGATCCAAGTATTCCCGGGTCCCGTTTTCGCCGATTTCAAATTGAATACGGGGATACGCGGGAGCGCGAGCGATACTTTTTTGCTGGCAAAACCTCCGATGTGCGGCGAAAACCTCGCTGGTGAGGTTAACGTTTCATATTGAATACCCCTCTATAAGTCTTAGTTTAAAAGCTGTTTTGAGTGCCTTTTTTCTACAGTAAATATTTATTCAATAAAAGTGTATATATATATATATATATATATATATATATATATATATTGTGATAGGATCACTGGTAAAGTGGTCTGTGGCAGGTACATTTGTCCCAGATTCCTGTCTTTTGTGTTTTAAACCCCCAGGAGAAAGTCTGCAGTGTAGCAGGCTTGAGTTTCGGCTTTTTGAAAAGCCGGTTTGGGACCTGGGGGTTGTGGGTGAGAGGAGAGGGAGGGCTCCACCCACGGCCACTCCAGGTTTTGGTTCTCGCAGCCTGGTAACAGGCTTGTTAGTTTTTCACCTGAGAGTGGCCAATATAAGCCTAGTGTGTTTAGGGCTGATTGTCTCACCTGGGAGAGCAGACAGGGCGTTTGCTCAGAGACACTTGGATACCTAACTGTGAGTGTTGTGCTGTGCTTTTGTTGCTGGCGAGGGCATTAGGCCCTGCCAGGTTCTGGTAGTGAGGGAACTACCTGTGAAGTTAGTGCCCCGTCAGGGCTAGGATTTATATTTATGTTTTCTTTATGTTTCTGACATTGTACAATAAAGACTGGCACCGACCAGCTTGTACTTGCATCCAGACTGGTGTGCTGCTTCCCTGCTGCTGTGTGTGTGTGTAAGGAAGGAGTCCTCTACCCTGGAGAGGGACCCCCTAACCTAACTGTGTCACAATATGGTGGAGAATGCGGGCACCCACACACACTGAAGTTGCAGCAAGAGGAAAACTTTCCGTTTAAAAATTAAAGGGACAGACACCCAATTTGTGAGTGTGGAAATAACGCTGTGTCCTTGGAGTCCCATAGAGGAGGCGTCAGCCCATGCTCAGAGAGGCAAGGTTCAGCTTCCAACCTACACCCCAGGACAAAATGGAGGACATTATTAAAGCCCTGCTCCAAGCTACAGCAGCTCAGCAGGAATCTACCAGAGCTCAGCAGGAATCTACCAGGGCTCTGCAGGAATCCACCAGGGTGCAACTGTCGGCCTTGGAGACAGCCCAGGGGCAACAACAGGTTGCCATCGAGGAAACCCGCCGGGCCTTAGCAGAAAACAGCCAGGCCATAAAAAAGGTGGTACAGCACCTGATCGCCCGGCCCAGAGATGTTGGTACTGGTCCTCCCACCACCACACTCCATACGAGCCAGTCACTTCCTCCAGAAGATGACTTCGGGCGATGATGTGGAGGCCTATCTCACCGCATTTGAAAGAACGGCCGAAAGGGAGAGTTGGCCCAAGGAGCAGTGGGCAAGTCTGGTGGCACCTTTTTTGTCTGGGGAGCCACAAAAGGCCTATTTTGACTTATGCCTGGCTGATGCCAAGGACTATAAAAAACAAAAACAGGAGATCCTAACTCGCTTGGGAGTCACCACCTTTGTTCGTGCCCAACGGGTCCACCGCTGGGAGTTCCATATGGACAAGCCTCCACATTCACAGATGCATGACCTCATCCATCTGTCCTCAAAATGGCTACAGCCCGAGACGCTGACGGGACCACAGATCGTGGAAAGGGTCGTGATGGACCGGTACCTGCGATCATTACCTGCGACTCTGCGCAAGTGGGTGAGCCATGCTTTCCCTAAGTCCGCGGACCAGTTGGTCGAGCTGGTGGAGAGGGCTGAGGAGCTGATGAGTATGCCCCACCAAGCCCTGATGGCGCACCAGCGAACTCCCACAGACACTGGTAAGACTGTTCCAGGGGAGAAGGGTACTGGGCGGTGGAATGTACCTAAGACTGAGGGTGTAGAACCTGGAGACAGGCCTGCCAGGCCAGGAAGGTTCTTGCCCCGTAAACGACTAGACATTAATATGACTCAGTGTTTCCGATGTGGTGGCTTCGGCCATATTGCCGCTAATTGTTCACTTACAACTGAACCTATGCAATGTGATACTGCTCATGTCTACCGCAGGGGGTCTTTCTTTGCACAGATAGCCTGTACGGCTGACAGGCAGGCTGTGTCTGATAAGCACATGTGTGTACTCACTGTAGATGGCAACCGAGTAGAGGCACTGTTAGACTCTGGTAGCTTGGTGACACTTATAAAAGCTGAGCTGGTGAACCCCTTGCGGCATGAGGGGAAAACTGTTGGTGTGACCTGCATACATGGGGATACTCGATATTATGTTACTGCTGAGGTGAACATCGAGTTCTGCTATAGTTTCTGTAGGTTTGGTACATGGTCTGATGTACGATGCAATATTGGGGAGAGACTTTGCTCACTTCTGGAAGTTGTGGGAAAGCCGTTTTGTTCCAGAGGTGAACAACCCCGATCCATTTGAGAAGGTTGTCGATGTAGTGGAGGAGGGAGTTTCTTCTGAGTCAGAGTTATTCCCTTTTTCTACTATGATTGGCGAACTAGAGAATGCGGAGCGTGACGGTGGCCCGCCAACTGATGTGCCTCCCATTGAGGTGGGAAGTGTTGTTGGGCCAGGTGATCGTCTGCCTGATTTAGAGGTCAGAAGAGAAGTCTTTGCCGTGGAGCAGTTGAATGACCCTACTTTGGTAAAAGCCAGGGAGAATGTAAAAGTAGTTGATGGTAAACCCGTAGACCCTGATAGTTCTTTGTCCTATCCCCACATGGCAATGTGGCAGGATTTGTTATATCAGGTGACTAAGAAGGGGGAAGATGTTGTGGAACAACTAATAGTTCCCATAGCCTACAGAAGAACAGTGTTGGATCTGGCCCATGGTCATATAACGGCAGGCCATCTAGGGGTAGAGAAAACCACTGAGCGAATAATGCAGAGGTTTTTCTGGCCCGGGCTTCATAAAGAGGTATCTGACATTTGCGCATCCTGCCCTGAGTGTCAGTATCATGCTCCCAGGCCACATTTTAAGGGTCCACTAGTTCCATTGCCTATCATAGAGGTGCCGTTTGAAAGAATAGCGATGGATTTGGTTGGACCCTTAATGAAGTCTGCCAGGGGACACCATTATATTCTGGTCATAATGGATTACGCTACCAGGTACTCGGAAGCGATCCCGTTGCGCAATACGTCAACCAAGACCATTGCCAGAGAGCTAGTTCATGTCTTTAGCAGGCTGGGTATACCTAAGGAGATACTAAGTGACCAGGGTACACCGTTTATATCCAAAGTCATGAAAGAGTTATGCCGCCTGTTCAAAATCGAACAGTTAAGAACTTCGGTTTATCACCCCAAACCGATGGGCTGGTCGAGAGGTTTAACAAGACGTTAAAACACATGCTTAGGAAAGTGGTCAACAAGGATGGTAGGGATTGTGACTACTTATTGCCGTATTTATTGTTGGCCATAAGAGAAGTTCCCCAGTCCTCCACCGGGTTTTCACCATTCGACTTGTTGTATGGGAGACACCCAAGGGGGTTACTAGACATTGCCAAAGAGACATGGGAGGGGCAGTCTAGTCCTTTCAAAACGGTGATTGAGCATGTTTCTCAAATGCAAGAGAGAATTGCTGCAGTAGTGCCGATAGTGAGAGAGCACCTGGAACAGGCTCAACAGGCACAGCAGAGGGTATACAACCACAATGCTCGGTTACGCAGCTTTGCTCCTGGGGACAGAGTGTTAGTATTGGTTCCTACTGTGGAAAATAAACTTTTGGCTAAATGGCAAGGGCCCTTTGAAAATTTAGAAAGAGTGGGGCAGGTCAATTACAAAGTTTACCAGCCGGGGAAAAGAAAGCCGGAACAGATATACCATATAAATCTGTTAAAGCCCTGGAAAGATAGAACGGTACTGTCAGCCGTCCGAGACACTCCAATAAGTCCAGGGCCCTTAGTTCCCGAAGTGACAGTGGCAAAAACCCTGTCGGCAATTCAACAACAAGAGGTCAAGGAGTTTTTGATTAGAAATAGGGTGCTGATCTCTGACGTACCTGGGAAAACCTCGGTCATTAAACATGACATCATCTCTGACCCAGGGGTTAAAGTTAATCTAAAGCCCTATAGGTTACCAGAAGCACAAAGAGAATCGGTGTCGAAAGAAATTAAAAATATGCTAGAGTTAGGGGTTATTGAAGAATCACATAGTGAATGGTCAAGTCCCATTGTGTTGATTCCAAAGCCCGACGGGAGTGTGCGTTTCTGCAATGACTTCCGAAAGTTGAACAGTGTTTCAAAATTCGATGCCTACCCGATGCCAAGAGTGGATGAACTGATTGAGAGACAAGGTGACAGCAATCAAATTGGGAATACAGCATTTTGTCCCTCCTGGCTCATGTTGGGAAACATACAGTATAGGTACTGTATGTCTACCCCCTACACAACATACTGTATGTGACTGGGTAAGAAAACAATGGCATACAAGGCATGTAAAGTGAGGCTGATCAATTATAACTTGATACATAAATATGTGTCTAAGGTTAGTTAATGGGCTAGTTAGATACACAGCATTATATGGGTTTATACACGACTCACAACATGGCCGCCCAGCGTGAACCGAGGCAGTGGGATGCTATGGAGCAATGAGCAGTATACATGGTACTGTATGTGAAATGTGGCCTGCTAGATGGAAACTCAGGGGTCTATTTAACCCATGGTGCTTTCTCTGTGAGATGTTACATTGCTTAATTACTTCCTGTCTGGCTAGGTCAGAATAACAGATAGATAAAACAGGCATACAGTATGGACCAGAGCTAAATAAAGGCTAAAAAAGTATTACACATTACATCTCCTCACATTATTACAGTAATTAATATACATGCTAATGCAAAAGTAAGTCCAGTGAATGACCACACATACTGTATATTGATATTTACACCAGCAGATGAATAGGGGAACATGTGAAATGTGGCCTGCTCATTGTAAACTCTATATGCAAATAAGCATCTATGGAGTGTACATTAGAGCAGCTCAGGGGCGAGTAATGGAGTCAGACGCAGCAATATTGTGACTAATAAAACAAGATTGGCCACCGAGTGCACTACACAAGATGGCCATGAGGACAAGATGGCCACGAGGACAATTACTGGAGTTGGATTGAAACTCTATATGCTATATAAGTGCCTACATCAGCAAACATAGTGAAATGACCATGAACCATTGCAAATTACTTACAGTATCAGTGGGATGATACTGTAGGAAACAGCTGTAGAAGTTCAGGGTACTGGAACAAAGGTGACACGGAAGCCAGGCAAAGTTGCAGGGGTAGATCACTGTAATAATCAGCAACAGATGTGTCTTAGAAGACAGGCAAAGTTGCTGATACTGTAGTATCTCAAGGGTTCATACTGGTGATACATGCTGAAGAGACGATCCAAGCAACAAGTCCATACAGTTAAGTAGCAGATTCACAGAGTGAATAGCTAGGCTGGTCTGAGATGCTCTTTTATGCTACCAGAGACAAAGAAAACCTTGCCGCCGAAAATCTGCCATGCCATTGGCTGACAAGAAAGTGCATTCTTCAAATACACCATTCAGTGGGCAGAGTTTCGGCAGCAAGGATTTCTTTGTCTCTGGTAGCATAAAAGAGCGTCTCAGACCATCCTAGCTATCCACTCTGTGAATCTGCTACTTAACTATATGGATTTGCTGCTCAGATTGTTTCTTTGCCATGTATTACCATTACCCCTGCAACTTTGCCTGGCTTCCGAGTCACCTTTGTTGCAGTAAAACAGGGGAATACTGCAAAGGCGCTTATATCATCATAAAAAACACCAAATTAGTGCAAAATGTATAAAATTTAATGTAATATTAATACATATAAACAAAAACAAAACTATTTGCTCCCGGGAGTAAATAAATAATAAAACATAACAACCTGGTCCTCTATGGTCGCTATATCGATGACCTGTTTTTTATTTGGGATGGGGATGTTTCTACAGTCACTGAGTTTGCTTCTTTCCTTAACCACAGTGATTTTGGGTTATCCTCCACTTTCACACACAGTCCTTCACAAATTAATTTTTTGGATATTACTTTGGAGGTTATAGAGGGAGTCATATGTACCTCCACCTATAAAAAACCTGTGGACACTCTGAACTTTATACCTTTCAACAGTAACCATAAAAAAGCTGGCTCAATAACGTTCCGAAGAGTCAGATGTATCGTCTTTGGAGGAACTGCACCTCAGAGAAAACCTTTGAGAATCAGGTATCCGAACTCTCAGATGCCTTTGTGCATTGTGACTATCCACCTGAGATCTTAGCAAAAGCATTTAAAGATACATTATCCATAGATAGAAAATCTCTATTAGAGGTCAAAACACCTAGGTTAGATTCTAAGGGCCTGATTCAGAGCCGCTCGTAAGCGGCTGCTCGTTTGTTCTGAGCGATGTTTGCCCAACTGCGCATGCGTATGGATCGTAATACGCATGCGCAAACCAGTCAGTGCGGCCGAAAATCGTTTGTTCGCTAAATAGCGAATGCCTGCTATTTTGAGTGACAGGAGGAGGCGTATGTGGGTGGTAACAGGGGAAGGTGCTTGAAAACGGGGAGTGGAGATCAGAACGCAGGTGTGCTTCAAGGTCAAAACGGGCGTTTTATGGGTGTGCATAATTAATACAGCAGCGTCATTGACCACGTCACTGGGTTATTTTATAGTCAGAACTGCTCGCAAGATTGCGGTAGTAAAAAGCAACCACAAGAATAGAGAGCAGTTCATACGCTGGTCGATGTACTCGATTAATCTAATAAATAGCGGACATGACGTAGGATGCGAGCGGCCAGGGGGCATAGTTTCCAAAAGAACGACCGCAAGTTTTGTTCGCTCATACAGACATAGAGGCGTGAACAGACCGCAAAGAGCGAACGGTTCATTTGAATAGCCACCCCTTTTTTCTGAACGAACGACCGCAAATAGCGTCCGGCTCTGAATCAGGCCCTAAATCTGAATTAGGACCCTTCTTTATTTCCAAATACAATATAGCAGCACCGAAGATCACTTCCATTTTGAAGAAAAACTATAATTTACTCCTTACAGATCCTATGTTAGCCCAAAGCTTAGAGAAAAGGCCAAACATAATTTTTAAGAAAGCAAAAAATCTAAAAAATATCTTAGCACCAAGTTTTTTCTGTAATTCCACCAGTAACAAATCACTAATACAACAAACACTCACTAAACAAGCTCTTTGTGGGTTCTATCGCTATAACAGTAACATATGTTTGACCTGCACATATGTGGACAACAAAATCAAATCAGTTTTTTCTTCACACTCTAATAAAGAATACACGATTACATCATTTATAAATTGTAACTCAAGTTATTTTATCTACCTTTTGAGGTGTCCATGTAATCTCTACTATATAGGGAGAACTACACGCCCTCTTAAGGTTAGATTTCTTGAACACAGACATAATGTGATCAAAGGAGTTCCTAATCATAGTTTATGTAGACATTTTTTAGAATGTCATGCTAAAGATCCATTGAGACTTAAACTTACAGCAGTGGAACACATCACTGCTACACCAAGAGGTGGGGATCGCTATAGAGTACTTTGTAAACAGGAAGCCACTTGGATATGTAAACTTCAAACACTAAAGCCTCAAGTTCTCAACGAAAATATAGATTTAGAGTTTATCTAATGACATTTGAGACCTCTCTATGGTTCATTTGATCTGTTTCTATCTGCTTATTTTTGTTATTATTATTTTTGTTGCCTTATAAGGATATATAATTTGAGGTTAGAGTTAGGATTATGCAGTTATATTTTTATACACCTTTCCCTTGTTGTCTTGTAGGGGCTGTATCTATGTCGACAATTTTTGGAGGATATATAATATACCTCTGCACTGATCCATTTGTCTCTCTATATATCTCTCTTATTTTGCCACCATTTCTATTGTATTCTTAATTGTAGATCTGATCAGGTTACAGATCTAGCCACATCAATTATCTTTAGCTGTCACCAGTGCACGTTTATATATATATATATATATATATATATATATATAATATATATGTAGAACATATGTAAATGTGCTTTTTACTCACTATACATTTTATGTGTATTTTTATATACAACAAATGCTTTATGATCTATTCACATATACTAATTCCTTACGTGTCTAATGGTTAACATACAGTATTGATAATTGATTTTGTGGCGACTAAACACTGCTGACATCAGGAATTGTGACTCATTAATGTCACTATCTGTTGTTATCTGTGGTTTATCCACACTGCTATTATTGCATTTATGTGTGATGTTGATCACATTTATGTATGTGTTTGTGTGTGTATATGCATGCATCTATGCATGCCTTGTGTGTATGTATGTGTGCGTGCGCACTGCATGCATGCACACATAAATATAGCTATATGTATGTTTATTTTTGGGATTAATTAAGTGTGTATTTATTATTAATTCTGAAGCATGTCGGATCCTTTGGATAGAATTAATGAAATTCTTTATTTCATTTATTTTTATTATTATTATTTTAATTATAATGATATATTTGTTATTTTTTGGTAATAATGTGTATATATATATATATATATATATATATATATATATATGTGTATATTCTATATGCTTTATTATTATATTATTATATACATATCTGTTTATGCAAATATAATTGGTTTTATCCATTTTGCAGATTGGAATGTCTAAGGATTTTCAGTATATAGCAGTGTTGGCTAACCTTGACACTCCAGCTGTTGTGGAACTATATATCCCAGCATGCCCTGCCACAGTTTTAGCATGCCCTAATAGCAAAACTGTAGCAGTGCATGCTGGGTTATGTAGTTCCATAACAGCTGGAGTGTCAAAGTTAGCCAACATTGGTATATAGCATTTAAGCAATGTGCCCTAATGAGTAAGAGCTTGTAAAAATGGGAGTACTAATTAGAACCAGACACCTGAGCCAATTAAAAAAGCAACTTATAAAGCATCATCTTTACTACTGTTCACTCAGACACCTGCTTCTTGAAAAAGCTGTGTACCACAGGGAAATGCGTGTTGAAGTCACAGGTGCAATTTCATTTGGAACACTCATCTGCCACTTGTTCCACACCAGAGCGCTTTGTTTCACTGGCTTGCCGGAGCAAGCTGATACAGCCGAATAGAGACTCTGCTTATAGAGGCCCAGCGTGGCCCAGGACTCTCACGGGAGACCGGCGGTCAGCTGACCATCACCATCTGGAGCTGACTTCCAGGACCCTCCATTTACGGCTTGGCAGTTACATCGCATCCTTTAGCCATTTTAATCACCACATTTAAACACTCAGACTGGAGTCTGTTAAAGAGGACTATACTGGAGTGAGTATTACTCCGATACATGATTACATCAATTTTACTCCCAAAAAGGATTACCATCTCAGTGCCTTTGCACTCTAGTTAAACAGCTGTGGAACTCAGTATATTTCTTCTGTTACCATTAACACTGGAAACTTTGTTTCTGTTTGAGATTATCATTTACCATCTAGTTTTGCTATCAGCATTACTGAGGTTTCAATACAAGTTTTTTTGCTATTCGCTATGACCATTTATCAAGCTCTCATACAACGGCTTTTATTATTAATTGTTATATGTTATTAATTATTTACTCCCAGGAGCAACTAGTTTTGTGTTTGTTTATATGTATTAATATTACATTAAATTTTATACATTTTGCACTAATTTGTTGTTCTTTATGATGGTATAAGCGCCTTTGCAGTATTCCCCTGTTTAGCTCTCTTTTTTTTTTTTTTGTATTGGAGACAGGCAATCTCCAATTCTGCAAATTAGCAGCTGTACCTTCTGAGTTTATTCACCACAGGTGATACAGGTGCCTAGGTTATTTTGTGATTACCTTTGTTGCAGTACCCTGAACTTCTACAGCCATTTCCTACAGTATCATCCCACTGGTACTGTAAGTAATTTGCTGTGGTTCATGATCATTTCACTATGTTTGCTGAGTAGATGCTTATCTGTGTATCGTAGCTCCCGTACTGTAAGTACCCTCCCGCGGCCATCTTGTGTAGTGCACTTGGTGGCCAGTTTTGTTTTATTAGTCTCAATATTGCTGTGTCTGACTCCATTACTTGCCTCTGTACTGCTATAATGTACACTCCATAGATGCTTCTTTGCGTATAGAGTTTACAATGAGCCGGCCACATTTCACATGTCCCCCCCCCCCCCCCTATTCATCTGGTGGTGTAAATATTCATATACAATATGCTTGGTCATTCACTGGACTTACTTTTGCATTAGCAGGTATATCATTTACTGTACTAATGTGATGGGAATGTAATGTGTAATACTTTTTAGCCTTTGTTTAGCCCTGGTCCATACTGTATGCCTGTTTTATCTATCTGTTATTCTGACCTAGCCAAACAGGAAGTAACTAAGCAATGTAACATCTCACAGAAAAAGCACCATGGGTTAAAATAGACCCCTGAGTATCCATCTAGCAGGCCACATTTCACATATTGAACCCTCTATACTGCTGATTGCTCCATAGCCTCCCACTGCCTCGTGGCCATCTTGTGTATGCTAGGTGGCCATCTTGTGAGTCACAATATTGCTTTTTCATACTGAACCCTTACCTCAACTCTGTGCTGATACAATGATCCTAGACACATACATGTGTATCCAGTTGTAGAAATGGAACAAGTATGATTTATGTTTCTAATCCTGGCAGAGGCAACCCGACAGAGGTGGAAATTCCGATCATCTATTGGGGTAAGTATAACTAACCTAATTCCCACTCTAACCCTAACGTTGCTTTAGGGTGCCTAACCCTAATGTCCCCCCTAGTGCCAATTCTCCCGGGGGGGGCACCTAACCCTAAGCTTACCCAAGCCTAAACCTAACCCTCCCAGGGGGGTGCCTAATCCTAACTCCCCCCCCAGGAGACCTGAACCTAACCCTCCCCCCCCCCCACGGCTGTCCGTGCCTGGATTACCTTCTATCAGGATGCCTGGCATAGGTAAAATGACAGGTGTCGAGATTTTGACACCTGTCATTTAACCCTTGCTGGGATTAGACCGACTGGATTCCCTCCGTCAGCTTTCCGACTGCTTCCCGTACATATACATTGTACTTCTCAATGTACAGTTCAGTAATATGTATTTGGTAAAATTTTTAATTTTTTTTTGTCTTGCCAGAACATTTTAATTGCTCTGAGGGTGTCCATTACCATAATTATCCTACTGTATGTCACAGCTGTCATAAGAATGTAATACCCCATAATGTTCTACAGTATACTTTAGTATTAATATTCGTTAGATACTGGACATTAAATTCTGTATACTCAGTAACAGTATTTCTTGTTCTCTCCACAGTTTGGTAGTCAAGCATGCTGACAAAAAATCAGCAAATCCATGAGCAAGATAATTGCAAACAAGAGAAAAGAACACAAAATTACATGACAGATCCAGGCCTGGATGAAAGAGTGGTAGTGTTGGCAGTTTACAGACTGTGTGCTATCATGCATTTGAGAGGACCCAGATATAGATTTCCTTCTAAATGCACATGGTAGGTACTTTACAGCAACCTTTATTTAAATATGTTGCTAGATTGCTACTGTACTGTGTTCCAATTTCAACAGACTATAACTGTGCAATAATTTCTATATGTTCTGTATGTGTTATACCATTAGGGGCGTCAAAAAGATTGTGCACAAATTAACTTACAAATAAAACATTCTACAAACAGAATGTGACCTGGACATCTCTTGTTCCAGCATCAAACAAATGTGTAATTAACTGGGATGGACCTTTGGCCCTACAAGGTACATAAAATACTATAGTGTACAAAAACCCACAAATGCACTCTACAGTACACTAATTTATTCAGTAAACTATCCTTAATAATGCACTGATTTGCGTGACTATAATTTTTTTTTCTAAATTCCACAGTATATATCCTATGATAAGGGATGTTAATAAAGAAAAGAAAGTTGAACAAGCTCAATGGTGGATAGAAAATGGAGAGAATTTTAATGATGTAATTTTTACAAATGAAACTTAAGTTTTCTCAAGAGGTTCTCAAGACTGTCCTTCTGGAACCGTGCATGTCTCTCACTTAAAACAAGGCCTAAGCATCCATTACAGGTTCATATATGGGGAGCTATATCTTGTTGTGGTGTAGGACCTATCTTGATTTTGAAGGTGCAGTAATGTTTGTTTCAAAAAATATTTACAGTCCTGTACAGTAGTAATGTGTGCTTGTTACTGACAATAATTTTTCATCTCTTTAGGCATCATGGATAAGACCTTCTTCCAAGAAAATATAGTAGGTGGCTGTAGGGTGCCATATGTAAGAAAATGTATCCATCAGGACATTGATTATTCCCGGATAATGAACCAAAACACTCTGCCTCAGTGAAATTCATGGGAGAGGTATAAATTGGCAACGCACACCACCAGAGTGAGTTTTGTCCTACTGTGTTAACTCTTTATTGTAGAATAAAGTATGCACAGCACATTAATTATTCTAGTACAATTTTTATTAAAGTACTGTAGTGTGTTGAATGTCTAAATAATTTTATATATAATATATATATGACCAGCAGCGCACACCTATAGAGCAAAGGAGGAGTGCATAGCACATAGAAAAGTCAATAACGAAAAAAATTAAGCTAGCACATCCATTTAAATGCAAAAAGATTGTATTATCCAGTAGCAAAAAGTAAAACATCCATAAAATGCATGAAGAGCATCAGGGTACGTGGAGGCTTCATGACAGCAATAATGGCATACTGTAAAGCCAAGTCAGATACTTATCGGTGGAGAAGCAAAATGCATGAAAGTCCCCATCAGATATAGGTGCTCGACAGCAGCCATTTCGGTGTCAACCATCCACCTTCATTGGTACCTTCATCGTACCCTGATGCTCATCATGCATTTTATGGATGTTTTACTTCTTGTTACTGGATAATACAAACTTTTTGCATTTAAATAAATGTGCTGGCTCATTATATATTTATAAATATATATATATATATATATATATATATATAAAAAATTAGGGATGTGCAGGCTCGGATAGGTTCGAGTTTGCACGTGGAGTTCGGATTTTTCCCTCCAAAAAAACGGAACTCAGAAAGAGGCAAAACGTCATCTTGCACGGACGAACATCATCATTCCTGGACTTTTGTCCAGGAATGATGATGCTCGTCCATGCAAGATGTCGTAGTTGTCAAAGAAAAAATGTTGTTCTTGTTCAAACATAAAAACGTTGGCGAAGGATGGAGCGACATTGTAGCAGGTGATAAAGATCTACCTATTTTTAAGAATAAAAGACTGATGCCTACTTACCGCAGAGGTAGGAATCTGAGAGACATTTTAGTGAAAACAAATATCTCCAGTCTTTCTTCTAATACTTCCTCTTTTCTAACACAAAAGAAAAAAGCTGGTTGTTACAAATGTACATCATGTACTACCTGCAACTACATGGAGAGTGGCCACTATTTTAAACATCCACACACGGGTTATAAATTTCCCATTCGTCATGTGCTGACTTGTACGTCACAATTTATTATCTACATGATTATGTGTCCATGCGGTCTTGTCTACGTTGGTCAAACTACACGTACGTTCCGTGAGCGGATGGCTCTACACAGGTCGGCGATTAGAGCAGCCCTTTTGGGCAAAGAGATGGAACAACCAGTCGCCCGACATTTTAAAGAAGCCCGACATCAACTATCCAGCCTGAAGTACAAAATCATCGATCATATTTCTATAGACATTCGCGGTGGAGATCGTGCAAAACGTCAGTCAATTAGAAGCCAGATGGATTTTCCGACTTGACACCATTGCCCCACGGGGCTTAAATGAGAAATTCTCTTGGAACATTTTTTTATAAAAAAAAAATATTCTCCACATTTTCTTTTTCTTTACTTTAGTTCGGTTTTTCAACTCTGCTTATTAAAGTGTCTGATCTTGTGTTTTCCTTTTTCTTCTTTTTCCTTTTCTCTAATTTTTTCCTTTCTGATTTGGTATTCTCCCTTCTCCCCCCCTCCCTTTTCTCCCATCTTTCTCTTCCCCCCCCCCCCTCTTCTTCCTTCCCTCTCTTTTTTTCCCCATTTTTTTCCCCTTGTTATCACTTCCTTTTTCTCTTAGCTACCTTTCTGGGGTGTTCTTTTTTCTGTTCAATTTTTCTTTTTACATTCCTTGTGTTTCCTTCCCTGATTTTTGTATATTTTTACCACATCCCATGCATCTCTATTAGGTGATCATTTCATTTACTAACGTTTTACAACGTTCTCACCTATAGCTATCGTCTTTTTATTATCATCTTACATTATTGACACTTTGGTATCCTTCTTTGCCGCTGCAACATATTGTTATGATTTATGAATAATATCTTATTTTTCAGCATATATATCCACATGCTTCTTTGATACATATCGTTCCTTTTTTCTGTGACCCGTTTTTCATACCTTTGCACACTAGTTCTCTCTATTTCTGTATATATACGCTGTGCACTGTAATACTCATTTGCTTTTAACATAGTACTTTTATGCATTTCATTATTTTTCTTTTCACAGTCTGCACGTAGCAGCTGCTTCATTTCACATCTCCGCTGTCTCATCACTACTCGCGGCTGCCGGGGCACCCCCTGTGACGTCACCAGCCGAGCGTCTGCGTTGCTAGGTTACCCACTCAGGAGTTCCCTGCTTCTGCCGGATGCCGCGCTGGAGCTCGTGGCAGGGACGCCCGTGCTGACCGCCCTATCCTTTCAGCACCTTCACACTCATACAGCACCATATTTAAGGTAAGCACTAGTCACTGTATCTCTGTCACCAGTTATACAGTCCTGATGAAAAGGTCTAAGGACCTTGAAACGTCGACATGCTGCTGTATATTTTGCTCACCATGATTTAAGTATATTACACGTTTTTTCATTTTTCTAAGGGAGTGCCTCCTGTGTTGTTTGCTGGGGATATACCTCATCAGGGAGAAACAGTTCATTGATATATACTCCACGCTCTGGAACATTAACACTATGCAATTTGTGAATCAGCACAATATTGCTAGTAAATTCATTAATTCTACAACTAAACGCCTATGGCCCATCGTTAATACAGATCATACCATCAAACCCCTATTGAACTCAAAGATCGTGCTCGGATACAAACGTGGGAAACATTTGAAAGACTGGCTGGTACACAATGAAGTGAGTTGTGGGCCTCCCAATTTTGACCATTTCCTTACCAAGAAACCTGGATGTTATCATTGCACTGGGTGCACTACCTGTGGGTATTTGGAAACAGGACCTGATGTTGTACACCCATATTCTGGGAAATGCATACCCATTAAACATGTTTTGTCTTGTACTTCCAAATACATCATTTATATGATTCGCTGCCCTTGTGGTCTTGTCTACATAGAGAAGACCACCTGCACAGCCCAGATTCAGATGGCCAAACATCCGACGGCAATTTGAAAGGCCCTGGAGGGAAAAGAAGTGGACCAACTGGTGGTGCATCACTTCAAGAATCTACGACATTCCTTATCCACTTTGGTATACAAAGTAATTGATCACATCCCCCCACCAAGAGAGTGGGTGACAGAGAAGAGACTTCTCCAACTCGAGACTTTTTGGATTTACAAGATGAACACTGTTTCCCCATTTGGACTCAATGAACAATTATCTTTCTCATGTTTCTACTAAGAAAGATTTACTTTACATTAGAGCTAGCTTACACTCCAGCACACACTGGGTATCTTTTACCCTCAATGGTCCAATATGGTTTTTTACATCTTGTATGCTTTTTCGCTAACACTTCTGTCACTGCTTTTTTCAAATATATTTTTTTCCCTTGTCATCCCTTTCCCTGTCTTTCCCACTTCCCATTGGATGTGTTCGTTGCGGTGGGCCTATTGGCCACACGCATACTCTGGATTATACCAGCCTTGATTACAGGCATTCTACACTGGATACGCCTTATACCATCTGATCTTTGAAGCTAAGCAGTGTAGGCCAGGTTAGTACTTGGATGGGAGACCACCTTGGAATACCTGGTGCCATAATTGGACATTATCCTTGCTTGCTCCTTAGCTGACACATCCTTCCTCTCCTTGTCATCCCTGTTTCCCCTATGTTTGCCCATACCATATCCACATTTTCTCCTTTTATATTTTTTCTGTGTCCATGTTGCATGTTTTGATTCATCTACCTTTGGTGCTTTGGCACCTTTTTGCTGGCTTATACCTCAGAGAGATCTCACATGGGTCACTATGTACACATTCATATATATTGGTTTTGGTCTCATCATGCTTAAGTACATTCTGTTTGGTTTTCAGCTATATAGGTCCATGGCCACTCACACAGTGTCCTTACACAGTGATCTCATGACATCTGCTTAGCCACCTATACTTTATTGTTGTTTGACCACCCTCTCCCAGCGGCTTTCACCTATGGGGTTTCCCATGTGATTTGCTACAGCTTTTGCATATCATTTTTATATTACACTCTCTTCTTTCATTCTGATCACTGGTCATGTGGGTCACACTTTAGAATGTTGTATTATGTTTGTTTACTTACCGGCCTGCGCATTTGTGCCTAACACACTGATCATACCTTCATTTCACCATCTACATTTGTGCATATTATGACCACATGTGCTGTTTTGTAACCATGTGTTTAGGCACTTGCTTTTGATACTTTCTGTTCAGATATCATATTGTAAGCGGCTACTACATAGAGCCGGGTTGCCATGGTAACCTTTAGTGGCACCAGATGCTCTCAGCGGCTGTGTCATCACGGATGCGCCGATCCTGCCTCAGTGACATCATTCACTTGGTGGGCAACAAGGCAGTACACATGCTCACTCCGTGGGATGTATTCGGGTATAAAGGGATGTTTGTCATCACGTTGTTGCTGTTCTTGATAAAAGTAAAATTGACTGAAATGTTGAACGCAGACCTTGTGGAGTCATGAGCCATATTTATTTCAAGTCCTGAGAGTGCCGCTTTTGATCTGATTGTGTGTGTGTGTGTGTGTGTGTGTGTGTAATTTTTTTTTTTTTTCTACTTTCCTGTAGGTCACCGGACATGAATTGCATTGAATTGGTCTGGGCCCAGTTGAAGAGGTTCATCAGGTCTGATGTGAAACCAACATCTAAACAGGAACTGTTGGATGGGATAAAATAAAAGTTTTGGAAAACGGTATTGACACGTGCCCAGTGTATCAATTATATTGATCATCTGTATAGAGTCTTACCAGTTATCATCGAAAGAAAGGGTCGAACAATTGCTATGTAGCTTGTATAGCAATTAATGTGTTAGAATTAGTAATGTGAATTAAAATACTCAAATGTTTGTATAAACTTGATAGGATATAACCACACTTTTTTTTTATTGGAGCAATACTTATTATAGCTGGTTTGGTGTTATGGTAAGTTATAATTGGTGGTCTGTAGTTGTCAATCAAGACAGCCGCTCTGTCTAGGCGGGATTTGGCAGTACTATATGAAGGCTGGAGGAGGGGTTTAACTTCATCTTTCCAGTTTGTGATCTGGACTGTTAACTACTTTACACTGTATCTCCATATGTATTGTGGTTGTACTTTCTGTCCCTATATATTCTCCTAATTTCTTTTATAAGCTGTTTATTTACCTTGCCCTTACAGTACCTTATTTACTTCATACTTTTCCTCTTTTTCCTTTCATTCTTTAATTTCAATCATTTCTCCCCCATTCCTCCTCATGTTTCTGCTGTCACACATTTCTGTTCATAAAGTATTTAACCCTATTGCCCAGCAATGCCCCATCCCTGCCACAGTGCTCCCCCTCCCTGCAGACTGGTCAAAGCCACAAGACCACTAACATTCATTGCAAACACAGTTCATTTGTATTAATCAGCAGTTTTGCTACCTCTCCTTTCCTCATGGCCCAGGACAATTCTCGCAGCATTATGTTGCTGCCCCAATACTGTTTAACCCTTATGCACAGCAGGTTCAATATGTGCCTAGTCAGCGTACAAGCCGGCAGTTTATAGCTCAACCGCCCCTTCCACTGGCTCCTCCACCTACATTGCCCTGTTCCAAGACATGCATTGCCACTGCAGCCATCTGCAATGGCATAGACACTGATTGTGCTGCAGCCACCAGTTTCTGCTACTGCATTTGATGTTGCTGTTTGTAATGCAGATGTATAAAATTTTCAGGTGTCTTTGGTTCATACAGTAGTAGCTGCTTCCACATCCACATCCATAGTCAGACATAGTGGGCGCACCATGCATGGAGGGCAGGCTTGTACATCTGCGGTCAGGGCGGCGGCCCCTTTCACATTAGGATCAGGTGAGCAGAGCATTTTGGCTAATGTTAGCACTCTGTTATCGCATTCGGAGGAATCTTCTGATTCTTCTAGCTTCCTGCCAGTTTGTTGTTTGGGAAACCCAGGGCCTTATGCCACCCGCCGCTAGGGGTGATTTGGAGTTCTTTTCACTTTTGCCCTCAAAAAGACAGGTTTTGTGTTCACCTCCATCTGGGTCACCCAAATTCTGTTTTGTTTCATTTATTTTTGTAAATAAATCGTTATATGGGCTTTGGGCCAAGTGGCACTGCTTGTTTCACCACCAGGCTTAATTCTAATACTAATTCATTATTAATAAATTTGGCTGTGGCCTCTTTTTCCATTTATACAGTTGTCATGTCTTTATTTATTATTTAGTTAAAGCTTAAGAGTGGTGTGAAAATAATAAAACTATGGGTGACTTACTGTACAGTAGTAATTTAAGCTGTTAACTGTAATGTACTGCTGGATATTTTCATTAAGTACTGTACAGTATTTTCTTACCATATTATCAATAAATTGAGGAACCATGTGTTTGTTTACAGTATTTTTTGAAGAGTACTGTATAAAGGTATGGCCTACTATGGATTCAAAGACAGCTATGGAGGATATTGTACTGTCTATATTGTATCTGTGATTTACCATATCATGAATATTATCTACTAGCAATAAATACAGTATCCTAAAGAAAACCTGGTCTTGTGTCATATTTTGATGATCAAAATCCTTATCCATTAATACTATACAGTACTATACTGTAACATGGCACAAATGCCAATTTGGTATTGTATTCAACTTAATATATTGGGTCCTGACCCCAAAATTATCTTGCCACCATAGCAATGGTACTGTACATCTTGCAGGGCTGCCCTCAAAGTGTGGTGCCTGGGACTAAACAAATAGAAAGGCCCACCCTGGGGTGTTGCTGTGGATAATGTTGGTGGAGCTGTCTACAGTATACTGAATCTACTGTATCAACTGGATCCCATAAGAAAAGACAAAGCATGTTGTATAGCAATTTACAGTTTAATAAAAAATAATTAAATTAAACTTAATAAAATTAAAACTATAGAATTGGTCTGTGACCATATGCATGCTATGCCTGTATAAGGCAATGACCTGCTGTAGTTGGTCTGTGGGGAGAAAAAAAAAAGTATATTATTACAACACTAATCTACAATACTGTACAGTATGACTCCTGTAAATACAATACTTTACCTCTTGTCATCCATAACCTGCATGTTTGTGGGTCCTGGGTCTGACTATGGACCTCTCGGGGTCCCCTGTGGATGACTGTTTTGGAAAAAAAATACATTGTTCACATTACAGTACTGTGCTGTATTCATCTTTATATGGTATGGTGCTACATGACTTGGTTAGCTCCTAACAAATTACATAAATGAGCAAAACAGCTACTGTACAGTAAAAGACAATGCAGGAAAAGTACTGTATAGCACATGATACAGTATACAGTCTAGACATTGCTACCCCAAAGGTCATGACACTGAATTAAGCATCAGGGTTACTGTAGGTGTGCCATAGATAATAGTCAGTAAATTGTGGGAGGTTACTGTATGTGGGAAGATGATCACCTAAGTCATACACATGTACTGTAAAGTGCAAGAATACCTGTATTTAACTCTTTCATTACATTCACAATACTGTACAGGACATACCACCAACCAAAATACCAATATATAGTACTGATCTACTGTAGACCAAAATGGAGTGGCCATTTTGTCCTCCTACGTAGGTTTAAGCGGCCCATACACAGTGAAATAAAGCAGCTGATCTGATGGATTGGTACGATTTGGCTGCTATATCACACAGTGTATGGAACTGATGTAGTACAAAGCGTGCTTACATGGTGTCATACATTGCATCCCCTGATTGCACTGTACAACCAGTGCTGCTACAGTATTTTAACCAAAATACTGTACCGACACTTGAAAATCATGCCATCTTCAAAATCACAATACAGTTTACATGCCATACACACAATGGAAAATTATAGTAAGAACTACAGAAGACTGTCGCAATAAGAATTACTGTACCTCGGCAGGCATCAGCTCTCCACTGTTGGGCACATGGTCCCTGGCATTACCAGGTTATTTTGGGGAGGAGCTTATAAAATAGCCAGCAAGATATATGCTGTGTGGCAAAACATGGCTTTGCCTTGTACATAACATGATTGCAGATTTAAAAGTATGTGGATACTGTACTTGCCGATACTCCACCACAGCCTGCATCTCGCTAGAATATGTTGTCTGATAATTGGATATGATCGCATGCAATTATCTGAAAGATTTAGTCATCTAAGGTCTCATGACTAATTGCTTGGATGCTGTTCTGTGTCAGCACATTTCCGATGTGCACAAATACAAGGTTTAGTGTGGAAAACTGGTTTGGTGTGTATTAGGGGTGTGCACCGGCCACTTTTCGTGTTTTGGATCTGGATCTTTCTTCATGTTTTGGATCTGGATTGGTTTTGCCAAAACCACCCTTACGTGTTTTGGGTTCTGGGTTTTGTGTTTTGGATCTGTATATTTTTGAAAAAAAAGCATAAAAACAGCTAAAATCATAGAATTTGTGGGTTTTTCTGCTCCTATGCTATTATTAACCTCAATAACCTTCATTTCCAGTCTATTCTGAACACCTCACAATATTGTTTTTATGGCACAAACACGTGGCCCATCTAGGAGTGACACTGCAGTGGCAGACAGGATGGCAGTTTGAAAAACTAGGCCCCAAACAGTACATACTGCAAAGAAAAAAAAGAAATGCTAGCTGGAATTGTCCTTGGGCCCTCCCACCCACCCTTATGTTGTATAAATAGGACATGCACACTTAACAAACCAATCATTTCAGTGCCAGGGTCTGCCACATGACTGTGGCTGAAAAGATTGGTTCGTTTGGGCCCCCACAAAACAAGCTGGCAATTAATGTGTCCCTGCACAAACTGGTTCTACGGAGGCAAGATGTCGTCCTCATCCTCCTCATCCACCGATTCCTTGGATAAAACAGGAAATAGGGATTTAGGTGACCCTGGACTGCTTACGGTCTGAGCCAAAGTTTCTGAACTTGACTAACTTTTATGAACGTGCTGCAGTTGCCGTATAAGGGAGGATGTTCCTACCCCTACTTATTTCACCTTTACATATGGCAAGACAGTTGTTGTCCGGATTTGGATAGAAATATTGCCAGACCAAAGAGGTGGAATGTTTGGTCTTCTGCCCAGGCATGACCGTGATGGGCTTTTTCATCCCACGGACAACAACTGTCTTCCCCCAGAGCCTGATTTAAACAAACCACATCACCATCAGAATCCTCCTCGCCAACTTCCTCCTCAGTGCCAGCTACACCAGTATCCTCATCCTGTTGTACTTCAACAGTGACATCTTCAATTTGCATATCAGCAAGTGGACTGTGGGTGCTCCTTTCAGCACTTGCAAGGGGCGTGCGAATGGTGGGAAGAACCACCTCTTCCCGTCCAGTGTTGGGAAGGTCGGCATCGCAACCGCCACCACACTTGGACTCTCCTTGGGGATTTCTGATATCTTCTTAGAACGCACAATTCTTCGCTGTGCTTTTGCCAGCTTAACTCATTTGATTTTTTTAGCGGGAGGAGGGCTTCCATCGTCATGTGAAGCTGAACCACTAGTCATAAACTTTGGGAAATACCTTAGCCATTCCTTGCCACTCCGTGTCGTAAATGGCATATTGGCAAGTTTACGTTTCTCTTCAGATGATTTAAATGTTTTTTTCAAGGTCATTTTCCTGAACTTTGTCATTTGGGATTGTATGTGCCCTCTACTATGACATATTTCAGAAATCTGAACCCGTTCACCCCTAGTGTGTATGTCTGTGGGTGTTTGCATATGTCTTGAGAGACTCCGCATGTTAATACAGTATGCCTGTGACAAATAATTAAAAATGTAGCACAGTCTGAATGCAGGGTTGAGAATAATTATCAGAGGCCTGCAGGTCGTTAGCAATTAAATACCTTTTTGTTCGGTGCTGTTTTGGTTCATAGGAACTGACACATATACTCTAAGTGGAGAGGGGCCTGTCGCAAGCTACCAGATAGAGTGGCAACAGCAGACAGCTGGGGGTCTCCCCTGCTTAGAAATAAACCATTATTTACAACTTAGAATTTGGTTCAAGCAATGTCTAAATATTAAAATAATGCAAGTAAATACATAAAACAAGGGATATATATATATATATATATATATATCCATCACAAATACACTGAATTAAATAGCACACACACTTAGACTTACATGGTTACACATCTTGTATGTGTAACTATATGCATGCACCTTTGAGTGTGCACACACCCACATATACACACAATGCATAATAGCAAATTTACACAATTATATTACACTCACATATGCATGTACTTATAAAAAGGTTCCAACACATTAAACATAATATTAACATGATATTAGAGGTTTTATTAGCGAATGATTACTGTATGTTGTGAAATGTATGTATATGATATTTAAGGTATAGAAGCTAGTAGACATGTCATGTTTGGTACCATTCTAAAACTCTGGTTATTTGCAGATTTTCGGTTCTATCAGCAAGGAGATCGCAGCAGGCATTTGCAAGATATGAATTATAGGTTAGAATGTATCTCTGTATGTCCAGTTTCTTTGTGTAGGTTTCCCTAAGAACTAATAAAGAAGCAGTTGGAAAGCTGATCCATACTTCTGATGACACCATATGAACTAACCAATGAACTGAGTGACCTGAAGCCAGAACCAATGAGCATCTGTTATTCTGTGACTTTGTTGTCTCTGAATCCTGTACCAAATATATGCTTGTGAGCTGGGGCAGTAGGCAGTCATTTCCTCCATATCCTTGGGTGACAGTGACCACAGATTCAGGATTGAAATACTGCATACTGGGCCAGTGCTCATGCGTAAGTATTGGTTTGTACCTGGTTAATGTATCATATTTTGCGCTAATTGTATTTAGATCACAGCATTTAACTAAATGCTTTTTATGTGAATAATAACTTTTGTGCTTTGGAACCACAGTCAAAGTCTGGAAAGCGATTATTTCATATGCGTACGCTATGCTAAACAGCGACTTTTAGGGTGTGTAGATTATTAGGAATTCATAATGTCAAAAGCCATTTATTTGGTGTATTTTACAGAAACAATTTACATTGCAGTTATGTTCAAATACGGTGATGTACAGTGCATTATTTACTATTATTACTGTTCAGTACTGTATTTACATTATTTACCTTCAATGATCTCATACTCCACATCTGTGTCCATTAGCTCTTCCTCTAAAGGTAAAAGGAAAGATAAAACACATTGGCTCTACTGTACATGCAAGATACTGTAAGTGTAAAAGTCTGAAGGGGGGAGCATGATGGAAACTACTCTATACAGTGCTGTATCAAGGCTTTCAATAAGGTACAGTACATGAGGGAGAGAGACACACTGAAAAGGAACATACAGTACAGTAAGTACACAGTGATAGGACAATGTGCTGTAGACTATAGTACTTATGGCTCAGGGGAGGGCTGCTGTCCTCATCTATGATGAGGCATTCTGTTTCAAAGAAAAACAAATGTTGTCCAGTCTAAAAATTACTTTAACTACAGTACAGTACTGTCTCCCTAAAAGTACTAATTATTACCACTATCCAATGACTCCTGGGCCGGGGAGTGCTGTACCCTTTCGGTTTGAATTATATTAAAAAAATAATAATTTTGTCTCAAAACAATGTGGAAAAAAAATAGAATGTTCCTGTTACACAAGAAAGGAGTGGTATCATTACCAATATCCCCAGATTGGGCTGCATGTACAGCCCACTGGGGATATTGTTGACGACTCAAGGGGGCACACACATGCATCATTGGTCATTTACTGCATACACACTAGACGATGATATGAACAATATATCATTGAACCAAAATTTTATCATTCATCAAAATCATCTAGTGTGTAAGCCCCTTAAAACAGATCACTGAAACATACTGTACAGTAATGAAAAATAAAAAACACAAGGACAGAAAGAATTACTGTGCTAAGGAAAAGAGGTTGGAGATGCATCATTGGCGTACAGGAGGGAGAGAGAGACACTGTGAAAAGGAAAAAAAGGAGAGAGGTACAGTAGAAGACAATGTAGCGTACGGTACTTCCGTGGCCTGGCAAGGTAGCTGGGCCTAGCTGAAGGCTCCTGGGCAGTGCAGGGGGAGGCTGGGGCCCTTTGGTTTCTTGAACTGTGAAAAAAAAAACAGAATGTTCCTGTTACACAAGGACAGAAAGAATTAGTGTGTAAGGAGAAGAGGTTGGAGTAGATGAGAGAGAGAGAGAAGCACTGTGAAAAGGAAAAAGGAGAGAGATACAGTGTAAGACAATGTAGTGTATGGTACTTACACTGCCTGGAAAGGCAGCTGGGCCCGGCTGAAGGCTCCTGGGCAGGGAGGGGTTGGGGTCCTTTGGTTTCTCGAACTGTGAAAAAAAAACTAATTTTGCCTCAAAACAATGTGGAAAAATGTCAATTCAGCTTAACAGTACTACAGTATTACTATTATTACACTTTATTGACAGTATCCACTGACTGTACAGTATGGCTCACTAGACCAGGTGTGTGTGAGCCATGAGCCCAGCAGTGGTGCTGACATCGACAAGTGTATGCACACTTGCTGATGCCAGCAATGAGAAATGACGACTGGAGTAGGAGGCAAAGCCATGCTGCATTCACCAGCATGGCATTGTTACTAATATCCCCAGATTGTGCTGCATGTACAGCCCACTGGTGATATCATTGATGACCCGAGGGAGTGCATGCGTCATTGGTCATTTACTGCATACATATTAGAAGATGATATGAACAATATATCATTGAACCATATTTTTATTGTTCATCAAAATCGTCTAGTGTGTAAGCCCCTTAATACAGGTCACCGAAACAAATGGTACACTACTGAAAAATAAAAAAAACAAGGACAGAAACAATTAATGTGTTAAGGAGAAGAGGTTGAAGATGCATCTTTGGATTACAGGAGGGAGAGAGAGACACTGTGAAAAGGAAAAAAAGGAGACAGGTACAGTAGAATACAATGTAGTGTACGGTACTTACGTGGCCTGGAAAGGCTGCTGGGCCCGGCTGAAGGCTCCTGGGTAGGGGGAAGCTGGGGCCCTTTGGTTTCTTGAATTGTGGAAAAAAAAAAGAATGTTCCTGTTACACAAGGACAGAAAGAATATGGACCTCATTCAGACCCGCTCCCTAGATGCGATCGCTCGCATCCAGCGTATGCAAATTTGTCAAAGTGATGGCATGGGAAGTGATCGCTCTCCAAGGCATAAGCACACCCACTTTGGCTGCGTGAGCGATCACTCCATTAGCGTATGTTGTGACTCCCACTAGCGCACATCATCCCCAGGAAGTGTATTAAAACATTGGTACATCAAGCACCATCGGTAGCGATCACAGTGCTTGTGGTTGTCTTACCCTGCCGCAAGCACTGCGAGGACATCAGTGTAAAAAACATGCATGTGACGTGTACTATGATGCTGCATGTTAATTATGCACGCCTTAAAAACAGCTTTGAAACAAAGAGGCACACCTGCGTTTGCACTTCCACACCCCCGTTATTAGTGTTCTGCCCCTGATACCACCCACAAATGGCCTCTCCTGTCACTCATTTCACTGGGCTGTCTTTGCTGGGCTGCAATCGCACAGAGTAGTTTGCACACACGCAGAACGAAGCGTGCGCATATGCATTTGCAAACCATTGGGTGGCTCCTGGGTGCTGGGGGGCTGTTGCCCTTCATGTTCCCGAACTGTGGAAAAGAAAAACAGTAATTTTGCCTCAAAACAATGTCATTGAATTCAGCCTGACAGTACTACTACTATTATTACATATTATTCACAGTATCCACTTACTGTACAGTATGGCTCATGGACAATAGGCCAAATTTAGTACAAGACAATGTAGTGTATGGTACTTACGTGGCCTGGAAAGGCGGCTTGGCCTGGGTGCAGGCTCCTGGGCTGGGAGGGAGGGCTGATGGCCGGAGGGGTGGTGGTGGTGGCAATCTGTGAAAAAAACATACTGTAATGTAATTTTGACAAAGAAGAATTTAACAAATGTCAATACTGTAAATGGAGCCCGAGCATACTACATTACTGAATTACACTTTTTTGGCAGTATTATTATTATCATTTATTTATATGGCGCCACAAGTGTTCCGCAGCGCAATACAAAGTACATGAACAAATAAGTAACCAGTGACTTACAATACAATGCAAAGCAGGACATGGATATGTATAATAAACATTGCTAACAGAGTGTCCTTTATTATGGTAATGAAAGGCTCTTGCTTGCTTTGGGGGAAGGATCTGATGCACTGTGTGTGACTCCCGAGCCACTGGGCATGCAGAGAACTACTGTATGAGCCTCATTATGCCACAGCATAGCGCAACTAGCATGGCAATACTTGGCTACGGAGCAACTCCACTGGGCATGCGCCGGAGCTGGCAGCCACCAAAGCTCTGATGTGTTGATAGTGCCGCAATTTTTCATTTTAAAATGCACAATCAGTTTGCAATACAGAGACCTCACTTTCAAACAGAGCCCACTACTAGTTTCTAAAGTCATGCAATTACTACAGTGTAAAAGTGTGGGACAGCGCCGACATTGCCGCATTTTGCATTTTTAAATGCACAGTCAGAGCCGGCTCCATCGTACGCATGCGCACTGCGCCAACATCGACCCGCTTGTGAGCGCTCGCGAGTGGCTCTGAATCAGGCCCAGTGTTAGGTGACTGACACTACCATTGGATAGTGAGCCATCATCAATCCCGCAGATGGAAATTGGGTGCGTCAGGACTTCTGATGGAACTCTTAAAGAAGGAAAGGTCCATTAAAGATCCAGCTGCTCCACTATCCAAGAAGGCGGTGGCATGAAACTGTCTAGGTTCTCAGGCACCGAATACTAGACCAGGATATTTTTAATTTGTTTTGAGAAAACCAGATGAGTGCAGCCATAGTCTGAAATTTAATTTGCAGCTGTAAATGCTTTACAATTACCTGTGAACTGATCTGGGAGGTTTACTTTAGACTTCTTCACTGCAGCTTGAGCAAATGTGTGAACCTCCTAAACATATAATGACAATGGCCCTGATTCAGACCCACTCGCGAGTGGCTGTCCGCTCACAAGTGGGTCGATGTTCTGCACTGAGCATGCGCACGATGGAGGGAGCTCCGTCGTGCGCATGCGCCAGACGCGACGAGCGAAGGACTTTCCTTCGCTCGTTGTGTCTGATCAAAGGGGGCGTGCTGTCGATGTTGATTGACAGCATGCCCCCTTTGGTGGCCCATCCGGGGGCATGCCTCCCTGACGGGGGCGTTCCTAAAGGAACGCCTCCCGTCAGAAGCCGGCCCACTGACGAGTGATTTTGGCTCTGATAGAGCCAAAATCACTCCAGGCCTTGCGGTTGAAAACCTCAACTGCAGGCTCCGGCTCGCAGTTTCGATGGTCGCGATGGTCACGACCATCGCGGCCATCAAACTGCATGCTCGTATAGGCTGTGGGTGGTGACCCACAGCTATACGAGCATCCAGGAGGACGCTCCATAGTTATGGAGACCGGCCCTCATTCAGAGCGTGCGCTCTGCTCAGAGCGTACGGCTCTGAATGAGGGCCAATATCTGAACTTTCTATGTCATATGGCTAAGATGGTCTAGGTATTGATCAATAACTTAGTGTGACTGTGAGAGCCAAAATGCAGCTTGGGGAGCTTAACTGCAGTTTTGAGGTGCGACTACGGTCTCCGGGTATACCTTTTAAGGAAACCGTCTAGAGTCTGGATAGATGGGGAGTAACGAAGAGCAGGTGTTGAAGCTGAAGTGCCAAGAAGGCCGATGGTCCGGAAAGAAGGAGCTTGGATTGCTGAATATCCTGTTGTGGTTAAAGAACTGCTAATACAGTTTAAGGTGGCAAATAAGCTGATGATGTGGCCGATAATATGACCTGCAAGCTAGTCCTGTGGATAATGAGCCGATGAGGATGGTAAATGGACTGATGGTGTGGCCAACAGGTCAATGATGCAGCTGATGAGTCAATGACAGTGGCCAAAAGGCTGATAGTGTGGCCAAAGGGCCAATGGTGCAGCTAATAAGCCGATGATGATGGATGGTGAGCCGATGGAATGGCCAACAGGCCAATGTTGTGGTTAATAAGCCGATGATAATGGCCAACAGGCCAATGGTGTGGCCAAGGAGCCGATGGTGCAGCTAATAAGCCGATATTGGTGGCCAACAGGCTGATGGTGCAGACAAGGGGCTGATGGTGCGGCTAATAAGACAATGTTGGTGGTCCCCAATGGTGCTGCGGCTAAGTGAGATGAAGGCAGCACAGAGATGCCAGGGAAAGATGGTCCGAGACAAGGGAGCACCCAGCACAAGGTATCAGTGGGATCAGCTGATGCTGTGGCTAAGGAGAGCCGCTGGCAGCATGGAGAGTTGGGGAGGCTGGTCGGAGACAAGGGAGCATCCAGCATCAGGAATCAGCAGGATCAGCTGATGCTATGGCTAAGGAGAGCCGCTGGCAGCATGGAGAGTCGGGGAAGCTGGTCCAAGACGAGGGAGCATCCAGCATCAGGAATCAGCAGTATCATCTGTGATGCAGCGGAAGCCAGTGAAGCCGGTCTCATGTCCAATAAAGCACAGGGATGGCAGGACAACAGCATGTCAAGTGGCAGGTAAGTGGAGTGCTGACCATGCTGCAGCCGATGGAATCAGGAATCCACTATAGTCAGCAATGCAGCAGGGATCCAACAGGTAGAAATAACCAGGAGCACCAATCACCAGCCGGACAACCATGACCTCACCTCCTGGGGCATGTGTATTGTCCTGTCCTGAAGTAACCCCATCCTGTCAGGGCACTAATTTATCAGGCAGAAATGCAGTTGGTAACAGATCTAAGGTGCAGTTTAGGGAGCTAAGGGGTGGATATAGGAACCTAGGTGCAGCTTTGGGAGCTGGGATGTGACATAGGCTGTGGAATGCTACCTTAAGGGTTGAGGTGAGGCCTTTAGGAATGAGGTGCGGCTATGAGAGCTGAGTTGTGGCATTGATGGCTGAGACAATACTCGGACTGCCAAGTGTCACCTTGAGGGCCGAGATGGTGCTTTGGCTGCAAGGTGCAGCCTTGTAGGTGAATGTGTGACCTTGAAGTCTTTGATGACTTGAGGTGCTTGGAAGTCACTTGCTAGAGTTGCCATGAGAGTGGCAAGGCCAAGGATACAGAGTGGACCAGAGATTACAACTGCTCACAGTACTACCAAACTCTGGATGATGTAATGAGAGTAGCAGAAAGGAAATACCATGAAGCAGGAATAGAGCACAGACACAGGCACAGACAGGCAGGAATATGACTGAGGAACCAGATACACACATACTGTAAAGACACACTATACCTGGCAAGATGGCACTGAACCAGTAAGCTTATAAAAGTTAAGAGAGCAATAGCTTGTATGGCAGGTGATAGCAGATAGACCACAGGTGAGAAGGAACATGTCAACCAGTATTCCCAGAATCATGTGCAGCTGCCCAGTGTCTCAGTTTCCTAGCAAATGTAGGTGCCATCCCAGTACAGCATCTATGTTGCCCAGAAACAGAGGGAACTATCTGGATGTGTGACCGGAGAACAGGACATCCCAGAAGAGGAGAAACAACTGGGGCATGAGGATGTAACAAGGAACGCCGGCGACTTGTGACACTTCATGGTGAAAAACACAACTTCACTTCCGACAGTAAGGGTTAATTTAGTGGTCTGTCAAAAGGTGAAGATTCCTTTACAATTGTTCCTGGAAGGGGAAAAGACTGCTGGCTGTTTCCTTGCTTACACTTTAACAAATAATTGACCTGGAATGCTAATTACAAGCTACATTCTATCACATTTAGGGTTTTTAGATCCAAGTCAGGACCCATGAACTGGGCTGATGGGTTGTAGCAGAATAGTGGTGGTAGGATCAGAGGTTTACTCATGGGTGAGACCCATGTGGTAAATTCCTGGTGCCTGGTGGAGAGGTCAGTGATACCTGCAAGGCTCCCAGTCTGCCTCTGGAACCAAATGAGTGGAACTCAACCCCTTACCCTGAATGTAGGGATAAGGGGCCAGAATACTGTTTGAGAACTCAGGAGACAGGTCAGCTAGTAATTCAGGCAGTAATTAAGGGCTGCCTGGAATCCGATAGCCGATGATGCAGACTGTATATCAGAGATGGGTCACTGGGGCCTAAATTCTCAAGAAGGAGCTTAGGTTCAGCACCCAGTCCCAAACAACTGGAATGAACATTGTAGCATAAACTCAGCATGAACCATAACACTCTAGGACCCATAGAGCAACAACCACTATTGATAGAGGTACCAATGGTATACTGAGTTGTGAGTCCCAAGTAGGTCAGGAGCTGCAATGCTGAGTAAAAAGCAATATAATGCAGAATAGAAGTACACCGAGAATAAAATCCACTTGATCCTGCAGAGACTCAGGGATTTGCTAGTAAATTATGTCACTGTGGCAGAAAACTTGGCACTGGAAGCATTAGCAATATCTTGTAAAGCCCAGGAGAGTTAAATATACAGCAGGCTGGAACCATAGAATAACTTGGGTGATAGATGAACTTGGTAAGAACTAAAGGATGCAGATGTGGAACCAGAAAGGAACTTGGGGCTTGAACCAGAAGGGGACCAAAGGGAAGAGCAGAGTAGCTGGAATTGAACCAGAGGCTTGAACTGGACTGGGACCAGAGGTAACAGCAGAGTAGCCAGAGCAGTACTGAAGGCTTGAACCTAACTGGGACTATGGGTAACAGCAGAGTAGCCAGAGTGGAACTGGAAACTTGCACCAGAGATAGCAGCAGTCAATCGGAGTCGGACTGCAGGCTTCAACCAGAATGAGGCCAGAGAGAGTTGCAGTAGATGAGCTGGACTGGACCAAGGGCTTGAACACAGGCTGGAAGCAGCATACAGCCCAGTACTGCAGAGTGGATAGAGTAGATTCAGAGGCAGCAGCTTGCCAGACTGGTAGTAGATCTGAGGTAGTACTTACTCAGTAGTGAGTGAGATCACCGAAAGGAAAAGAACCACATTCCAACAAGGTGCTAGTATCAGATTCAGGCTTAAATAGGGTGCTTTTGTCAGGGAAAGGATGAGTTGGTCATGTGAGCACAGGAGAAAGATAGAGACTGGATACTGGTGCTCACCTGATCATAGACAGCATGACTGTGTCCATAAATCTTACGATATGGATTGACAGCACACTGGGAAAGAATTCCCAACCTTGGTAAAGTCAGAGTGACTAGGTCCTAGTTTTGTAACACATTCATGGGCCAACATAACCTGATAGTCCATACATTTTGTTCAAACAGAGAATTGACAAAGGGAGATTGAGAGAACACACAGTTTGAAAACATCATATTTTGGGATCAGATAACTTGAATAATCAAAACACAAGGTAACAGACCGGTTACTGCAGCGCCAATCACCAACAACAACAAAAAAGACTCAGAAAAAATCTGCATTTCTCCCTCACAGAGATACACAGTAGGCAACCTACAGAACCAAAGAATACAGAAAGATACACAACCACCCTGCATCGTCACAAACAGAGACACCAAACTGTGCACCCCACCTCATATACCTTTCATAACAACAATACGGACTGAAGGCCTGACTCAAAGCTGGATGCTCTTAAAGAGCGCTTGCTCTGAATCAGGGCCTTTTTTTTGTTGTTGTTGCGGCCTCCTGGCCGCTCGCTAAGCTGTGGATGACTACCCACAGCTTTTGCGAGCGGCCAGGTGATGGTCGCGATGGTCGCGACCATCGCGGCTTGCGACAAGACCCTTGTTGTAGGGTCTTGTCCATCGCAAGCCCCAGAGAGCTTCCTGCTCTAACAGAGCAGGAAACTCTCCACTGACATCACTGGTGATGTCAGTGATGCCTCCCACAAATGGCAGGCATTCCTTTGGGAACACCTCCGTTTGTGTAGCCACCCCCCTTCCCCGCCTACAAAATGGGGTGAGCTGTTGATCAACATTGACAGCCGCCACTTTTGTAGTGAGTCCCGGAGCGAGAGAATTTCTCTCTTGCTCCAGGGCTTGCACATGCGCGCGCCGTGCATGTGCAGTACCCTACCATATACCCGCTTGCGAGCAGGTCTGAATCATACCCTGAGCCCTCAAAACGCACCAAGAAAAAATCACCAACTACACCATCAAATCACAAGGCCAATGGCTCCTTACCTTCTGAAATATATGTCACCCTCCAAATGCAACACTAACCAGAGGGGGAACTAGCAGCGGTATAGCTGGTGGCTTGCACCAGGGCCCGCTGTGGTTCAGGGGCCCATAGCTATCACTGCACCCACAACTAGTGCCCCCTGGGCCCCACAAGTGTAGGGCTGATCGCAGTGAGAGCAGTCTGCACTACACAGTAAAAAACACACAGCCACCAGCGGCTGCTGTGTGTTTGTTATAGCAGCGAATGAGAGTCAGACAGACTATCATTGGCTGTTGTGTCCATGGAGGGAGCCAGCTGGGACTCACTCATGAGCTCTGCCTTCCGTCTTCTCCAGCAGCGGGTGATGGGACCTATTATAAACATACAACAGCAAACACTTACTGACAACAGAAAAAGAGGGGAGGTAATCAACTCATCTGCAGATGAAATTTACCAAAAACCCTCTACGAAAAAAAGGGTAACAGCCCTTCAAGCATCCACTGTGATTAGCGGAGAGCACCCTCCCTATGTCAGTAAAAACTGTGAACATAGCCATTGTAAACAAGGCATCTACCAAACCATATCTAAAGAACCAGAAGCTGCTTTGCAGGAAGGTGGGCCAAGCCAAAGGAGTGCATCCCATATGCACATCACAGACTCAATGCAGTCATGTAGTGCTTAAAAAAATCACCACAACTGTAGACACATGAGCAACTACCAGCTAAATAAGTAAATATCACACCCTTGCAAGAAGAATAGCCCATCGCATCTGAAAAACATGCAGCCCCAGCCCAGCATGTAATTACACAGGGGTAACTATCCATAGAAAGCAAAAACCAGCAACACTAACCACCCATAATGTGCAGAAATCCAGGAAAAGAGGAAAGCCATGTGCAAAACTGACCCAACTGGGTGAAGGATTTTTTAATTATTAAACTATTATGATTGTTTAAGTCTTGTATATATGTTTTATATTTAATTATTAATCAGTGAAGGTCAGCAACCTGCCAAGAAATGGGCAGGTAGAAACACCACCCTACTACAGTTCAAACAAAGTAATGGGAAATCATTACTTTGGATTGCACTTCCACATACCATGAGATGGATTACCAAATGGAGATACAACTCAGGAACCAAGCACCTTACATAGCACTATGGAGAAGAAACTATCCATTCCCAGTACCATGCATGTGCCAGAGCAGTGATAGAAAACAGGCAGTCACAACAGCCAAACTGAATATAAAAAAGAGCAAGGTTGCAGAAGTGTAAACTAGAGATGTGCACTGACCCCCGAGTTTTGGTTTTGGTTTTGGATCTGGATCTCCCCTGGTTTTGTGTCTGGATGGGTTTTGCCAAAACCTCACCTCCATATTTTGTTTTTCGGTTTTGGTTTTGGATCTGGATATTTTCTTAAAAAATCATAAAAACAGCTAAAATCACATAAAATTGGCCTTTTTTTGTTCCTACAGTATTATTAACCTCAATAACATTTATTTTCACTTGTTTCCAGTCAATTTTTAACACCTCACAATATTGACTTTTTCATCTATTTAAGGATCAAAAGGTTGCATCCAGCTAGCTGGCTCAAAACTGAGTGATAGAGTTGAGAACTGTGCAAAGATGATGGTTGTGGCTTCCCCTTAAGGATTGAAGAATTGATAGTTGATAATTGATACAATCACTGGCTGAAGTAAGAATTGATAGTTGATAGCTGGCTAAAGTAAGAATAGTTGATACTTGATAATAGGTGCAGCCACTGGCTCAAGAATTGATAGTTGGCGAAGCCACTGGCTGAAGTAAGAATAGTTGATACTTGATAATTGGTGAAGCCTCTGGCTGAAGAATTGATAATTGTATTAATTGGTGCAGCCCCTGGCTGAGTATTAGTGGAATACAGAGCTATGATTAGGAGAACCAGTCCTGCAGTCTTGGCAAATTGCGGCCATTACAGCCTTGAGAGCTGGTGAGGAGTGATGACAGGTGGCCTTTGGCCTGTGAAGCAGGATGCTGTGTAGCAGCCTAGAGGGCTCAGAAGAACCCTTGGCTGAATGTCATTGTTGTGCAGCTTGTGCTGCCAGGTTGACACAAGCAGTAGTTGGTTCATAATTTTCTTTTTTTTTAAATGAAAGGGGCATGCAGGAGATGCTGTCTGTGGCCATTCCAATTTCTGGAAATTCATAATAAGGTAATAACATTAAAAATGGCAGGCAGCAATGCCCCAAACAACACATAACGGAAAGGAAAAAGGTGCAAGAGGGAATTGTCCTTGGGCCCTCCAACCCACCCTTATGTTGGATATATGAAACAGTACATTCACAGTTTAACAAACCAATCACTTCAGTGGCAGGGACTGCCACTTGCAGCTGAAATGATTGGTTTGCTTGGACCCCCCACAAAACAAGCTGACAATGCAATTGGTGGCAATGATCCCATACACAAACTGGCTTTACAAGTTGCATCACAAGTCGTCATCATCATCATCATCCCCATCAGTGTGTACATCCTCTTCTTCAAACAATATTAATTTGTCCCCGCTGGAATCCACCATTACAGACGCTTCTGTATTTTTTTTACTTAATTGATGGTAAAAGTTTTCCTCATGGAATTTGTCATTTATTTTAATGAACATCATCTTTTCCACATTCTGGGAAGTAATCTCCTATGCCAATCACTGAAAAGGTTCCCAGCTGCACTGAAAACTATTTCAGAGTAAACACTGGAGGGTAGGCAACTTAAGTTCAGCAAAGCAAGTTTGTGTAAGGGACTCCAAATTGCTTCTTTTTCCTGCCAGTAGTGAAACGGACTATCTAACATGCCTATTTGGATGCTATCCCTAAACTAATCATCCACCATTCTCTGAATGGTGACCATATCAGACAAAGTCATGGTAGACATGTCACTCATTCTAGGCTGTTCTTTCAGACCCAACCAGATGTCATTAGTTTTTGCTGACTGATCAGCATCCCCACCAGCAGTGTATCTGTTAGGAAAATGTAGCTTTTTCCTGGCAGCTGTAGAAACTGAAGGAGGAGATGATGCCTTGTCACGTGCCGCTTGAGCTGACAATTTTTTACCAACAGCTCTTTGCAGCTTTTCAGATTTATGTCCACTGGAAAAAGGAATGACTTAAACCTAGGATCAAGTATGGTCACCAAAATATAGTGCTCTGATTTCAAGAGATTGATGACCCTTGGATCCTGGCTAAACAAATGAAGGGCTTGATCAACCAGTCTGACATACTTAGCAGAATCACTCCATTTCAGCTCCTCCTTCAGTTTCTCCAGCTGATTTTGCAAAAGTCTGATGAGGGGAATGACCTGACTCAAGCTGGCAGTGTCTGAACTAACTTCACATTTGGCAAGTTCAAAGGGTTTGAGAATCTTGCACAACACGGAAATTATTCTCCACTGTGCTGAATAAAGTGCATTCCAGCTCCTCTCCCTATGTCATAGGCCGTAGTGTAGCCTTGGATAGTCTTTTGCTGCTCCTCCATCCGCTGAAGAAAATAGAGGGTAGAATTCTTCCTAGTTACTACCTCTTGCTTCAGCTGATGGCAGGGCAAATTCAACAGTTCTTACTGGTTCTGCAATCTCTTACTCGCAGTTGCTGAATGTTGAAAATGTCCACAAATCTTTCGAGCCACCGAGAGCATCTCCAGCACGCCCCTGTCATTTTTTTTAAAATGATGCACCACCAGATTAATTGTGTGAGCAAAACATGGGATGTGATCAAATTCTCCCACATGTAATGCTCGCACATTATTGGTGGCCTTGTCAGAAATCACAAATACCGAGTAAAGGGTCTGATTCAGAGCCGGACGCTATTTGCGCTCGCTCGTTCTGAGAAAGGGGGTGGCTATTAAAATTAACCGTTGGCTCTTTGTGGTCTGTTGATGCCTCTATGTCTGAACGAGCGAACAAAACTTGCGGTCGTAATTTTGATAAAAACGCCCCCTGGCCACTCGCATCATACATCATGTCCGCTATTTATTAGATTAATCGAGTACATCGAATGGTGTATGAACTGCTTGCTATTCTTGTGGTTGGTTTTTCCTACCGCAATCTTGCGAGCGGTTCTGACTATAAAACAACCAAGTGACGTGGTCAATGACGCTGCTGTATTAATTTTGCACACCCTTAAAATGCCCGTTTTGACCTTTAAGCACGCCTGCGTTCTGATCTACACTCCCCGTTTTCAAGCACCTTCCCCTGTGACCACCCACATTCGCCTCCTCCTGTCACTCAAAATAGCAGGCATTCGCTATTTAGCGAGCACGCGATTTTCGGCCGCACTGACTGGTTCGCGCATGTGTATTACAATCCGTACACATGCGCAGATGTGCGAACATTGTTCAGAATGAGCGAGCGGCCGCTTACGAGCGGCTCTGAATGAAGCCCAGAAGTACAAGTGGGGTAAGCCATTTTCCAATTATTTCCCTGAGCTTTTCTAAGAGGTTCACAGCAGTATGCCTCTTAGTGAAACCGGTGATGCACAGAGTAGCCTGCTTCTGAATTAGCTGGCATTTGTTAGATGATGCTGCTGCTGTTGCTGTTTGCACAGTTGGAGGCAATACATCTACCCAGTGGGCTGTCACAGTCATGTAATCTTTAGTTTGCTCTGTCCCACTTGTCCACATATCTGTTGTTAAGTGGACAGTGGGTACAACGGCATTTCGGAGGACATTAATAAGATTTTTTTTAATGCCCTTGTACGGAATTGCTATTCTAGAGAAGTGGAATCTAGAAGGCACATGGTAGCGGGGACACAGGATCTCCATTAACTGGGTAAAACCCACTGCATTAATGGCAGACACTAGACAAACATCTAATACCAGCATAGCTGTTATGGCGTCAGTAATCCACTGTGCAGCTGGGTGTTTGCTGTCATACTTGTTCGCCAATGCAAAGGACTGTGTGACAGTCAATTGATTGGTTGAACTTTTTAACTACTCAAAGTAGTCTTCTTCATGGTCCCCTTCTGGGATGAAGATCCACTTATAGCAACAGCAAACAGGTGTAGCACTCAAGGATCCTTCTGAGGAACAAAGGATAGGAGAGGAGTCAGTCCTTATGATATTGGATGCAGGACTACTGCCAATCACAAGTGAGGATGTTAATGATGATGCTGGTTTTGGTGGTGGATATTGCAGGCACTTGGATCCAGAAAGAAGGGAGGAGATTGGTGACACTGGACTGATTGTTGTTTGTTTTATTGTCCCCAAAGTTTCTGTACCTTTTCCAATTTGATGAATGCACTGCAAGTGACGTAACAGGGAGGAGGTTCCAAAATGGTTAAGGTCCTTACCTCTACTCACTGTTACTTGGCAACAGTTACAAATGGCTTGGCAAAGGTTGTCTGAATTTTGGTGGAAATAATTCTACACATGATAAGTGGATTTTTTGGTCCTTTGCCCAGGCATAGCAACAAAGGGATCTTTTCCACAATGAGCAACAACTGTTGCCTGATTTATAGTTTTTAAACAAGCATCCTCGCCATCAACATCCTAATTATCATCAACATCCTAATCATCCTTGTTGTTATTGCCAACTAGATAAATATCCTCCTCATCCTGCTGGTGCAATTCCATAGAAGCATCCTCGATTTCTACATGAGCATGTTGACTTTTGCTGCTCATCCCCACATTTGCAGAAGGCACACAAATGTTGGAAGGAGGATCCTCTTCAAATATAGTATTACAAAGGTCAGGCTCAGACATGGCAACCGTGGACACACTTGGACTCTCCTCTGAGATTTGTGATGTTTCCGAGCACACAGTTGGTTCGGGTGTCTTAATCGTCTTAACAAGTTTAGTTTCTTTTGTACCTCTCCTACAAGCAGAGGGGCTAAAATTATGACTTGAACCATCAGTCATAAATACAGGCCCATACCTTAACCTTTCCTTGCCACTTCGTGTAGTGAATGGCATATTGCCAATTTTTGTTGTTGTTTCTCTAAAGCTGACTTAGCTTTAATTTTTTTTTGCTTTAACAGGGTAAAAGTAGATTTTTTTAGCATGACTTTTTGGCCTGACTTAAGCCCTGGTACATCGGCCTTCATAGTTGATGTTGACAGCCTTGCACCATCATCATGACTGCTGCCGGCAGCTACAAGACTGGTATGTGGATCCTAGTCTCCGGTCATGTGACTGTCCTCCATACTCACTACGCACACAACCACACACAAAAAGAAAGTTTATTTCTTTGGGCAACAGCCTCTTGAGAGAGAGCAGCACAGCACCCCAGCACACCTACGCTGATGACAGGTATGTCTAGCATGCAAACAAAATAATTGTTTTTTTATGGGGGCAGCAGCCCCTTTACAGACAGCAGCACAGCACTCCTGTGCATCTACACCAATGACAGGTGTGTCTAACATGCACACAAAAAATATATTTGTTTTGGGGGGGCAGCAGCACCCTGTGCACCTATGCTGATGACAGGTGTGTCTAACACACACACAAAAAAAAATTATACATTTTTGGGGGGCAGTGGCCCTCTGACAGACAGCAGCATAGCACCCCTGCGCAGCTACGCCATTGACATGTGTGGCTAACACACACACAAAAGCAATTGTTTGTTGTTTTTTGGGGCAGCAGCCCATTGACAGACAGCAGCATAGCACCCCTGCGCAGCTACTATGCCAATGACAGGTGTGTTCAACATGCACACAAAAACAATTGTTTGGGTTTTTTTGGGCAACAGCCCTTTGAACGACCGCAGCACAGCACTCCTGCACAGCTACGCCGATGACAGGTGTGGGTAACATGCACACAAAAACAATTGTTTGGGGTTTTTCGGGCAGCAGCCCCTTGACAGACAGCAGCACAGCACCCCTGCACTGCTGCACTGATTACAGGTGTGTCTAACATGCACACCAAAAAAATTGTTGTTTTTTAGGGGCAGCAGCCCCTTGACAGAAAGCAGCACAGCACCCATGCGCAGCTATGCCAATGATAGGTGTGTCTAACATGCACACAAAAAAAGTATTTTTGGGGGGGCATCAGCACCTTGACAGACAGCAGCACAGCACCCCTTTGCAGCTATGCCGATGATAGGTGTGGCTAACACGCACACAAAAAAAGTATTTTTTTTTGGCAGCAGCCCCTTGACAGACAGCAGCACAGCACCCCTGCGCAGCTACACCAATGACATGTGTGGCAAACACACACACTAGAAAAAGTGTTTATTTTTTTTAACACTGGGGGTACACCCCTGAAATAGGTAACAGCCCTTTGACAGACAGCAGCACAGCACCCTGCACACCTACGCTGATGAAAGGTGTAGCTAACATGCACACAGAAAAAAAATTCACACTGGGGTGGGTGAAGAGCACCCCTGAAGGACAGATCACCCCCTGGACAACACAGCACTATAGCCAGCCCCTATGTACAGGACAACAGCCAGCCCCTATGGACCGGGCAACAGCCAGCCAGCCCCTATGCACAGGACAACAGCCAGCCCCTCTATAGATGACAGCCAGCCAGCCCTTATGGACAGGAAAACAGCCAGCCCCTCTATAGACAACAGCCAGTCCTAATGGAAAGGACAACAGTCAGCCCCTATATGGACAACAGTAGCCAGCCCCTAAGCACAGCATCAGCAACAGCACAGCTCCCAACTTTCTCCCTCTTCACTCTCCACAGCCAGAATGAAAAATGGCGGTGATCATGGGACCTTTATAGAATACAAAACCCGTGAGAATCTGACAGCAGGATGATGATGTCTTGCCTCGTTTTCAGATCTGAGTCTGGCGGGAAAACCCGAGCCAGCTCGGATGTGACTAGGATCCAAGTAGTTAGGGTGGGTTTGGATCTCTGAGATCCGAACCCACTCATCTCTAGTATAAACAGGTATGTGGCTGCCCATAACAGGCAAACTACTGAAGAAGCAGAAACGAGTCCCCACATTTTGTGTATTTACTCTATTTTAAATATATAACTATCTCCCAATAAACAGGTGAGGCAGGGAGACTAAGGGCCTGATTCATAGATGGATGCTAATGTGATCGCAGCTGTAATTTTGTATTTAATGCAGCTGTGAAAATATGCTAATGTTAGCAAAGATCACCTGAGCATAAAGACACCCCACTGCTGCCTTCTTACCTGCGTGCGATGTCGCATACCTGCATAAATATCGGTAACAACGAAGAACATCGGCGGCCATCTTACCCTTGTGACAGGTCTGACCTGCTGCAGCATTGGGTGCTCTTCTGACACACATAGCTGCATATTTAATAGCAGTGTTCAATTTATGCATGCCCTTGTTATGGCATACAAAAGGCCAGGCATGCCTGCGTTTCGACGACCACCCCCCTGTTGACCTCCCCAAATGCTCTCTTCCTGTCAATCACTCTGTGTTGTGTCTCCGTAGCCTGCGTGATCGCAGTGGGATCACAGAGCTATCTTCGTACAAGCGCAATTGCAAACAATCACTCAATCTGCATGAAAATTGCATTAGTGTACATCTCTGAATCAGACCCTACATCCCTGACCTGATATCCCTTCAGAAGTATCAATGCATGAGTCAGCCACGCAATGAAGCTGTCCCAAGCACATGTATGATACAAGTCAAGTGCCATTTTCAAGTAAGGGCCTGATTCATTACGGATTGCAAGTGCAATTGCGGCTGCAATTACGCACGCAGTCTCACTGCAATGATATGCTAATCCATTGCGATCACTATGCTGTTCCTGGACAACATAAGGACACCTGCCTTACATTACACACATCTGTAATGTTTAACAAGCCTGCAAAACCATCTATAACATAGAGGTCCATTGGAATCTCACACACTTGAACAAACTCAGACATTACTCAGAAATTGCCCCTGAAACAGCATTCAAACACCCTGGGATGCTTGCATTTCATCGACCACCCCTCTGGCAAACAGCAGCAGCAGTTCCTAGGGACTGATTCACTGTGGATCGCTATTGCGATCGCAGCTGCGATTACACATGCAGATCTGCTATGAAAATATGCAAATGAATGCAATCGCAAACCCATCTCCTCATGCACAATTACATCAGGTCTGACCTTACTCAGAAAGCTGTGTATGTGTCACAGTGGCTAATTTATGCAGGCCCATGCAATGGCATTCAAATGGACAGGCACGCCTGCGTTTTTCTGACCACTCTCCAATCACCACCCCCAAAACACTGACAACCTGTCCCGCCTTCTGTGATGGCTTTGTATCTGCGTAGGTGATCAGATGATGAGGATGTTGATGATGAGGATGTTGATGCCGAGGATGTTTGTGTAAATCAGGCAACAGTTGTTGCTCATGGCATGAAAAAGCCCATTGTCATATGCAAAAGACAAAAAAGTCCACTTCTCATGTGTGGAATCATTTCCACCCAAATCCAGACAACAGGTGTCAAGCCATCTGTAACGCTTGCCAATCAAGAGTAAGTAGAGGTAAGAACCTTAACCATCTCGGAACCTCCTTCCTGTTACATTACTTGCAACAAAATCATCAAATTCCAAAGTGTTTGCAAAATTCAGAAACTTTGGCTAAAAACGGAACAATCAGTCCAGCTTCACCTAGCTTCTCTCTGTTAGATATAAGCATCTGCAATCTCCACCACCAACACCTGCATCATCAAGATCCTCATTCCTGATCGGAAGTAGTCCTGCTGCATCCAATATCAGAAGCATGACTGACTCATCTCCTATCCGTGATTCCTCAGAAGGATCTTTGAAAGCTACGCCAGTTGCTGCTGCTGCTGCTGTGAGTGGATCTTCATCCCAGAAGGGAACCAGTAAGAAGAGTACTTTTAGTAGCTTAACAAAACAATTGACTGTCAAACAAACCTATGCAAGGAGGAACAAGTATGACAGCAGTCACCCAGTTGCAGAGCGGATTATTGTTGCCATAACAGCTATGCTGGTATTAGATGTGCATCCAGTATCTGCCATTAATGCAGTGGGTTTTAGACAGTTAATTGGGGTCATGGGTCCCTGCTACCATGTCCTTTCTAGATTCCACTTCGCTAGAACAGCAATTTCCAGTCTGTACAAGGACATTCAAAAAACTTAATTAGTGTCCTCCTCCAAAATGCCATTGTACCCACTGTCTCCACTTAACCACAGATATGTGGACAAGCAGGACAGGTGAAAAGTCCGACAAATTGAATACAGGGAAAAGTGGAATTGGCGAAAATGACATCATCAGCGAAAAATTATCGCCGAAACGGACTTTTCGCTTCTAATTAAATACAGCCCTCTGTCTCTCACCATCTCTCTCCCTTCTCCCCCCTCTCTTATGGTCCGTACACACGTAGCAATCTGCCAGCGATACGATATTGCTGGCAGATCGTAATGCACCCTCCCTGGAATGAAAATATCAATATCGATCATCCAGTACTCCATCAACCTACCGACAACTATAGCGATCCACGATCGTCGATCGCGGGTCACTATAGTAACTTGATGGAAATCGAGCATGTTGACCGGCATGAATGCCCAATGGACGATATCGCTATCAACCATATGTGGCCTTGCATCGCTGGTCGATGGTCAGTTGGTAGGGGCCATTTAAAAGAACGATTTGAAAGATTACACTAACGATATCAATCAAATTGTTCTTTTAAATTGCTACGTGTTTACGCACCATGACCCTGTCTCCCTCCCTCTTTCTCTCTCCTCCCTGTCTCTCTCTCCCTCCCCTCTAATCCTCTCTTAGGGGTCTATTTGATGTTTAATATCAGGGTCCGAAAGGAACCTGATAATTAACCTTCTAACATTATGCAAGCACCAGAGCAATTCATCATTGTTCCAGTGCGGAGACAGCTGATCCGAAATTCATGCCACAGAAACATCTAGGTGGATTATACCAGGACTATGTATGAGGTTTAGTGATCATTAACATTTGAGAATCCATAGTAGTGCAACATTCAGGTTATTGCTCTCACAAGTTTAAAAGATATAAACATCATTAAAAACAATAAAACCTCAGAGCGCTTACACAATACCTTTACATTAACATCTCATGTTTTGCTTACACAATTAATTTGGTGGTGCAACATTTTTTTTTTAAATTACATGGGCGTGCAGGAGATGCTCTCGGTGGCCCAAAAGATTTTGGGACATTTTTGACATTCAGCAACTGCGTGTTAAGATTGCAGCACCAGCAAGTACTGTTGAATTTGCCCAGCCACCAGCTGAAGCAAGTGGTAGTAACTAGGTGGAATTCTACCCTTTATATGCTTCAGCGGATGGAGGAGCAGCAAAAGGCCATCCAAGGCTACACAATGGTCTATGACATAGGGAAAGGACAGAGCCATGCAGGAGATGCTCTCCATGGGCAGCAAAATTTCAGGGCATTTTCGCCATTCAGCAGAGCTATGTAGAAGAAACATTGAATTTGCCCTGCACCAGCTGAAGCAAGATGTAGTTATGAGGTGGAAATCCACCCTTCATATGCTTGAGTAGATGGAGGAACAGCAAAAAGCCCTTCAAAGCTATACAACGAAGTATGACATAGGAAGAGGAGGGGGTCTGTACCTTACTCAAGCTCAGTGTAAAATACTTTCCATGATATCCAGAGTGCTGAAACCCTTTGAAGTAGCCACCTGTGAAGTGAGTTTAGACACTGCCAGCTTGAGTCAGGTAATTCCCTTCATTAGACTGTTGGAAAAGCAGCTTGAGAAACTGAAGGAGAAGCTGAAACAAAGTGATTCCGCTAAGTACTGTATGTTGGACTTGTAGATCAAATCCTTTTTTCACTTTGCCAGGATCCAAGGATTGTCAAGATTTTGCAAACAGAGCAATGCATTTTGGTGACCGTACTCGATCCTAGGTTTAAATCATATGTTTTGTCTATCTTCCCAATGGAGACAGATCTGAAGACATGCAAAGAGCTGTTGGTAAGCAAATTGTCCTCACAAGCAACACATGATACAGCGATGGCTCCTCCTTTCTAAAGCAAGTGCGGCTGCCAGAAAAAACTAAACTTTCCCATAAGACCCACTAGTGATGCAGATGAGTCAAGTTTTGACATCTGGTTGGGTCTAAAAGAGTTTCCTACCATTAATGAGACCTCTAATGTTACTCCATCTGATACGGTCACCATTCAAAGAATGGTTGAGGACTATTTTAATGATATCATCCAAATAGGCATGTCAGACAGTCTGTTTGACTACTGGCAGGAAAAAAAGGCAATCTGGAGGCCCTTGCACAAACTGGCTTTGCTTTACTTTAGCTGTCCACCTTCCAGTGTGTACTCCGAAAGAGTTTTCAGCACTTTCTCAAAATAAGGAAAAGATAATGTTCATCAAAATGAACTACAATTCCACAAGGAAGACCTTTACAGCCTATTATGTCCAAAAATTACAGAAGTACCTGAAGCTGTAATGGTGGATTCCAGTGGGGACAAATTAATATTGTGTGAACAGAGAAAAACTGTGGGTATGTGGTTCAAATGGTGCTTATATCCCTATATATGATTGGATATAATATACAATGTACTGCAGCCCCAGCCCCACAACACTGCACCCTTGAACAGACAGAGCATCACAGTGCAGATCTGTTCTCTGTACACTACCTACAGCCAGAGTGAAAATGGTGCTGATCACAGATACCTTTATAGAATCCAAAACCCATGAGAATCCGACAGTGATATGATGACGTTTTGCCTCGTTTTGGATTCCTAGTTAGGCCGGAAAACCAGAGCCGAACTCAGATCTGACTTGGAATTGCAATGTACTGGTGGGTACAGCATGAGCTACCTTGGCTATTTTATCGCAGGGCCAAAGGGTGTATGGTGGTTGTCATAAACTCCTACTGGCAATGAGTGCAGCTGCCAAAAAAACTATTTTGCAATTTTGGATACAGCCTGGAGAACCTCCTTTTTTATTTCTAGAGAAATAATTGTATCTATTTCACATGGACTGGTGGGAGGCTTCTTTAGCTAATGAGTCTAGAGTAGCTAAATTATTTGAGGTTTGGGGGAGCTAAATTTCTATACTCCCTACACAGACTCAACAATTATTTGTTCAGTGTTTTCATCTACCTCATGGTACTTAAAGAGGCTTGTTGATAATGATCCCCCCATTGTTTGATAGAGTATTCCTTTGCTCGCATAGCATGTCCTTCATCCTTTCACTCAAATTTATTGAAAATGTATTTGATGTTCATTGAATATCCTAAATTGAATTGACCTATTGTATTTTATGTCCAACTTACAATGTATTGTTTATTATTCTTTTCCTAATATGCTTTAGAATCAATAAAATAAAATATCATAGAAAAAAAATAATATTAAAAAAAAAATGTAAGTGTATCTTAGAGTTGACTTAGTTTAAACTTTAAACTATTATTTAATATAACAAGATATTAAAAACAATAATAGTATGGCATGGGAAAAAACCCTGGGCCTGATTCAGACTCGCGAGCGAGCGCTATGTGCTCGCAAGCGGGTCGATGGTCGCCCAGTATGCATGCGCACGACGGAGCCAGCTCCATTGTGCGCATGCGCGAGACCCGGATAGTGATGGGCAAGCCGTCGCTCCGGGTCTTGTACCAAAGGGGGCATGCTGTCGATGTTGAGTGACAGCACGCCCCCTTTGGTGGGCGGGCCGGGGGGAATGCCTACCGTCTGGGGCCGCCCCACTGACATCACAAGTGATGTCAGTGGGAGTGCTTTCGGCTCTGTTAGAGCCGAAAACACTCTACAGTTTGCAGCCACGAGACCCTACCACAAGGGTCTCATCGCAAGCCCGATAGTCGCAATGGTCTTGACCATCGCGACCATCTTCCTGGCCGCTCGCTATAGCTGTGGGTGGTCACACACAGCTATGCGAGCGGCCAGGAGACCGCTCTAAAAAAACAGAAGGCCGGCCCTGATTCAGAGTAAGCGCTCTGTCAGAGCGTTCTGCTCTGAATCAAGCCCTCTGTTCCTTCAAATCCTGTCAATTCTCAATGTATTTTTTTGCAAAAAAAACAGGATGAATGTGTCTGCGCATGTTCCGCCATGGGCTACTGCAACCCCCCCTCGCACCCTCGCCTTAGCTTTCACTTACCTTTGATGATCGGTGCTCTAGTGATGACCTCTGGAGCTTCGGTCAGCTGGCCTCCCAGCTCCTGCACTGTGACCCCGGTCAGCTGTTCTATGCAGCAGCTGACCAGGGTCATAGTGCAGGAACCAGGAAACTAGCTGACTGAGGCCCCAGAGGACATCACCAGAGCACCGATCACAGGTCCTTGGGATCAGGTAAGTGGGGGGGGTTAAGTTTTTTTTATTTTTTGCAGTGATCAGCTTGTAGTCTGTTTATATCACACAGCTGATCACTGGGGCCTGGCTCCTGGATCTGCTCTGCCTGTTAGAGCAGCGCAGGAGTCTGGGAACCAGGAGAAAACCTGGATAATGCTATCTCCAGGTGGCGTTATAATCACATGGCTTCCCTCTGTATTTTTTCACATTTTATTTTTAGTACATCTGGGCAGATAACATTTTTCATTACAATTATGGGGAATGCAATCTGCTTAGGGTTTGGAAGAGAATTTTACTTTAGAATTCTACTCCAATTGCCATTTAGTCAATTTATGTGAAACTATAAAAATGTGTAAAGGGTGTGAAACTCCCCCTTTTTCTCTTTATTTTAGTAAAAAATTATGTTAATATTGTAAATAGAGCCCAATATGTTTGTCTGAAAAAATGAGAGAAGCTTTGTGCCAATACAGTCCTGTCACAGCGCCTGATTCAGTAAGGATTTCTACAGTGTTCGCAGCTGCACTTATGCAAGGAACGTTGCAGCAAAAATATGCTAATGTCTGACATAGCTGAGCCAGCATAGAAACGCCCACTGTGGCTTTCTCACATCCGTAATACCTCGCATTCCTACGTATACATCAGTACCATCAACGCACATCAGCCCATGTCTCAACATTTACACCAGGTCTGACCAGCCGCAGAAACTGCAAGTCTCATCACGCGCAGTGAGTACTCAAGCTGCTTATGCACATGCAGTGGCTAATTTATGCATGCCCATGAAATGGCATTAAAACGGACATACATGACTGCATTTTTCCGACCACTCCCACGTCACCACCCCAAACGCTCACAGCCTGTTTCTCACTCTGCAATGGATTCTTCAGTGCATTCATAATTGCAGTGCAATCGCAGCACACACGCAGTGTGGTGCATAGGCATGCGCAGTGGCTAACAATTGATCTGCGTATGTAGTTGCAATTGCGTTCGGTGCTGAATCAGACCCACAGTCCACTAGCGCATGCAGGGGGATTCTGAGTACCTAGAAACCCCCCCTGCTCGCCGATCCATTGCTGCAGCTGACTGATATGAGGAGGCAGCTGTGTCAGTAACGCGGCATCTGCCTCCTCAGCCTGTTTCTCACTCTGCAATGAATTCTTCAGTGCATTTGTAATTGCAGCACACACGCAGTGCATATGCATGCACAGTGGCTAATGTTCGATCTGCGTATGTAGTTACAATTGCGTATGCTGCTGAATCAGACCCACAGTCCACAGCTGTAAGGGGAGGTGCAACTGAAATGACCTCACCATACTTGCAGACACTGGCTCTGGTGCAAAGATAAGCAAGATACGCTCTGCAAACAGGCATACAAACATTTCTATACTAACCTCTGTGTGTGAGCAGATCTCCATTCTATTAGAGCCTATGTCAGCTGATGCAGCCAGTTGATAATATGCTGGATGATGCAGTTGTACCTGATGACCTGAAAGGTCTACTTGTCAGTTCAGTAATCTGTATTTCTCATCAAATTAAATCTGTGGGTTAGAAAATAATAGTGTAAGCGAAATCTATGTACTAAATATGAATTTACTTATGGCTAGAGTATAATTGAAAGCCAAATACACACTAGATGATAAATTGTACGATATCAACAATAATGATATCGTTATCATTCATTGCATTCAATATCGTCCAGTCTGTATGCATGATATCATTAATGATGCACACTCCAGCTGGTCGTTAATGATGTCTTTCATTGTCTGAACATGCAGGGCAACCTGAATATATCGTCAGGTTGTGCATGTTTAGGGATAAGGGAGGGTGCCGTATCTGAACAATATCATTATTGATATCGTTCAGTGTGTATGTCGGAAACGAGCCCAGCGAAGCAGTGTAAACACATAACGATATCGCTCATGGAGCATATCGTTAAGTGTGTATGAGCCAAAACTGTATTCTCTGTGGATAGTATACCCACATCTCCCCAAGGCACTGGCATCACTAGGGGGGTGCAGGCTGCACAGGGTGACACCATCTGAGGCGGTGACACCGAAATAGCAGAGCTATTCTGCTATTTTGGTGTCACCCCATTGGATGGTGTCACTGAGGAGTCAGTACCCAGAGAGAGGCAGGGGAGAGACGGTGGGCTGCCTCAAAATCTGCTAGAGCACTGGGTAAGCCCACTGTGTGCTGAGAACAGGGGGCGTGAATGTCCCCAAGATCAGCACACATAAGGGTGTGTGACTTCGCTGGACAAAGCTACGTACGTCCATGGTGTTAAGCCATGCCCCTTTCTGGTGCACACGCAGGAGAACACCAACCAGCCAAGCTGTCGCACCAGGTGTCAACCAGGTAAGTGACACTTCTGCCCCAAGGTAATCCTTCTAGTGTATGTTCTTGCCAGTGTTCAGAGGGGTTGTGTATGGGATCCCAATGCTAATAATGCCATTGGTGAGATCCCTGACAGTGTAATCCCGAAGATTTGAAATCCTGACACATTTATTTATTTTTATTTATTTATTAACAGTTTCTTATATAGCGCAGCATATTCCGTTGCGCTTTACAATTGGAAACATTGATAGAACAAAACAGGGTAATAACAGACAGACATAGAGGTAAGAGGGCCCTGCTTGCAAGCTTACAATCTATAGGGAAACAGGCATTGATACACAAGGATAGGTGCTATATATATTGCAATTTGGTCTGGCCAGAATGCAGAGTTTCTTGGTGGGCTGCATGATCCAGTCACACAGGAATGTCGGCAAAATGACATGTGTATGTGAAAGAAAGACAATATGTGAGGTTATGTGTGGACTGTGAGAGGGGATGTGATAAGACATGGAAGCTATGAAGGTTATGTGGTCGGTTCTGGAATCTGATAAGCTTGTCTGAAGAGGTGAGTTTTCAGGGAACGCTTGAAGGATTGAAGAGTAGAGGTAAGTCTTATTGTGTGTGGTAAGGCATTCCATAGAGTGGGTGCAGCCCGAAGAAAGTCCTGTAACCGTAAATGGGAGCAAGTAATGCGTGGGGATGAGAGACGCAGTTCTTGTGCTGAGCGGAGAGGTCGGGTTGGGAGATATTTTGAGATGAGTGAAGAGATGTATGTTGGTGTAATTCGGTTAATGGCCTTATGTGTAAGTAACAGTATTTTGTATTGAATACGGTAGAAAACTGGCAACCAATGGAGGGACTGACAGAGCGGGGCAGCAGACAATGAACGTTTGGCAAGGAAGATAAGCCTCGCAGCTGCATTCATAATGGATTGTAATGGCGATAGCCTGTTTTTGGGAAGACCAGTAAGGAGACTATTGCAATAGTCAATGCGGGAAATAATGAGTGCATGGATTAGAGTTTTTGCAGTGTCTTGTGTGAGATATGGTCGAATTTTGTATATGTTTTTTAGATGTATGTAACATGATTTTGAGACAGATTGAATGTGGGGAACAAAGGACAATTCAGAATCAAGGATGACACCAAGGCAGCGAGCTTGTGGGGTGGGGTGGATTGTTGAGTTATCAACAGTGATAAAGAGATCAGATTGGTAACTGTTATTGGCCGGTGGAAATATAATTAATTCTGTTTTAGAAATATTAAGTTTCAGGTAGCGAGATGACATCCAAGATGAAATGGCAGAAATACATTCAGTGACACGGACCAATACAGATGGTGATAAATCTGGAGAGGATAGGTAGATTTGAGTATCATCCGCATACAGATGGTACTGAAATCCAAAAGAGCGGATTAGTTTGCCAAGAGAGGTGGTATAGATTGAGAATAGCAAAGGACCTAAGACAGAGCCTTGCGGTACTCCAACTGATAGAGGTAGCGAAGAGGAGGCAGAATCAGAAAAACGAACAGAAAAAGAGCGATCAGATAGGTAGGAAGAGAACCAAGAAAGGGCTGTGTCCTTAAGACCTAAGGATTGTAATGTTTGTACGAGAAGAGAGTGGTCAACAGTGTCAAAAGCAGCAGAGAGATCTAGAAGAATTAGAAGTGAGTAATGGCCTTTAGCCTTGGCAGTGACCAAATCATTTACTACCTTAGTCAGTGCTGTCTCTGTGGAGTGCTGGGAACGGAAGCCAGACTGAAGTGGGTCCAATAAGTTGTGGGTGTTAAGAAAGTGTGTGAGGCGGGTGTAGACAAGTCTCTCCAGTAGCTTGGAGGGGCATGGGAGCTGGGAGATAGGACGGTAATTAGAGAGAGTGTTAGGGTCAGAATTTTGTTTTTTCAGAATGGGAGTAATCACTGCATGCTTGAACAGTGATGGAAAGATGCCAGTAGAAAGAGAGAGATTACAGATTTTAGTTAGGGTTGGGATGAGCACAGGAGACAGAGCTTTACTAATTTGTGAGGGTATAGGATCTAGAGGAGAGGTAATAGAGTAGGAGGATGAGAAGAGTGTAGATACTTCATCTTCATTTGTGGGGTCAAATGAAGAGAATGTGCCAGAGGGTTCAGTTAGGGAATTGAGTAGGTCACTAGCTGAGGAAGAGAATAACATTTCATTTCGGATATTATCAATCTTGTCCTTGAAATAGGAAGCAAGATCTTGTGCACAGATAGTAGCAGGTGGCTTGGGTGAGGGAGGGGTAAGAAGCAGTTTAAATGTATTAAAAAGTCGCTTGGGGTTAGAGGCTTGAGCAGAGATTAGAGATTGGAAATATATTTGCTTGGCAGTGTCCAGAGCAGTACGATAAGAGTTGTAGATAGACTTATATGTGAGGAAGTCACTTGGAGTGCGAGACTTTCGCCACTGACGTTCTACTTTACGTGAGAGTTTTTGTAGGTAAGTATTGTAACCCTACTTTAACCCTGCCCCTAACCCAACTTTCCGGCAGTCTAAACCTAACCCTCCCCTCCTGCAGCCTAACCCTAAACCCCTACCGCAGTATAACCCTAATCCTGACCCTAGTGCTTAACCCTTAACCCTAACACTAAACCTAATATTTACTGTCATGACCGCAGCCATCAGGATTCTGGAGATGGGATTTTGACTGCTGTCAGGATTTTTGTACAGCGATTCTGACCGCCGGCCTTCTGTGTACCGGGATTCCAAATAACTAAACTGTACAGTAATTGTTTGATCATGGTTAGAATTTGATCCTTCAATAAACTAATACAATTACAGTTTAGTGCGTGAAAGAACATCCAGTGTTACCAGCCAAACAGGGCACAGAATAAGGAATTAAGCTGCATGAAAAAAGATGTGCAAAGAAAACCTTTTGTTCATCCTTTTTTAGCTGCAGGATATACAGTATATAGCATGCTCTTGCATATTGCACAAACACACTTGCCAGCTCTGATCTTTTTTTTTTTTTTGGACCCAGCAGAGGTATTTGCCTCTAGCTGAAATTCAGCCCCAACAGGTAAAACAACTTAAAAATTCAGTACATTATTTAAATTATTAGGATTATTAAGACGTGAAATATTCAAATAAAAGTGTTTGTGAGGACGATCAAAACACGTCTCCTTCTTTAATTATTCTCAGATTCTGATTAGGGCCATTTCCTCTTGAGATGTAATTGTACTTTCTCATGCCATGTTGTTGCAGTTCTGTAAGCTGCAATTTATAGCACATACTGTACTTGTACATTCACACCTGCAGGTTATTACAGTCATCCACTTTCTTTGACAATTTGCTAGGTTTATGACTCTTGCTGACATCTCCCAGTGTAGCTCAGCTATGAAGAATCTTTTGTAACGGGTGGAGAAACATATGGTGAAGTAAGACCACACAGTTAATTTTTAGCATGAAATGCCCACTCAGATGGATTTTCTTTTCTAACATTTATTAACAAGAGCAATGCCTGTTTTTTACAAAGCTCCTCATCATTCCTTCTCCAGACCGTGCTACCCATGGAATAGAACAGATAATGTATCAGATGCAAATACAGTTTCATGTTCATAGACTAGGGCAGCACAGACGGTGTAATGGTTAGCATTACTGCCTCACAGCACTGAGGTCATGGGTTCAACTCCCACCAAAGCCCTACCTGTGTGGAGTTTGTATATTCTCCCTGTGCTTGCATGGGTTTCCTCCGGGTGCTCCAGTTTCCTCCCACACTCCAAAAATATACTGGTAGGTTAATTGGCTCCCAAAAAAAAATAAATTACCCTAGTGTGCAAGTGTGTGACTAGGCAAGTCTCCCAAAAGTGTCCATAGCCAGCCCGCACCCCCAATGCTGGCCACTTAGTATGCAGTCCAGAGGATCAGATGACGCGATTTGCATTAAATCGTTTCATCAAAGCCCCACCCCCCACTGTGCAGTGCATGTATTACCAGCTCTGCACAGTGGGTGGTGTGAACACGATGATGCGATTGAGCCACCACGTCCCCTCGTGCCGCCCACCTGCTGTGTTCAGAGAGCCAACCTGGCTGTCACCCTCCTGGAAGGGACAGCCTAAAGGTAGGCAAGTATGTAATGATCCAAGCTACAAAGCTACAACTGCCCCTGTTGCCTTGAAGTGGGACCAGGTGGAGGTGAAAAGGTGGACATGAATGTCAACCCCTGTCTTAGAGAGCTTGCAAGGATGGGTGCCAAAACTGCAAAGAGTGACTTGACAGCTGACAACAAGAACGGTCCTGCCCAACATCAGACGAAGTCCTAGCAGAAGTATAATTCCTCCTCACAGTGGCACCCCAAGCCTGAGTGCTAGAGGATGTAGCAAGCTGACTCCTGTGCCCCAGCAGAAGGGTCTGGCTCTCCCCTGGTTTTGGATATGGATTGGTTTTGCCAAAACCTCACCTCTGTATTTTGTTTTCGTGTTTTGGTTTTGGATCTGGATTTTTTCTTAAAATATAAAAAAAACAGGTAAAATCACATAAAATTGACCTTTTTTTGTTCCTACAGTATTAATAACCTCAATAACATTTATTTCCACTAGTTTCAAGTCAATTTTGACCACCTCACAGCTCACAAGGGGACCAAGAAGCATGTTTTTCAAAAATAAATAAACAATTGACTTAAATAATGCTTTGCAAATCTTCTATAAAGACATTTCCCAACCTGTAGAGGGACATAAAAAAACATAGTTAGTTAGTGGCCTTCAAACTGCCGTTGTTCCCACTGTCCACTTAACCATATGAGATATATTGTGAACAAGCGGAACAGAGCAGAAAATGCAACATTTTCAGACCTAAGGTTTAAGTATTATGTTGTGTCTTTCTTGGGAATTCTTTCTTGAGCGCCATGCCTGCTTGCTGGGAGTGGATTTTTTTCATCCCAGAAGTGGACCAGGAAGTGTGCTTTCCAAAAACAAATAGACAATTGACTTAAATAACCCTTTGCAAACCTTCTGTTCTGTAACGGAATTTAGTTAGTTAGTGGCCTTCAAACTGCCATTGTTCCCACTGTCCACTTCTCTTAGATATGTGAATGTTAGAATACAATGTAGAAGGCCAACAATTGGGTGGACCACACATGGCTGATTAATCAACCATGGTGACTGGATTAATGTCATAAGGAAGAGGAGGCTACAAACTGGGTGCCATGTTATGAGTTGGCCATATGGGGTATGTTGCTGTTAAGGGATCAGGCTGGTAATCATCAGTGGACACATTAATTTATTATAGTTGTTATTTTGGGTTGCCATCTCCTGAAGGGTGTTTACCAACAGACAGAGACTGCCTACCTATCAGCTCAGGCATATACACTTCCTGAGAAACAGAGTTCTGTTCTCTGGAGGGAAGCCAAATAGGTGGGAGCCCCTGTTCCAACATCTGAAGCTCTTATCTCTCCACATCATCTATGATAGAAGAACAATAATGTAATTTAGGACATCTAGCTCCTCTTTCTGTACCCTGCTTACCCTTTTTGGACAGGAAGTCCAGGATGGATGGTTTGGAAGAAGAAGGTCTAGCAACTGATGGGGATGGTCATTATGAAGACCTGGTCCCACCAGTGGGTGTACTCTTGGAGATACTGGTTGGCATGCAGGCAGCGGAATAACAAAGGCCTCCATGTTGTCTGTGCTTAGTATTCCGTATTTCAGTTTGCGATTCAGGTAGGAATAAAGTCGGCTACTGAACACAGTGACAGAATCACTTTATGTCTTAGTGCATTCAGGCCAAATACGATCCATGAATTCACTCCCATACATATTCCGGACAGATGAATCCTTTGCTTGTAATAATCTTTGGTAATTCCAGCAAAGGTGTGTGTTATAGCCAGACACTTTGAAGGCTGTAACTTTGAACTGCTTTATAGAAAACATGTGAATGAAACCTTTCCACACTGCAGAACATGATGGATAAATCCCTTGAAGTTCAGCACCTAGATCATCTTTTTTCATGTTCTCTGAGGCCTCTCCTGACTGTGAAGAAAGATTCTCCACACTGTAGTCTTCCATTGTGACTTTTTAATGGTGATTTCAATGTTGTACACTGGCTGAGATCTATCTCATCTGAGGGTTGGGTTTTCCCCATGCAAATGAGACAGTTCACATCCAGAAGGTGACTCTTATGTTTAGTCGTGGTGTCAGTCCTCTTTTTTGGCAGAATTAGGCTTTAGTTTTTTACAAATATAGGCTTTAGTTTTTCAGAGCACATAACTTTAAAAACTGTTAGGATAACAATTCTGCTATGTTTAAGATTTAAAAAAAACTATTTCCAACCCAATAACTTAAAAAAAAGTTTTCATTGCAATATTCATGCAGCCCCTAGACAGACAGCAGTACAGCACCTCTGCGCAGCTAAGCCTATGACAAGTGTGGCTGACACGCACACAAAAAAAATTGTTTATTTATTATTTTGGGCAGCAGTCCCTCAACAGACAGGAGCACAGCACTCCTGCGCAGCTACGCTGATGACAGTGACAGCCAGGTATAAAATTGATAATAAATTAATTAAAAAACAATTCATTGGGTGCAGCCCTTGGCTGTTAAATTGATCATAAATTAATTTAAAAACAATTCATTGGATGCAGTCCCTAACTGTTAAATTGATCATAAATTAATTTAAAAGCAATTCATTGGGTGCAGCCCCTGGCTGTTAAATTGATCATAAATTAATTTTAAACAATTCATTGGGTGAAGCCCCTGGCTTTTAAATTGATCATAAATGAATTTAAAAACAATTCATTAAGTGCAGCCCCTGGCTGTTAAATTGATCATAAATTAATTTAAAAATAAATCATTGGTTCCTAAACCAACCATGACATTATTTAAAATGTCAGGCAGCAATGCCCCAACCAGCACATAATGGAAAGGAAAAAGGTGCAAGATGGAATAGTCCTTGGGCCCTCCGACCCACCCTTATGTTGTATACAAAACAGGACAGTTTAACAAACCAATAATTTCAGCTACAAGGAATGGCAATTGTGGCTGAAATGATTGGTTTGTTTGGACCCCCCATAAAACAAGCTGATCCCATACACAAACTGGCTTTACATTAAAAGTTGTCCTCGTCATCCCCATCAGTGTGTACATCCTCTCCTTCACACATTATTAATTCGTCCCTGCTGGAATCCACCATCGGCACCTCTGTAATTTTCTTGATGTAAATGTTGGTAGAGATCTTCCTCATGGAATTTGTAATTCATTTTAATGAACATCATCTTTTCCACATTTTGAGGAAGTAACCTCCTACGCCGATCACTGACAAGGTTGCCAGCTGCACTGAAAACTCTTTCGGAGTACACACTGGAGCGTGGGCAACTTAAGTAATGCAAAGTCAGTTTGTGTATGGGAATCCAAATTGCCTCTTTTTCCTGCCAGTACTGAAATGGACTGTTTGACATGTCTAATAGAATGTTATCTCTGAAATAGTCCTCCACCATTCTGTGAATGGAAACCGTATCACACATAGTCACGGTAGAAGACTTGTCACTAGTAGGCAATTCTCTCAAGCCTGACCAGATGTCATTTTTTGGTGAATGATCTGCATGACCAGCAGGCATTCTGTAAGGAAAATTGAGCTTTTTCCTGGCAGCTGTTGAAACTGAAGGAGGAGATGATGGCATTTCACATGCAGCAGATGACGATTTTTTGACCAACAGCTCTTTGCATAGTTTTAGATTTTGGTCTGTTAGAAAAAAACTCATAAGGTAGGACTTGAAACTATAATCCAGGATGGTGGCCAAAATATGTTTTTCAGATTTCAATATATTGACGACTCTTGTATCCTGGTGAAGTGAATCAAGGGCTCGATCCACCAGTTCCGACATACTTTGCGCAATTGCTCCATTTCAGCTCCTCCTTCAGTTACTCCAACTGTTTTTGCAATAGTCTGATGAGGAGAATGATCTGACTCAAGCTGGCAGTGTCTGAACTAACTTCATGTGTGGCAAGTTCAAAGGGTTTGAGAACCTTGCAAAACACAGAAATTATTATCCAGTGCATTTGAATAAGGTGTATTCCCTCTCCACGGCCTATGTCATAGTCCGTTTTATAGGCCTGGATGGCCTTTTGCTGTTCCTCCATCTGCTGAAGCATATAGAGGGTGGAATTCCACCGAGTTACTACCTCTTGCTTCAGCTGATGGAAGTTCAAATTTAACAGTACCTTCTGGTCATGCAATCTTCGACAAGCAGTCGCCGAATGTCTAAAATGTCCGGATATTTTGCGGGCCACCGAAAGCATCTCCTGCACGACCGTGTCACTTTTTAAAATGTTGCACCACCAAATTAATTGTGTGAGCAAAACATGGGACATGCTGGAATTCACCCACATGTAATGCTCTAACAATATTGGTGGCATTGTCTGAAATCACAAATCCCGAGGAGAGTGCAAGTGGGCTAAGCCATTTAGCAATGATTTCCCTGAGATTTTCTAAGAGGTTCTCAGTGGTATGCCTCTTAGTGAAACCAGTTATACATAGAGTAGCCTTCCTCTGTATCAGCAGTCATTTGGGAGATGTTGCTGTTGCAGGCAATACACCTACCCAGTGGGCTGTCACAGTCATGTAATCCTTAGTTTGCCCTGTCCCACTTGTCCAAATATCAGTGGTTAAGTGGACAGTGGGTACAATGGCATTTCTGAGGACATTAATAAGGGTTGTCCTTGTACAGACTTGGAATTGCTGTTCTAGCGAAGTGGAATCTAGAAGAGATCTGGTAGCGAGGACACAGGACCTTAATTAACTGTTGAAAACCCACTGCAGTAATGGTGGATACTGGATGCACATTTAATACCAGCATAGCTGTTATGGCGTCAGTAATCTGCTGTGCAAATGGGTGATTGCTGTCATACTTGTTTGCCCTTGCAAATGTTTGTTTGACAGTTAATTGTTTTTTGGAGGATACGCTACAAGTAGTCTTCTTCCTGGTCCCATTCTGGGGTGAAGATCCACTGACAGCAACAGCAGCAGCAACAGGCATAGTCATCAAGGATCCTTCTAAGGAATCATGGATAGGAGAGGAGTCAATCATGCTTCAAATACCAACATTGGATGCAACAGGACTACTTCCGATGACGCATGAGGATGTTGATGATGCAAGTGTTGGTATTGGAGATTGAAGGTGCTTTCATTTCACAGAGAGGGAGCAGGTATGTGACAATGGACTTGTTACATTTTGAGTTTTGGAACTTGGTGATGTACACTTTGATATTTGATGAATGCGCTCCAAGTGAAGTAATAAGTAGGAGGTTCCTAGGTGGTTTAGGTCCCACCCTCTACTCACTCTTGTATGGCAATGGGCACATATGGCTTGACAACTGTTGTCCAGAACAGGATGGAAATAATTCCACATGTGAGAAGTATACTTTTTTTGTCTTTTATCCCAGCATGACAACAATGGGCTTTGCCTTTTTCAAACCATGGGCAACATCTGTTGCCTTACTTACACAAAGGACATCCTCGTCATCAACGTCCTCATCACCAACATCTTCATCATCAATATCCGCATCATCCTTAGCACCTTCAACTACCAAAATATCCTCTACTCCATGTGCAATTCCATAGAAGCATCCTCAATGACTACGTGTGCAAGATGTTGACTGCCCTTCCCCACATTTACAGAGGGCACACAAATGTTGGAACTGGGGTGATCCTCCAGTACACTAGTATTTAGGTCAGGCTCAAACATGGCAACCACGGACACACTTGCACTCTCCTCGGGGATTTGTGATTTCGATTTCTCAGGGCACACAGTTGGTTTTCCCAGAGCTGTCATAACAACTTTCACATTTTTAATTGGACCACCACCACTACTACTACAAGCAGAAGGGCTATCAGAATCAGCAGTCTTCATAAAGAAAGGCCAAGGCCTTATCCTTTCCTTGCCACTTCATGCAGTGAATGGCATATTGCCAATTTTTTGTTTATATAAAGGCAAATATCTTTTCAATTTTTTTTCTTAACTTCAGTAAAACTTGCTTTACCATATCGATGGTGTAACGTAAGCCCTGGGGTATGGGCCTTCATGGAGGACAAGGAAGTTGATGGTCTTGCACTGCTGGCGGCAGCTACAACATGTGGTTCTTGGCCTTGCTCTCCTGTCATGTGACAGCCCTCCATATTTTCTGCAGTCTTGAAGCAGTGTCACAATCACCAATAGTGTAGCCAAGGTGCGGTTACAAAATTCACACATGTGCAGTCATGTGTACACACAAAAATATTAGAAAATAAGACAAATGATGATTTTTATTTTTTGTCAGCTCCAGAAGAACTTGGGCCCAGAGTACCGATTGATCATGACTGGAGTCGGGAAGCACAAGGTTGCAACTTGCGTTGCTGGCTGGCTCTTGTGTGCTACTGCGGTTAAGCCTAACACCAACGAGCACAAACAGAAGAATAAAATATGACACTTTTATTGTTTTTTTTTTTAGAACGACTGGAGTCAGGAAGCACAAGGTTGCAACTTGCATTGCTGGCTGGCTCTTGTACGCTACTGCGGTTAAGCCTAACACCCACGAGCACACACAGAAGAAAAAATATGACACTTTTATTGTTTTTTTCTGGGGAACGACTGGAGTCGGGCAGCACAAGGTTGCAACTTGCATTGCTGGCTGGCTCTTGTGCACTACTGCAGTTAAACCTAACACCCACATGCGGACACAGAAGAAAAAAATTTAAGACAAGTTTATTGTTTCTTGTTGGAGAACGACTGGAGTCGGGCAGCACAAGGTTTCAACTTATGTTGCTGGCTGGCTCTTGTGCGCTACTGTGGTTAAGCCTAACACCCACGAGCACACACAGAAAAATATAAAAGACTTTGATTGATTGATTTTTTTGTTTTTAGCATGACTGGAGTTGGGCTGGATCTTGTGCACTACTGTGGTTAAGCCTAGCATGACAGAAACATATAAAAGACACTTTGATTTTTTTTTTTGACTTTTTTTTTGTTTAGAGTCCAGAACTTGGGCCCAGAGATGGACACAGCACAAGCCCAGGACATAGCAGACAGCCCAGATGGATCAGCAGACAGCACAGTGACAGTGACAGCACCATGACCAGAATGGATCAGCAGTCACCAGCCCAGGACACAGCAGATAGCACCAGCACCTCTCCCAGCCCTACACTACCCACCCTCCCTGTTCAGTCTCCACAGCCAGAGTGAAATGGCATCCATCGCATGGTCCCTTATATACTACATTTATCATAGAGATGTCTCTGTGGTTTTGCCTCGATTTGAGAGATCCGAGTAAGGCGGGAACATCCGAGCCTGCTTAGGTCTGACTCAGTTATGCTAAATTCGGGTGGGTTCAGAAATCTGGAATCCAAACCCGCTCATCTCTAATTTAGACCTGCAACGCAACACAGGACAATCATCAAGAGGGCCAACAGTAGGGACCCCATCCTTATTACGAACCCAGTCACTAGCACTTACTGTACATCTAACAAGGGAGAAGATTGGGCTGCACAGCCATCATTTTATTACAAACATCATCTTTTGTACAGAGTATCAGAATGTCCATCGCAATTAAGCAACTGGAGCCAGTGTAGCTGTGTATGAGGCTACAGCCACTGGCTTTGACATGCCCCTAAAACAGTCACAAAATCCCTGTGTTTTTGTAGTCATGTCCCACAAATGGCTACTGTCTGTCAGTCACTCTGCATCCTAATTAACACTAGAGATGTGCACCAGGTAATTTTTGCTAGTTTTGGTTTTGGATGTGTTTCTAATTTTTGCTTTGGATCCGGATTTGGTTTTGCAAAACTGCCCTTGCTTGTTTTGTATCTGTATTATGTTCAAATGATGATAAAACAGCTAAAATCACATAATGTGGGCCTGTTATTGTTCCTACAGTATTATTAATCTTAATAACAATCCTTTTCAGACATTGCTAGGCATTTTTAACTACCTCACAATATTATTTTCACTACTTTTCACCAATATAGGCCAAAGGCTGCAGTGAGCTGGCTGGCTAAAGTAAGCGACAGAGCAGTGGCACAAATGCACATCAGTTTAGAAAAATATAGGACATCTATGAAACGTTTCCACACAGCAGTGGCAGACAGGATGGCAGTTTAACAAACTGTCAGTCAACAATGCCCCCAAATTGTGCAAAATGTAAAGAAAAGAGGTGTAAGATGGCATTGTCCATGGGCCCTCCCACCCAATCGTACGTGAGATATTATAAAGGACATGCACAGTTTAACAAACCAAGCACTTTAGCAAACTGACACTTTTGTGGCTGAAGCCCTTGGTGGTTGGTTTGGGCCACTACAAAAAATTTTTTTGGAAGGACTACCTCCAATCATTAAGGAGGAGGTTGATGATTAGGGTTTTGGTGGTGGATATTGCATGTGCTGGTCCAAACTGCAGGTAGCTGATACTGGACTGTTTGTTATTAGTTACCAAAAATTATTATAATTTTGTTAAATAAACTACTTGAACTTGCTGCAAATGATGTAACAGGGAGGAGGTGCAAAGATGGTTAACGTCCTTACCTCTACTAACTTTGGCTTCACAAATGGTACAGATGCTTTCACAAATATTGTCAGGATTTGGGTTAAATTAATTCCACACCCAAGATGAGACTTTTCTGGTCTTACACCCAGGCATGACAATTACTTTCTTTTTATCATGAGCCAGAACTGCTGCCACTGGTGGCTGATTTACACAAACAATATCCTCATCATCAACATCCTCATTAACATCAGATAGAACACAAATATCCTGCTCATCTTCCTTTTGCTCTTCCTCCACACTATCATCCTCAATTTCTATTATTTCACCATGTAATACTAGCACAGCCATCATGGCGTCAATGATCCGCTGTGCAACTGGGTGACAGCTGTCAAACTTGCTTCCTCTATCAAAGGATTGTTTAACAGTTAATTGTTTTTTTTAAACTACTACTAGTATTAGTCTTCATGGTCCCTTTCTGGGATTAAAATTCACCCCCAGCAGCAGGCCTAGCGTGCAACTGTTCTTCTGAGGAATGCTGGATAAGGAAGGAGACACTAGGCTTATCCTGGATGTAGAACTACCTGTGATCATTTGTGAGGATATTGATGATGAAGGTGTTGGCGGTGGAAATTGCAGGTGCTGGGATCTAGCTAAGGGAATGGAACTAACTGATTCTGGACTGCCAGTTCTTATATTTTTACCACCAGTTTCTGATTTTCCCAAAAATGTTCAATGAAATTGTTGCAAATGACGTAAAAGGGAGGAAGTTCCTAAATGGTTAAGATCCCTGCCTCTACTTACTGTGGCTTTGCAAACACTACAGAGGACACATATATCCTCCTCATCCTGTGGCACATCCACAGCAGCATCCTCAATATCTATGTCAGCATGTTGACATGTGTTGCTCATCCCCACATTTGCAGAGGGCGCACAAGTGGTGGAAGGAGGCTCCTCTTCAAGTTCAGTACTGTAAAGTTCAGACTCACACATTGCACCTGTGGACACACTTAGACTCTCTTCAGGGATTTGTGATGATTCTAAGTTCAACGTTGGTTCCTGTGCCGTAGTGGTTTTCATATTTGACACCTCATCTAGAGTGAGAAGGGCTTACATCATCATAATAAGAGGCAGAAGAACATGCCTCACTGCAGTTGCAGAACTCATAAAATAATGGTCAAGACCTTAGCCTTTCCTTGTCACTTCATGTGGTGAATGGCATATTGGCAATTTTAGGATTTTCTGCAGCCATCTTTTAATTTATTTTCTATACCAATGGGATATATTGGTTCTTTGATTTTAGATGTCCTGACTTAAACCCTCTATGCCCTCGGGCATCAGCTGTAGATTATTATTATTATTATTACCAGTTATTTATATAGCACACACATATTCTGCAGCGCTTTACAGAGAATAGTTGGCCATTCACATCAGTCCCTGCCCCAGTGGAGCTTACAATCTATATTCCTTATCACATGTACACACACACACTAGGGTTAATTTTTGTTGGGTGCCAATTAACCTAACAATATATTTTTGGCATGTGGGAGGAAACCGGAGTACCCCGAGGAAACCCATGCATGCACAGGGAGAATATACAAACTCCACACAGTTAGGGCCTTGGTGGGAATTGCACCCACAACCTTAGTGCTGTGAGGCACAAATGCTAACCATTACACTGTCTGTGCTGCCCTGACATTGAAGAACTAGTATCGTCATGACTGTTGGCAGCAGTTGCATCAAAATTCTTTGGTTGTTGCTCCTGCTCTTCTCTAAACTGATCGTTATCCATTTTTCAATGTGCATCTCAGCTCACACTGTGGTGATTCAAAGGGCTTTGTTGTATGTGAAAAAACTCACTGTAGTACAGCACACAGAACAGTACAAGTACAGTAACAGAAAAAAAAATTAAACTTTATTTTATACTTTTTTACACTGCTTGGAGTCGCAGTGCTAATGCGAAGTTAGTAAACACAGTGGGCTATGCCCTGTGGAGTAACTGCAGCACCTGTCTGTGACAGGACAGGGAGTGGTTGGGCACAGCCACTGGATGGACATCACAATACAGCCACTGGATGAAACAGTACAACAAAAATACATATATATATTTTTCATTTATAGTAACTTTTTTTTAAACTTTGTTTGCAAATGACATTGTGATGTCATGCCACTTGTGTGAACACAATGGGGTACAGCCTGCATCATCACAGTATTTGATTTGATACACTGGGGTATGCCTTGCAGTGTCACAGTACTTATATGGCTACACTGGGACACAGCCTGCAGTGTCACAGTATTTGTATGGATACACTGGGGTGTGTATCAGTGTATACTGATTAACCTAAGTTTAAATATATAGAAACGTTTTTCAAATTGGGGTTCAGCTTGCAGCATCACATTACTTGTATGGATACACAGGGGTACAGCCTGAAGTGTCACAGTATTTTTATTGATACACTGGGGTACGTATCAGTATATACTTATTAACCTCAGTTTATATATATATAAAAGTTTTTCCACACTGGGGTACGGCCTGCAGCATCACAGTACTTATATGGAATATGGATACACTGGGAGATGGCCAGAAGTGTCAAAAGTACTTATATGGATACAATGGGGTACAGCCTGCAGTGTCACAATATTTGTATGGATACACTGGGGTACAAATTAGTGTATACTGATAAACCTCAGTTTAAATATATATAAAAGTTTTTCCACACTGGGGTATGGCCAATAACGTCAAAGTACTTATATGAAATCTGGATACATTGGGGTACAGACAGAAGCATCACAGTAATTATTTGGATACACTGGGGTACAGCCTGCAGTGTCACAGTGCTTATATGGATACACTGGGGTATGGAAGCATACACTGGGGTACAGCCAACAGTGTCACAGTAGAACCACAGAAAAACAGAATATAACCTGCGTGATTATAGATCCTGCTGTCAAAAGTCCACCTCAGGATAACACTTTTAAACAAAAACACAATGAGAAGGCAAAAAGGCGCCAGATATGTGTCTCTATATTTTCTTCCAAAAAAGAAATAGAGACATAGAGAAAATGGTGTTATACACAATTCCACTACAAAGTTTGTTTGTGGGCTGTCCTTGATGTTTCCTCACCTGAATCAGGTGAGAAGTGTGCACATAAAGGTATCTTTACTTTTTCATCCAGTTCTTTTTCTCATGCCCGATGGATCCTCTCCATATATAATCAAAGAAAACTGATCATGGTGTTTAAAAGTTTTAACATTTATTAATAAACAACAGATCATAAAAAATTACTTTGTACTTCTGGTCATCTCATTGTGTTTGTTTAACAGTGTCACAGTGCTTATATGATTACACTGGGGGGTACGGCCTGCAGCATCACAGTGCTTATTTGAATACACTGGGGCACAGCCTGCAGTGTCACAGTATTTGTATTGTTACAATGGGGTCAGGGATGTTTCTAGAGAGGAGGGGGCCCGTGTGCAGTCTCCGACACAGGCCCTCTCCTCTCTGCCTGGCGGCCAGCAGCGCACTGAGCTGTGCGCGGCCAGCGTCGGGGTTATATACTCTGGGCACTAGAGTGTGCCCAGAGTGTATAGTGTATGCACAGGTCAATGGGAAAATGGCCACGGCGGCCATTTTCCCTGTACTGCGCATGTGCAAACGACGGGAATATGGCCGCCATGGCTATTTTCCAGTCATTTTTACTGCGCCGGACCCCCGCGCCGACGTGGGACTCTTAAGAGGTAAGTAATATTATGGGTGCAGGGTGTGCGGTGCGGGGCCCCCCTGGACCCAGGGGCCCGTGTTCCCTGCACACCCTGCACCCATTATAAATACGCCCCTGAATGGGGTACATATCAGTGTATACTGATTAACCACAGTTTAAATATATAGAAACATTTTTCCACATTGGGATTCAGCGTGCAGCATCACAGTACTCGTGTGGATACACTGCGGTACAGCCTGCAGCGTCACAGTAGTTGCATGGATAAACTGGGGTACATATAAGTGTATACTTATTAACCTCAGTTTAAATATTTATAAAAGTTTTTCCACACTGTGGTATGGCCTGCAGCAGTGTCACAGTACTTATATGGAATATGGATACACTGGGGTATGGCCATCAGCATCACAGTACTTATATGGATACAATGGGGTACAGCCTGCAGCGTCACAGTATTTGTATGGATACACTGGGGTAAGTATTAGTGTATACTGATTAACCTCAGTTTAAATATATATAAAAGTTTTTCCACACTGGGGTATGGCCAGCAGTGTCACAGTACTTACATGGAATATGGATACACTGGGGTATGGACTTCAGCATCACAGTAACTAGTGTAAATGGATACACTGGGGTACAGCCTGCAGCATCACAGTATTTGTATTGATTCACTGTGGTACGTATCAGTGTATACTGATTAACCTCAGTTTAAATATATACGTTTTTTCACACTCGGGTATGGCCTGCAGCGTCAGATTACTTATATGGAATCTGGATACACTGGGGTACAGCCAGCAGTGTCACAGTACTTACTGTATATGGAATCTGGATACACTGGGGATGGCCAGCAGCATCACAGTACTTATATGGATATACACTGGGGTACAGCCTGCAGCATCACAGTGCTTATATGGATACACTGGGGGAGTATGGCCTGCAGCATCACAGTGCTTATATGGATACACTGGGGGAGTATGGCCTGCAGCATCACAGTGCTTATATGGATACACTGGGGGAGTATGGCCTGCAGCATCACAGTGCTTATTTGAATACACTGGGGTATAGTACAAAAAAAAACTTTTTTTACTTTTTTTTTTTTTTTTACTTTTTACATCTCAAGTGATTTTGCACAGGCAAAAAAGAAACAAATCCTTTGTTGGGGCACACTTATTAAATAAAGTTATTATAGTATAATTGTAAGAATTAAAACTTAACTTTTAATATCATATACCTTATAAAATATATGTGGACAATTATTATGATCTTGAATAAAATATAATACCAAAGTGGTAGGCAAAAAATATACACAAAATAATTTAACATTCATGCATGCATATGTTATGATGAACATTTTTAATGTATACAATGTTACATTTGGTCACAGATATAATGTGGTATTACCCTCTATATGCAAGGTCTTCCAATATCATCATCTGGTGAAAAATATGCAAATAGTGATAATTATTATTTTCCCAAATAGGCTATTCATAAACAGTAAAATTGCACTTTTCTTTTTAGTAGCTGAAGAGTGCAAAAAAACATATCACCAAATTTGTATGCCCAATTTCATAACTTTCATCCAACAACTATGTTCACATATCCACATTACAAGTAATCAGGAATATAAAAGACCTCATTTATATCTACTAGGAGAGTCCTCATAGATATATACAGTCCTAGTATAGGTCAACCATGAAAAAAAATATGTGGTTAGAAAGTGGGAGGGAAAAACCCAAATGATCATATATTACTTGGATCAATACAATTGCACATATCCCTTATAGCAGCTTTGAATGGTACAGTTAACCTGCGGATAGTGATAGTTCTAATCACCCTAAATGGGCAGGTCAGAAATAATAAAATTGCACATGTCCCTGGTTAGCAGCTGAAGAGTGCAAAAAGGTTTTTTCCTAGAAACTCACACATATAGTTTCATGATCTGTCAGACAAATTTATACATATCCCATGTTACGAAAAAATCACAAGTATAAAAAAAAAACCTTATTAATTTATACTATAGAGGTCTGTATGGACTTGTATGATCCTAATGTAGATCAGCCCTAAAGAATAGGGGTTTGAAAATTGGGGGGAAAAAACCCAAATGGTCACTTTATAACAGTCTAAAAGGTACAGTGATAATCAATCGCATATTTCACAATCAGGATATTATAAAACGTTGAAAGATATGAAATTTATATTACACTTGTCCCTTATAGCAGCCGGAGCATAAATCAGTTATGAATAGCAAAAAATATATACTCAGAGACCTATCCAGGGTTATACAGTATTGCACATATCCTGTGACAAATAGAAGAACCACATAAGATAAATCCACTTCACTGTATGCATATGCAGTGCAAGTAGGTAAGGATAAATATTGGTAAGATGGCTGAATCGAATTGTGTTTCATCTCTTTATCTAGCTGAAGCAATAAAATCATACCACATTCTATAAATTCCTATAGCCTGGTCTCCTTTCACATGAAATAAAGCTGTTACATATGTATATCATCCAAAATGTGCAGTTTCATCCTATTAATGTTATAATGGAGATAATTTCTGATAGAATAATAGTAAGACAGTGTAAGTGTCCCTTACTTCTGCTTTTGCCCGTTATACAATTCCTAGTATTGGACAGACAATGAGAGAGTAATGGAGCTAGTGTCTAATGAAACAACCATAGAATGGTAGAGTGTTAAAGACCTTTTATCAGGAGTTAGATGGTCCCTGAGGCCAAATGCACTCAGGTCAGTCAGACTACCAACTGAAAGGAAGAAAAGGGATATTAAAATATCTGATTGTGTATCCTGCCTGTGTTAACCACAATGTGCCTAAAAGGTAAAGTCCTGTGTCAGCTGGATGTCTAGAGTGTGAATCCTGCTCCTCTATAGCAACGGATGTCAATCTAATACTGTAATCAGCACACAGATATAAGGAGCAAAACACCCGGCACTGGCCGCGAAGATCAGTGAATATAGTACCCGGAGAGAGTTTGCTAGTCAGCTGAATGGACCGGAAGTGCGTTGACACGTATTTCGCCATATAGGCTTGTTCACAACAGGTTGCCTAATCCCATGAGACACTGTGCCTTGATTAAGGCAAAACAGCAGCCAATGATAGCTCTTAGCAGCTTGACTGGCAAGTTATAGAACCAATCAAAGGTCTTGTTTATGTGAGCAAATCACAATACTTGTGAAAAGGATTGACAGCATGTAGGTTCCAATCATGGTGCTGCATCAGGGCTCTGAATCTGTCCTAATTACTATATCTAAGTATACATATGTATTAATTGGTTCATAGATATGTATCATGTATGTTACACTGATAGTGGTGAAATAGTGATTACAGTGATCATATGCATCGTACAGTACATATTTTACACTGATAATGACTACATAATGACCGCAGTAATCATGTAGTCAGAATTTAGTGTAGTATCATTCAATACATCATGGTATTTAAGAACGCAGAGGAAAATGGTACTCTGCCACAACCTGTTATTAAATAGGAAAACATTGCATTATGCACCAGAGCATGTACTTAATATAGAATCCTGGATATACTGTAAATGTCATAAAACATTTCATTCAATTGATTTTAGTGTGGAAATGAAATTAAAACATGAGTTGTTATATCTATTATTTGGTGTAAGGTAGGGGTGAGCGGGTTCGGATTTCTGAACTCCGAACCCCCCCCGAGCTCCCCCGATTCGAGGCCAATCCGAGTCAGGCTCGACTGTTCCCGTCTGACTCGGATCTGAAATCGAGGCAAAACGTCATCATCCCGCCTTCCGGGTCTCATGGGTTTTGGATTCTATATAAGGTACCTGCGTCGGCACCATTTTCTCACTCGGCTGTGGACAGTGAAGAGGGAGGGTGGGAGTTACGGCTGGCTGGGCTGTGTAGTGTAGTGTAGTGCAGTGTAGTGTTGTGCTGTGCTGTGCTGCACTGTGCTGTGCTGCTGTTGTCCATAGGGGCTGTGTCCACTCCTCCAAAGTCCATAGGGGCTGGCTGGGCTGTGTTGTGCAGTCAGTTGTCCATAGGGGCTGTGTCCACTCCAAAGTCCTGTGCAGTGTCCCAGTCCTAAAGGGGTGCTGTAGTGTTGTCCAGGGGGTGCTCTATCCATCAAGGCTGCTCCCCCCCAAGTGCAAAAAAAAAATATGTTTTCTGTGTTTGTGAATTGTGTGCGCAGTAGCCGCACATGCATCAACAAAGTAGCGCCAAGTGTGCGCCTGTGTCATAAGTAAAGGGCCGGCTGGCTTGACCGTTAAAGGGTGCTGTAACCCCCAAAGTGCACTCCAAATAAAATAAAACAATATTTTCTGTGTTTGTGAATTGTGTGCACTGTGGCCGCACGGTTATCAACAAAGTAGCGCCAAGCGTGCGCCTGTGTCATACGTAAAGGGCCGGCTGGCTTGACCATTAAAGGGTGCTGTAATCCCCAAAGTGCACTCCAAATAAAATAAAACAATATTTTCTGTGTTTGTGAATTGTGTGCACTGTGGCCGCAGGGTTATCAACAAAGTAGCGCCAAGCGTGCGCCTGTGTCATAAGTAAATGGCTGGCTGGCTCATCTGTTAAAGGGTGGTGTAAACCCCCAAAGTGCATTCCAAACAAAATAAAAAAATATTTTCTGTGTTTGTGAATTGTGAGCACTGTGGCTGCACGTGCATCAACAAAGGAGCATCGCCAAGCGTGCACCTGTGTCCCATAAGTAAAGGGCCGGCTGACTTGACCGTTAAAGGGTGCCATAACCCCCAAAGTGCACTCCCAAAAAAATAAAAAATATATATTTTTTTGTGTTTGTGAATTGTGTTCACTGTGGCCGCATGGTTATCAACAAAGTAGCACCAAGCGTGCGCCTGTGTCATACGTAAAGGGCCGGCTGGCTTGACCATTAAAGGGTGCTGTAACCCCCAAAGTGCACTCCAATCAAAATAAAAAATTATTTTCTGTGTTTGTGAATTGTGTGCACTGTGGCCGCACGTGCATCAACAAAGTAGCGCCAAGCGTGTGCCTGTGTCATAAGTAAAGGGCCGGCTGGCTCATCTCTTAAAGGGTGGTGTAAGCCCCCAAAGTGCACTCCTACAAAAAAAAACATTTTCTTCTGTGTTTGTGAATTGTGTGCACTGTACGTGCATCCTCAAAGCAGCAGCGCCAATCGTGCGTCTGTCTGTTAAAGGGTGGTGTAACCCCCAAAGTGCACTCCAACAAGAATAAAACATTTTCATCTGTGTTTGTGAATTGTCTTCACTGTATGTGCATCCTCAAAGCAGCAGCGCCAAGCGTGCATCTGTCTGTTAAAAGGTGGTGTAACCCCCAAAGTGCACTCCGACAATAATAAAACATTTTCTTCTGTGTTTGTGAATTGTCTGCACTGTACGTGCATCCTCAAAGCAGCAGCACCAAGCATGCATCTATCTGTTAAAGGGTGGTGTAACCCACAAAGTGCACTAGTCTCCTACAATAATAAAAAATTATTTTCTGTGTTTGTGTGCGCCTTAGCCGCACGTATATATCAATATAACATAAATGGAGGACCAAACTTTCTCCGATAAAAATAAAATAGGGAAAGATCAAGAACCACTTCCTCCTAGTGCTGAAGCTGCTGCCACTAGTCATGACATAGACGATAACATGCCATCAACGTCGTCTGCCAAGGCCGATGCCCAATGTCATAGTAGAGGGCACATGCAATCCCAAATGACAAAGTTCAGGAAAATGACCTTAAGAAAAACATTTAAATCATCTGAGGAGAAACGTAAACTTTCCAAAATGCCATTTACGACACGGAGTGGCAAGGAACGGCTAAGGTCTTTCCCTATGTTAATGACTAGTGGTTCAGCTTCATATGACGATGGAAGCCCTCATCCCGCAAAAATAATCAAACGAGTTAAGCTGGCAAAAGCACAGCGAAGAACTGTGCGTTCTAAGAAGATATCACAAATCCCCAAGGAGAGTCCAAGTGTGGTGGCGGTTGCGATGCCTGACCTTCCCAGCACTGGACGGGAAGAGGTGGCTCTTTCCACCATTTGCATGCCCTCTGCAAGTGCTGAAAGGAGCACCCACAGTCCACTTGCTGATATGCAAATTGAAGATGTCACTGTTCAACAGGATGAGGATACTGGTGTAGCTGGCGCTGAGAAGGAAGTTGGCGAGGAGGATTCTAATGGTGATGTGGTTTGTTTAAATCAGGCTCCAGGGGAGACAGTTGTTGTTCATTGGATGAAAAAGCCCATCACGGTCATGCCTGGGCAGCAGACCAAACATTTCACCTCTTTGGTCTGGCAATATTTCCATCCAAATCCGGACAACAACTGTGTTGCCATATGTACCATATGTAAAGGTGAAATAAGTAGGGGTAGGGACGTTAACCACCTAGGAACATCCTCCCTTATATGTCACCTGCAGCGTGTTCATAAAAAGCTACTGTCAAGTTCAGAAACTTTGGCTAAGACCATAAGCAGTCCAGGGACACCTAAATCCCTTCGTCCTGTTGTATCCAAGCACCTGCTAACCACACCGTCAACTCCCTCCTCGTCAATTTCCTCCTTAGTCAGGATCGGAAGTAGTCCAGCAGGCCATGTCACTGGCATGACTGACTCTCCTATCCGGGATTCCTCCGGAGGATCCTGAATTGCTACACCTACTGCTGCCACTGCTGCTGTTGCTGCTGGGAGTTGTTCATCATCCCAGAGAGGAAGTAGGAACACCACTACTTTTACTAAACAATTGACCCTCCAACAGTCTTTAGCGAGGAGGATGAAGTACGACAGCAGTCATCCTGAAGCAAAACGTATAACTGAGGCCTTGACTGCTATGTTGGTGTTAGACGTGCATCCGGTATCCGCCATTAGTGCAGTGGGATTTAGACAATTGATGGAGGTAGCGCGTCCCCGTTCCAAATCCCATCTAGATTCCACTTCACTAGGCAGACGATACCGAGACTGTACAGAAACGTCAGAAAAAGTGTCCTCAGTGTCCTGAAAAATGTGGTTGTACCCAATGTCCACTTAACCACGGACATGTGGACAAGTGGAACAGGGCAGACTAAGTATTATATGACTGTGACAGCCCACATGGATCACCTTATGCAGCAACAACAGCAGCGTCACCAGTAGCAGCATCGCAGAAACGCCAGCTCGTTCCAAGGCAGGCTACGCTGTGCATCACCGGCTTCAGTAAGAGGCACACCGCCGACAACCTCTTAGAGAAACTGAGGGAAATCATCGCCCAGTGGCTTACCCCACTTAGACTCTCCTGGGGATTTGTGATATCTGACAATGCCACCAATATTGTGCGGGCATTACATCTGGGCAAATTCCAGCATGTCCCATGTTTTGCTCACACAATAAATTTGGTGGTGCAGAATTTTCTGAAAAGCAACAGGGGCGTGCAGGAGACACTTTGGGTGGCCCGAAAAATTTCTGCCCACTTTCACCATTCAGTGACTGCGTGCCAAAGACTGGAGTGCCAGCAAACACTCTTGAACCTGCCCCGCCATCACCTGAACAAGAGGTTGTGACGCGGTGGAGCTCAACCCTCTATATGCTTCAGAGGATGGAGGAGCAGCAAAAGGCCATTCAAGCCTATACATCCACCTATGACATAGGTAAAGGAGGGGGTATGCACCTGACTCAAGCACAGTGGAGAATAATTTCAGTGTTGTGCAAGGTTCTACAGCCCTTTGAACTTGCCACAAATGAAGTCAGTTCAGACACTGCCAGCTTGAGTCAGGTCATTCGACTCATCAGGCTTTTGCAGAAGCAGCTGAAGAAAGTGAAGGAGGAGCTAAGATGGAGCGATTCCGCTTGGCATGTGGGACTTGTGGATGAAGCCCTTCATTCGCTTTGCCAGGATTCCAGGGTGGTCAATCTGTTGAAATCAGACCACTATATTTTGGCCACCATGCTCGATCCTAGGTTTAAAGCCTATGTGGTGTCTCTCTTTCCGGCCGAAACAAGCCTGCAGAGGTGCAAAGACCTGCTGGTGAAAATACTGTCAGCTGTAGCAGAACGTGACATGTCAACAGCTCCTTCTTCATTTTTTCCCGCAACTGGGGCTGCCAGGAAAAATTTCTGACATGTCTACTGTCACTGCATATGATACTGTCACCATTGACAGAATGGTGGAGGATTACATCCAAGTAGGCATGTCAGAGGCCCCTGTACAAACTGGCTCTATTTTACCTGAGTTGCCCCCCCTCCAGTGTCTACTCCGAAAGAGTGTTTAGTTCAGCCGGGAACCTTGTCAGCGAAAGGCGTAGGAGGTTGCTTCCACAAAATGTGGAGAAGATGATGTTCATAAAAATGAATTATCAACTCTTCCAGGGAGAGCAGCCTCCAGAATGTACAGAGGGACCTTTGGTGGTGGATTCCAGCAGAAAATAATTAATAGGAGGATGAGGATGACATCTTGACTCCGTAGAGCCAGTTTGTGCAGGGACAGATTAATTGCCAGCTTATTTTGTGGGGGCCCAAACGAACCAATAATTTCAGCCACAGTCATGTGGCAGACCCTGGCGCTGAAATGATTGGTTTGTTAAAGTGTGCATGACCTGTTTATACAACATAAGGGTGGGTGGGAGGGCCCACGGACAATTCCATCTTGCACCTCTTTTTTTTCTTTGCATTACGTACTGTTTGGGGCCTAGTTTTTCAAACTGGCATCCTGTCTGGCACTGCAGTGTCACTCCTAGATGGGCCACGTGTTTGTGCCGCCCACTCGTGTCGCTTAGCATAGTCATCCAGCTACCTCGGTGCAACCTTTTGGACATAAAAACACTATTGTGAGGTGTGAGGTGTTCAGAATAGACTGGAAATGAGTGGAAATTAAGGTTATTGAGGTTAATAATAGCATAGGAGCAGAAAAACCCACAAATTCTGTGATTTTAGCTGTTTTTATGCTTTTTTAAAAAAAAATACAGATCCAAAACACAAAACCCAGAACCCAAAACACGGAAGGGTGGTTTTGGCAAAACCAATCCAGATCCCAAACACGAAGAAAGATCCAGATCCAAAACCAAAACACAAAACACGAAAAGTGGGCGGTGCACACCCCTAGTGTAAGGAAATGAAATCCTCTCCTGCATTCTATCCAAAACCATATAATGGGTGATGTGTCTAATCTAAAATAAAATGACCCATGTATTTTAAAGTGATGTAAGTGTAAGTATGATGCAAATTAATTTAAATGACAATTAAGGTAGGACACTGAAGTGTCCCACAGTGTGCAAACAAAAATTGTTTTGCAATATTTTAATATTGGTGTGTATGTGATAATAGGGAGTGGCGTGGTGGTGAAAAAGATTTATATGAACAGATACTAGAGACAAAGGGGAAAAAAAATATTTTTTAAAAATCACCATTCCATCTTGGATTAGTGACAGTGTTATTATAGATTATTTTAAGGATCATATTTAACATCAATGAAAATATAATAATAAATGAAAAAAGGTTCATTACAATTGTTAAAGTGAGTAAAAAAGACAAAGATGAAATAGTATATATAAAAATGACAACATGTGAAAAACAATGTAAGGAGTGGCTTGGATAATGACAATAATTATCTTACATATAATTACAAATTATCCTTTGAAAATTTATAAAAATTGCACTGAAATTAATGTTTTCATTCATTCCATTGGTGGCAATGCTACCCAGTGTAAATGTCCAGTAACTTTCCTTTTTAAGAAGCTCTTTGGTGATGTTACCTCCTCTGATACCTAGATTCACAGTTTCCAGACCAAATATTTTCATACCCTTCACTGAATTACCATGTTGGTAACGAAAGTGGCAAGTTACTGTTGTTAATTGTTTCATCTTGATCAGATCAGATTCTGCATGTCGAATATATGTGTTCGAGAATTCTCTGCTTCAACATTTGTGTCATCATTCCAATGTATATAATTTCACCAGAACAGTAGGTTACATTCTTGCTCTGGCAATTGATGTAGTGTCTGAGTCGAATTTCTTTCCCATATTTATCTTTGATCTTCTTAAAGTTAGTTATATAATAACATATCTTACATGATCCGTAGGGATAAGATCTTTGGGGGGGATATTTAGAGTAGTGTCTCCTTACCAAATGGTCTGTCAGGTTAACGGATCTTTTTCAACTCATACCAAGTTTCTTATCCAGTTTGTCCGCCAAATCTAGAATTGTAAAGGACAAAGGTGAGAAGTTGCAAAAGAAAATGGTGGAAATCATTTAGGCCCTCCATGGTAAGAAAATATTTAATTGCTGCTATTCCTTCTTTGTGACCAATGCTCGTGTACAGTGATTCCACATCAATGCTTACCAATAAGTTGTTCTCATGTAGGGTAATGCTGTCAATTCTTTTGAGAACTTCCATGGTATCCTGGACATAAGAGGGAAGTCCTATAATGTGATGTCTTAAATGTTTATCAATGAATATGTTACCTTTTTCAGTAATACTCCCAATCCATGAGATGATTGGACTTCCATGGGTTCATTCAGACTTTTATTGACCATTGGGAGTAAATACAAATTTGGGGGCTATCTACTGATAAGAAATCACGTTCTTGTTTTGTAATTGTGCCCTCTTGAGTAACTTCATTAATGATTTTCATATAGAGATCCTTAAAGTTGTCTGTGGGATTCAACATCAGTTTGGTGTAACATTTATGCTTATTTAGTAGTTTATTAGCATCTTTGACATACATTTCACAGGGCCAAAGCACAATATTTCCACCCTTGTATGATTGTTTAATTATATTTGGGATGGTTCTGAGCTCTTCAATTGCTCTTATTTCCTCCATACTAAGGTTTCCATGAAAAGTTTGGTATATGTGTTTTTTATGAATAGTATCAAACTCTTTTGACAACAAATTCATAAAAACCTTCACTTCCGGGCATACTTGGTCCTGTAGACAAAATGTAGATTTTTTCTTGCATTGATTTCTAGTGATGATAGGATTTATGAGTGAAATGTATGGGTCATCAGCTAGTTCCTCCAAAATTTGAAGCGCTTCCTGCTCCTGTATTGTCAAGGTTTCAGGGAACTCATTGATTACTCCCTCAGATTGTTTAGCATAAAATTTGTTTAATAGAAGTTTACAACAAAATATCTTAAGGTTAGTCTCCCGTTGAAATCTGTTGAATTTTCCTGTAGGTGAGAAAGATAATCCCTTTTCCAGTACTGATCTTTGTATGTCTGTTAGGACATGTTGAGATAGGTTAATAATCTTGTAGGGTGATGTTGTAATCCTTAATTCAGGGAATTCCTGCATGTTTGATAATGTGCCAGCAATGGAGATTCCCATCTTCTGTTTCTTCCTCTTCTTCTTGCCCCTCCTTGTTATCATCTTGTGGGGCATTATTGGGGCCCCCTTCTCTCCCCTAAGAAAAAGTGAAGTTTTTTGACACAGTGGTTCCTGATGTCATGGAGTTTCTTTTATGGAAGGCTTCTTCTTGAATGCCTTCTGGAACATGGTAATCCGTCTCTGATGAGCTACAGTAATCCATATTCCTTGATGATGTGTGTGTGTTTCTTATTCTTTTATTCCACTTAAATATATTTCCTGTTTGGAAATCTTTTTTATCCCTCAGAAATTTGTTTTCTTGCATTTTATGATACCAGATTCATAGGTTTCCAATTCCTTTTTATATTCCTCAAAGCTTTGTTGAAAAGAAGTGTTTTGTTCCCATGCTTCCAACTTTTTGCCGACTGTTGTTGAGTACTTACGCTCCCCGGGCAGCAATTTCTGGCTAAGGTAGAGGATGGGTTTCTCTACCCCTTCTACCACATGTGAAAGGACTGCCCCCAACCCCGTACCTGAGGCATCTGTCTGCAATATAACTTGCTTCTTGAAATTAGGAGCCTGCAAAACATGTTCTGCACACAAGGTGCATCTCAAATCCTGCCATGCAGCTTCGACTGGTCTAGACCACATTATTTTGTCTGGCAACTGTGTTTTAAGACACTCAATTAATGGTGCTGCCCTAGGTGCAAAATCATGAATGAATCTGAAATAGTAACTCACTAAGGCAAGGAATGTTCTGAGCTAGGATTTACATTTGTATTTAGGCCATGTGAGGACTGCCTCCACCTTACTAAACAGAGGTTTTACCTGCCCTCTGCCTACAACATATCCTAAATATGTTGCCTTCACCATTCCAATGGCACACTTCTCGGGATTAGCAGTAAACCCATGTGCCCGTAAAGATCATAACACTGCTTCTACCCTTGGAAGGTGTGACTCCCAGTTGGTGCTAAAGATAACAATCTTGTCTAGCTATGTGGCTGCATATTCCTTGTGAGTTCGCAGCAACCTGTTCATAGCCCTCTGGAAAGTTGCTGGCACTTTATGCAAACCAAAAGGCAGAATTTTGTATTGGAACAAACCTTTTGGCATAGAGAAGGCTGTTTTTACTTTAGAAACTTTGGTCAAATGAATCGGCCAATAGCCTTTTGTCAAATCTAGGGTGGTGAGATACTGGCTGTTTGATAGATTCTCCACCAGCTCATCCATCCAGGGCAAAGGGAATGAATCAAACTGCAAAACTTTAATTTGCAAAAATCATTGCAGAATTTTAAAGCACCTGAAGGCTTAGGCACTAAAACAATGGGAATATTCCATTCACTATTCGATTCCTCTTTGACCCCTAAGAGCAGCATCTCCTCTACTTCCTGTTTGACCGCTGCTCACTTTGCCTTGGGTATACTGTATGACCCCTGCTTTATTACCACCCCGGGAGGAGTAACTATATCATACTGGATAATTTGGCTTTTCCCCGGAATGGCAGAGAACACATCTTGGTATTGTGCAACTAAATTCACCATCTGCTGTTTCTGGCTAAAATTTAGGGTATTTTCAATGGGTACCTGATATTCCAGGGTTTTCTTGGTTACCAAAGAGGGTTGCCAGCACTCTCTTTCCAGGGTATTATTATTATTATTATTGTTATTATTATTATTATTATTATTATTATTTATTTATATGGCACCACAAGTGTTCCGTAGCAACTTACAAAGTACATAAACAAACAGGTTGATCAGTGACTTACAGTACAATACAATACAGGACATGGATAATATACATTGGTACATTCGCACCCATAACACCCAGATAAGCAAGAGAGCAAAGCAACCAAGTGTTATATGCCCTTGTGAGGAGTATGAAGTAGATGAAAGTAGAGAACAGAGAAGCACAAGAGGTTACAGGGCTCTGCTCGTAAGAGCTTACACTCTAAAGGGGAGGGACAGACAAACAGGGGTGAAACAGATGAGGTAGGCAGGGAGGAAGGAGTATGTAGCAGCAAGTTAAGATGAGAGCTGGAAGACTTTGATGAAATAGTGGGTCTTGAGAGCCTGTTTGTAGGATTGTAGAGAGGTGGAGAGTCTGATGGGAAGCGGGAGAGATCCAAAGGAGGGGAGTAGCGCGGGCAAAATCTTGGAAGCGGGAGTGGTAAGATGTAATCAGTTGGCAGGAGAGACAGCGTGTATATGTTGAATGAAGAGAGTGGACAGGAGAGTGAAGGGAGCAGAGGTTTTAACAGGTTTACATTGTAGATTTGAACCTCCTCCCTTCTACCCTCTTGTCTAACCCTATATATAACAGGTCCCACTGCCTGTATAAACTCAGAAGGGCCTCTCCACTGAGCATACATTTTGCTTTCACTAATGGGCATCGGAACCAGCACCTTGTCTCCTGGTTTAAAAGACCAGTTAACCATGGTCACGTCCTAATTAAGTTTTTGCCGCTCTTCTGCTCAACTCATGAGCTTGTTCAGGAGTGGTGCAATTTGCCTTAAACAGCCATACAATTAGGTCACAAACTGAAAGATGTTAGATACTTAACATGACTGCTGTTCTCACCCCTCTTTCAACAGATCTAAAATCCCTCTAGGTTGCCCCCCATAGAGGAGTTTGAAAGGACTAAGGCCCTCATTCAGAGCCGTACGCTCTGAGCAGAGCGCACGCTCTGAATGAGGGCCGGGCTCCATTTTCATGGAGCGTCCTCCTGGACGCTCGTATAGCTGTGGGTCACCACCCACAGGCTATACGAGCGTGCATTGTGATGGTCGTGATGGTCGAGACCATCGCGACCATCGAATTTGCGAGCCGGAGCCTGCGGTTGAGGTTTTCAACCGCAAGCTCCGGAGTGATTTTGGCTCTATCAGAGCCAAAATCACTCCCACTGACATCACTAGTGATGTCAGTGGGCCGGCTTCTGACGGGAGGCGTTCCCGTGGGAACGCCCCCATCAGGGAGGCACGCCCCCGGCACGCCCACCAAAGGGGGCGTGCTGTCAATCAACATTGACAGCACGCCCCCTTTGATCGGACACAACGAGCGAAGGACTTTCCTTCGCTCGTCGCGTCTGGCGCATGCGCACGACGGAGCTCCCTCCGTCGTGCGCATGCTCAGTCCATAACATCGACCCACTTGCGAACGGACAGCCGCTCGCGAGTGGGTCTGAATCAGGCCCTAAATTCCTTAGAGGATTGGGGTACCTCTCACACTGCAAACATTAAGTAGGGTAGGAGTAAGTCCCAATCTCATTTTTCCTCAGACACCGCCCTTTTTATAATTTGTTTAAGGGTCTGGTTAAATTGTTCAACCAGTCTGACTGTTTGCGGGTGGTAGACTGAGGTAGTAATCCTATCCATATTAACAGACAGTACAAGTCTTTCATTAGTTTAGAGACAAAAGGGGTACCTCCTTTGGTATTCCCAAGCGGGTGTACAGTGGTAACAATTCCCAGGCAGTTCTAGATTTCATATTTCGTAGTGGTATGGCCACAGGGTATCGGGTTGCATAATCCACTACTACCAGTATGTATTGATGTCCTTGAGCAGATTTTTCCACTGGCCTCATCAGATCCATGACAATTCTCTCAAAAGGCACTGAAGTGATAGGGAGGGGAACCAGGGGCACCCTAAACCCTGTCTGGGGTGCTGTCCTCTATCATATTGGGCATGCCTGACAAAATTTCTTCACTGCAGCATGAATACGAGGCCAAAATAATCTTAGTTTTTACAATATGTGCTGGAGAGTTTTCGCCTCCCCTAAATGGCCACCCCACAGATGTGTGTGTGCCGCCCCTAATACCAACTGCTCTTGATTCCGTGGAATTAATAACTGATCTAGCCTTTTGCCATGCAAAGAGATTACCTGGTGCACCAAATAATTTTTCAAAATAAAGTATGGTACACCTTTGGGTGGCCCAGCATCAACCACATTGCCATTCATTTTTACCACAGTTTCAAAGGCATTAACCAGATTTCAATTGTTCTGTTGGTCTCCGCAAAAGTCCTTTAAAGGTACTTGCTCACCAAAAGGGGACCACTGGGCCTCAGTCTCTGTTTCCTCCTGTAGCTGGATTTGTGTTTGCTGCTCAGTAGCCAGTTTTTGTTGGCTTACAGCCAATTCAGCAAACACCTTAAAAACGTCTTCCATATCTCCCTGCTGCTTGTACACAAATGCAGCAAGTCTGACTATCTGGCTAGGGCAAGCCAGATTCCCAGCACACTACACCATCTGATTATCCTTAACACTGCAAATCATTCCCTGGGCCCAAAGCCCTATACACAGGAATTAGTAACTGCTCTACAGAGTGCACATTCACCAAACTGCCAGACTCTGCTCTCTCTTGGATCCTTTGTTGTGTAGTAGTGTTCAGCAAATCCGGTCCCTGTTCGGGCACCAAATGTGACAAGAAATCACATATACCGCATAAAAGTCCAACACTCTTTAGTACCAGCACAGCCAGATTACAGATTCATACACCAGACTTGCAATTCAGGTTATTAGGCAGTTCTCCAAACAGCATATGTTACAGCAGTACAGATTCACATCAGCTCATAGTTGCACAGGAACAAATCAGTATATCAGCATAGCAGTACTGGATCATATCATAGGAATAGTGGCCCTGACATCCCACACCCTTTTCTGGATGCTAGTCACCATCAGAAGCCCCACTCTGTGCTTTGAACATATCTTAAAGGCAGATTACAGCTGCAGTTTAATTATTAGAAGACAACTGATTGAGGCAAAATCTGAACTGGACCCTTCAGTACTACAGCTTTTGCTCTGCCAAACCAGAGATATCTGGACAATTCCACATTCACTTCATGTGGAATTATGCTGATTCTGCCACAATATATATAGTGGAGGCGCCATAAGGACATTTCACCCTGGGCTATACTTGGTCTAGATGTGGCCCTGCCCATAACCACTGAAGGATTAGATTTAATTCACAATACCAGGCATAATAACTAATTTTCATTCCCCCCTCCTTTCCCTATGCAAATATTCCCTACCTTTTATCCTTCTGTAACAATTTCATTAGAGAATTATTTTACACTCATTTTTCCCCCACAATTTGACTTTACCTCTGTTAAGTTTGGTCACATGATTCTACTTCCTTCTACTACCTTATCATCCTACTTTTCTTTTTTAATCACCATTACCCTTGTAATGCACTGTTATCACTGTATCTGTTATTTTTGTCATTCAAGTTCTATCTTTATTTAATTATTATTTGTAAAATCTGCACCTCAGTCACATGCAATTTACTAGAGCACTTCATAATCTAGTCCTATAACATGCTTCTAAATAACATTCTAGTACTATATTCTGCATTTTATATATAAAGACCTGTATGCAATAAGCAATTCTCAGTAATTCCCATTCTGACCAACAGTCATGGCCAGTGCAAGTTCTCTGACACCCAAGGCAAATCTACTGACCCAACCCACTTTCAAGATCATCAAATAATAGTGTGGAGGTGGTGTCTCAGAGAGACGTTCCACAGCAGCCACTGTCAAATAGAGAAACGCTCCCTCCCAAAACAATGAAGCAGATATGTGGACCCTCAGGCAGGCTGTAGTGTAGGGGAAATACAGGCAGGAGATATATAGATATTTATGGAGATGGGAAGAGAGAGAGTAAGAGGGAGCTGGGGGGGGGAGTCTCAGGCAACACACACCCTGGAAAAAGCAGACTCTGTGAGGTAAATTTACTAAAGTATGAATTTTTAGAAGTGCCTATAGCAACCAATCAGATTCTAGCCATTATCTTTTAGAAGGTGCTAGTTAAATGTTAAGTAGAATCTGATTGGCTGCTATAGGCAACATCACTTCTAAAACTCACTTCTAGAAACTCTCACTTTAGTAAAATTACCTCTGGGATTCCTAGACAAGAGGAGGTCCCACACAGGGTATATTCTCAAAATAAATATTCTATAGAAATAAAATAGAAGGACATGGTCGGCTAGCAATTACAGTGTTTGTATTCAATTTTATGGTCCTAAACTATCAGATAGATAGTGGATGTTTGCTTATATTTCAGTATTGACTAAGACCCTGTACAAAGGTGCAGACACCTTGATGCCAGGAGAAACTCTGGAGAACACAGAATTGGGTGCCGGGGACTCCCTGCACACTGACCTGCTGCTGACTAGCACTGCTGGAAATGGTAAGTATGTGCAGGTGTCAAGGCCACTATTACAATTACCTTTGTAAGATGTGCTGGCGGTGCTCCCCAGGGTTTTTAAGACTAAGGGCTTAATTCAGAAAGGAACGCAGTTGCTAATACGCATGCAATTGGCCAATTGATTCGTACTGCGCATGACTCGCAGTGCGTGTGTGTGAACTAGCTGTTGCGATCGGGACAGCAATCCCAGCAATCCCTACGCAGACCCATCGCAGAGTGATTGACTGGAAGTGCCATTTGTGGGTGGTAAAGGGGGGGTGGTCAGTCAAATGCAGCCGTGCCAATACGTTTAGCAGGGGCGTGCATAAATTATCCAGTGCAATGGCCTACACAGCCTGACGTCTAATAGCGTGTATGCAAGTTAGCAATTTATGAGTAAGGTCAGAACTTGTGCAAGTGTGTGTGAGGCTGCGATGGTACTCGATTGTACCAATGGTTTTGCAATTTTGCTAAACATTACAGATATGAACTAAGTAAAGTGGGTGTCCTTGTGTAGTGCTGTGAAGGAATAGCGATCGCAATGGATTAGCATACTATCGCAGTTGAATTGGGTGCGTAACCGCTATTGCATTCACAGTTGCATTCCTTAGTGAATCAGGCGCTAAGTACACCTAAGAGGGAGGATTTTTGCAAAAAGCAAAAAGAGAAAAAAACTCTTATTGTGGGCACACTTATTTATTTATTAATAGTAATGTAAGGTGTTTGGTGAAGTTACTTAAAATGTATATTTTTTTCAGAAAGTATTTAAAATATTAATTGGAAACTTAGGGCCCGATTCAGACCCAGTCGCAAGTGCTGAGCGCACGCAACCGGGTCGATGTTTGCCCACTGGGCATGTGCACCATGGAGCCGGCTCCGTCGTGCACATACGCGAGACCCGGCTAGCAAAGGGTGCACCGTCGCTCCGGGTCTCGCACCAAATGGGGTGAGCTGTCGATGGTGAGTGACAGCTCGCCCCATTTGGTGGGTGGGCCGGGGGGGTTGCCGGCCAAACAGAGGCATTCCAGACGGAACGCTTGCCGTTTGGGGATGGCCCCACTGACATCACAAGTGATGTCAGTGGAGAGCTTCCGGCTCTGTTAGAGCCAAAAGCTCTCTGGGGCTTGCGGCCACGAGACCCTACCACAAGGGTCTCGTCGCAAGCCCGATGGTCGTGATGGTTTTGACAATCGCGACCATCAGCCTGGCTGCTCGCTATAGCTGTGGGTAGTCACCCACAGCTATGAGAGCGGCCAGGAGGCCGCTCCCAAAAAAAAATGCCCTGATTCAGAGCGAGCGCTCTTTCAGACCGTCCGTCTCTGAATCAGCCCCTTAGTTCCTTTGAGTTAGTGAACTATAGTGTCCCTCACTTAGAAACAACACACAATAGTAAAGACAACTTATTTTTGTTTAGAAGGTGAATCGCTTAATTTTACCATATCCACATCAAAATATAGTAGATTCTAAATATCTGATGCTGTGGCTGTGAGAATATCCAAAAATAGTAGCTTTAATTAAGATCTGAAAATATATATTGTATGCTACCTCATATTAAGTTTATACAGAATTGTAATAGAGATATATCTCAATTGTGATATCTCATCCAGGTAATTGGAAAATGACTCTCTATAAAGAAGGCACTTGGTAAAATGTTCACCAAAAATCCGCTATGTCACAGGTGCGGGTTTTTAGAAGTGGTTTTGTTGCCCATAGCAACCAATCAGATTCTAGCTATTACCTTCTAGAAGGTGCTAGATAAATGTTAAGTAGAATCTGATTGGTTGCTATGGGCAACAAAACCACTTCTAAAAACCTGCACCTTAGTAAATATACCCCTTTGTAGCAACAGGTAAAATGTACCTAAATATTTTGCCAATGCCATTTCTCTCTAGAAATTCATCAGCATTATATATTAACAAATTGTTGTAAAGAGCAACATTATGCATAACTTGTTGCTATTTCAATACTGATAATTAGTAATGCCTCATAAACTTGTATATAGTGTAAAAAATATATTTTTTTACGAAAAACAAGTATATGTACAGTATATATAAATTCCACACTCAATAATTAGCAATGCTTCACAAATTTGTATATAGTGTCAAAAAAATCTTGTCTCTTATTACTGTTTTTTGATGAAAAACAAGTATATGTACAGTATATATAAATTCGACACCCACTAAATTGAAAGCTGTAACACCAACAAATTATTGTATAATCGGTAAATGGGTAGCTGTTGTTAACACTGGAGTTTGGTTATCCACCAAAGATACAACAAAGAATGCTGATTGCTTAGATGATTAGTATATAAATTGTTAGGTATATTAGCAGATATGCTTCCATAAAGAAATTAGCAATTTATACATATATTGAAAAGACATCTCTGCTTAGGATAGTAGAAAAGTAGAATAGGCAGTGGGCAGCTAATCACAGGGGGACTGCTGTCATGCCATGTGTAGGGCAGTGGATGACTGATGAGTGTTCCCTGTAATGGAAGAAGAAAGAAAGAAACGCTTCTGCTTTAGCATGATCCCTGTTGATGTGAGCATTGTTGGGAGCAATGCAGGTACAGATGACAGGGTGTTTGAGTGTTAAGAGAAGTACATGGATATAGGCCCTCATTCAGAGCCACTCGCTAGCGGCAGTACGCTCGTTCCGAGCGATGTTCGCACATCTGCGCATGCGTACGGTTTTTAGTACGCATGCGCGAACCAGTCAGTGCGGCCGAAAATCGTTGGTACGCAATATAGCGAGGGCCTGCTATTTTGAGTGACAGAATGAGGCGTATGTGGGTGGTAACAAGGGAAGGTGCTTGAAAACGGGGAGTGGAGATCTGAACGCAGGCGTGCTTAAAGGTCAAAACGGGCATTTTAAGGGAGTGCATAATTAATACAGCAGCGTCATTGACCACGTCACTTGGTTTTTTTTAACTCAGAACTGCTCGCAAAATAGCGGTTGAAAACACCAACCACAAGAATAGCGAGCAGTTCATACGCTGTACGATGTACTCGATTAATCTAATATATAGCGTACATGACGTATGGTGCGTGCGGCCAGGGGGCGTTTTTATCAAATAAACGAGCGTATGTTTTGCTCGCTCGTTCAGACTTAGAGGTGGGAACAGACTGCAATTTGCGAACGGATCATTTGAATAGCCACCCCTTGTTTTTGAACGAACGACCACAAATAGCGAACGGCTCTGAATCAGGCCCATAGTTTGATAGATCTGCTGGAGTAGTGGTGCCATCGACACTGGTGGCACCTGTTGCAACAAGGGGCCTGATTCAGACCCACTCGCGAGCGGCTGTCCACTCGCAAGTGGGTCGATGTTATGGACTGAGCATGCGCACGACGGAGGGAGCTCCGTCGTGCGCATGCGCCAGATGCGACGAGCGAAGGAAAGTCCTTCGCTCGTTGTGTCCGATCAAAGGGGGCGTGCTGTCAATGTTGATTGACAGCACGCCCCCTTTGGTGGGCGTGCCGGGAGCGTGCCTCCCTGACGGGGGCGTTCCCACGGGAACGCCTCCCGTCAGAAGCCGGCCCACTGACATCACTAGTGATGTCAGTGGGAGTGATTTTGGCTCTGATAGAGCCAAAATCACTCCGGAGCTTGCGGTTGAAAACCTCAACCGCAGGCTCCGGCTCGCAAATTCGATGGTCGCGATGGTCTCGACCATCGCGACCATCACAATGCACGCTCGTATAGCCTGTGGGTGGTGACCACAGCTTTACGAGCGTCCAGGAGGACGCTCCATGAAAATGGAGCCCGGCCCTCATTCAGAGCGTGCGCTCTGCTCAGAGCGTACGGCTCTGAATGAGGGCCAAAGTCTCCCAGTTCTACAGTAGTAATATGCTCTGTAGGTAGCTTGAGACGTATAATCCCCAAGGGAAATAGATAGATTAACACACGTTTCACCTGCTCAGAGAGGCACTATGCTAATGTTGTATAAAGTACTGATGCTACATGTGAGGTCTCTTATTCCTTATAGTCAGAGCCATAACTAGACTTTTTGGTGCCCTGTGCCAGAGAGAGCATTGGTGCCCCCCTCCATTTTTTTTAAATAGGAACATAAGATAGTGGAACTGAAAAAGGGCCATAGCCTCATGGAAAAGGGCCAGGGAAGATATAGGGGAGGCCAGGAGATGCTGGGGATAAAGAAGAGGAAACTACAAGTAAGAATGATAATAACCAGGAAATTTGACAGGCCCAAAGAGCGCCCCCTGCCCTGCGGTGCCTTGTGCCATGGCACAGGCCACACTACCTGTTTATAGTCTTGACTTTTAGCAGAAATGCTGAGTCATTGAATGTGCACTGTCTCATGTAGCTCATATAGCTGGTATTGCCGCTGATCCTCTTAGCTAGAGTATGTATTTCAGTTTGAGTATGGTATGTTGTTGTTTTAAAGCCATTGGTATAGTTTTCTACAGTGCTTGTGTAAATGTATAAATTAAAATGTAAAGTTTATAGTATAGGAGCACAGAAAAAAAAAGTTTTAAATAGGCTTAGTGTGGGGGGTCTACTGCTTAGGTTAGATTTGCTTTCATTTGGTTTTAATTCATCATGGAGTTATATCTTTTGGCTTACCTTTTCTTTGTCTGCACTCTAAATTTTTTGTTTTTGTGTTGGTGCCAGAGTTAGGTGTAGTGGCACTCCTCTCTATTTTCTGAAATGATGGGTACGGGATGCTTTTGCTCGGGATCCCGGTGGTCAGAATCCTGATGCTGGCATCCTGGCAAGATTAAAATACTGACACTTGTCAATCAGTATTCTTACCCTCCCCCATTTCCTACCATAACCCTGCTTCCCCAGTGCCAAATCCTAACCTTCCCCACCAATGCCTAAACCTAACCTCTCCCTCCCCACACCCAAAAACTAATCCTCCCCCTTAGTGTCTAACTCTAACCCTCCCCCTACTGCCTAATCCTAACTCCTAGCCCTAACCCTCCCCCCTAATCCAGCTACTTCCCTTCAGGATGACGGCGCTGGGAATCTAACAGGTGTTGAGATTCTAGTGCCATCATTCTTAGTGTTGACATCCTGACTGGATTTTTAACCACATCCTGGTCTGATTTATAAAAATAAATATTTGGTCTCATTCACTTTTTTATAATATATTTAAATTATATATTTTTATGATCTTTTTATTACACTTCTCAGTATTAACTTTCAGCAGTATTACAATAAATATTCTAAGAAATCTAATACATTTATTTGTTCTTAAACAACACATATTACCATTAGGGATGAGCGGGTTTGATTCTCAGAGAACCGGGCCCACCCGAATTTTGCAGATCCAAGTCGGATCCAAGCAGGCTCCGAGTTTCCCGCCTGACTCGGATCTCATAAGCGAGGCAAAACCATAGAGTCAGAAATGTTGCGGTTCACGAGCTTACGTCTCTATGATCAATGTAGTATATGTCACAGCCAGGGTCTCTCGGCATGGTGGTCACCGGGTATTACCTGTGAGGTCATTGTGGCGAGGGGTCTCTGGCAGTGGTGCTGGTGTTTGGTGAGGGGCATTGGCTATGCAGGGTTCAGTGTGGGCACATTGTCACTGAGGCCTGGTGAGCCCAGGTGGTGTTTCCGTTCCATCTGGCATGGGCGCCGCCATCTTGCCTCCGGTCATGTGATTCAAGCTGTCCAACCCTAGTGGGTCATGTGCTCTTTCCGGCCAGTCACAGCACGGCACTGAGTATTTAGGAAGGTCCAGAGCCTTCATTCCTTGCCAGTGCAACATGTTTCTCAGCTGCGGCTGAGAGAGAGTACCTGTGCCTTTCCTGTCTGCCTGGAAATGTTATTTGCCTGTTACCCTGCCTGCTCCAAACCTGCTGGACTTACCCTGCACCCTCCATTTACCTATCACCTGCCTGAGTACCTGAACCTGCTGTTTCCCTGCACCTTGCCTCACACTCTAACTCCCAGCTGGACTTCATTACTTCTGCCTGCACTTTGTTACAGCTCAACAAACCTGCATACTGGACTGTTTCTGCCTGTCACTATCTGGACATTCTCCCATTTGCTTCACCACAGTTATCAAGTGCACTTTAGTGCTAAACCTGGACTTTTTCTTTTGACATTCCCATGTCTGCTAAATCACTTATTAAAACTCCCCCTTTTTTATTTAAATCTGCTTCTGTGTCTGTTCCTGTCACCACCCCAGGTCCACAAGAAACCCAGACCCTCACAGTATATAGGGACCATGCGGAGACTGAACAGGGAGGGGTGGGAACGGTTAGGGTGGGTTGTGTAGGCCTGGGAGAGTGGTGCTGTGCTGTCTGCTGTGTCCTGTGTCCTGTGTCCTGGGCTGGTGCACTTCTGATACATTCTGTCCTGGTGCTGCTGAGTGCTGATCCATTCTGGGTGGTGCTCTGCTGTCTGCTGTGTCCTGGGGTGCTGCAGTGCTGATCCATTCTGGGCTGGTGCACTGCTGTCTGCTGTGTCCATCTGGACTGGTGCTGCATCCATCTGGGCCCAAGTTCTGGACTCCCAAAAAAATATATATATATTGTAAAAAAAAAAAAGTATTTTAGTGTAATATTTTTCTGTGTGCATGTTAGGATTAACTGCACAAGATCCAGCCAGCAATGCAACTTGCAACCTAGTGCTGCCCAACTCTAGTCGTGATCAATCGCTGCTCTGGGCCCAAGTTTTGGAGCATAAAAAAAATAAAAATCAATTGTCTTTTTTCTTAACTTTTACTGTCTGTGTGTGCATGCATCCAGCCAGCAACACAACTTGCAACCTAGTGTTGCCCCACTCCAGTTGTGATCAATCACTGCTCTGGACCCAAGTTCTGGAGCATAAAAAAATAAATATCAATTGTCTTTTTTTTGATCTTTTACTGTCTGTGTGTGTGCGTGTATCCAGCCAGCAATGCAACTTGCAACCTAGTACTGCCCCACTCCAGTCGTGATCAATCGCTGCTCTGGGCCCAAATTCTGGAGCATAAAGCAAATTAAAATCAATTGTCTTTTTTTAATCTTTTACTGTCTGTGTGTGTGCATGTTAGGTTTAACCGCACAAGATCCAGCCAGCAACACAAGTTGCAACCTAGTGCTGCCCAACTCCAGTTGTGATCAATCTGTGCTCTGGGCCCAAGTTCTGGAGCTGAAAAAAATATATATTGTCTTTTTTTGTCAATTTTTTTTTGTGTGCGTGTCAGCCACACCTGGCTGTCACTGTCATTGGCATAGGTGGGCAGGGGGTGTAGTGCTCCTGTCTGTCAAGGGGCTGCTGCCCAAAATAATAAACAATTTTTATTGTGTGCTTGGCAGCCACACCTGGCTATCACTGTCATCAGCGTAGGTGCGCAGGGGTGCTGGGCTCCTGTCTGTAATGGACTGCATGAATAGTGCAATGAAAACTTTTTTTAAGTTGTTGGGTTACAAAAAGTTGTTTTTTTAATCTTAAACATAGCAGGAATGTTATCCTAACAGCTTATAAAGTTATATGCTGTAAAACACTAAAGCCTATATTTATTTACAAACCTATATAGAGTAGACATCCTAAATTCTAAAACTGTTCTATTCAAAAACGTAAAAAAAGCAAAGATTATAAGTCAAGTTATAGTGTGTTATTAGAACAAGCAGAACAAAGCATTAAATGCAACAGTTTATTTTAAGGTTAAAGTTTTATGTTGTGTTTTATAAAGCAGAAAAGGAGCTCCACCACAAGCTGCAGATGACTAAACTCACACACAATTGTTTAATAGAAATAGATACAACACCAGATCAGATGTTTACCCTGGAAGATCTGTCTGATTCATCATGGTGCCCCCAAGATCAAGATTGTGCAAATTCTGCCAAAAGAGAGACTGACACCATGGCTAAACATAAGAGTCACCTTCTGGATATGAATTGTCTCATTTACATGGGGAAAACCCAACCCTCAGATGAGATGGTTCTCAGCCAGTGGACAACATTGAAATCACCATTAAAAAGTCACAATGGAAGACTACAGTGTGGAGAATCTTTCTTCACAGTCAGGAGAGACCTCAGAGAACATGAAAAAAGATGCTCTAGGTGCTGAACTTCAAGGGATTTCTCCATCATGATCTGCAGTGTGGAAAGGTTTCATTCACATGTTTTCTATAAAGCAGTTCAAAGTTACAGCCTTCAAAGTTTCGGGCTATAACACCCACCTTTGCCAGGAATTACCAAAGATTATTACAAGCAAAGGATTCATCTGTCTGGAATCTGTCTGGGAATTCATGGATCGTATTTGCCCTGAATGCACTACACATCCAGTGATTCTGTCACTGTGTTCTGTAGCCAACTTTATTCCTACCTGAATCGCAAACTGAAATATGGAATAGTAAGCACAGACAGCATGGAGGCCTTTGTTATTCTGCTGCCTGCATGCCAACCAATACCTCCCAGACTACACCCACTGGGGGGGGACCAGGTATTGATAATGACCATCCCCATCTATTGCTAGGCCTTCTTCTTCGAAACCATCCATCCTGGACTTCCTGTCTAAAAAGGGTGAGCAGGGTATAGAAAGAGGAGCTAGATGTCCCCAATGACATTTTTTATTCATCTATAATAGATGATGTCGAAACCGGATAATTGACAAAGACAGAATCTGTTTGCAATTGGAATCTGCACAATGCTATCTTGTACAGGGCGACAAGACTACATCTTAGAAATAAAATCTCACAACACTGTTTTGAAAAAAAGTTACATAGTCAGCCTTCCTCAAACACAGGCAGACAGTGTTTAACACAAACACTAACTTATTAGCATTTGGAATCCTATACAAAGCCCATCCTGGAGAAAATCCCTATACCATAACACGACACAGTATACCGTGGTGCTAAGAGCATTTTCACATAAGAATATATGAGCTGTGGCAATTGTAATGTAGCCTAGCTATGGAGCTACACAATTGAGTCCATCCCCACAACCAAAACAAGCAGACTAAAGAGTGAGGCTCCGACTGCACTGCAGGGAGCCTCCACCCTGTATGAGAACTAAATTCACTGTATAAACACATTTTGCAATTGCAGTTTAAAAACATCAGAAAAATACATGTGTGCTTGTGTGTGTGTATATATATATATATATATATATATATATATATGTGTACATGTGGCCCATCATGCATGGACTTACGTATATAATATCACACACAGACTTATATTTGAAAAGTAGCAAAATTCCCTGCAACTCATACACACAATGTTAAACAGAACACAGTCAGCTTTTTAGTGATCCTTCCCAAAATCATACTGGCATGGCCACACACACACATAGATGCCCTTCCAGCTTAGTGCGGCTCGCTGAGTGCCCCACCGACCCTCAGACGCACAATGCAATTCAGTGCTGTTTCTCCCCGCATACATACATTTAAAAGCAATGGTCCCGTAACGCAAAAAGGATAAATATTACTTGATTTAAACGCAATGTCAGTATATAAAGAAATGAATGTTTTCTGTAACTAAGGCTTAGTAAATGACAATTGGACTGTGTTTGGTGCCGTACTGATCTACTCTGTTTCAACAGCGTTCCAGTGGCATCGGTGAGAAGATCAGAACATGCGGCTATGAAATATGAATGTTAGAGAGAATAACTTCTTGAAATGTTGTATGCCATAGTTTAGACTAGATTTATTATGCAGCGGGAAAGTGGACACAATCAAGTTGTTGGAGGCTGGGTTGTGTCTTTGCACTGACCTATAAATTGTACCATAATGGAAGAAGCAAGAAGAGGAAACAATGAAAACCTGCCAACGTATTCTTTGTATTGCTTATCCCAGTATGGGTATATATGTGAGTGCTCTGAAACAAGATGCCAGTCTGCAGTGTTCCTGTTATGCTGTTCGACGGAGGTCTCATTATTGATGCCGGTAACTGGTCCCAGAGCGCACGCATATGTATTGACTGTACCTTATGACCTAATGTTTGTACAATTTATTTTTCGCTCATTGTTAGATCATAGCGTGGTAACATCTTTACTTTTACCTGAATAATAATCTTTAGCGCGTTGGACCGCTCTTCAACTGTCTTAGAGTTTTATTAATGGTATAATTAAACACAGCGCTAATTAGCGACATCTTGTGGTTTTAGAAGGTATAGGCAGGTTTTATCTTAGAGGTTCTAGGCAGGTGAATCTTAGAGGTTTATAGGCAGGAATGTACTAAAGGTTTATGTATGATTCAACAATGATGTGTAGAGATAAGAGCTTTAGATGTTGGAACAGGGGCTCCCACCTATTTGGCTTCCCTCCAGAGAACAGAGCTCTGTTCCTCAGAAAGTGTCTATGCCTGAGCTGATAGGTAGGTAGTCTCTATCTGTTGGTAAACACCCTTCAGAGATGGCAACCCAAAATAACAACAACTATAATAATAAATGAATAATAATGTGTCCACTGATAAATTATAATGATAACCATCCTGATCCCTTAACAGCAATATACCCCATATGGCCAACTCAAAACATGACACCCAGTTTGCAGCCTCATCTTCCTTATGACACTAATCCAGTTGCCATGGTTGATCAATCAGCCATGTGTGGTCCACCCAATTTTTGGCCTTCTACATTCCAACATCATATTCACATATCTAAGAAGTGGACAGTGGGCCTGATTCAGACCTGGTCGCAAGTGCTGAGCACTCGCAACCGGGTCAATGGTGGCCCAGTGTGCATGCTCAACGTGCGCACTGCACGTGCGTGAGCCCCGGAGTGAGTGCAAAAAGCACTCGCTCTGGCACTCACTACAAAAGGGGCGGCTGTCGATGTTGATCGACAGCTCGCCCCATTTTGTAGGCATGGCGGGGGGGTGGCTTAACAAACAGAGGCGTTCCCATGCGAATGCCTGCCGTTTGTGGGTGGCCCCACTGACATCACCAGTGATGTCAGTGGGAGAGCTTCCGGCTCTATTTGAGCCAGAAGCTCTCTGGGGCTTGTGGCCATGAGACCCTACCACAAGGGTCTTGTCGCAAGCCCGATGGTCGCGATGGTCTTGACCATTGCGACCATCACTATGGCCACTCGCAATAGCTGTGGGTGGTTATCCACAGCTATGCGAGCGGCCAGGAGGCCACTCCTAAAAAAAACTGACCTCCCTGATTCAGAGCGAGCGCTCGCTTTTTGTGAGCACCTCTGAATCAGGCCCAGTGGGAACAATTGCAATTTGTAGGCCACTAACTAATTCCAGTTGCCGTGGTTGATCAATCTAACATCATATTCACATATCTAAGAAGTGGACAGTGGGAACAATGGCAATTTGAAGGCCACTAACTATCTCTGTTTTTTTTTTAATGTCCCTGTACGGGTTGGGAAATGCCTTTACAGAAGGTTTGCAAAGGATTATTTAAGTCAATTGTTTTTTGGAAGCACTCTTTATGGTCCCCTTCTGGGATGAAAATCCACTCCTAGCCGCAGAAGCAGGCACAGGATTCTCAAGAAAGACAAAACATAAGGCCTTAAATCAGGGGTAGCCAACCTCAGTCCTTGAGAGATTATGTTTTCCAGATGACCGAGCTGGTGCACAGGTGTATTTATTACTCACCAAAACATTTAGAAAGATCCATAGGTGGAGTTAATTATTATAGTTTTTATTCTGTGAGGAGACCTGGAAAACATGCACTGTTGGTAGCTCTCAAGGACCAGGGTTGGCTACCCCTGCCCTTAAATCATAGATCTTATGCTTGTCCACATATCTGTGCTGGTTAAGTGGCACTTTGAGGCCACTAACTAACTATGTTTTTTTATGTCCATGTACAGGTTGAGAAATGCCTTTATAGAAGGTTTGCAAAGCATTATTTAAGTCAATTGTTTAGTTTTATTTGGAAAGCACTCTTCCTGGGCCCCTTCTGGGATGAGAAAATCAATTCCCAGCAGCAGCAGCCATGCTTAAGGATTCTTCTTTGGCAAGGACTGATGTAAATGTACTGTATCACATTTTTTTTGTAAATGCCTCCTCCCCTTCCATTTTCCCTCATAAATTTTCTTTGGAAAAAAAAAACTAAATTAAATTTACTACCAATCAACCCTTCCTGTCCCTGCCCTACCTTCAACTACATACAAACTCCAACTCCCTCAAGCCTCTCTTGAATAATAAAAGTGTTTCCTGATGTGCCATGTTTGAAGTTGAACTGCCATGTGTTTGTGCCGCCCACTGCTGCAGCTTAGCTTAGTCAGCCAGCTATCTTGGTGCAAATTTTTGGCCTAAACTAGACAAGCAAATCAATATTGTAGCTGTGAGGTGGTCAAAATTGACTGGAAACAAGGAGAAATAAATGTTATTGAGGTTATTAATACTGTAGGAACAAAAAAGGCCCATTTTATGTGATTTTAACAGTTTTTTTATTTTTTAAGAAAAAATCCAGATCCAAAACCAAAACAAGAAAATAAAACACGGAGGTGAGGTTTTGGCAAAACCAATCCAGATCCAAAACTAAGGGAGATCCAGATCCAAAACCAAAACACGGCGGTCGGCGCACATCTCTAATTACCATTAGTATGTACTGTCTTCTGCACTGCTTTCTAATCAAAATGTTCGTCCTTATTCTACCTCACACCTATATACCTCTCTTTTACCCTTCCAATGAAATAGTAAACTTTGGGCCTGATTCAGACCCACTCGCGAGCGGCTGTCCGCTCGCAAGTGGGTCGATGTTATGAACTGAGCATGTGCACGACGGAGGGAGCTCCGTCGTGCACATGCGCCAGACGCGACGTGCTAAGGAAAGTCCTTCGCTCGTTGTGTCCGATCAAAGGGGGCGTGCTGTCAATGTTGATTGACAGCACGCCCCCTTTGGTGGGCGTGCCGGGGGCGTGCCTCCCTGACGGGGGCGTTCCCACGGGAACGCCTCCCGTCAGAAGCCGGCCCACTGACATCACTAGTGATGTCAGTGGGAGTGATTTTTGCTCTGATAGAGCCAAAATCACTCCGGAGCTTGCGGTTGAAAACCTCAACCGCAGGCTCCGGCTCGCAAATTCGATGGTCGCGATGGTCTCGACCATCGCGACCATCACAATGCACGCTCGTATAGCCTGTGGGTGGTGACCCACAGCTATACGAGCGTCCAGGAGGACGCTCCATGAAAATGGAGCCCGGCCCTCATTCAGAGCGTGCGCTCTGCTCAGAGCGTACGGCTCTGAATGAGGGCCTTTGTCTTCTCTTATTGAAAAAATAAGGTTAATGGTTAGATCAGTCATACTCAAACTTGATCCTCAGGACCCCACACAGGTTGTGTTTTCCACATCACTCAGCATGTGCACAGGTGTATTCACTACTCACTGACATATTTTAAAAGATCCACAGGTGGAGCTAATATTTCACTTATGATTCTGTGAGGAGACAAGGAAAACATGTACTGTTTGAGTTTGACCCAGTTTGAGAACCTGTAGGTTAGATCAGTGGTTCTCAAGCTCGGTCCTCAGGACCCCACACAGTTCACGTTTTGCAGGTCACCAGGCTGGTACACAGGTGTATTCATTACTCACTGACACATTTTAAAAGATCCACAGGTGGAGCTAATATCTCACTTGTGATTCTGTGAGGAGACCTGGAAAACAAGCACCGTTTGGAGTCCTGAGGACTGAGTTTGAGAACATGTGGGTTAGATCATGATTATTTTTGGTTAAGCACATCTTTTACATCATGTGCTGTACTGTCTATATTCTTTACCTGATAAAACCATATTGCACAACATTTTTAATGACATGAGCCTGAAGGCTGACTAGACATACAGGTCTTGCTGCATATTCTGTATATTAAAATGTCTCTGCTGTAGCTGTGTCTCTGCTTTAGCTGTCGGCAGTGGCACACCAAGAACCTTATGGCAATACAATGGAATGCCACAAAACACTATGCTTAACTTGCAGAAGTCTTTAAATATGGTGTCTTGCCAGAATTGAATGTCACGCCCAATGGATTCCACAAAATTACTTTAAAAGTCACATAAAAAGAAAATAAAAAGCAAACAGTGTTCTCCTGTCCTTCCCTTTTAGCATATGCAGGGTCTGATTTAAAGATGGACAGTATTGTACAGCTGCAGGGAAGGGGCTGTGCAGTGCCATCCAAATAAAGTGCAAATGCAGCAGGAAGTGTCTGTAGGAAATAGACAGCTCCTGCACACATCTGCGATCTGAGTGCAGAATCCATAGATGCTGCCTTGGATTACCATTGCAAAGCTTACTCAGCCTGCTCGGCTCCTGGCTACTTGCAAAGTCGGGAAATCTGCATCCCATGATACAGACCATGGCCACTCCCAGTAAATGGGGGTGTCTTGTCCCCATTTCCAGGAACGGAGCTCAATGCCACACCTCCCCATCCCCAAATGGCCATAGCCTGTCAATCAGGCTGCAGCTTAGAGGGCTCTGCAATCGTGAGCATAGGACCCATTCTGCACATGCACTGACGCCCCACTATCACATATGTATATAAACCATCAGGTTTATACATGTCTAAATCAGGCCCACAGCGAACAAGTGTTATGCTAACCTTTAAAGGATATATTTCAGACATTGAAAGGTTTATTTTCTTTTCTCACTGACATTAACCCATAGGTGTGTTCTCACATGAAGTATGTATATGGTATCTACTTAGAGTGGAATATTAACCAGGGGGGCTTCACTAAATTACTCCAGATGTTACATAATAAACAGAAGGAAAAAATTAAATATAAACAGTGCAATCCTGTTTCCCCTATTTAGCACACATGGTGTACAAGTGTTATGCTAAATTTTAAAATGTATACAATAGGCATTGAATACAGAATTTTCGGTATATGTGTGGGAGGGCATTATGAAAGCGGGAGTCACCTCTTTCAAATGATGTGGCCCCTTAGCTGCTATTGTCTGGTGATCACCTGTGATCACCAGACAATATCATCCAATGCCACAGGAAAAACTAATTTCTCTGGATGTTGGAGTGATATATTAGGCTCTATTGCCCTCAAATTGGCCCACATGCTCATGGGGGCACCTTGTCTTGAAAGAGGAGAGTCTCTTCATTCAAACATTGTGACCCTTAGTAATTATTGTTTGGTGATCACAAGACAATAACAGAAACAGTACACAAAGCACATATCTCCCTCATCTTGTATCTATTCAAAAAGTGGTCACTCATTTAATGTGGTAGATTGTCTATTGTTTGAAATGTTGGGCTACCATATTCTCCCTTCACATAAGAAGCGTTAAATTACAAAACTTTGATCTTTGTTTTGTAAATCTACACATAGAATCCTGCTTTTAACTATTTTGGAAAGTTTGAATACTAGTGAAGCAAGAACCACAAAGTATTTGTTTGTGGTATTTATTAGTAAGGGAGAAAATCATGTTTGCATGTGTTTCCCTTTCTTGAAATTTCACAACAAAAACTAATTTTTTTAAGCCATTTCAGTAAATTGTTCTTACATGTTAGAATTAGTAAAAATAATAATAATAATAATAATAATAATAATAATACTAATAATAATACTAATAATAATAATAATACTAATTGTATCTTCTGAAAATGCAAAGTCTTCTAAAAAAAAGTAAAATTTGTGTGGCAACCACATAAAAAATCATTGATATTCATGTTGGAATGTTACAATTGCAAATGTGAAATAATTACCTTAGCACAAAGGTGAGAAAGCCCTTAGCAGCAAATGGATTAAGCATACCAATGTGTAGTGCGAGTCAATTAATGTTCTGGCATTATATTCTTCTATTCTGCAAGACATAGTATTTTGTACCATTAGACAGATTAGATATGGATGACAAATTGAGAATAAATTAATTATTTTATCAATATTTAATACATTAATAGCATTTATTTTGAAACATAATTTGTTCACGTTCGGAGAGCAGCATTTCATTCAATTAAATTATACTGCGAAGGATACAAACTTTGCCCCTGCATATGCTAACATATTTATGTTCTCAGCACATTTTAAAGAGGTTCATAATTGTGATATGAAATCCATTTTTAATTTTTATGGGTTGAAAAAAATATATGCAGGAGCAAAAATGAATAATATAACCAAAAAGTTTAAAAAATAAATTAATTTAATTTTTTATTTTAAAACTCTTATTCCCCATGGTTTAAACAAGGATTTTGAGCTCAAATGTTTATTATAATACATTTTTAGAGATATGCTCCATTTTTTAACATTGTTTTTTATTTTAAATCATTGGTCTTTGAGATGTTGGGTCACACTTTTAGCTATGTATTTATGTTATCTCCTTAGTATTTCTGTTAAGGTATTATAAATGTCATTTATTGTATACGGTGTGTAATTCTTGTTCTTATGTTATAGAAATATCACCTCTTGTGGTTATCATCCCCATGACAAAATGACAACTCCATTCTAGGCTCCAATAAAATGCCCACCCGAGTACATATCCCGATGCCTTATCACGACTTTAAGGGAAGTGAACAAGTGTTGGAGACATCGTAAGGGTCCCTGGAAGTACATCACTGGAGGTCCTGGGTCTGAGCATGAGTGTAATCACATGGGACGCCCTCATCCGGGATGATGTCACTGGTAGTTACATGGGCAGAACATCGCATTCCAGATTACATTCTGTTCCGGCTTCAGATGTATGAGTGGTAACTCTGTTGCTTTGGACAATCCAAAATTAAGGACAGGGGAAGTTGAATGGATTTCTCTCAATAGGATACATAGGGCATTAGAGGATAGGAGTGTCTATGTCTGGAAATAGGTTTTACCCTTTTGAATTGGTTCTGGAGTACTGGGTGGTATAAAAGCTGGCCCTATTGTTACATTCCCATCATGCCTTGAGGAAGATACAGATGTGAAGTATCAAAACGCATTGGTGAGTGGGATATCTATTTGTGGGATTGCTGTGGACCTCATCCGTCTGATCGATTGGGAATTCCAGGGAGGCCTGGGTAACAACTTTTACCAATTGCTATTTATTTCAGCTGATTTCATCTAGCAGATCTATATATTTGGTGAGAGGCCATTACTCCCATTTGCTTGTTTATACGGTTTAAATGTTGTAATAAATACAGTTTTACACTATTGGAGTTCCTTTCTACATTAATTTACATGGGAAAGTTGATTTTAAGGATGAAACACAATTCAGAGTGAAAATAGAACCTGTGGGTTGTGTACCCCCTCTTCCCCCGATGCTTATTTGTCTACCTTAAAAACGTAGCCCACCTTATCTGGTAGGAGAGCCTGTGTAACTGTCAGTTTATTCATAAGTTCATTACCTACTCCACTATGGAAGGTTGTTTACTTGTGTTTTGAGGTGATCACGAGGATGTGAAGAACTCAGGTGGAAACACACAAGACTTCATGAAAAGCATCCTTCAAATTCATAAATAGCGCTGAGAGACCATTTGGTGATTTTTTTTGTTTATATTTATGAGACTATGAGGGAATAGTATGATTTATGACAACAAAAACAAAATAAAAACTGCGCAAAAAAACATATATTGCATGTATAAATATGTTGGATTGACACAAGGCTTCCTTTATATAAAAGATTTATTAAATAAATAAATAGATATGACACATACACATACAATATCTAAATGGATAATTCACCATAAATAGCATACTCCTCTGGAAAATTGAGTGAATATCCAGCCAGTGTCACCTGGGGAATAAGAACGATTGCATCCATGGTAACAGAAATGATACTATTGTTCACCAGCTGATTAATTACAATTGTAAGTGAAACAATGTCTCTTTAAATGTCTTCCATAGGCAGATTTAATAACTTATGTTCACCGGCTTGATGTAAATAGAACACAGAGTTCCCAATAGCAATTAGTATCTTTGTATACTCACAACAATCATAAGAGGCCTGCAGTACCTCTTACCTCTCTGGGTCCAAGTAGACAAATATGGGAATGTGTAGTTCACTGTGTAGCATAAATTGGCATCCAGTACTCACACTAACCGTGTTCCTCTCAATACTGTCCATCACAGAGTTGGTGTATACGCTGGATCTGCACCCACTCGTACCTCCGGTATTTGCTCGGCCACTAGCGTGTCCCGCTTGTCTCCTCCCGTCAGAGTGGGGAGAGGTGTACATGCTGTGGTGGCTGGTTTTACACATGCAGCTCAAGTTAAGCTCGTATAGCCAGAAGGAGCTCCCCCGTGTGTAGTATTGGAGCTCAGGTGCTTACATGCTGGAAAAGAATCCCTGTAAATTGGGACAAAAGCACAGTGTTGCGGAAGCAATTGGGAAGTTCCACCTCTGTAGGTAAAAGGAATAGACAGGTAGTCCTTAATCGACGTGTTTTGCTCTCATCCAAGGGCTTTTTCAAGAACAAAAACAAAATAGATATTTTTATACTATATAAGAGATACATTGATGACTTACTGTAATTACTGTAATTTACGATTTACTCATAAGTATAATAATACTGTATATGTATTGATTTTTTGGATATTATATTAGCAGCTAAACCATATGACCATATAACCAATTTTAAAATAAAACATTCTTTAAAGAAATGGATCCCATTAGCTATGTTTCTTTCACTAGCTGCCAACTGGAAAAATGTCTTCAAATAAGAAATAAAAGTTAAGCTGAAGTTAAATATAATGAACAATCACAATTCATAAAAACAGTCTTTTTAAAACAAAATGTTTTTTAGGTAGGGGTTGTAGAAAAAGCTAGAAAAAAACCTTTAGGTAAAAAAGATCAGATTTAATTCAGGAAAAAACTTTGATGTTAATTAAGATGAAGAGCAATCCTCCAATTGCAAAAACACTATCACTCTGTTCAATGTTGATAATATAGAAATTGAAAAGTTTCTCAGTCTCCATTAGCGAATATTATTAAAAGACCCTATTTTAGTTCCACATCTACCAAATAACCCTACACTTTTCTATTCTATATATGCAGCCACAGCTGCTCTTACCTTTCTTACTTCACCCTTCTCTTTTCTCATCAGATCAATGCCCTGGGGTGGCTTGTCTGAGCTGGTTTGGGGGTGTCCTGCACTCTGGATTTGAACCCTAGTATGTTAGGGACCCACCCTACAGAGGTTACCTGGATATGGTGGGTAGGTCCATAACCTTGGCCATGATTATGCTAAAAACCTCTATTTATTGCAAAATTGTATTGCATATTGTTTTTATACATAAAATCAATAATTTGGAGTTGTGCACCTGTGATCTGTTTGTTTCTTTGCCTACAATAAAAGTCTCAACAAGTAGCACCTCCCATTATATATATATATATATATATATATATTCAGGGTGTGCAGTCCAGGACTCTTTCCTATACACTTCAGACCACCTCCCAGTAAACCACCCAAGAACTCCCATGGTTTTCCTTAGCCAGTGTTGATACCCACAGTAGCGTATGCTACAGCAGATTAAGTTGAAGACAAAGGCTGAGTGTAGGTATTTGAAGGCCCCATAGCAAGTTTATAAGGACCCCTATGTATCACCCAATAGTGAAAATATGTTTAAAACACATGTGCAGTGCATCCGTAAAGTATTCACGTGTTTCACTTTTTCCACATTTTGTTGTGTTACAGCCTTATTCCAAAATGGAATAAATTAATTTTTGTCCTAAAAATTCTACACACAATACCCCATAATGACAACGTGTAAAAAATGTTTTGAGATTTTTGCAAATTCAGTTAAAAAAAAACTAAGACATCACATGAACATTAGTATTCACAGCTTTTGCCATGAAGCTCATAATTGAGCTCAGGTGCATCCTGTTTTCACTGCTCCTTTAGATGTTCCTACAGCTTATTTGGAATTCAGTTGACTGGACATGATTTTGAAAGGCACACACCTGTCTATACAAGGTCCCACACTTGACAGTGCATGTCAGAACACAAACCAAGCATGAAGTCCAAGGAATTTGTCTCGAGGCACAAATCTGGGGAAGGGTATAGAAAAATATCTGCTGCTTTGTAGGTCCCAATGAGTTCTCAAAACATCAAAAAGAAAGAAAAAAAGGGAGTTGTCTTGGGTGGCGCACTAGTATAAAAAATAAAACATAACTTTTATTATATTCCCATAAAATATAAATTTTTATTGTGAAATATTAAAAACTTATACAAAAAAACATACATTTGTGATTGACAATACAAATAAAAAGTATGATATTAAAAACCAAAATGAGTCCCACTGTGCGTTTATTCTGATATTAATAATCATACTAACAGTGTATGTTTAGGTATAATTGACTACTGTAATACAGCAGATTAAACTGTACTTATAATTAGACTTCCTGAAATGCTGTTGGTTTATGTAGCATAACCGCTACCCAATATTCCAACCATTGCAGATTGTCACGTGGGTACATATATCGTTTTACATATTTAAATATAAGCCCATCATTGATTCATATTTTCTTCTTGGAAATGGTTAATAAGATCTCACATTGAGGTATGCTGGTAGATTATAGTGTTTTTACTTTGTCAAGATATATTATACTCGACAGACTGGAGATAATATGATATCATATAGGTATAAACTCGCAGATTCTCATCAGTTTGTTGTTCATCACATAATCACAGTTTGTCACAGTTATTACATATTCCACCTGTTAGATTAATATCAAAATTATTACTGCGTGGAGATCAGTGTAACAAGTGTGCATCCTTGTGTAGTGCTGCGAAGGAATAGCAATCGCAATGAATTAGCACACTATCGCAGATGAACTGCGTGCGTAACCGCTATTGCATTCGCAGTTGTGTTCAGTAGTGAATCAGGCGCTAAGTACACATAAGAGGGAGGATTTTTGCAAAGAGCAAAAAAAGAGAAAAAAACTCTTATTGTGGGCACACTTACTTATTTATGGAAAGTAATGTAAGGTGTTTGGTGAATTTACTTAAAATGTATATTATTTTCAGAATGTATTTAAAATATTGATGGGAAACTTAGTTCCCTTGAATGAGTGAACTAGAGTGTCCCTCACTAAAGGTGCGTACACACTGGGCGATAAATTGGACGATTGAACGATAACGATATCATTATCGTTCATTCGTTCACTATATCGTCCATTTTTTAACACCAAAACGATGAACGATAATGACGATGCGTGTTTCCGCGGGTCGTTCGTCATTGTCGTTCATCGAGCAAACATGCAGGCAAACCTGACGATATCGTCAGGTTGCTGCATGTCAGGGAATGGGGCAGAGTACCCGGCGCTGAACGGTATAGTTAATGATATCGTTCAGCGGGTGTGCTCAATGTCATGAACGACATTGAGCACACCCTGCCAGGGACACACTAGACGATATCGCTCAGGGAGCATATCATCTAGTGTGTACGCTCCTTTAGAAGCAACACACAATAGTAAAGACAACTTATTTTTGTTTAGTTTAATTTTACCATATCCACATCAAAAGATAGTAGATTCTAAATACCTGATGCTGTGGTCGTGAGAATATACAAAAATAGTAGCTTTAATATTGATCTGAAAATATATATTGTATGCTACCTCATATTAACTTTATATAGAACTGTAATAGAGATATATCTCAATTGTGATATCTCATCTAGGTAATTGGAAAATTACTTTCTATAAAGAAGACACTCTGTAAAATGTTCACCAAAAATTCGCTATGTCACACAGTTTGTAGCAACAGGTAAAATGTACCTAAATGTTTTGCCAATGCCATTTCTCTTTAGAAATTCACCAGCATTTTATATTAACAAATTGTTGTAAAGAGCAACATTATGCATACTTTGTTGCTATTTCAACACTGATAATTAGCAATGCTTCACAAATTTGTATATAGTGTCAAAAAAATCTTGTCTCTTATTACTGTTTTTTGATGAAAAACAAGTATATGTGCAGTATATATAAATTCCACACACACTAAATTGAAAGCTGTAACACCAACAAATTATTGTGCAATCGGTAAATGGGTAGCTGTTGTTAACACTGGAGTTTGGTTATTCACCAAAGATACAACAAAGAATGCTGATTGCTTAGATGTTTAGTATAGAAATTGTTTAGTATATTGGCAGTGTGGCAGTATCACCAGAGATGGCACTGGTGAGCAGCAGATTCTGTGTGGGGCAGGGGAGATCCGCCCACACAAACAAGAAAAGGATTCTGGGAAGACGTGTAAGGGTTGCCTCGTGGAGAGAGCTCAGGTGTGGGCTGATGAGGAGGCAGACCAGTCGGGCTGCTGTTGGAGACAGTCTATGTGGGACTTTGGCAGCCAGAGAGCCCAGTGAAGCTGAGCAAGCCATTAGAGGGCCAGGAGGCCTGGGTCTGTACCTGCAGGAGGCAGGGGGAACCCCAAACTCTCAGACTGTGTGACAATAAAGCAGTAAAGCTGCAGGCTGAGGAAGCCAGGGCCTATATCTGTAGGATACAGGGAAGGCCACCAAGACTGACTATTTCTGAGAGGCGGCAGCCAACAAGCTAAGAAAGCTGAACCAGGCCAGGAGGCTAGTGTCCAGTCCTGCATGTGGCAGGAAGGACCACCTATCACAGAGACTGTGAGAGACTTTCATGCAGGTTAGCTGCTTCTATAGAGAGGGTTGAAGAAGTGAGTTAGATGCCCTAAATAGGGGCTAGGCTGTTTATTATTTTATATTTCTGTTTCCTGGTTTGTATGCTGGAAGTAAAAGTACCATTTTCATGTATTCTACTGGAATGCCATGTGTGGACTCTAATTCTGCACCTAATCACTGCACCACTGACACCAATCTACTGAGCTAATTACCCCTAAGATATCACAGCAGATATGCTTCCATAAAGAAATTAGCAATTTATACATATATTGAAAAGACATCTCTGCTTAGGATAGTAGAAAAGTAGAACAGGCAGTGAGTAGCTAATCACTGGGGGACTGCTGTCATGCCATGTGTAGATAATTGAATGATTGATGAGTGTTCCCTCTAATGGAAGAAGAAAGAAAGAAACGCTTCTGCTTTAGCTTGATGTGAGCATTGTAGGGAGCAATTCTGGTACAGATGACAGGGTGTTTGAGTATTAAGAGAAGTACTTGGATATAGTTTGTTAGATCTCCTGGAGTAGTGGTGCTATCTGCACTGGTGGCGCCTGTTGCCAGAAAGTCTCCCAGTGCTGTGGTATTGATATGCTCTATAGGTAGCTTGAGACATATAATCCCCAAGAGGAAATAGATAAATTGACACACTTTTCACCTGCTTAGAGAGGCACTATGTTAATGTTGTTTAAGGTACTGATGCTACATGTGTGGTATCTTATTCTTTATAGTTAGAGCCGTAACTATACTTTTTGGTGCCCTGCTAGAGAGAGCATTGGTGCCCCCCCGTCATTTTTTTAAAATAGAAACAGAAGATAAAGGACCTGAAAAAGGGCCATATCCTCATGGAAAAGGACCAGGGAAGATAGAGGGGAGGCCAGGAGATGCTGGGGATAAAGTAGAGGAAGCTACAAGTAAGATTGATAATAAACAGGAGATTTGACAGGCCCAAAGAGCACCCCCTGCCCTGCGGTGCCCTGTGCGTTGGCACAGGCCGCACTACCTGTTTATAGGCTTGACTTTTAGCAAAAATGCTGAGGCATGGAATGTGCACTGCCTCATGTAGTTTATGTAGCTGGTATTGCCACTGATCCTCTTAGCTGGAATATGTATTTCAGTTTGAGTATGGTATGTTTGCATTATGACTCTGATTTTATAAGGTTGTTTGTCAACAGGTGTTGTTTGAAAGCCATTAGTATAGTTTTCTACAGAAAGTGCTTGTGTAAATGTATAAATTAAAATGTAAAGTTTATAGTATAGGAGCACAGAAAAATAAACTTATAAACAGGCATAATGTGAGGGCTCTACTGTTTAGGTTAGATTTGCTTTCATTTGGTTTTAATTCATCATGGAGTTATATCTATTGGCTTACCTTGTTTTTTGTCTGCACCCTCTATTTCTCTTTGTAGTTTTTGTATTGGTGCCAGTTAGGTGTAGTGGCACTCCTCTCTCTGTTCTGAAATTATGGGAACGGGATGCCGGTGCTCAGGATCCTGGCGGTCAGAAACCCGATGCTGGAATCCTGGCAAGGTTAGAATACCGACACTTGTCAATCAGTATTCTTACCCTCCCCCATTCCCTGCCATAACCCTCCTTCCCCAGTGCCAGACCCTAACCTTCCCCACCAATGCCTAAACTAACCTCTCCCTCCCCACACCCAAAACCTAATCCTCCCTCTTAGTGCCTAACTCTAACCCTCCCCCTACTGCCTAACCCAAAAGCTGGCCACACACTAGACCAACTTACATCCAACCAGCCAACTTGTTGATTGGTTGGAATTAAAATCTGGTAACGTATGGAAGTAAATGATGATCAGTAATTTGCTCCTAAATGCCAGAAAACAGATGAAATGGTTGTCAGACAAGTTTGTTAAATGTTTGATCTAAACAATTTGTTCAAACAACAGTTTTTGTCCATTTCCCGGCATTTGGGAGCAAATTGCTGATTGTAATTTACTTTCAATCCTTACCAGATTTTCATTCCAACCAATCAACAAGTTGGCTGGTTGGATGTAAGTTGGTCTAGTGTGTGGCCAGCTTAACTCCTAGCTCTAACCCTTCCCCTAACCCAGCTACTTCCCTTCAGGATGCCGATGCTGGGATTCTGACAGGTGTTGAGATTCCGGCACTGTCATTCTAAGTGTCGACATCCCAACTGGATTTTTAACCACATCCCGATCTGATTTATAAAAATAAATATTTGTTCCTTTTCACTTTTTTATAATTTATTTAAGTTATATGTTTTTATGATCTTTTTATTACCCTTCTCAGTATTAACTTTCAGCAGTATTACATTAAACATTCTAATTAATCTAATATATTTATTTGTTCTTAAACAACACATATTACCATTAGTATGTACTGTCTTCTGTACTGCTTTATAATTAAAATGTTCTTTCTTATTATACTCCACACCAGTATACCTCTCTTTTACCCTTCCAATGAAACAGTTAACTTTGTCTTCTCTTATTGAAAAAATAAGGTTAATGGTTAGATCAGTCATTCTCAAACTTGGTCCTCAGGACCCCACACAGGTTCCGTTTTCCATGTCACTCAGCAGGTGCACAGGTGTATTCATTACTCACTGACACATTTTAAAAGATCCACAGGTGAAGCTAATATTTCACTTGTGATTCTGTGAGGAGACCTGGAAAATATGTACTGTTTGGGGTCCTGAGGACCGCGTTTGAGAACTAGTAAGTTAGATAACAGGTTCTCAAACTCGGTCCTCAAGATCCCCAAACAGTGCATGTTTTCCAGGTCTCCCCACAGAGTCACTGGTGAAATAATTAGCTCTACCCGTGGATCTTTTACAATGTGTCAGTGAGTAATGAGTACACCTGTGCATCTGCTGGGTGACCTGAAAAACATTACCTGTGTTGGGTCCTGAGGACCGAGTTTGAGAATCACTGGGTTAGATAATTATTATTTTTGGTTAAGCATATCTTTTACATCATGTGCTGTACTATCTATATTCTTTACCTGACCAAACCACATTGCACAACATTTTTAAGGACATAAGCCTGAAGGCTGACTTGACATACAGGTCTTGCTACATATACTGTATATTAAAAATCCTCTGCTGTAGCTGTGGGCAGTGGAGCACCAAGAACCTTCTGGCAATGCAAATGGAATGCCACAAAACACTATGCTTAACTTGCAGAAGTCTTTAAAATTTAAATATGATGTCTAATGTCACGCCCAATGGATTCAACAAAATTACTCTAAAAGTCACGTACAAAGAGAAGAAAAAGCAAACAAATAGTGTAATCCTTTATTTGGATGGCTGTGAAACGCCATCCAAATAAAGTGCAATTTCAGCAGGAGGGTTCTGTAGGAAATAGACAGCTCCTGCACGCATCTGCGATCTGAGTGCAGCGTCCATAGATACTACCTTGGATTATCATTGCAAAGCTTACTTAGCCTGGCCGGCTCCTGGCTACTTGCAAGGTCAGGAAATCTGCATCTCATGATACAGACCCTGGCCACACCCTGGAAACGGGGGTGACTTGTCCTCATTTCCAGAAATGGAGCTCAACACCCCCTCCTCCCCACCCCCAAATGGCCATAGCCTGTCAATCAGGCTCCAGCTTAGAGTGCTCTGCAATCATGATCATAGGACCCATTCTGCACATGCGCAGAATGGGGTCCTGCCCATGAATTGACACCCCACCATTAAATATGTATATAAATGGTATGCAGTCGGGAAGCCGGCGGACTTAATCCCGACAGCTGGCTACCTGACTACTTTATCCCAGCGAGGGCTAAATGACAAGCATCTAAATCTAGATGCCTGTCATTTTACCGATGCCGGGAGACCGGCGCCCGGCATCCCGATCGAAGTGATGCTGGGCGCCGAGCGCAGACAGCCATGGGGGAAGGGTTACTTTTAGGGCTCCCCGGGGGGACTTAGGGTTAGGCACCCCCCCCGGGAGGTTAGGGTTAGGCTAGGGGGGGAGGGTTAGGGTTAGGCACCCCCGGGGGGGACTTAGGGTTAGGCGGTAGAGAAGAGAGGGCTAGGTTTAGGCACTTAAAGGGGAGATTAGGGTTAGGCACTGGGGGAAGGTTAGGGTTAGGCACCCCTAAGGAGGGTTAGGGCTAGGGTTAGGGGGGAGGTTAGGTTAGTGAATATTTACCTGGGGATAATCGGGATTTTCAACCATTTCAGGCAGCCGCTGTCGGGATTCCAACCGCCGGACGTTTGTCCGGTGGTTGGAGTCCTGACAGCGGCTACCGACATGGGTGAAAATCCTGATCATCCCCATACCGATTCCATATAACCATCAGGTTTACGTACATATCTAAATCAGGCCCACAATGTGCAAGTGTTATGCTAACCTTTAAATTATATATTTCAAATATTGAAAGGTTTATTTTCTTTTCTCACTGACATTAAACTATAGGTGTGTTCTCACATGAAGTATTTATATAGTATCTTCTTAGAGTGGAATATCAACCGGGAGGCTTCACTAAATTACTCCAGATGTTACATAAAAAAAGTGAAGGAAAAATTAAATATAAACAGTGCAATCCTGTCTTCCACTATTTAGCACACATGGTGTACAAGTGTTATGCTAAACTTTAAAAAGTATACATTAGGCATTGAAAACAGAATTTTCCATATATGTAGTTGAGTACTTGCACTCCTTTCTGTCTACGGTAGACAATGGGTTTTTCTTTCCCTTCTAACACCTAACCCTGTAACTGAGGCATCTGTCTGCAATATAAATTGTTTCTTGAAATTAGGAGCCTGCAAAACAGGTTCTGCACACAAGGAGCGCCTCAAATCCTGCCATGCAGCTCCAGCTGGTCTAGACTAGGGGTGTGCACCGGCCACTTTTCGTGTTTTGTGTTTTGGTTTTGGATCTGGATCTTTCTTCGTGTTTTGGATCTGGATTGGTTTTGCCAAAACCACCCTTCCGTGTTTTGGGTTCTGGGTTTTGTGTTTTGGATCTGTATTTTTTTTTAAAAAAGCATAAAAACAGCTAAAATCACAGAATTTGTAGGTTTTTCTGCTCCTATGCTATTATTAACCTCAATAACCTTAATTTCCACTCATTTCCAGTCTATTCTGAACACCTCACACCTCACAATAGTGTTTTTATGTCCAAAAGGTTGCACCGAGGTAGCTGGATGACTATGCTAAGCGACACGAGTGGGCGGCACAAACACGTGACCCATCTAGGCGTGAAACTGCAGTGGCAGACAGGATGGCAGTTTGAAAAACTAGGCCCCAAACTGTACATAATGCAAAGAAAAAAAAGAGGTGCAAGATGGAATTGTCCTTGGGCCCTCCCACCCACCCTTATGTTGTATAAACAGGACATGCACACTTTAACAAACCAATCATTTCAGCGCCAGGGTCTGCCACACAACTGTGGCTGAAATGATTGGTTCGTTTGGGCCCCCACAAAACAAGCTGGCAATTAATGTGTCCCTGCACAAACTGGCTCTACGGAGGCAAGATGTCATCCTCATCCTCCTCATCCACCGATTCCTCACCCTCTTCAGTGTGTACATCCTCATCCTCACAAAGTATTAACTCGTCCCCACTTGAATCCACCACCACAGGTCCCTCTGTACCTTCTGGAGGCTGGTCTCCCTGGAAGAGCTGATAATTCATTTTGATGAACATCATCTTCTCCACATTCTGTGGAAGCAACCTCCTACGCCTTTCGCTGACAAGGTTCCCGGCTGCACTAAACACTCTTTCGGAGTACACACTGGAGGGGGGGCAACTCAGGTAAAATAGAGCCAGTTTGTACAGGGGCCTCCAAATTGCCTCTTTTTCCTGCCAGTACAGGTATGGACTGTCTGCCATGCCTACTTGGATGCTGTCACCGATGTAATCCTCCACCATTCTGTCAATGGTGACAGTATCATATGCAGTGACAGTAGACATGTCAGAAATTGTTGCCAGGTCCTTCAGTCCGGACCAGATGTCCAAACTTGGTCCTGCCTGCCCTGCATCACCGCCAGCGGGTTGCTTAGGATACCTAAGTTTTTTCCTGGCAGCCCCAGTTGCAGGAGAAAATGAAGAAGGAGCCGTTGACGTGTCACGTTCCGCTTCAGCTGACAGTGTGTTCACCAGCAGGTCTTTGCACCTCTGCAGGCTTGTGTCGGCCGGAAAGAGAGACACCACATAGGCTTTAAACCTAGGATCGAGCACGGTGGCCAAAACGTAGTGGTCTGATTTCAACAGATTGACCACCCTGGAATCCTGGCAAAGCGAATGAAGGGCTTCATCCACAAGTCCCACATGCCGAGCGGAATCGCTCCGTCTTAGCTCCTCCTTCACTTTCTCCAGCTGCTTCTGCAAAAGCCTGATGAGGGGAATGACCTGACTCAAGCTGGCAGTGTCTGAACTGACTTCACGTGTGGCAAGTTCGAAGGGCTGGAGAACCTTGCACAACACGGAAATCATTCTCCACTGCGCTTGAGTCAGGTGCATACCCCCTCCTTTGCCTATGTCATAGGTGGATGTATAGGCTTGTATGGCCTTTTGCTGCTCCTCCATCCTCTGAAGCATATAGAGGGTTGAGTTCCACCGCGTCACAACCTCTTGCTTCAGGTGATGGCGGGGCAGGTTCAAGAGTGTTTGCTGGCGCTCCAGTCTTCGGCACGCAGTCGCTGAATGGCGAAAGTGGCCAGAAATTTTTCGGGCCACCCAAAGCGTCTCCTGCACGCCCCTGTCGCTTTTCAGAAAATTCTGCACCACCAAGTTTATTGTGTGAGCAAAACATGGGACGTGCTGGAATTTGCCCAGATGTAATGCCCGCACAATATTGGTGGCGTTGTCAGATATCACAAATCCCCAGGAGAGTCTAAGTGGGGTAAGCCACTGGGCGATGATTTCCCTCAGTTTCTCTAAGAGGTTGTCGGCGGTGTGCCTCTTACTGAAACCGGTGATACACAGCGTAGCCTGCCTTGTAACGAGCTGGCATTTCTGAGATGCTGCTACTGGTGACGCTGCTGCTGTTGCTGCGTAAGGTGATACATCTACCCAGTGGGCTGTCACAGTCATATAGTCCTTAGTCTGCCCTGTTCCACTTGTCCACATGTCCGTGGTTAAGTGGACATTGTGTACAACGGCATTTTTCAGGACACTGAGGACACTTTTTCTGACGTTTCTGTACAGTCTCGGTATCGCCTGCCTAGTGAAGTGGAATCTAGACGGGATTTGGAACCGGGGACACACTACCTCCATCAATTGTCTAAATCCCACTGCACTAATGGCGGATACCGGACGCACGTCTAACACCAACATAGCAGTCAAGGCCTCAGTTATACGTTTTGCTTCAGGATGACTGCTGTCGTACTTCATCCTCCTCGCTAAGGACTGTTGGAGGGTCAATTGTTTAGTAAAAGTAGTGGTGTTCCTACTTCCTCTCTGGGATGATGAACGACTCCCAGCAGCAGCAACAGCAGCAGCGGCAGCAGTAGGCGTAGCAATGCAGGATCCTCCAGAGGAATCCCGGATAGGAGAGTCAGTCATGCCAGTGACATGGCCTGCAGGACTACTTCCGATCCTGACTAAGGAGGAAATTGACGAGGAGGGAGTTGACGGTGTGGTTTGCAGGCACTTGGATACAACAGGACAACGGGATTTAGGTGTCCCTGGACTGCTTACGGTCTTAGCCAAAGTTTCTGAACTTGACAGTAACTTTTTATGAACGCGCTGCAGGTGCCGTATAAGGGAGGATGTTCCTAGGTGGTTGATGTCCCTACCCCTACTTATTTCACCTTTACATATGGTACATATGGCAAGACAGTTGTTGTCCGGATTTGGATAGAAATATTGCCAGACCAAAGAGGTGGAATGTTTGGTCTTCTGCCCAGGCATGACCGTGATGGGCTTTTTCATCCCACGGACAACAACTGTCTCCCCCGAAGCCTGATTTAAACAAACCACATCACCATCAGAATCCTCCTCGCCAACTTCCTCCTCAGCGCCAGCTACACCAGTATCCTCATCCTGTTGTACTTCAACAGTGACATCTTCAATTTGCATATCAGCAAGTGGACTGTGGGTGCTCCTTTCAGCACTTGCAGGGGGCGTGCAAATGGTGGAAAGAGCCACCTCTTCCCGTCCAGTGCTGGGAAGGTCAGGCATCGCAACCACCACCACACTTGGACTCTCCTTGGGGATTTGTGATATCTTCTTAGAAAGCACAGTTCTTCGCTGTGCTTTTGCCAGCTTAACTCTTTTGATTTTTTTAGTGGGAGGAGGGCTTCCATCGTCATGTGAAGCTGAACCACTAGTCATGAACATACTAGGGATCGACCTTAGCCGTTCCTTGCCACTCCGTGTCGTAAATGGCATATTGGCAAGTTTACGTTTCTCTTCAGCTGATTTAAATGTCTTTTTCAAGGTCATTTTCCTGAACTTTGCCATTTGGGATTTGGCAGACGACGTTGATGGCATGTTATCGTCTATGTCATGACTAGTGGCAGCAGCTTCAGCACTAGGAGGAAGTGGTTCTTGATCTTTCTCTATTTTATTTTTATCGGAGAAAGTTTGGTCCTCCATTTATGTTATATCAATTTGATATATACGTGCGGCTAAACACAGAAAATAATTTTTTTTTTGGTTTGGACTGGAGTGTACTTTGTGGGTTACAGCACCCTTTAACGGTCAAGCCAGCCGGCCCTTTACTTATGACACAGGCGCACGCTTGGCACTACTTTGTTGATGCACGTGCGGCTACTGCGCACACAATTCACAAACACAGAAAATAATTTTTTTTTTGGTTTGGACTGGAGTGTACTTTCGGGGGTTACAGCACCCTTAACGGTCAAGCCAGCCGGCCCTTTACTTATGACACAGGTGCACGCTTGGCACTACTTTGTTGATGCACGTGCGGCTACTGCGCACACAATTCACAAACACAGAAAATAATTTTTTTTTGGTTTGGACTGGAGTGTACTTTCGGGGGTTACAGCACCCTTTAACGGTCAAGCCAGCCGGCCCTTTACTTATGACACAGGCGCACGCTTGGCACTACTTTGTTGATGCACGTGCGGCTACTGCGCACACAATTCACAAACACAGAAAATAATTTTTTTTTGGTTTGGACTGGAGTGTACTTTCGGGGGTTACAGCACCCTTAACGGTCAAGCCAGCCGGCCCTTTACTTATGACACAGGCGCACGCTTGGCACTACTTTGTTGATGCACGTGCGGCTACTGCGCACACAATTCACAAACACAGAAAATAATTTTTTTTTTGGTTTGGACTGGAGTGTACTTTGGGGGTTACAGCACCCTTTAACAGTCAAGCCAGCCGGCCCTTTACTTATGACACAGGTGCACGCTTGGCACTACTTTGTTGATGCACGTGCGGCTACTGCGCACACAATTCACAAACACAGAAAATAATTTTTTTTTGGTTTGGACTGGAGTGTACTTTGGGGGTTACAGCACCCTTTAACGGTCAAGCCAGCCGGCCCTTTACTTATGACACAGGCGCACGCTTGGCACTACTTTGCTGATGCACGTGCGGCTACTGCGCACACAATTCACAAACACAGAAAATAATTTTTTTTTTGGTTTGGACTGGAGTGTACTTTCGGGGGTTACAGCACCCTTAACGGTCAAGCCAGCCGGCCCTTTACTTATGACACAGGCGCACGCTTGGCACTACTTTGTTGATGCACGTGCGGCTACTGCGCACACAATTCACAAACACAGAAAATAATTTTTTTTTTGGTTTGGACTGGAGTGTACTTTCGGGGGTTACAGCACCCTTAACGGTCAAGCCAGCCGGCCCTTTACTTATGACACAGGCGCACGCTTGGCACTACTTTGTTGATGCACGTGCGGCTACTGCGCACACAATTCACAAACACAGAAAATAATTTTTTTTTTGGTTTGGACTGGAGTGTACTTTCGGGGGTTACAGCACCCTTAACGGTCAAGCCAGCCGGCCCTTTACTTATGACACAGGCGCACGCTTGGCACTACTTTGTTGATGCACGTGCGGCTACTGCGCACACAATTCACAAACACAGAAAATAATTTTTTTTTTGGTTTGGACTGGAGTGTACTTTCGGGGGTTACAGCACCCTTAACGGTCAAGCCAGCCGGCCCTTTACTTATGACACAGGCGCACGCTTGGCACTACTTTGTTGATGCACGTGAGGCTACTGCGCACACAATTCACAAACACAGAAAATAATTTTTTTTTGGTTTGGACTGGAGTGTACTTTCGGGGGTTACAGCACCCTTTAACGGTCAAGCCAGCCGGCCCTTTACTTATGACACAGGCACACGCTTGGCACTACTTTGTTGATGCACGTGCGGCTACTGCGCACACAATTCACAAACACAGAAAATATATTATTTTTTTAGCACTTGGGGGGAGCACCCCTGATGGAAAGATCACCCCCTGGACAACACTACAGCACTCCTTTAGGACTGGGACACTGCACAGGACTTTGGAGTGGACACAGCCCCTATGGAGAACTGACTGCACAACACAGTCCAGCCAGCCCCTATGGACTTTGAAGTAGTGGACACAGCCCCTATTAACAACAGCAGCACAGCACAACACAGCCAGCCCCTATGGACTTTGAAGTAGTGGACAACAGCAGCACTACACTACAATACACTACACTACACTACACAGCCCTAACTCCCACCCTCCCTCTTCACTGTCCACAGCCGAGTGAGAAAATGGCGCCGACGCGGGTACCTTATATAGGATCCAAAACCCGCGAGACTCGGAAGGCGGGATGATGACGTTTTGCCTCGATTTCAGATCTGAGTCAGGCGGGAAAAGTCGAACCTGACTCGGATCGGACTCGGATCGGGGGGGCTCGGGGGGGTTCGGATTTCAGAAATCCGAACCCGCTCACCCCTAGTCTAGACCAAACTATTTTGTCTGGGAACTGTTTTTTAAGACACTCAGTTAATGGTGCTGCCCTAGTGGCAAAATCACAAATGAATCTGCGCTTAGTAACTCACTAGGCCAAGGAATTTTCTCAGCTGGGATTTACATTTGGGTTTAGGCCATGAGAGGACCGCTTCCACCTTACTGGGCTGAGGTTTTACCTGCCCTCTGCCTACAACATATCCTAAATATTTCACCTCCACCATTCCAATGGCACACTTCTCGGGATTAGCAGTAAACCCATGTGCCCGTAAAGATCGTAACACTGCTTCTACTCTTGAAAGGTGTGACTCCTAGTCGGGGCTAAAGATCACAATGTCGTCTAGATATTCCTTGTGAGGTCACATCAACCTGTTCATAGCCCTCTGAAAAGTTCTTGGCGCTCCATGCAAATCAAAAGGCAGCATTTTGTACTGGAACAACCCTCTGGGGTAGAGAAGGCTGTTTTTACTTTAGCAGATTCAGTCAAAGGAATCTGCCAATACCCTTTTATCAAATTTAGGGTGGTGAGATACTGGCTGTTTGCTAGATTCTCCACCAGCTCATCTACCCGGGGCATAGGGTTGTAATCAAACTGCAAAACTTTATTTAATTTGCAAAAATAATTGCAGAATCTTAAATAAACTGAAGGTTTAGGCACTCAAACAATGGGATTATTCAATTCGCTATTTGATTGCTCTATGACTTCTAAGCACAGAATCTCCTCCTACTTCCTGTTTGACTGCTGCCCGCTTTGATTTGGGTATACGGTATGGCCTTAGTTTTATCACCACCCCAGGAGCAGTAACTATATCATGCTGGATAATTTGGGTTTTCCCTGGAATGGCAGAAAACACATTTTGGTGTTGTGCTACTAAATTTTACCACCTGCTGTTTCTGGCTAAGATTAAGGGTATTTTCAATGGGTACCTAACTTTCCAGGGTTCTCTTGGTGGTTAAAGAGGGCTGACCAGCACTTTATTTCCAGGGTTTAACAGGTTTACATGGTAGATTTGCACCTACTTCTTTCTACCTTCTTGTCAAACCCTTTAATTAACAGGTCCCACTGCCTCTACTGTAACTTCAAAAGGGCCTAGCCACTGGGCACACATTTTGCTTTCACTGGAGGGCACCAGAACCAGTACTCTGTCTCCTGGTTTATAAGACCGGTTAACCATGGTCACATCATAATGACGTGTTTTCCGCTGTTGTGCTCTACTCATCTGCTTTTTCAGGAGTGGTGCCTTACAGTTGGCCCACAAACTAGAAGATGTTAGGTTCTTGACATGACTGCTATTCTCACCCCTCTTTTAACAGATTTAAAATCCCTCTAGGTTGCCTCCCATAAAAAAGTTTGAAAGGACTAAGGACCTCATTCAGAGTCAGTCGTAAGCGCTGAGCGCTCACGTCTGACTCGATGTTGCCCCACATCGCATGCGCACGATGGAGCCGGCTCCATCGTGCGCATGCGCGAGACCCGGCTAACGACGGGTGATCCATCGTTAGGCGTCTCGTCGTAGACGGGGCGAGCTGTCGATGTTGAGTGACAGCTCGCCCCATTTTCTTGGTGGGCCGGGGGCGTGCCTGGCCAAAAGGAGGCATTCCAGTAGGAACGCTTGCTGTTTGGGGGCGGCCCCACTGACATCATCAGTGATGTCAGTGGGGAGCTTCCTGCACGAGCAGAGCAGGAAGCTCCCTGGGGCTTAAGGTTGATGAGACCCTACCTTAGGCCATTCAGGATGCAAGTGGCCGCCCTGTTTCAGAATGACCGCTTGCATCCTACGACCACCTCTGAATGAGGCCGTAAATCCCATATAGGATTGGGGTACCACTTAAACTGCAAACATTAAATAGGGTAGGAGTAAGTCCAATCTCATCTTTCCTTAGAAAGCACCCTTTTTTTGTTTGTTTAAGGGTCTGGTTAAAGCGTTAGACCAATCTATTTGCCGGTGGTAGACTGAGGCAGTAATCCTATACACCTTTAACATCTGGCACAAGTCTTTCATTAGATTATAGACAAAAGGGGTACTGTACCTTGGCCTGTTAAGCGGGTGTACAGTGTTAACAATTCCTGGGCAATGGTACTAGATTTCATATTTCATAGTGGCATGGCCTCAGGGTATCAGGTGACATAATCCACTACTACTTGTATGTATTGATGCCCTCAAGCACATTTTTCCACTGGTCCTATCAGATCCATGCCAATGCTCTCAGGCACTGAATTGATAGGGTGGGGAACCAGGAGCACCCTAAACCCCATCCGGGGTGCTGTCCTCTGACATACTGGTCATGCCTGACACAATTTCTTTATTGCAGCATGAATACCAGGCCGAAAAGAATCTTAGTTGTATGCGCTGGAGAGTTTATTCCTCCCTTAATGGCCACTCCTCAGATGAGTGTGTGCTGCCCCTAATACCAACTTCTCTTGTTTCTGGGGAACTAATAACTGATCTACCCTTTTACCCTGCAAAGAGATTACATGGTACATCAAATCATTTTTCAAAATAATATATGGTACACCTTCGGGTGGCACAGCAGCAACCACTTTGCCATTAATTTATACTACATTTTCAAAGGCATTAACCAGATTTCTATCATTCTGTTGGTCTCCACCAAAGTCCTTTAAAGACACTTGCTTGCCAAAAGGGAACCACTGGGACTCAGGCCCTGATTCAGAGCCATCCCTCTGAATTTAAGAGCGGCCACCTGGCCGCTCGCATAGCTGTGGGTTACCACCCACAGCTATAGCGAGCGGCCAAAATGATGGTCGCGATGTTCAAGACCATCATGACCATCGGGCTTGTGATGAGACCCTTGTGGTAGGGTCTCATTGCCGCAAGCCCTGGAGTGCTTTTGGCTCTATCAGAGCCAAAAGCACTCCCACTGACATCACTTGTGATGTCAGTGGGGCCAGCCATGCCCCCGCCACACCCACCAAAGGGGGTGTGCTGTCACTCACCATCGACAGCATGCCCCCTTTGGTGCGAGGCCCATAATGACGGCTTGGCTGGGCCGTCATTATTTGGGTCTCGCACATGCGCACGACGGAGCCACCTCCATCGTGCGCATACGCACTTGGCCAACATCAACCCGCTTGCGAGCGCTCAGCGCTCGGAGTGGGTCTGAATTAGGCCCTCAGTCTCTGTTTCCTCCTGTAACTCGATTTGTGTTTGCTGCTCAGTAGCCAGTTTTTGATGGCCTGCAGCCAATTCAGCAAATACCTTTCTTCCATATCAATCTGCTGCTTGTATACAAATGCAGCAAGTCTGACTATCCTGCTAGGGCAATCCAGATTCTCAGATCACTACCCCTGCTAAACACTGCAAATCATTTCCTGGTCTCAAAGCCCTATACACATGAATTAGTGACTGCTGTACAGAGAGCACACTTACCAAACTGCCAGACTCTGCTCTCTCTTGGGTCATTTGCTGCGTAGTCCAGCAAATCCAGATGTTCGGATTTTGTGGAATCCGAAGTGCTCAGAACAGTGGGGATCCGAGTCCACCCAAGCCGAGGCTCGGGTATTCCCACTGATTCGGATCCCCACTGTGAGCCCCACGTCAGCGTCCTGTTGTCGGATCTCACGAGAGTGCTGAAATCTTGCGAGAAGAGACAGGTCACCTCTACATAAGGCATCAATTCCCGTGACTCGGCGCCATTTGTCCTGCACTCTCCGGACTGTGTGCTACTCTGCAACTGGGCAGGCTGGCATAGAGGATAGAGAGGATCTCGTCGCAAGCCCAATGGTCTCAATAATCACGACAGACTCCAATCCACTTGCACAAGCTTTGCGAGCGGGCTGGATTAAAAAAAAAAAAAACACGCCCTGATTCAGAGCGAGCGCTTTCCAGCAGCGAGCGGCTCTGAATCAGGCCCTTAGCCCTTTGTGTATAAAAAATACAAGCACCGTGACTTTGTGGGCCATAGCCTTCTGTGTATACAAAATACAAGCACCGTGACTTTGTGGGCCATAGCTTTCTGTGTATAAAAAATACAAGCATCATGACTTTGTGGGCCATAGCCCCCTGTGTATAAAAAATACAAGCACCATGACTTTGTTGGCTATAGCCCTCTGTGTATAAAATATACAAGAACCGTGACTTTGTGGGTGATAGCCTTCTATGTATAAAAAAATACAAGCATCATGACTTTGTGGGCCATAGCCCTCTCTGTATAAAAAATACAAGCACAGTGACTTTGTTGGCTATAGCCCTCTGTGTATAAAAAATATGAGCACTGTGACTCCATGGGCCATAGCCTCAGTGTATAAAAAAAACAAGCACCGTGACTTTGTTGGCTATAGCCCTCTGTATATAAAAAATACAAGCACTGTGACTCTGTGGGCCATAGCCCTCTGTGTATGAAAAATACAAGCACCATGACTTATTTTCCAGTAGCCCTCTGTGTGGTGTCATCATTATGGATCATGACAACCAACCAAGTGTAAAGCAGAAGCAGCAAGAAAATGCTATCAGTGCAGCTGCTGGAACCAGTCATGATGACGATACTAGTCATTCACTATCATCTAAAGCTGATGCTCAAGGGTGTAGAGGCTTTAAAAAATTAGAGTATCTGAAATAGAAAAATCGAGATTTCACACAGGTAAACTCAAAAAATCCTCTAACTGTACTACAGAAAAATAGAAAATTGGCAATATACAATTCACCACACGCAGTGGCAAGGAAGTGCTCTGGCCTTGGCCTTTAATTCTTAGTGGTTGTTCTGCACCTGTCAGTGAAGCATCTTCTGCCTCTCGTGATGACAATGAAAGAGCTGTTAGAAGAAGTGTAAAAAAAACTTAAAACCAATAAGGCAGTAGATCAAACTGTGCATTCACAAACACAAATGTCAGAAATCCCTGAGGAGAGTCTAAGTGTGTCCATGAGTGCTATGTGTGAGCCTGACCTTTCAGAGAAGCTGCCTTCCACAGTTTCTGCTCCCTCTGTATTTGTGGGGATGAGCAGCATAATTATTGTTGAGGACATAGAAATTGAGGATGCCAAAGTGGAATTGAAAGAGGGGGATATTTCAGTAGCTGATGCTGGCACTAATGAGGATATTGAGGATGAGGATGTTCTTTGTGTAAGTCAGGCACCGTTGGAAGAAGCTCTTGGCCATGGTAAGAACAAGGTCATTGTTATGCCTGTGCATAGAACCAAGAAATCCACTTCTTATGTCTTGAATAATTTTTTTCCAAATCCTGACATTTGTCAAGCCATTTGTAGCCATTTTGGAACCACAGTAAGTAGAGGTAGGAACATAAAGCATCTAGGAACCTCCACGCTATTACGTCATCTGCAGCGAGCTCATGACAAGTATTTTATAACATCAGAAACTGGTGCTAAAAAAATAACAACAAGCAGTACAGCAACAGCTAGCTCCCTTCTCTCTAATAGACCAAAGCATCTGCAATCTCCTCCGCCAACACCCTCATCCACAATATCCTCAGTAATGAACAGAGGTAGTCCAGCATCCAATTTGATAGGTGACTCATCCCCTTTCCAGGACTCCTAACAAGTATCCATGAGCTCTAGGCCTGCTGCTGATGCTGGGAGTGGATCTTCTTCCCAGAAGTGGACCAAGAAGACTACTAGTAGTAGTTTAATAAAAAAAACAATTGACTGTTAAAGAATCTCTTGCAAGGGGAAGCAAGTATGACAGCTCTCACCCAGTCGCACAGCGGATCACTGATGCAATGACAGCTATGCTGGTATTATATCTGCATCCAATATCCACAATTAATGCAGTGGGTTTTACAAAGTTAATTGAAGTCCTGTGTCCCCGGTACCAAATTCCATCTCAGTTTCATTTTACCCGAAAAGACATTCCTCGGCTGTAGCAGGACGTTAAAAAGCAAGTAATTATTGCCCTACAAAATGCCATTGTAACAACTGTCCACTTAACCACAGATATGATGACAAGTGGTAGTGGGCAAACTAAAGATTACATGACTGTGACAGCCCACTGGGTGGGTGAATCGCCTTTAGCAGCAGCAGAAGCAGTACTTAACAAACAACACCAGCTCAATCCGAGGCAGGTAACTCTGCATCACCGGATTCAATAAAAGGCATACTGCTGACAACCTTTTAAGAAAAACTAAGAAATATCATAGAAACATGACTTACCCCCCTTGGACTCTCCTCAGGATTTGTGATTTCTGACAATGCCACAAATATTGTGAAAGCATTACAGCTGGGTGAATTTCAACACATCCCCTATTTTGCTCACACAATCAACCTAGTGGTGCAGGGTTTTTTAAAAAAATGACAGGGGCATGCAGGAGATGCTGTCTATGGCTGGAAAAATTTCGGGTCATTTTTGGCATTCAGCAACAGCATGCAGGAGATTGCAGCACTCGTAAGAGCAGTTTAATTTGCCCTGCCATCAACTGAAGCAAGAGGTGGAACAAGGTGGAACTCTACCCTTTATATGCTTCAGCGAATGGTGGAACAGCAAAAAGCAAACCATAGCTATACGACAAGCCATGACATTGGGAGAGGAGGGGGAATATACCTTAGCACAGCACAGTGGAGAGTTCTTTCTGTCTCATGCAAGGTGCTCAAACCATTTGAAGTAGCCACATGTGAAGTGAGGGCTGACACTGCTAGCTGATTCCTCTTATTAAGCTTTCAGAAAATCAGCTGGAGAAATTGAAGGAGGAGATTAAACAAAGTGAATCCGCAAAGTATGCCGGATTTGTAGATCAAGTCCTTTATTCACTTCGCCATGATGAATGGGTAACCATGATCTTGAAATTAGATCACAACATTTTAGCAACTGTGCTTGATCCTAAGTTTAAGTCGTATGCTCTGTCTTTCTTTCCAACTGACCCAGATCTTAAAGGATGCAAAGAACTACTGGTGAGCAAGAAAGCAAGTGTCACAAGCACTACGACATTTCCTCCATCAATTTCTTTAGCAGCAGTCAGAAAAAAAATCAGCTTTCCCAAAAGACCCAGTGGTGATGTAGATAAGTCAACCCAACATTTTGACATCTGGTCAGGTCTAAAAGAATTTCCCAACATTAGTGACATCTCTACCATATCTCCATCTGATGTGATTACCATCCAAAGAATAGTGGATGATTATTTTCATGATGCCATAAAAATAGACATGTCACAGAGACCCTTCGAGTCCTGGAAGGAAAGAAAGGCAATTTGGAGGCCCTTGTATGAACTGGCATTGTATTAATTAAGCTGCCCACCCTCCAGTGTGTACTCAGAGAGAGTTTTAAGCACAGCTGGGAACCTTGTGAGCGAACAACGTAGGAGGCTACTTCCTCAAAATGTGGAAAAGATGATGTTCATCAAAATTAACTGGAAATTCCATGAGGAAGACCTTTCCCAGCAATTATGTGACAGTACAGAGTCTTCTGTAATGGTGGATTCCAGCAGGGATAAATTAATTTTGTGTGAAGATGATGTACACACTGATGAGGGTAAGGATGACAATAATGAGGACACCTTGCCACTGTAGGGCTGTTGCCTTAAGCCATTTGGTAGCTTGTTTTGTGGGGGCCCAAAAAAACCAAGTACTTCAGCCACAAATGTGGCAGTCCCTGTCGCTGAAGTGCTTGGTTTGTTAAAGTGTGCATGTCCTTTTTAATATCCAACATAAAGGTGGGTGGGAGAGCCCAAGGACAATTCCATCTTGCACTACCTTTTATTTCTGCCACTGCTGTGTGGCAATGTTTCATAGATGTGCTTTAAACTGTGTCTATGCCACTGCACATCTGCTCTGGCACTTAGAAACCATTCAGCTCACTGCAACCTTTGGCCAATAATGGTGAAAATAATATTATAAGCTGTGAGGTGATCTAAATTGACTGTAAATGACTGGAAAGTAATGTTTTTGTGGGTAATAATACTTTACCCAATTTATGTGATTTTAGTTTTTTTTTGTACATTTTTGTAAAAAATATAAATCCAAAGCCAGTCACCACAGTTTGGCAAATCCAAATCCAAAGCCAGACTTTTAATTAGAACCAAATCCAAATCTGACAAAAATTGTCCGGCGCACATCCCTATTAGGCAGTTCTCCAAACATCATATGTTACAGCAGTACAGATTCACATCAGCTCATAGTTGCACAGGAACATGTCAGTATATCAGCATAGCAGTACTGGATCATCTCACAGGAACAGTAGCCCTGACATCCCACCACGCCTTCTGGATGCTAGTCACCATCAGAAGCCCAATTCTGTGCTCTGTCTGAACACATTCTTAAAGGCTGATTACAGGTGCAATTTAATTAATTAGATGACAACTGATTGAGGCAACACCTGAACTGGACCCTTCAGTCTAATTCTGCATACACAAGTAAAGATTTTCTGTCCAACCATCCAACTAGTTGATTGGCTGGAATGAAAATCTGGTAACTTTGGGAGTAACTGATGATCAGCAATTTGCTCCTAAATGCCAGAAAACAGATGAAAATAGTCATCAGACAAGTTTGTTAAATGTTTGATCTAAACAATTTGTTCAAACAACAGTTTTTATCCATTTTCCGGCGTTTGGGAGCAAATTGCTGATTGTCATTTACTTTTATACCTTACCAGATTTTCATTCCAACCAATCAACTAGTTGGATGGTTGGACAGAAAATCTTTACGTGTGTATGCACCTTTACTGCTTTTTCTCTGCCCAACCTAAGATATCTGGACATTTCACATTCACTTCATGTGGAATTATGCTGACAAAATATATATAGTGGAGGCACCAAAAGAACATTTCACCTTGGGCTATACTTGACCTAGACACGGCCCTAACCATAACCACTAAAGGATTAGATTAAATTCACAATACCTTACATAATAACGAATTTTTAATTCACCTCCCCCCCTTTCCCTATGCAAATATTCCCAACCTTTTATCCTTCCGTTAAAATTTCATTAGGGATTTATTTTACACTCATTTTTCCCCCACAATTTGAGTTTACTTCTGTTAAGTTTGGTCACATTATTCTACTCACATACCTTCTCATCCTACTTTTCTTTTTTAATCACTATTACCTTGTAATGCACAGTATCTGTTATTTTTCTCATTCAAGTTCTATATTTATTTAAACATTTTTTTTATAATCTGTACCTCAATCACATGCAATTTACTAGAGTACTTCATAATCTGGTCCTATAGTATGCTTCTAAATAACATTCTAGTACTATATTCTACATTTTATATATGAGGAGCTGTATGCAATAAGTCAGGGGTAGCCAATCTCGGTCCTCAAGAGCTACCAACAGTTCACGTTTTTCAGACCACCTAGCTGGTGCACAGGTGTATTCATTAATCACTAACACATTTGAAAAGATCCACAGGTGGAGCTAATTATTACACTTGTGATTCTGTGAGACCTGGAAAACATGCACTGTTGGTAGCTTTCCAGGACCAGGGTTGGCTACCCCTGCGATAAGCAATTCTCAGTAGGTTACACATAAAATTATAACTGGCATCAATTACCACAGATCTGTCCCCATTCTCACCAACAATCAGGGCCAGTGCAAGTATTCTCTGGCACCCTGGCAAACCTACTGACACCATCTTCCGACAACACAAATCCAGGGGAGCTGCTCCCCCCTGCGCCCAGCAGCACAGAGTTCACATGGACTTTGATGGAGCCATGTACGCTGGAGACTCTGAAGTGCCGGCAGCGGGTGCATGCCTTCCATAGGAGGCAGCACAGGTGGTGGCTGTCAGTGCTTGTTAGGTGGCATCTGTCACAATCAGCACCATTGTTCACTTCTGCCTCTATTACCACAGACACTGCTCATATTCCAGTGTTGTCCCCCTCAAATCCGGGGGCACCCGCTGGGTGCTCCTTTCAAATACCTGCTGCACCTTCTATAGTTTGCCGACCACTGGTCTAGAAGAGAGATGTCTGGCTTGTCTCCAAGGAAGCCTCAGCAGGCCACCCCCTCAGCCAGCTGCCTAAAGCTGCCTAATGGAAGTGCTGGACCTGCCAACAATTATATGTTCCAGCTTTTGTGTTCACAATTGATGAATTACCTACCTAGGTACTGATTTACTAGAAAAACTTTGGCTTGTTATTGTGATGGGTAATGCAACAATTATGAGAGCAGATCCATTAAGCACAACTTCCCTATTCAACTTTTTATAGATAGGGTTTATTAGACAATATCTTACAGAAATAAAATAGAAGGACATGGTCAGGAAGCAATTACAGTTACAGTATTTGTATTCAATTTTATGGTCCCAACTATCCGATAGATAGTGAATGTTTGCCTGTATTTCAGTATTGACTAAGACCCAGTACAGAGGTGTGGAGTCTAACATGCACACAGTTGTCAATTGCCAGGGGAAAAAGCCGGAGAACATCGAATTGGGCGCCGGGGACTCCACGCCTGCTGCTCTGCTGATGACAAGCACTGCTGGACCCGGTAAGCATGTGTAGGTGTCTAGGCTGCTATGACAATTACCTTTGTAAGATGTGCTGGTGGTGCTCCCCAGGGTTTTAGAAGACTAAGGGCTTGATTCAGCAAGGAACGCAGTTGCTAATATGCACGCATTTGGCCAATTGATTCATACTGCGCATGCATCACAGTGCGCATGTGCGAACTAGCTATTGCGATCAGGACTATGATTGCAGTGACTAGGCAGATCCATCGCAAAGTGATTGACTGGAAGTGACATTTGTGGGTGGTAACGGGAAGCAGTTGGGAAGTTGACCGATGGAATCCCGACCTTCAGCTTCCCGACTGTCTAATCCAGGCAAGGGGTTAAATGACAGGCATCAAAATCCTGATGCCTGTTGTTTTATCTACGTCGGGAGCCCGACACCTGGCTAATCAATCGAAGGTGCGCCGGGTGTGGACAGCCACGGGGGGGAGAGTTAGGTTTAGGGTTCCCGGGGGGGACTTATGGTTAGGCACCCCCCTGGGAGTTTAGGGTTAGGCTACGGGAAGGGAGGGTTAGGGTTTGGCACCCCCCAAGGGGAGGTTAGGGTTAGGCACCCCCCCAGGGGACTTAGGTTTAGGTGGCGGGGAAGGAGGGGTTACGTTTAGGCACTTAGAGGGGGGATTAGGGTTAGGCACTTGGGGGGAGGTTAGGCACCCCTAAGGGAGGATTAGGATTATGGGGTAGTATAGGATAGGAAATACTTACCTGGGGACGATTGGGATTTTCACTGCTGCCAGGATGCCGCTGTCAGGATTTGAACTGCCAGCTGCATGGTCAATCATGCTGAATCTGTGATAATAGGGGATGGTCAGTCAAATGCAGACATGCCAGTGCGTTTCAACGCTGTAGCGGGGGCATGCATAAATTATCCAGTGCGATGGCCTACATAGCCTGATGTCTCATAACATGCATGGAAGTTAGCAATTTCTGAGTAAGATCAGAGCTTGTGCAAGTGTGCGTGAGGCTGCGGTGGTACTCAATTGTACCGATGGCTTTGCAGTCTTTCTAAATATTACGGATGTGTGCTAAGTAAAGTGGGCATCCTTGTGTAGTGCTACGAAGGAATAGCGATCACAATGGATTAGCATACTATCGCAGTTGAACTGTGTGAGTAACCGCTATTGCATTCGCAGTTGCATTCCATAGTGAATCAGGTGCTAAGTACACATAAGAGGGAGGATTTTGAAAGGAGCAAAAAAAAAAAGAAAAAAAACTCGTATTGTGGGCACAATTATTTATTTATTAATAGTAATGTAAGGTGTTTGGTTAATTTACTTAAAAATGTATATTTTTTTTAGAATATATTTAAAATGTTGATGGGAAACTTAGGAGCTTATTCAGACCCGGTCGCAAGCGGCCACTCGCTTGTATGCGGCCAATGTTAAGCGACTGCGCATGCACACGCTTCATTCTGCGCGTGCGCGAACTACTCAGAGCGATCGGAATCTGCTCGCTCGCTAACCAAAGACAGCCCAGTGTAATGAGTTACAGGAGAGGCCGTTTGTGGGTGGTAACAGGGGCAGGACACTAATAACGGGGGAGTGGAGGTGCAAACGCAGGCATGCCTGTGTGTTGCAATACCATTTCTAAGGTGTGGATAATTAACAGACAGCATCATAGTATATGTCACCAGCATTTTTTTACACTGAAATCCTCGCAGTGCTTGCGGTAAGGTAAGGCAACCACAAGTGCAGCGTGCTCTTCCAATGGTCCTTGATGTACCGATGTTTTAATGCACTTCCTGGAGATGACATGCGCTAGTGGGCATCTCTACATACGCTAATGGGCGTCTGCATACACAAAGTGATTGCTCGCAAATACAAAGTGGGCGTGCTTATGCCTTTCTGAGCAAGCGCATGCCATGCCGTCACTTAGCCGAATTTGCATACGGTGGGGACGAGCGATCACATCTAGAGAGTGGCTCTGAATCAGGTCCTTAGTTCCCTTGACTGAGTGAAACAACACACAATAATAAAGAAAACTAATTTATGTTTAGAAGGTAAATCGCACCAGATGCTGTCGTCGTGAGAATATCCAAAAATAGTTGCTTTAATATTGATACTGATCCCCTTAGGATAGTAAAAAAGTAGAATAGGCAGTGAGTAGCTAATCACAGGGGGACAGCTGTTATGCCATGTGTAGGGCAGTGAATTACTGATGAGTGTTCCCTGTAATGGAAGAAGAAAGAAATGCTTCTGGTTTAGCATGATCCCTGTTGATGTGAGCATTGTAGGGAGCAATGCTGGTACAGATGACAGGGTGTTTGAGTGTTAAGAGAAGTACTTGGATATAGTTTGATAGATCTGCTGGAGTAGTGGTGCCATCTGCAATGGTGGAGCCTGTTGCCAGAAAGTCTCCCAGTTCTGCAGTAGTAATATGCTCTGTAAGTAGCTTGAGACGTTTTACCCCCAAGCGGAAATAGATTGATTGATACACATTTCATCTGCTCAGAGAGACACTCTGCTAATGTTGTGTAAGGTACTGATGCTACGTGTGAGGTCTCATTCCTTATAGTCTTGACTTTAGCAGAAATGCTGAGTCATTGAATGTGCACTGCCTCATGTAGATCAAGTACTTGGTATTGCCGCAGATCCTCATAGCTAGAATATGGATTTCAGTTTGAGTATTGTATGTTTGTGTTATGACTCTGATTTTATGAGGTTGTTTGTCAACAGGTGTTGTTTTAAATCCATTAGCATAGTTTTCTACAGAAAGTGCCTGTATAAATCAAAATGTAATGTTTATAGTAAATGTGCAAAGAAAAATAAACTTTTAAACAGGCTTAGTGTGGGGGCTCTACTGCTTAGGTTAAATTTGCTTTCATTTGGTTATAATTCATCATGGAGATACAGTGCATCAGAAAACTATTCACAACACTTCACTATTTCCACATCTTGTTATGTTACAGCCTTATTCCAAAATGGAATAAATTTATTTTTTCCTCAAAATTCTACACACAATACCCCATAATGACAACATGTAAAAAGTTTTTTTTTTGCGATTTTTGCAACTAAGAAATCACACATACTTATGTATTTACAACCTTTGCTCAATACTTTGTTGATGCACCTTTGGCAGCAATTACAGCCTCAAGTCTTTTTGAATATAAAATGCCACAAGCTTGGCACACCTATGTTTAGCCAGTTTCACCCACTCCTCTATGCAGCACCTCTCAAGCTCCATCAGGTTGGATGGGAAGCGTCACTGCACAGCCATTTTCAGATCTCTCCAGAGATGTTCAATTGGATTCAAGTCTGGGCTCTGGCTGGACCAATCAAACACATTCACAGAGTTGTCCTGAAACCACTCCTTTGATATCTTGGCTGTGTGCTTAGGGTTGTTGTCCTGCTTAAAGATGAACCGTCACCCCAGTCTGAGGTCTAGAGCGCTCTGGAGCAGGTTTTCATCCAGGATGTCTCTGTACATTGCTGCATTCATCTTTCCCTCTATCCTGACTAGTCTCCCAGTTCCTGCTGCTGAAAAACATCCCAACAGCGTGATGCTGCCACCACCATACTTCACGGTAGGGGTGGTATTGGCCTGGTTATGAGCAGTCCCTGGTTTCCTCCAAACATAACGCCTGACATTCATACCAAAGAGTTCAATCTTTGTTTCATTAGATCAGAGAATTTTGTTTCTCATGGTCTGAGAGTCCTTCAGGTGCATTTTGGCAAACTCTGCCATTGCTTTTTATTAAGGAGTGGCTTCCGTCTGGCCACTCTACCATACAGGCCTGATTGGTGGATTGCTGCAGAGATGGTTGTCCTTCTGGAAGGTTCTCCTCTCTCAACAGAGGAATGCTGTAGCTCTGACAGAGTGACCATCGAGTTCTTGGTCACCTCCCTGACTAGGGCCCTTCTCCCCCGATCGCTCAGTTTAGACGGCCGGCCAACTCTAGGAAGAGTCCTGGTGGTTTCCAAACTCTTTCCATTTATGGATGATGGAGGCCACTGTGCTCATTGGGACCTTCAAAGCAGCTGATATTTTTCCGTAACCTTCCCCAGATTTGTGCCTCAAGACAATCCTGTCTTAGAGGTCTACGGACAATTCCTTGGACTTCATGCTTGATTTGTGCTCTGACATGCACTGTCAAGTGTGGAACCTCATATAGACAGGTGAATGCCTTTCAAATTCATGTCCAAACAACTGAATTTACCACAGGTAGACTCCAATTAATCTGTGGGAACATCTCAAGGATGATCAGTGGAAACAGGATGCACCTGAGCTCAATTTTGAGCTTCATGGCAAAGGCTGTGAATACTTATGTACATGTGATTTCTTATTTTTTTTGGTTTTATTAAATTTGCAAAAATCTCAAAAAAACTTTTTACACATTGTCATTATGGGCTATTGTGTGTAGAAATTTGAGGACAAAAATGAATTTATTCCATTTTGGAATAAGGCTGTAACACAACCAAATGTGAAAGAGAAAGTGAAGCGCTGTGAATACTTTCTGGATGCAATATGTATATTCAGAGTCATCCACAAACCGAACGCTTGAAGTGGCATAACTGTGCTCTATCAGAGCGCTCTCACATAGGCCTTACTGGACGGTTAATCACAGAACTGTGCCAAAAGGATAAGGATCTGATGGTTGCTATAGGAGTCATTATATGTGAATTATCAAGTGGTGTATTCCACCATATAAGGTACACCTCCAGCACATAGAGGGTGATAAGTCCTGGTGAAGGAATTTTTATTTGTACCTTAACATTACTGCACTAGGAGGTGCTGTTTTCCACCTCCTTTCAGATATATATATATGACAGATATACTTTTTTTTAAAAAATGTGAACGTAATCATTGGTAGACAAATGGGTGAAATAATATGTCCACTGATCAGAATAACAGCAAATTGTGGCATGTAGCTGTTGGACTAGAGCGCAGGTTGTTAAACACACTCCAGGGCCCCAAACAGTGCATGTTTTCCAGGTCTCCTCACAGAATCACAGGTGAAATAATTAGCTCCATCTGTGGATCTTTTAAAACGTGTCAGTGAGTAATGAATACACCTGTGCACCAGCTGGGTGACCTGCAAAACGGAAACTGTGTGGGGTCCTGAGGACCAAGTTTGAGAACCAATGCACTAGATGGTTAAGTAAATTCAATTATAACACTTCAAGCAGCATGGATGTGATGTATAAGGCATATCCTAGAACCCTCTGAAGCAGCATGTGTACAACAAAAAGAGGACATCATTACTGTATAAAGATATTTGGTAGCTCTAACATAGTATTGTGCTATAATGTATGAGCAGATTAAAATGTATTAGCGTGCAGAGAGTGTTTTACTTAAAATGTGATTAACACAATATATCAATGAAGGAGCTAAATCTCATTGGCTTTAATTAATACAAATGTGGAATCATACCTCACAAATTGGGTATGGAAGCCTGTAAGAGAGCCATTTTGGAAAATGCAGCATATTGTGGTCCACAAACCAAATTTTTAGTGCTCCTGGTTGATGTAATTTTGCACAAAAATTGCTTTATATTTAACTCTGTATTTTACTTACAAAAATGTGAGATGATGATGGGGTTGAATATGACCCCCTCAAAGCCTCATATACAGTACAAATCTCTTTATGAACACATGTGATGTTGATCACATTACAAGTAATAACTGATTTGTACCTGACATCAAATTTTACATCAAATTTATAGACAATCTTGTTTTCTTTAGGTCTAGTGATAAGTACAGTAAGTTGGAAGGCTTAAATGCTATCCAAAGGGTAAGTCTATTAAAATATGAATCATTACTTTTAAAGACCACAGAACTTGACATAACAGAATTGAATAAATTGAACCTACAGTACGTAGCACATTTACAGTGGTTTCAAATTGCTTAAAAGAAACAGTGCTCCACTACTGGCATATTATTTCTACAGATCCTGCTCTTTCTAGAGTTAGTAAAGACAATCCCCGCATTGCGCACAGACAAGTTCTAATCTAAGAGACCTCATGATTAAAACTGACTGTCCTAATCAAACCAAAAGTAGTCTACTGCTGTATGAGCTGCATGATATGCCCTTTCTTGTTGACAGGATCATTGTTCAGGAATGTCTTAACAACAAGGAATACAAACCTAAATATAGACTTGCCTGAAACAGTAAATTTGTGGTCTATGTTCTAATCTAATCAAGGACGCTTAAGGAGTGGCTTGCACAACAGAGGTTTTTCTTTGAAGGGAAAAAAAGAGGGTTAGAAGAGCTACCGACAAGTGTTGGTATTCTAACCCTGTCGGGATGCGGGTTTCAGGATTCTGACTGCCAGAATCCTGAGCACCGGCATCTTGTACCCATCCTAAATTTACATGTGGCCAAATATTTTCAGAAGTAAAATAATCATTGCATCATCTAATTATTGATCATATCCCACCCCTCCAGAGAGGAGGTAGAAGGCATCGTATGTTCCTACAGAAGGAACTCAGATGGAGCCATAGACTTAATTCTTTGGTGCCAAGGGGTTGGAATGAAGACTTCAACTTGAATTGTATTTTTCTGATATTGTTGCTTTGTCTTATAATATGGGCATGTTCTGTGATATAGTTATCTTTGCAGGTATTTCTATGTATTTATTCTTTGGGTTTTTTTAGTTCTTTTTTTATTGTCTTTCTTTACATAGTTTTGCTACATCTATGAGGGTTGTAGCTTGGATATATTTGTCTTGTTGCAAATAGATCCATCAATCACCTAAATCACAGTATCATTTAGATCTCTAATATTGATGGATGGACTGGGTCTATCTGCATCCTGGGAACAGAATCTTCTCCATGCCAGAATTCCCTCCAAAACTAGGACATAGGTGCCACCATGTTGGAATCAGTCACCTGTTTGCTTCCAATCAGTCAGAACACAGGATCTACTAAGGTGATTTCAGCGGCCACTCAGGTCGCAGTCACCTCCTGGTGCACTGATTATTTGCCAGTGCAATATTTTATCTCCCCAGATGCCATCCTGGTTTCCCACAGTCTGCAGTGTTCCTAATGTGTCAAGAATAGGAAAAAGGAAGCTGGGAAAAAGATTCTGCACCAGAGAAAAAAAGTGATTATATAAATGTGTAAATAAACCAACTCTAAATACTGTGACTAGGAGTGACGACTCCTCTTCTAATTAGAATTGTTGGTGGTGCTCCCAATAGTCATATATCCCAAACGAGAAAAAGTTTCCTGCACAGGCAGGCCAAGTAGACTATTTGTTGGGGCACTCTAAAATATTTCAATAAATGAAATTGTGTAAGAAATGATTGATAAATAATAAAACAACAATTTTCATTATTACTCATTCAAATATTAGTGCTCAAAAGCACTGAAAATTACAATAATAACAATAAAAAATAAAATATAAACATAAAATCCAAAAAATCCAATTCTGTCTGAAGAAGTCAATATTAAATCTAATAGCAGGATAAGGAGGGCGAAAATATTGATGGGCAATGATTATCTCACATACAGGGAGACAAGAAAATTGCCAGCAGACACAGGTAGGAATTGGTCATTAATCAGAGGTATAACAGAACACCGCTGCAATTATGAGTCTATCTTCCACTTGCAGAAGAAAAATAAAGTTTTCCTGTGTTCACATCTACTGTATATCACACTGACAACCTTTAGCAAGGGATCATATAGGGAGGGACTTTTATATGCAATCCAAAACATGTGAGATCCGACAATGGGAAGATGATGTTTTGCTTCATTTTGGTATCTGAACATGGTGGGTAGACCTCAGCCATGGATTGGAAGCACTTGGATTCCCTATTGATCTGCAAAGTAATCTCTGCTGATCAATATACAATAGAGCCAGCATTGCTCAAAAACCACAGTGGTATGTTATCAACATAAATCAAGGATATGCATTTAAATTATAGTAAGCAATCAGTAAATGAGTTAAGCAGACAGATACATTGGCCGATCAATTTATCGGCCAATGTATCTGCTGCCCGTCGGCCAGTGTGTACCCGCGATATGTCAGTGAACATCGGCGTTCACCGACATATCGCATTAGCTGTACTGCACAGCCGATGGACAGCTATATCTGCAGACATATCTGTCCAGCAGCAGGTGTGTACGGGCGGTCTGCAGACCGCCCATACACACACACAGCAGCAGCCACGAGGAGGGGGCGGGACATGGTTCCGACCCACCTACCCACCGGCCGCCGTGTCCCACCCCCTGGCTGCCAGGACCCGAGGGCACAAGCAGGTGATGGTCATTCAGTGTGTATGAACGACCATCATCTGCTAAATCTGCAGATCACTCGATCTGCAGATATATCTGTCAGGTGTGTACCCACCTTAACAGAAAATCATATAATTGATATAAGATTAGTGTAAGAGAAATTGAAGATAGGAGAACACAGATCCCAATCTGGCACACTCTGGTGTAGCTGTTGCTGCCTGTGTGCTAGGCATTTAGTACAGGGAGTGAGCATGCTCCATAGTATGCTCCACGACGTGGAAAAATTAAAGAGCATCTGCTGTTGCAATTAGTACATGGTGGACCTTGTTGAATCAGAGCAAGGACATCCAGTGTACTGTATGTAGTGCAATGAGAGTACCCCGAATTTGTGGGAAAGAATGCAAAAGCTATGATAGTAAGAAATTTAACAAGAAATAAATGGTACACCTAATTACAGCATTCCAAGCTACTGCTTCCCCATATGTTAAATAACATTTAATGGAGAGTGACACTAGAAAATAGTATAGTATCATGGAAATTAGCGTATCCTAAGGTGGCGGGGGGGGGCTCTGATGTCCACAGATATTGGAGAGATCTCACCCACCTCAACTTAGGGCTGTATTGAATTTGAGGCGAAAAGTCAGTTTCCGCGTGTTTTTGGCAGAAGCTTTTCACCGATGATGTCATTTTCGCCTGTTTGGCTTTTACCCCGTATTCAATTTGAAAGACTTTGACCCAAGGTGGAAAGTCAATGCAATGTAATAGGTGGAAAAGTTTCTCCTATAATGGGAGGCGGAAAAAAGTGCAGAATTGGGGTTTTGGGGTGCAACGTTGTGGGAACCCCCGTGCAGCCTTCAGACAGTCCCCCAAATGTAAACTGTGTCAAAAAAAACAAAACACTTACGGACACCCCAAAAATGACTTTGAAAAAGGGGGCGAAAAAAAAAAATGTTGGAGTACAAAGTTAAAAACTAGCGAACTTGACTCTGGGGGGATCCCCAAGTATGCCTCAAGTGTTTTTTTGATTGCAGGTGCTTGCAGAAGGTGGATTCTTCATGATTTTTTAAACTTCACTTTAGCAACTTTTAAATATGCTGACCCCCATTTTCAAGTACCCCAAATTTGCTGGGATAACTTATTTTCTGGAAAAATACTCCTGAATACTATTCTGCATTACGTATAGAAAAACGCTATTTAGAAGCTATTCAGCCCATTTAAAATCCCCAAATACCTTCAGCAAGCCAAATCGGGGGGTACAATAGGGAACCCCCATGTCAGTGCATCTTTTGGGGGGTGTCAGGCTGATTTCCCCAAAACTGACAGGACTTTCCGCCTGTTCAAGTTTCGCCGGGTCCCGTTTTCACGTACTTCTATATTGAATACAGAGTAAAGCAGGGACGACTGCGATACTTTTCCACCTACAAAACAGGCGAAGTAGGTGGAAAGTCCGGGCTGCAAAAAAGTATCATGGCTCAGCTCATATTGAATACGGCTCTTAATTGGAAAATACACTGAGAGAAGGAAAAAAAGTGTACCAGGTTATGTTTCAATTAGGTGTACAAAGCCATAAATGCCTGGGTATGACAGCGATGTTCTGGCTCCACTCAGTTAAATGGTGCTATGTTGCCGCTCTCCATGTGAGACCCGCTCATGCACAGTGGGTCCCTGTGGGACTGCAGACGGCCATTTCGCTGATCGCTTCATCAGTGTGCTGCTGAGTGCCTGCATTAGCTATGGCTGGGTTGTCTACAGCATGCACCACTCACCATGCGGAAGTGTTATTGTCATTACATTAAATCTTCCATGATTGGTTAAGAGGTGGACAGGTAATGGGGATTCTGATTGGTTTGGAAGTTCTCAGTGAATATATTGACCCTTAGCGTGCCATACTTATGTAAATCACTGTGCACACTGTTGATATCAAATGGTCTAACGTATTGTCATATACACTGGTTCTGCAGTGTACCAAGCTAGTTTTAGTTAATAACAAGAAATGGTAATGTCCTGACAGTACATTACCAACTTATATGTGCAATTAATAAGCACATAGGACCTCATTCAGAGGCGTTCATTAGTTGCAAGCGGTCGCACTGAATCAGGGCGGCCGATTGCATCCTGAACGACCGCCTCCTTGTCGATCACTAAACTGTTGGTTAACACCCACAGCTCTAGCGACCGACATGGGTGATGGTCGTGATGGTCAAGACCATTGCGACCATCGGGGCTTACGACCAGACCCTAAGGTTGGGTCTGGTCACTCGTAAGCCCCAGGGAGCTTCCTTCTCTGATCAAGCAGGAAGCTGCCCACTGACATCAGCAATAATGTAAGTGGGGCCGCCCCCAAACGGCAAGCATTTTGGCGGGAACGCCTCCGTTTGGGCAGGCACGGGACGAGCTGTCACTCACCATCGACAGCTCGCCCCGTCTGCTGCGAGACCCCTAGCTACGGAGTGTCCATCGCTAGCCGGGTCTCGCGCATGCACACAACGGTGCCGGCTCCATCGTGCGCATGCCCAGTGGGGCAACATCGAGTCGTTTGCGAGCGCTCAGCGCTTGCGACCGACTCTGAATGACCCCCATAATGCGCTGTATATATGCACAAAGGGCCTGATTCAGGCCCGTTCGCTAGATGCGATTGCTTGCTCCCGGCGTATGCAAATTCGGCTAAGTGACGTCAAGGCATACGCTCGCAGGACAAGTCATAAGCATGCCCACTATGTCTTGGCGAGTGATCAATTTATGTAACATGCCCAATAGCAAGTCTAGAGACGCCCACTAGCGCACGTCATCTCCAGGAAGTGTGTGTAAACATTGGTACATCGAGGACCATCAGAAGGGATCGCAGCACTTGTGGTAGACTCTACCCAACCGCAAGCACTGCGACCAGTTCAGTGTAAAAAACAACCAAGTGATGTATACTCTGATGCGTCTTTGTTAATTATGCACACCCACAAAACTCCGTTTTGACGGCCAGACACGCCTGCGTCCACAGCACCACTCCCCCCTTTAACAAGCATCTTCCCCTGTTACCACCCACAAAGGACGCTGTCACTCAAACTAGCGGCCAGTCTGTTCTACGAGCAGTCGATTTCCCCTCGCAAAGAATGGCTTGCGCACACGCACTGCGAATTATATGCATGCACAGACGGGTGACTATCGGTCAGTGCGAGCAGCCACATCCTAGCGAGCAGGTCTGAATCAGATCCATAGTACGGAGGTAATAAGTTTCTACTGTTTTGAAACATAATAAATATAAATGTAATGATCACTGTCTTGTGGTATATAGGCTTATTTACCCTAAATATCTTGGGAAAAGACCAGATGTTGATACACAAAAGAATTTATAGTTATAAACATTAAAATCTTATTTAGGTGAGGATTGTTAATGTCAAATAATAGCCTCATAGGGCTGGAATGTTATTCACCTTATAACTAAGATATGAAGGTCTGCATATGAACACCATAAACATTGATAAGGATATGGGGTTAAATTGCATTATGCAGAAATGTGGCAAAAATTAATTACAGTCACTGTATAAATCGAATATTGTATATAATTGCCTCTAACTTGAGGTTGTAAGAGTATCATTAATTGATTGGCTAGTTGCAGTGTGAATTATCTTGTTATAGTGTGTCCAAACATACATAGTTACTGCATGTTCACAATTTGAAACAGTTTTGTAGCTGTAAAGTGGTGTACCCAATAATAACTGGTAAATATTATGAATATTAAATATAATTCTAGCTACTAGACATCATAATTGTGCATAAGTATATCCTAAATGTGAGAGGTAAGCATGAAGTGAACAGAAAAGTGAGAATGTGAATGTGAGAAAATCTCACTAGGTGGAATATGTGCTTAAGACGAGGTGTAAGTCATCAGTAAAAAGTAAAGCAGTATTAATGTGATAACGGGGTGAAATTATCTTAAATGTGAATCATAAATGAAAATAATTAATTCAATGTAATGGTGGTGTAAAATGTAGTGTATAAGATAACTTTGTGATACCATATGTAATTGTGTAATTTGTTTGACAATTAACATTGTCGACAGCATAATAGCTGACATAACAATTTGGTGCATGATACTGTAATCCTCCAAAAGAGTATCAGTAGTACCATTTAGAAAAAATGAAATTGGTCAAGTAAAACCTTTTTGCTATATAGTATGAATAATCATTTGAGGAATTTGTTAAGGAGAATGAGAGAAAGGACCAATAATTGATCATCTCATTGAGGCCGGACGGGCTCACAGTGTTTAATTTGAATTTCCATCTGCTCTCCCTGCAGAGTTGTTCCTTCATGAGATTACCTCCTCTGATGCCCAGTCTGATATGTTACAGCCCAAAAGCTTTCAGATCACTTGGGTTACTAATATGGTGTTTAAGAAAGTGTCTGGCAATAGATGTTAGTTTTTTCATTTTCTATACAGTAAATCTGTTTGGACATTTCTGATATTGTCGATGTGTTCTACAATTCTCTGATGGTCATGCCTACATACCTGAGCCCGCAGCTGCATTCCAGACAGCATATAATACCCATGGCATCACAATTAATAAATTGTTTCACTTTCCATTGTTTGCCATATCTGTCTGTCACATGACTTCGATGTACCTTGTGGCAACAGGCTTTGAACTTGCCGCATGGGTAGGTTCCAACAATTTTGGGTGACCTTTTGGGTGGTGCTGATGTAGTGACTTTTCACTAATTATCTTTCAGATTATTGGCTTTTCTCCAACTGAAAGATGGTCTTGTTTCTAGTGATTTTCTTAAGTCATCATCCAACAGTAAGATTGGCCAGTGACATTACACTATATTCTGCAGATCTTGCCATTTATTGCAGAAATGTGTTATAAATCTGATGTTTCCAGAGTTTTCCTTTTGTTGGTTGTTAGGAAAGATTAGTGAGTCTTTTTTGATTCTGGAAGCATGAAAATTTGCCTTTTTAATCAATTTATTACTGTAACCCATCACCAGAAGTCTATCCATTAGTTCCAGGCTCTTCTGATTGTATGTTTTCAAGGTTGTACAATTTCTTCTTAGTCATAAAAATTATCCTTTTGGGAGGTTCCTGATGGTGGGTGGGAAGTATGCCCTTGTTTTATGTAGAAGGTTATTCATAGCTTTATCCTTCCTATACAATTCAGTGAGCATGCAGCCTTCCTAATTGATATTTAGAGAAAGGTCCACAAGGTTGCCAGTTTGTTTGCTTATTGTATGAATTAATCTGATATTAACCTCATTGTTGTTCTGAATTTTAATGAATTTCAAGAGATCTTCTTTAGTGCCTTGCCAAATCATCAAGATATCATCTACAGTATATGTCTCAGCCAAGTTGTTATCTGGCTGCTAAAGATCTCATTTGCTTCACTGAAAACACACTCTCCCTCCCACCATCCAAGGAACAGGTTAGCATATGTGGGCACACAAGCTGCACCCATATCTGTCTTTGGACTTGGAGAAAGTATTTATCCTCAAAAGTGAAGTAATTTCTGTGTAGGACATATTCTAGTAGTTCCAGTAGAAATTCCTTGAAGTCATTGTCACTGTCAGAGTGTAAGAAATATCTTACTGCTCTCATGTCATCACTGTGGCCAATGCTCATATACATTGATTCCACGTCAAGTGACAAGGTATTGATTGTCACTCATTTTGACATCATGGATCTTCTTTAAAACATCTCTAGTATCTTGTGTATAAGATGGAAGTGCTAGGACATGGTGTCTCAGATGCTGATCAAGGAAAGTGCTGGCTTGTTCAGAGAGGTCTCCTATTCCAGAGACAATTGGTCTCCCCGGAGGAATGTTCATGTTCTTATTCACCTTTGGTAGCATGTAGAATGTTGGGGTCTTGGGACTGTCAACTTCCAGAAAGGAATGTTCCTGTTTAGTAATAGTACAGTTTTTGAATACCTTATTGATTATCATATTATACAAAATATGGAAGTTGTTTGTGGGGTTAAACATGATGGGTTTATAACATGATAAATCCCCTAGTTATTTGCATGCTTCATCCAGGTATAGTGTCTTTGGCCATAGTACTACATTTCCCCCTTTATCCGATGGCTTTATCAGAGTATCCTGCCAATCTTGCATTTCTTTGAGTGCCCTTCTTGTCTCTTGTTTGTTGGCTTTTCCTCATGTATAGTTTTTCCATATCTCTTGAAACTATATCTAAGAATATCTTAACCTCAGGGAAGACGTTCTCTTGTGGGATATAGGTACTTTTTTTTTCTTACATAAATTTCTCCTGATATGGATTGATGTACAGTAGGAGGCTGGTTGGTGTTGTCAACAGGATCAGACAATTCTTCTAAGATATTAAGGGCTTGGAGTTCCTCATCCGTGAAGTTGGTGTTTAAAGGGTTTCCACTGCTGTTGGTAGTTTGTTCCATCCCAGTAGCATTACCCTCACACAACCTCATGTTCTATTCTTTAGTTGAAAATAATTTTTTTTAAAGTAATTTTCTATCAAACTGACACAGGTTTTTTTCCCAGGTGAAATGGTCAAAAGATGTTCTGGGGGAAAAAGATAACCCCTTCTGAAGTACATCCATTTGTGTTTTTGTCAACTCTCTTTTTGATAGATTAATTATCTTTAGACTATTGATTGTGTTTAAATTCTTTTGCATGTTCTTGAGGAGCGGCGTTGTAGCAGAGGGGGATCCCAGACCCTTGTCTCTCTTCCCCTTCTTCTTACCTCTTCGTATCCTTTTCCTCTTGGATTCTAGAGACGTCCTCTCATAACCCTGTCTTCTCCTAAAAAAGTAGGTGGAGTAGTTGGTTGGGATGATCCTAGATCCTCTGTCCCTGAGGATTCAGCTTCAGAGGAACTACTGTATAACCAATGGAGTGTTTGAAATTCCCGTGTATTGCATGTTGATTCCACCTGAAGATATTACCTCTCTCAAAGTCTGTTTTATCCCAAAAATTTTTTAGTTTTCTTTCTCTCTATGATATCATCCTCATATGATTTTAATTCTTCTTTGCATTCTTCAAAATTCATTTGGAAGTTGGCATCTTTTTCAAATTCCTCCAATTTTTTGCCTAAATCTTCTATATTTTTATCACACTTGTCTAAAATTTGTGTATTATGTTTGGTGAGGATATGCATAAGTTCATGGGAGCATCTAAAAAGACATTATTCCCAGTCATCCTTCAAGGTGGGGAATATTTTTGGTCATAGACCACAAGGCACAATTTTTTATTTAAGGTAATTCTCTATGGTCGTAATCTCCCAGCTAGTTCTGACTTGTTTTTGAAGTGTTATTTTGAGTTTTTTGAGGTCCTCCTCCCAACTTTTGTTAGGTGTGAGGTTGGCCAGAGTGTCAGGAAAAATACAATTTAAATCCCCATTTGTCCTTCGTTTGTTAGATAATTATTTTTTTAGGCTGAATGCCATACTCAATATTATTCTGTATGTTATGGTATGACAGTTATTGATATGTTTAGTCATAGTATATCAATACACCTATTCAGACTATACCATGCCTTCAGTAGTGAAATCTGGGATAACCCAGTGGATTAACTTTCCTCCGGTTCTTCTGTAATTGCTCCTTCTTAATTACAAGATAGTTGGCTCTTATTGTGATTATTATAATTTGGTCTGGTCAGCCCGTCATAGTAAAGGGTGTTTCACATTAAGTGCTTTTACAAACAGGGTTAGTTCCCACTGTTTAACCAATCAGCATGTTCCCATTCATTGCTATGGAGAATGTACCTCAGTTATCCTTCATTCGTGACTGGGCTTTGGAAGAAGCAGTAGTGATGCTTTTTTGTTTTGCCAAGAATCAGTATTTCACATTGACTGAAGCTTTTCTGACCCCTTTATATTGAAAGTAATACATTGGTGAACAAGGGATGTGTGGGGGTGTACTTATTTCATAAAATACTTCCACATTTGGTGTGTGTGTCAACTCTATTAAGTAATTTTCTTACAGGTGGACTACAGGTGCCAGTGGACCCTTAATATCCAGGCATAATGGCACTTGTGGTTTGACAAATGCCACCATGCTGGAGAAGGCTTGTTGGGACCAGTAGTCCAACTGTAAGAAAAACAATATAAGTTACCTATTTATTTATACTATTATCTCTGCACCCAAAGTCCAGGAGGTGCAGGAAGGATCCTGGGGCTGGTTGTCCTCGGGGAGAGGGGACATAATTTTTTGGGGGTTGCCCACTTCCCTAGTAATTCCAGCACTGGCTGAACACTTGTGTGGCTGGTTGCCATTATGACAGGAAGACCCCACTCTGTGTGTCCCTTTGCTGTAGTGTTAGCTCCCTGTGTGGTTCAGTCTAGTGTTTGTAATTGTAAATTAGGGGGAACCCCAGGCTGTTTTTCACTCCTATTTTCCAATACCAGCTTAGGCTCAGAGGCCCAGGGCGGCAGCCGAAGCGGGGATTCATTTAAGTGTTTTTATTTTTATTACATATGTGTCTACTCGGGGGGTAGTACTACTGGGGCACTGCTTAGGGGGGGAACCTCCACTGGGGGCACAACAAGGGGGGGACTACTACAAAGGGGGGACTCCAACAAGGGGGTGGCTACTACTGGGGCACTGCATAGGGGGGAACATCCACTGGGGGCACAACAAGGGGGGAACTACTACAAAGGGGGGACTACTACAAGGGATTGGCTACTATTGGGGCACTGTATAGGAGGGGAACCTCCACTGGGAGCACAACAAGGGGGGACTACTACTAGGGGCACTACAAGGGGGGACCACTACAAGGGTGGGGACTACCACTGGGGGCACTACAAAGGGGGACTACCACTGGGGGCACTGCATCGAGGGACCACTACTGGTGGCACTATATAAAGGGCAATTCTGGGGCACTGCATAGGGGGGGAACCTACACTGGGGACACAACAAGGGGAGGACTACTACAAGGGGGTGGCTACTACTGGGGCACCGCATAGGGAAGGAGCCTCCCCTATGGGCACAACAAGGGGGTACCACTACAAGGGTGGGACTACCACTTGGGGCACTACAAGGGGGGAGAGTGCCACTGGGGCATTGCATCGAGGGACCACTACTGGGGGCACTATATAAAGGGCAATACTGGGGGTACTGCATGGGGGGACTAAAAAACTGGGGCCACTGTTTAAAGGGCACTGCATAAGGGATACCACTATTGGGGGCACTGCATGGGGGGAACTACTACTGGGGGCACTATATAAGGGGTACTGCATAGGGGGTACCACTACTGGGGGCATTGCATAGGGGGAGTACTACTGGGGGCACTTTATAAGGGCTTACTACTGGGGGCACAAGGGGCACTGCACAGGGGGGACCACTACTGGGGGCACTATATAAGGAGTACTGCATAGGGAGTACCACTACTGGGGGCACTGCATAGGGGAACTACTACTGGGGCACTAAATAAGGGCTTACTACTGGGGCACAACGGGCACTGCACAGGGGGGACCACTACTGGGAGCACTGTAAAAGGGGCACTGCCCCAAACAAAACAGGTGATATGAAAAGCAACGATGTGTATTAAGTGGTGATGAGGCCCAGCCAGACCAGCCCCGGGGGTCTTACACCCAATCGCTCACCCCAAATGTAAAATATACCAATTATAAGGCCTCATGATAAAGGCACATACATAAATGCATCCAAATTGAGAGCCAGCTTACCTGGGAGTCACCCCTGGGACCTCCAACTAGCACTACTAGAACCAGCATGCCCTACTAATGCTGGCTTCTTCATGCAACTCATAACAAACAAACAAAAATGGCAGCTGCTCAATCAATCTAGCAGTACTACTCAGGTGCATGAAAGGGAGGGGTCATACTAAGTAGGAAAAGGAGGGGGTTTAACCACCTATTGTTCCTCAGCACACTGAATAATACTTGCAACAATATATGAAGACTATATAGTCATAGAAATTCAGAGATATTGGTTGCATGCATTTGCAAATACATGGGAAGCTGCTAGGCCACATCATGGCTTCTCTTTCACTAGCAGTCCCTAACACTGAGGGGTTCACGTCCGGGGCACAGTGCACCCCAAAAAACATTCAGCCCAGGACCCCCCCGGGGCATCACACGAAAAATGGAAAAAGAGTGACAGTGCAGTGTAAAGTATAGATGTGTAAGACTAATTGATAAGTGTTGAAAAAAGGGGTTAAAATATATGTGAAATATTACATGAATAAAATACAAACATAACAGGTGATATGAAAAGCAACTATGTGTATTAAGCGGTGATGCCCTGAGGAGGCCCAGCCAGACTAGCCCCAGGGGTCTTACGCCCAAACGCTCACCCCAAATGTAAAATATACCAATTATAAGGCCTCATGATAAAGGCACATATAAATTTTGTCAAATTTAAGGCCTCCTGATAAAGGCACAAACATAAATGCTTCCAAATTGAGAGCCAGCTTACCTGGGAGTCACCCCTGGGAACTTCAACTAGCACTACTAGAACCAGCATGGCCTACTAATGCTGGCTCCTTCATGCAACTCATAACAAACAAACAAAAATGGCCGCTGCTCAATCAATATATGCACTGCGCCCCGGACGTGAACCCCTTAGTGTTAGGGACTGTCAGTAACAGAGAAGCCGTGATGTGGCCTAGCAGCTTCCCATGTATTTGCAAATGCATGCAACCAATATCTCTGCATATCTATGACCATATAGTCTTCATATATTGTTGCAAGTATTATTCAGTGTGCTGAGGAACAATAGGAGGTTAAACCCCCTCCTTTTTCTACTTAGTATGACTCCTCGCTTTAATACACCTGATTAGTATTGCTAGATTGATTGAGCAGCTGCCATTTTTGTTTTTTTGTTTGCTTGTCTATACATCACAAGGTGTTTGTTTGGTGGGATACCAGAGGATCAGGTAAAGAAAAAGTATTATCTTTTTCTGTAATATAATCCTTATATAGTCTTATCCAATATGACCTAAAATCCCATGTCCTACCAGCTGAGCAGGTCATGAACTAGCCAAGCTGCTTGGTATATTGCATTTTTGACATCTTGTTCTCATTATTTTCTCATTATTATTATTGCTTATAAACTAGTCATGATGGTAATTGAGTGGTTTGCCTAAAATGTTGTTTTAATTTTAATTGGTAACCAACATTTACACTAATGTTTTCTTGAGCAGATATAGCCACCTGGGTGAGAATTTTTTGTCCAGTAGCAGAGAAAAACACCTGGAGCAAGAGTGTTTCATACATCTAAGAAACAAGAAATCCCCACAAATGAAGCCTCTGCCCCAAAAGCAGCCTAATAAAGAAGAGGGGTATCCACTACAGCTGTGGGCCATTTTTAAAAAAAGAGGAGACCCCTTCACAAAGATCACTTGTGTCAGGGGAAGATCATCCTGGACAAACAACTGGGAGAACAAGTAAGTGGTCTGTGTTTGTCCATCATCCCCAGCCAACAGCCAAGGCCCCTCACTAAGACCATGCACTAACTCCGTGTCTGATAGGCAGCCTACTCCACCAGTGCTTGACCATCTTCCATATGCCACAAGTCTACATTTTGGCATAGTCAGCAGGATGGAACCCAAAGATAAGGAAGCAAGTGTGCATTCAGCACAATTTTAACATCAGGACCATACAGCATGGTTAGTCTGGTTGGCTCACCCTCTTGCTTACTATCTAATGAGCTGATAGGCAGCACTGCATACACAAGATACAGCCCAAGATATAGGATGACATTGTGCTGTAGTGCCTGTCAGTCCATACTTCTGAAAACAGAGTTAGACAGAGTAATGAATGTTCCTGAAAGAATACAGTATGGATGCTGTGTTGAAGTATAGATGTGTCTTTGCAAATCTAGCCTCAATATGCCTGCAGCATGATATTCCTGTCATGAATGAGTCATCAGGTCCCATGCAACTCTGCTTTAATTTGCCAAAAATGTTTACCCGGAGACTGTGCTGATTAATTTGATATGTGACACTTGTATATCTGTGTGCAAATTAGTATAGGGTATATTTATTAAAGTGTGGGTTTTTAGAAGTGGAGATGATGCCCATAGCAACCAATCAGATTCTAGCTATTATCTTATAGAAGGTGCTAGATAAATAATAAGTAGAATCTGATTGGTTGCTATGGGCAACAACTCCACTTCTAAAAGCCGGCACTTTAGTAAATATACCCCTATGAGTCTGTAAATGGAACTTGGCATGGAAAAAAGATGTGGCCATTGCACTGTAGCTCTTCACATTCTGATTGAGAGACTCAGTCACACACAGATATAAAATAAATGGCATTCTTCCAAGGAAGAAGGCAGCACTGGAAATTTCTATTACCATATAGTTTTCATGTATTGTTGCAGGTACAATTTAGTGTGCTGGAAGATATTTAGAGGATACTCCCCTTTCTGTTTTTCTGATTAGAATGACCCCTCCTTTTCATGCACCTGGAGAGTATTGCCAGATTGATTTGAGCAGCTTCCATTTTATATGTGCTGTTTTGAGAGGCATGAATGAGCCAGCATTTGAAGGGCATGCTGGCTCTTGTAGTGCTAATTGGAGTTCCCAGGGGTGACTCCCAGGTAAGTTGGCCCTCAATTTGGATGTATTTCTGTATGTGCCTTTATCATGAGGCCTTACAACAGATTATTACATGGCCCAGAGTGGGCACTATTATTATGTATTGTAGGATCTGCAGGTATTGGAGAAGCCGTGAAGTGGCCTGGCAGCTTACCATGTACTTAGAAATGCATGCAACAAATATCTCTAAATTCTTTTACCGTATAGTTTTCATATATTGTTGCAGGTACAATTTATTGTGCTGTAGGATATTTAGGGAATACTCCCCTCTCTGTTTTTCTGTTTAGTATGACCCCTTCTTTTCATGCACCTGAAGAGAATTGCCAGCTTGATTTGAGCAGCTTCCATTTATGTTTAGTGTCATGGGGAGCCAGACAGGAAGTGGTAATTAACCAGCCCAAGGAGGAGATGTTGAAATCCCCAGTGTTGGCATTCCATGGACTTTGAGTAGCTATTTGTGCTTTACACCAATGGTAATGTCTTGGGTTTGGGAGCTATCCTTGCTCAAGTGCAAGACTGGAAAGAGTGGGTGTTTGTTTAAGCAAGTTGAAGAATTAAGTAGTCTTAATGGAATTTAGAAAAATACATTTAATTCAAACTGGAACTGTTGGTGGTTGCCTGGGAGGCTTGGAGTAAAAATATGTTGTGAGGTTGGCCAAGTTGCAGTTTAAGATCACTACAAAATAGAAAACAAGTTAATCTTGGTGCAAATACAGATGTAGCCGCCATCATCAAAGCCACTATGCGAGCACATCACGGCATGGATGGTGCGACTAGTGTGCCCGCAACTATGGACTGCAATTGGTAGAACACCAGCCATACGTAGTCGCAGCCTGGCGAGAACTGTGCTATGCTGCGATGTGTGGCGCTGTGCTCAAAAGGCTAGAAAACTAATTGAGACATTTTATCTGGCCTTAATTTCTTCTGAAATTATGTGGAGGTTGTCTCCATGGTCAAAGAGTTTCCAGATGACTGTTGATGAACAGTGAAGATCTGATCCATTATTTAGAAAATTTGCAATAGGTGTGCATTCATCAACTCTTGGTTTGCATTCCTAATAATTTTCTGATTTTATAAAAGCCTTCCATGAAGTCATTTGTTGAGTATTAACATATTTTTTTCTTAGTTTAGGTGATGAAATGCATTTGAATTGGAACAGATTTGCCTCCATTCTACTCCTTTGGGTTTTCGGCTATGGAATCCTAAGCTATTATTTACTTAAAAGGATTGTCCTTTTGATCATCTGGAAGTGACATAGTTAATGGTAGATCATCTGTCCCCACAGTTTTTGTATTGTATTGTCTGCATTGCTAGATTGTAGCATTACATTTGGTGAGTGTACACACAAATATCCAAGAGTGATTTGTCCTTAACCCTAATTCCCAAATACATTTAAAGGTGCTACACAGATATGACTGAAAAATACTATAAATACTAAACACAATCCAAGATGCAGATGCACATTTTTGACACTAGGACAATGATAAAATAACTGTTGAACTCTGCAAATGTATTGATTTTATAAATGGACTTTTACAATAATAATGAGGTTTTTAGTGTACATTTTTATCACATAGTGACTGGCCAGTTTACTTTATTGATCTAACGCAGTGGTTCTCAAACATGGTCCTCAGGACCCCACACAGTTCATGTTTTCCAGGTCACCCAGAAGGTGCACAGGTATATTCATTACACACTGACACATTTTAAAAGAGCCACAGGTGGAGCTAATTATTTCACTTGTGATTCTGTGAGGAGACCTGGAAAATATGCACTGTTTGGGGTCCTGAGGACCGAGTTTGAGAACCTGAGATCTAACTTAATTGATTTTTTTCTATTGAAAGACTTTCTTGGATTGCTTACGTATAAACTGGATAGATACTTCTTCTGTGAACTCTCTGATTCCTTACAGCTACAGTAGATAGATTGATTTTGATATTTTTTACATATTTGATACTGTTGTAGATACAGTGCCATGATAGTCCTTTATGCAAACACACCAGTGATGTTTTCTAATAACACATTTTTTATGTACACAGTCTGTATATATAATATTTCTTCTATATGTTGTTCTCCTATGTTACTACATTGGGCTGTTCAACCAGGTGTTTATATTATATGCCCAGCCAGTATATAGTATACATTATCCATACATTTGAGTGCTGTAGATATAGAACTTTGTACTGGGATTTATTGAGTCATTCATTTTTCAGTAATTTATACATTTACTACAGTATGTTGGCTCTGTGTTTTTTTTTTTGCATGGTGCTGGGCACTATATACTACACTTGTCGCAATGGCAACACACGGTGGACTTCATAATGCAGTTTCGTGTTGTGGTGCAGACTCTGGCGAGATTCACAGCAGGGCTCAGTGTGGTGTGTCTCCCAGTTGGCATATTTAAGGCAAGCAAGTTTGCAGTTTGTATACTCCCTGATGAAAGATTAATAAATATGAAACGTTAGATTGCAGGACTGTCTTTGTGCTTATTATTTAACATCTGTTGAGTGCCACGTCATTGCTTTATTTATTTATTTCAAAGTTGAGCACTGGGGCTTACAACCATTACTGAATGCCACACCTTTGGATGTATAAAGTAAAAAAGGCTTATTATGTGACATCTTTGGCTTCAGAATCTAGGCACAATTAAAGCAAAATCGTAAATATATATAACATATTTAAATACATATACAACATATTAATTATTACAAACCATTTACCTTCATAAGAGATTGACATCTTAAAGTCACTTCCAGTACTGTATGTTCCCTTTGAAAAGATGGAGTGTTCATCTAGATCAGGGGTTCCCAACCACGGTCCTCAAGGCACACTAACAGTCCAGGTTTTAAAGATAACCATACTTGAGCAAAAGTGACTTAATTAGTACCTCAGTTATTTTGATTTAATCATCTGTGCACAGTCATGGATATCACTAAAACCAGGACTGTTAGTGTGCCTTGAGGACCGAGGTTGGTAATCACTGATCTAGATGGTAAGTTCTCCTCTTTTTCTCCTCCTGTGCGTATGGTTCCCCAAGTAAACGTCATCATCACATGTTGGGAGAGAAAAAAAATCCCAATTTTAGTATTTTCTTGAGAATAAGAATTAACACCTCAATGTGTGTCTGGAGTGTACCAGACAATGATATGGTATTAGGAATTAGAAGCATACTGAAACTCACTCTGTATGTGAGGGTGTTCCACCTGAAAAGGTTTCTTTAGTTTTATAAACATGAAGATGTGGAATAATTAACAATAAGATGTACCCTACTTACAATGGTAGAGAGTTAAGTTAGCATGTAACTGTTTCTTTAACGGAAGGCATAATAGGTATTAGGCATACCCATACTCACAATTCCGAATTTTTCAACATTCATGTCTAGGTTTCTTTCAAAAAGGTCCATCGGGGGACATTTCCTGTTTTTAAAGATAAACTACTATTAGATACTCTGATGACATCATTCTTTTCTTAACTCCAAGAAATTCAAAGATCTTTTTAAAAGCGCAATAAAGTACAATTTGGGATAAACACAACATCCAAACAAAAATTAATTTTATTTCACACCAAAAAAAACCGTTCTTTAACATAATCATGGAGACCAGGAGGTTCCAAATTACTTTTTAGAAATTATTAAGTAATATTATTCACTGCTATTAGATTTCATTTGAAATTTCCCTTAAAGGGACAAAGGATATATATTGTGTTATAGGAATTTACTTTACATAAAGTATTAAGTAATGTTATTCACCATTACTAGATTTCATTTATAAGCTCCCTTAAGGAACAAATGATATATGTTATGTTATATGAATTTTCAACCATGCAATAAGTATACTAATATAAGGTTATCACTCACTTTATATTATTCTAATCAATTATATGTTTTGTTAATACACTCTATATTACATTATATAATTTATGTTATATCTTTAATGGATTTAAATACCTGTTATGTATTATTTGTATGTATATTTCTAGAACAGAGTGTATTGTATGATGCATTTATTGACACTGTTAAAAAGAGCTGAAAATAATTTCACACTTTATCACAAGTTGTATATATTAATGTTTTGTTTGGAAATTATGTTGCAACTGTATTATTATTTGGTTGTATAATGGCCACAAAAAGACCTATTTATTATGACAGATTAATATTGATGACAATATAAGATTAGAATATTTGTTATTCTTTATATTATTCTAGTTACTATCAGCCAGATTGTTATATAGTTTTTATATGAATTAGAAATTATATCACATTTTCCATTATTGGTGTGATGTACTGACTGGTGCACCACTAGCACCGGGTTCAGGTGTGTTTAGAAATGCTTAGGTGGCTGAGTTCTTCGTAGCTTATATAGGACACAGTGTGACAGAGAGGCAAGTTTGCTAATGTTTGCTTTTTTTGCAGACACAGTGACCAGACCGAAAGGAAGGTACAACACAATTTTACTGTAACCAATCAAAGATTAACACTTGACACAGGAAATGTTACCCATTCACAGATTAAATTAAATAAATTACACTTTCTAATATCAAGATCTTTGCTTATTACCTCCCTGTCCTCTACCGGTGACCCCAGCTGGCAAGCAAGTGTAAACAACACGAACCACAGTATCTGCAGACTTTACTTTAACTCCAAGCAAAAGAAAGAACAGTACTTGTAATCTGCAGGTCGAGTTTGTGTCAGTAATGCACCAGCAGGCTATAGCTTTGATATACAGTTCGTGCTAATGTTTCAACTTTTGCTAAAAAACGTGGGAAAACACATGCAGGCCAAGCTTGAACTTGTAGTTCTCCAGCTGAAAAAGGCTAACAGTTTATGCAGATAGCAGTAATTCACCGGCAACTTTGCAATAATTTAACACACTCTTTGAGCCTTGAGAAAATAGGGACTACACTGAGGCTATGCTGGTAGCAGTAGTTCACCGGCAGCAATAATGTAACACAGTCTCTGAGCCTTGAGAAAAATAAGGACAACACTGAGGCTATGCTGATAGCAGTAGTTCACCGGCAGCAATAATGTAACACAGTTTCCCTAAACACCTATGCCACAAATTTGTAATGTTTTAAAATTACTGCATTCTCACACCTGAAAAGAGTATAAATAGTCCATATTGATAGACTTGAATTAGAAAGTCTCGTGCTGGCGTCCCAGCATATACTGGTAGTATTAATAATATCAATTGGAGTTGAATGGCTCCTATTGAAAATTGCGTGTTCCTATATGAGGATATCACCGTCTACACAATGGAGTTGAAGTGGCAGACAAAAGGTTAACTTTCTCTCCGTATGTTGGAAGGGAGAAAGTGTGTCTTACCGCTCACAGGATAGATGCAGCAGCGCTCACCCAAATCAATGCAATCACTGTGGGGAGATGAAAGTCAGCATGCCGTGGGATCAATAGCTCCGTTGTTGGCGGCTGTTCAATCAGCTTCAAAGTCCCGCTGGCAAATGTGTGTGGCAATGCTCTCCCAGATGGATGTGATCGCTGTGGGGAGCTAGATAATAGTGTTCCGTGAGACTGATATCCACGCTGCCTGTGCGGTCAGCTCGGAAATTCTCCAGAGGTACAGGTGCAGGTGTGTGGTACGCAGTGAAAGGACTGAACGGCAATGACGTCAACGCGTTTCGTCTCTTTGAACTAGAGACTTTTTCAAGACTGACATTGCAATGGTAAATGCCGTATTTATCCTTCTGAAAGATCCGCCTTCATAATTATTTTAATCATGGACAGCTGAATTACATCAAAATGAACTGAAGTAGCTGTGTTTCATGATCTTTTCAGTTTATAACTGATATATGAATAAAAACATTGACTCTCAACCATCTATATAACAATTGGAAATCTATATAAACATATGTGGTTGTGTGACAAAACCAATTTAAGATAGATATACTGAAATGGCATGTATATAGGTTGAATATCCATTGAATCTATGTTAATTATGACTGCCTTATTGATATATATATATATATAAATGCGTATACTTGTGTGTATCGCAAAGAAGGTGTTGTCATACACAGAAATATGTAAAAATATACAAAATAAAATGAAAATGAATATGTGTGAATGCGAAATATTGCAATAATTTATCCAGCTGACCAAAAACATCAAGATCTTCCCATCTGGCCAGTCCCTACACTGGTTCCAGCTAACACACAGATTTTAAATGCAAATGATGCTTCTTCCATTAGTATGGGTCCTGGCTTAAAGAGACAGAACCATACCTAGGCAAATCAATTAATTATCACCTGGGAATAAACTGACCAAGTTTGTCTTACAGACGTGCCCAGGTTCAATGTTGCTGATCGCACCACAAACAAGCGCTCAAATTGCACCATGCGATTCCCTGTGCCTGCAAACGCTATGGCACACTATGGTGTGATCGTAGTTTGCACCATTCATTTCTAGGGAGGTGCATGCACGGCGCGTATCTCCGATCATAGGCGGGCATCTTGCGCTATGCGTAGCTTGAGTCGCTGCATCATTGACAACAATTAGCTGGAAATACAGTATCTGTACATTTGAAAAGTATGGTGCCCTAGCAAGTGTGATCACAAAAAATTGACATAAATAACAGGCTTAATCTACGGCACTCAACCATCTGGGGTACCCTTGGTATGTGACCACACAATACCTCACTAAAAAAAATCATACAATGTTTGTTCCAAAATATTGCAATAATTTGTCAAGCTAACCAACCACTTCACGGTCTTCCCATCTGGCCAGTCCCTACACAGATTTTAAATGCAAATGATGCTTCTTCCATTAGTATGGGTCCTGGCTTAAAGAGACAGAACCACACCCAGATATATCAATTAATTAGCACCTGGCAATAAACTAACAAAGTTTGTCTTACATTTGAAAAGCATGGTGCCCTAATTTGCATTTGGATGAGTGCCATGGATTACACTTGCTAGGTGCACCATGCTTTTCAAATGTACAGATATGCCCAGCTAATTTGTTGCCAATGACGCGTCAAATCAAGCTACGCATAGCGCAAGATGCGGGCCCATGGTCAGAGATGTGCACTGTGTATGCGAGTGTGCCTCCATAGAAATTAATGGTGCGCACTGCGATCCCACCACAGTGTGCCATAACGTATGGAGGTGCATTAAATCTCATGGTGCAATGCTCGCACTCGTTTGTGGTGCGATCAGCCACAATGAACCTGGGCACATCTGCAGGACAAACTTTGTCAGTTTATTTCCAGGTGATAATTGATATGCTGGGTGTGGTTCTGTCTCTTTTAGCCAGGACCCATACTAATGGAAGAAGCATCATTTACATTTAACAACTGTGTGTTAGCTGGAACCAAATGAGGCAGAGCAAAGCTCATATTTTTTAGAGTCAGTGTAGGGACTGGCCAGATGGCAAGACCTTGACAAGCTTGGCCAGATGAAAATTACATATGGATTCTGCGCTTCTACATAAATGTGGATTGCAATATGGCAGAGAATGAAAACGTCAAAAACTCAATCTTAAACAATGTACATGTACATTGTACATATAAGTCGTCCTATAAGGGGCACTCACGGAATGAGTTAAATTTCTGATTCACTTAATTATATTAGAGGTTCAGATGCACAAAATAAATAAAATCTAACCTATATTATTATCACTAAAATAACCATTTATTTATTCATATTCAGTGTTGTTAATATTTGTCATTTTTTATTATTTATTAATTTGTTTTGTCATTTTTTTTATTTTTATTAGTTTAAAATTATAAAAGCCAGCAAAGTATCATGATTCAAAGTATTGATTGTGTCTTAGGGGTAAATTTACTAAGATGGGAGTTCTATTAAGAAGTGATGTTGCTCATAGCAACCACTCTGATTCCAGGTATTATTTTCTAGAGGGTGCTAGATAAATGAGAACTAGAATCTGATTGGTTGCTATGGGCAACATCACTTTTTAAGTAGAACTCCCATCTTAGTAAATTTACTCCTTAGTGGGAAATACAGTTATTTAAAAAAAAACACTATTCACTTGTGGTATACTTTTATTCCATAATGGAAAATATTAAATATCCTGTAATGTGAATCCCAATGTATATTTTGATATTGATGCAATTATATAGACCTATTTAATCAAATAATCTCATATAGCGGAAGGTACACTGTTAGAGTAGATAATAACCACTCAGGATTTAATATTTAAAGGGAGCCTATCTAAATTGGCCAATCTATGGTAGTTCCGAAAAAATAAATCCAATAGTTGGATCTGTATAATCTTCAGTGGCGAGCTGGGCCAGGGGGCAGGGTGCCATGTGCACCCCGGGCCGCAGCGTCATGCGGGCCACGGGCAGTCTGTGTCACTGTGACACAGACTGCACCGCGTGTGTAGTGCTGACCAGACGGAGTTCGGTCAGCGCTACACAGCACAAACGCACAGCCGCCGGAGCCGGCAGCTGTGTGTTTGCTGTAATCAGCAGCCGCTGAGAGTCTGTCAGACTCTCATCGGCTGCTGCTGCTCCCACTGCGGGAGCCATCTTCCGGCTCCCGCAGTGAGTAATGGGAGAGACGTCGTCATGACGACGTCTCTCCGATAATGCAAAGCGGCTGGAGGAGCCGGTAGAAACGTCGGGACCAGGAGCGGGAGTTTCAGTTAAGTGTTTTTTTTTTTTTTATTAAGTCTCTCTCTACTGGGGGGGGGACTACTGGGGGCACTACCGGGGGGGGGATACTATGGGGGCACTACCAGGGGGGATTACTACTGAGGGCACTACCAGGGGGGTGGACTACTGGGGGCACTACAAGGGGGGGGGACTACTACTACTGGGGGCACTACAAGGGGGGGACTACTACTACTGGGGGAACTACAAGGGGGGACTACTACTACTGGGGGCACTACAAGGGGGGCTACTACTGGGGGCACTACAAAGGGGGGCTACTACTACTGGGGGCAGTACAAAGGGGGGACTACTACTACTGGGGGCACTACAAAGAGGGGGACTACTACTACTGGGGGCACTACAAGGGGGGACTACTACTACTGGGGGCACTACAAGGGGGGGACTACTACTACTGGGGACACTACAAGGGGGGCTACTACTGGGGGTACTACAAGGGGGTACTACTACTACTGGGGGCACTACAAGGGGGGGACTACTACTAGGGGCACTACAAGGGGAGGGGACTACTACTAGGGGCACTGCATAGGGGGGAGGGGACTACTACTAGGGGCACTACATAGGGGGAGGGGACTACCACTGGGGGCACTGCATCGAGGGACTACTGCTGGGGGCTCTATATAAATGGCAATACTGGGGGTACTGCATAGGGGGGAGACTACAACTGGGGCCACTATTTAAGGGGCATTGCATAAGGGTTACCACTATTGGGGGCACTGCATGGGGGGTGGACTGCTACTGGGGGCACTATATAAGGGGCACTGCATAGGGGGTACCACTTTTGGGGGCACTATATAAGGGGCTTACTACTGGGGGCACAAAGGGCACTGCATAGGGGGGGTCACTACTGGGGGCACTACTGGAGGCCTGCATAAGGGTGTTCTCTCCTATGGCACACGGGGGCACTGCATATGGGCACTACGACAGGGGGCTGCCCCTAATCTTTATTTTTACCTTACATTAATCCCATATGGACCCGCCTCCTCCCTGAAACACTTGAGGGGGGGACGGCGCCGTAGCACGCACGTTCTTCGGGCACCCTGGCTACACGCTACTCCTCTGCCAGGGCCGCCTGCATGCATTTGCCCCCCAGGCTAAAAGTTGCCAGCCAGCCCCTGATAATCTTATATGATACACCACATTATAAATCTTTATTAGTGTTATTAATAAGGGCAGGGGTTCTCACTCTCACTGATGAACCCTAACAGATGATTAAATCTTAGCTCAATAAAAAACACTTAAAGCAGTGCTCCAATTAAAATTAACAATACATATTTAATAAAACAAAACACTTTTAAAAACTCATTGTTGACTCACAGGCAATTGTATATATATATATGAATGAAAGCACAAAAGATATTCAATAGCAGACATGCATGTCAAAATATAAACTCTAAAAAGCAGAAGAAAACACATATATAAGGCTCTATATGATATGTACCAAGCAGAGTTCAAAATATAGTTGGAATTTCAGTGTGAGAATTTACCAGCTTGTTGTATTCTCCAGTTTTGATTTAAGGCGAAGTTGGTCTGATAACTATCAAAGACTCATGCAACTGGAGTGGTTCTTCTGTATTGCTGGGATCAATAAGAACAGTACTTGAGTCACACCTGGATGTGTGCGACTCAAAAATAATCACTGGTAGCGTTGTTCCCACTGGGTGCACCCAGATGAACCAACAGTGGGCTGGGCCCTTATTAAAATTCTACAGGGTTATGTTAGGGGCTCCCGGGGGGGTCTTAGGGTTAGGCACCCCCTCGGGAGGTTAGGGTTAGGCTAAGGGACAGAGGAGTTAGGGATAGGCACCCATGGGGGAGTTAGGGTTAGGCAACCCCCCCCCCCAGGAGACTTAGGTTTAGGCTGTGGGGAAGGGGGGGTTAGGTTTAGGCACTTAGAGGGTGGTTAGGGTTAGGCACTTGGGGGGGAGGTTAGGGTTAGGCACCCCTAAGGGAGGGCTAGGGTTAGGGGGGGTTAGGTTAGTTTATACTTACCTTAGCTGCTGTCGGGATCTTCACTGGTGCTGGTCTTCCATGCGTCCGGTGGTAAATCATACCGATTCCATTAAAAGGGATATCAGGCTGTCACAATTTAACCTCTGAGGATATATCATCAGTACTGAACACATTGTAAAGGATATAACTGAGTCACAAAAAGGTGCTAATTTCATGCTGTTAGAATTTAACCTCTTGTGGACAAAATAGCAGTGCTGCAGTTATTATTGGAAATAACTGTATTAATTAAATGTGTGCTTGCAAAAAATACAGCTAACATTTAATCATCTGTTAGGGTTCATCAGTGTGAGTGACAACCTCTGCCCTTATTAACAACAATAATACAGATTTGTAATGTGGTGTATCATATTGTCAGCTGGTATAGGCACATTGAGCCTGATTGTGACCAGCTCGCGAGCGGGTTGATGTTGGCCCAGTGCACATGCACACAACGGAGGCGGCTCCGTCATGCGCATGCGCGAGACCCGGATAGCGACAGGCAAACCGTCACTCCGGGTCTCTTACCAAAGGGGGCGTGATGTCGATGTTGAGTGACAGCACGCCCCCTTTGGTGGGCGGGCCGGGGGCGTGGCTGCCCAGACGGAGGCGTTCCCATGGGCACGCCTACCGTCTGGGGCCGGCCCCACTGACATCACAAGTGATGTCAGTGGGTGGACTTCTTGCTCTGTAAGAGCAAGAAGTCCACTGGGACTTGCGGCAACGAGACCCTACCACAAGGGTCTCGTCGCAAGTCCGATGGTCGCGATGGTCTTGACCATCGCGACCACCATCCTGGCCGCTCACACTAGCTGTGGGTGGTCACCCACAGCTATGTGAGCGGCCAGGAGGCCGCTGTAAAAAAACAATAGGCACGCACTGATTCAGAGCGAGCGCTCTGAAAGAGCGTCCGGCTCTGAATCAGGCCTTTTATTCCAATTATAACAGACCAGTGGGACTTGTCCCGGTATATACATCTTCCCACTTAATAGGGGCTGCGCTCTGCCATTATATAGATTTGCTATATGTAGAACAAGCTATGGATTTGATTATGAGTGAATTTCTAGTGACAAGATTGTCTAAAAGATTATTATAAATAGTAACAATTCCCCTGTGTGAAGGAAGATGTGAGTGACAGTTTATGTGTTACATTGTGAATGATTTATTGCTGAATCATAGTAACTTGCAACACACCATAGCTACTATTTAAGCAAGCAGAGACAGAGTGCAAGTTATTTTTGAAAAAAATATACTGTATTTATCCCACACAGCTGTACAGCCTATAATTCATCAATTCAGATATGGAACATCCTGGTATTATTATATATTTTTGAATATATCAGTAACTCTCAGTGATATAAAATTGTACAGATCCAACTATTGGATTTATTTTTTGGAGTCATCATAGATTGGCAATTTAGATAGGCTTCCTTTTAATATACAATAATGATTGGTTATTATCTACTCTAACAGTGTACCTTCCGCTATATGAGATTATTTGATTAAATAGGTCTATATATTTGCATCAATATAAAAATATACATTGGGATTCACATTAAAGGATATTTAATATTTTCCATTATGGAATAAAAGTATACCACAAGTGAATAGTGTGTTTTTTTAAATCACTTTATTTCACACTATGACTCAATCAATACTTTGCATCACGATACTTTGCTGGATTTTTTAATTTAAAACTAATAAAAATAAAAAAAATACATAACTAATTAATAAATAATAAAAAATAACAAATATTAACAACGCTTAATATGAATAAATAGTTATTTTAGTGATAATAATAAAGGTTATATTTTATTTATTTTGTGTATCTGGACCTCTAATATAATTAAGTGAATCAGAAATATAACTCATCAAGCGAGTGCCTCTTCTCCTTCTTTCTATATGTATTGACTAATTTTATTCTTGGGTGCACCTCCACCTAATACACTGTATAATTGGACAGAATGAGTCCTTTGTAACTCGACATTAAATGGATTGGAATGGATGAGTGTATAAATGTTTAATATATGAATAATCTGTAGGTCTGTGTGGACACCCCTCTCTTTTTTTTTTCTTGTGTTCACTGAAATACAGTAATTGACAAAGTATTTGCCTTAATTCATTGCCAGTTTCATTGCAATTCTACCACATCTAACGGGCAGAAATCCAGGCAACATATAGGGGTATTCAATATGGGAGCGAAAACTCAGTTTTTGCGTTAATTTCGCACCTGTGATGTCATTATTGCAGGTTTTAGTTTTACACCATATTCAATTTCAAAGACTTTTCGCAGGTTCGAAAAGTCTTTGAAAAAAAACGGGATAACTTTTCACCACTGAAAAGGTGTCGAAAAAAAGTGCAGAATTGGGGTTTAGGGGTGCAGGCTTAAAAAAAAATAGCCCTCACCCCTGGGAATGACATTTTAAAAATAACTGTGTCAAAAAAAAAAAAAAAAAAATTGGGACACCCCAAAAAATTAATTTAAAAATTGGGGTGAAAAAAAAAATGGGAAAAAATTGTTTAACAATAGGGAAATTGGTTCAGGGCTATTCTGCAAATATGCGGCAGGTGTATTCTAGAATAGATTAATAGCGGCATTTGCACAGTTGCAGAATTTTTGAAAAATTACTTTAGGGACATAAAAATATGCTAGTACCCATTTTCATGTACCCCAAATTTGATGGGATCACTTAAAAAAACTAAAAAAACAACCTAAGTGCTCTTCTGCAACACTTCTTCAATGTCGGGAAAAAAGCACCTGCCGCAGCTATTTAAATCCCTGACTTTCATTTGCAGGCTAAAACAGGGGTACCCATAGTAATCCCCCATGTTTTTACAGCTTTAGGGGGTCCTACAATTTTTTCCAGGAAAATTTCGTAGTTTATCGCAAATCCCACTTTGACAGGTCCCATTTTCGTAGATTTTATATTGAATACGGGGATAAAGCGGGTGCGCGCCCGACACTTTATCCCAGAAAAATCTCCGATGTGGAGCGAAAAGTCCAGCACGGACTTTTCGCTCCCATATTGAATACCCCTCATAGTGTAGTCAGAGCCAGCCCTAGCCAATTTGGTGTCCTATGCAAAATTTTTACAGGTGCCCCCTAAACAGATAATCCCACCATCAATCTTAAACCGGGTACACAGTACACACTAGACAATATCTAGTGTGCCCGACCTCAACAGTAAATGGGACCCAGCTGGGGAGCCGGCATCGCCAAGTGCAATACACACTTGCAGATGCCGACAGTGATGGAGCGACAGCGGGGGTGATGCTGCATTCGGCAGCATGGCCCTCACTAACTATATCCCCGGATAGAACAAAGGATGTCGCTGATGATATATTGCTATAAAATATATAAAGAATATCAATTATCATGTGTTCTATGACAAAAATAGTTAAATATATAAATAACTAACTTGGACACTCACACGACGATCAGCGGCGTGCATTCCATTGCGGGTAAGTATACCTCCCCCATGTGGAAAGCACATATGACCCAAATCGGAACTATTGTATAATCCTAATTCCTCTGAATGGAGCGCACAGGTCCGCACAGTCAAGTCAGCAACACCATGCGTTCCATACCTAACACAACAGCGTGGCATGTGTGACAATCTCCCACCACTTCCTACAAGTGGAATGCACCAGCCCGCCCATCCAATCAGCAATGCTGTGCGTTCCACCGCCGAAACAGCCTGCAAGCACCTAGGTGAATACATTAATCACAACAATAAAGGGTGAACAATCACCATAGTATCTAGTACACATTGATATCCAAAATATGGAAATGCAGCATCAGTATATAAGGATAATCAACTATACATTATATATATATATATATATATATATATATACACACACACACACATTCCGCCACTCAAATGGTTCCCATAGATTACCTGCCTGGGTGCCCTCCATGATAACAACTCAGCGGTTGTAATAATATATATGTGGATGAAATCGGCGGCACTCCAGTTAGACAATAAATAATCACAGTAGCTTTGGTATTACTTCAACATTTCAGCGCTTTATTGCACCTTCGTCAGGAAACAGCATCATAAACAATACAGTGCAAATCACTTACCTATATGCTATCTCGCCATGCTCGCTGCGCACCGCTGCCCGCCCTCCAAACGCCGTGGACGTTGCGGGAAAGTGATGTCAGCAATGTGCTCCCTGTTGCTAGGTAACACCTTGGTACGTGTAAACAAAATAAATAAAGTAAAGAAAACAAATGAGCAACAAAACATCAAAAGGAACACTATTCTGTTGAAATCTGTGCTGTCAATATGATATATATGTAAATACATCTATGTAATACTGTTAAGGTGTCTATCCATTAGGCAATCTGAAAGTCTGAATGTCTAGCGTTCAGACCTTCAGGTCGCCGAGGTGCGGTGCCTGCACTGAACAACGTTCGCTGAACATCATTCAGTGCAGGAGCCTGACCTCCTATCTCTGAACATGCCGAACCTGCCGATCGTAATCAGATTGACGGGCATGTTCAGTAGGCAGTCGTGGTCAGCAAGAACCCAGTGGGCACGCGCATCACTGGTCCTTGCTGGCTATCCATTACATGACTTTGTGTACGATGCATGATTTGGCCCAGCTGTAACATTATAGTTGTGGCCCGGTGCAGTCATCCAGTAACTGTCATGACATGAAGAGAGAGCCCCGGCAGCCATGGCATTTCCAATATAATCACAACTTGCAGACTGGCAACCAATCAAGAGAGGCTGCTCCTGATTCAGCCAATCAGGAGCGGCTGCTCCTGATTGGCTGCCGGTCCGCGAGCCAATCACTGCTCGCGACCGGTGCAATATTGGTAATGTTGCGCCTCTCTCCGTGTCATGACGTCCATGACTGCTCCACTTATGCAGTGACAGGGGATGGGGGGGTGGGTCGGGGCAGCAGCAGGTGGAAGGGGGCAGTGTCAGAGCCATCCATGGAATGCCCCCTAGCATTGCCGTCGCCCTAGGCATTTGCTTATAATGCCTATGTATAAGGCCAGCTCTGAGTGTAGTGGAGAGATGAAGAGAGGGGGGGAGAGAGAGAGGTAGGTGTGTGTGTGTGTGTGTGTGTGTGTGTGTGTGTGTGTGTTAAGGATAGTAGTATTAATTAAATTATATATTGCAGCTCAATAGCAGAGCCTTTATTTCTTTTCTATTTAGTAATTATTCGAAGACTCCAGGTCTGTACAGCTGAGAGCTGTACACAACAGTTTTTTAAATTAATTTGTTAATTATACATAGCATACACATATACTGTACATAGATTTTTGTGCAATTTCTCTTTAACACACAAGAGTAGATATACTAAGCATTGGAGATAAATAAAGTACCAACCAATCAACTCCTAACTGTAATTTTTCAAACACAGCCTGTAAAATGACAATTATGAACTGATTGGTTGGTACTTTATTTCTCTCCACTTTATCTCTATTCGAAGTTTTGTACATCATTCCCCAGAATCATTGATGTTAATGGTGTATGGAAGATCTTAGCACTGCGCATGCCCAGTGGGTCGGGAGTCACACACAGCAAAAGTGGGATGTCTATATTACATACTGACTGTTCTGTTGAAGTTGGTACTGTCAGCACTGTCGGTCTGTCCCAAACTTAGACACCATAGTAATTTCATGACTTTAGAAACTAGTAGTGGTCTCTGTTTAAGAAATAGGTATCTGTATTGCAAACTGATTGTGCATTTAAAACCGCAAACTTGTTACAATCTCAGCATGTACTGGTGTATGGAGTGGCTCCACTGGGCATGCACCAGAGATCACATTGCAACCCCTCCACTGGGTATGCACCAGAGATCCCATTGTAACCCCTTGGAGCTGACAGCCACCACAGCGCCGACGTGCTGACATTGCCACAAGTTTGCAGTTTTAAATGCACAATCAGGTTGTAATACAGAGACCTCTCATTTAAAGAGATCCTGCTACTAAAGTAATGATATCACTAGTCTGGGACAGCACCGACATTGACGCAGGTGTGCAGCTTCAACCACACAGTCAGTGTGTAATACAGTGCTGTGCTTGTCTAGGAAATATTTTTATATAAAAGTACAGGACTCACACACTTAATGATTTAAAACTTTATTAGACATTCTTCTACCGCCCTGATTCCATGAGGAAAACGCTGTACTACAGTATATTGTACAGAATCACTGCTTATGTCAGCCTATCATTGGGCAGTGGTATAAAAAATGCATTGGAAATCAGACGCATGCAAAGTGTAGTTTAGGAAAAGAGACACCTGGTGGACAAAAAGTTGTATTACACGTTATGACATTTTTCAGTGCTAAGCTACATTCACTTACAAAACTTTTTGGGTGTCGCGACTCATGGTGTAGTGTGTGGCGGGAGATGCATGGCACGCAACATGTCGTATGGAGCAACAAGCTAGCTGGGCACATCTGAATATACAGTATATCTTCAGTGTTTATTCATATGGTTTTGTCTTGTAGTATTCATATAAAGTATATTCTAATATATTGTACAATGCTTAGGTATTTAAATATTTTATACATACATTGTAGTGCACCCGTTTTATACATTTAGCAAATGTTAAATTATGTATATTAACACTTTCAAGAATAAGAAATTATTCATTTTTTAGTATTACTCCTTTTTAAAATCCTTTTGCCAGTGTAATAATATGTATCTTGTGTAGACATCCTATATTAGTTTTAAACAAATGCAGATAAATCTTTAAATGATACCAGTAATGTTTTTTTGTAAAAGTGCTGACAATATGTACAGTATACCAAAACTTTGGAACAATTAAAAAGATAATCTGTCCACATTCAACTGTGCCTTGATAAATACCCAGTGGGGTTGAAATGCATCGGTGACAGAAGGTGAAGGTGGTAATCTTTTGTGGAATCTAGTATTCCTACTACTTCTGAACCGGACAGCGGAAGAAAGTTTTGGCTAAGAAAGACCAAAGTCCTGGGCTAACTAACAACTTGCTGGTTTGTTTCATATTACTCACTCATTACTTTCAATGTCCAATAAGCAGACTTGCATTTGCTTACTGAGATAGACAGCTGTTTTCTTTGTTTTTAAAGACCGTGGCTCTTCTGGTGCAGCTATGCACCTTTTTCTGAAATAAAGGAAGTTAAGTTTAATTGTGATTGACAGTTACATTCATCATTTCTAAAGATCGTGGATTTGTGGCGCTCTTATGCACCTGTTTTATGAAACAAGAAAAACAATAATGTATTGAAGGTTCTTTCTACATTTACTTTTCTTTTCCTGGTTAGAGTAATACTTTGATGTGAGGAAAACATAATTTTTTGAGCTTGGTATTATCCTCAGTTCTAAACATTCCTTGTAGAGATTGCAAGAAGGAATCTGCATAAGAAATTGTCTATATCAACATGAAGAACATACAATGGACCTCATTCTGACCCACTGGCAAGCGCTATGCGCTCGCAATCGGGTCAATGGTGGTCACTGTGCACGCGCGGTATGCACAATGCGCATGCGCAAGATCCGGAGAAAGTGAGAAATTCACTCACTCCGGGGCTCACTAGAAACGGGACAGCTGTCGATGTTGCTTGACAGCCCGCCCCATTTTATAAGTGGGGTGGGGTGTGGCTGGACAAATGGAGGCGTTCCTGAAGGAATGCCTGCCGTTTGTGGGCGGCCCTACTGATATCACTCGTACTTGCGGCAGACGAAACCCTACCACAAGGGTCTCGTCGCAAGCCCCACAGTCACGATGGTCGCGACCATCATTCAGAGCGAGCACTCGCTTTTTGCGAATGGCTCTGAATGAGGTCCAATGTGTATTTATATGAGGATAAATTGAACAAACTAAAAAGAAGAATGCTATATATCTGTGCCATAAAATCAGAAATATACTCAACACTATAGATTGGCACGTTTTTCATTGGACATTTTTGTTTGAAAAGGATAGTTGCTTTTTGTTGATTGCTAAGGTCAGCTATGGAGTATATTGAAGAGCCTGTGTGGGAGAGACTTACTATATTGATTCAATATGTTGAAAATTTAATTGTTTACAGTTGAATATTCTGTTAGTATTTGCCACTAATTTTTCACTAATATATTTTTGATTCAATAGTAAAAAGTAAAATGAAAGCTCTTAAGTTCATGTAAATTACTTTGTGTTTTACAAAGTAAGTTAGTTATAGAAAAAGAAAAATATAATTTTTATGTTTAAAATGTATCTGTCTCATCATTTTATGTACTAAGTATATTGTGTACGTGACATTGGCTGTATTCTCATACCAATTTGTTCAGCATACTGTAACATTGAGCCTGAAGGCTTATTATCAATTCAGGTCTTTCAACATATTACTCTACGATACCTATATTTCCTAATTGTTGACACTTCTAAGCATTACTGTATTTTCAAACAATATACTACTAAAGCAGTATTATCAGTGTAATATTAATAGAAAGCATAATGTATTGGTTGGGTGTGGGATTTTCACAGTAAAAATGTCAACATTCATGAGGGGACAGTGTGAGGTCGAACTCAGTTTGTGATTTAAATAAATTTTACAGTACAGTTTGAGTCTCCCATATCCAAATATTCCAAAATACAGACTTTTTGGGGCATGACTGAGATAATACATATAGAGATATATGGTGGGATATGGCGCTCTTTGTCCAAGGATATTAAAAATTTTCAAAGTATAGACAACGTTCCAGCAATAGAAAAAAAGTGTCTTACTCTGTTTTAATCACAGTCATGCATAGTGATTTAAGGCTTAATTAATTCACACTTCCAATTTGCGATCTTCACCAGAGGCCGAACTGTTCTCTACCCTTGTGATTCCATAGGAGATACCAGAGAATGTTGCCAAAAGCTGTTTTGGTCTTCGTTAACAAGTTAAGAACACATGATTTTTTCCGGTGAAGATCGCAGAAACAGTAGGAACAAGTGTGAATTAATTAAGCCCTTAACATTGGATGAAAATCACTATGCATAACTGTGATTAAAACAGAGTAAGACATTTTTTCTATTGCTGGAATGTTGTCTATACTTTGAAACTTTTTTATATCCCTGGACAAGCAGCGCCATATCCCACCATACAGTATATCTCTATATGTACTGTATATTTATATGTTTGAGAAGTGGTGAACATCCCCTTTTTGGTGTAGGAGGCTGCTTTTTGTTTGTTTTGCACAATTATTACCTTGTCAATGACTGAGATAATGAACCCTTTGATTTTTGATGGCTCAATGTACACAGGTGTTTAAGGCACAAATTTATTAAATATATTGTATAAAACTACCTTCAGGCTGTGTGTATAAGGTGTATATATAAAAAAATGCATTTTGTGTTTATATTTGGGTCCCATTCCCAAGATATTTCATTATTGTATGCAATTATTCCAAAATATGCATTATTTTAGATATGGGAGACTCAAACAGTATCTGCTTTGAGATTTCAAGCATGGTGATTACGGTAATGTTTGAAGTTGTAAAGCCGACACTTTTAAAAAGCTGTAAATCACATTTTTAAAATGTCAGCATCCGGAGTTTGACTTCACATTATTTCCTTTCACAGTGTCAATATTTTAACAGCACTTACCTGTTGCATATTTTGTTTTCTAACAGGCAGACATAGTCACTTAAAATCAGCCTCTCAGCCTTCTGTACTTTGCTTTTTAAAAACCCTTTGCTCTAGGTATGGGTGCAGGATTACATTTTTTCTTGAGGTTGAGCCAGGTTAAAGGTTAAATTTAGGCTAGATTGCAATTCCAATTTTTTGTTTCATTAAAATCTTCCCATATGTACAGTATAGAATGGCAGGCGACAGCTGAAAATGCTTGAGAATAGATAAGAATCCTGGATTTTTTGCTGATTGGCTGACTTGACAGTCTTGTTGCTAGGCAGATTAGTTTAGGTTTTGGTCAGCTGGTATGTTGTTTGACCAATGGGTTGATTGGAGGTGTATTTTATGAGAAACTGTATATAAGTTGGAGTTTTTTCTTGAACACATCCCCTTTTTTATTCTGGAGTACTCCATTTGATAAGTATCAGGCAATCCTGCCTCACTTCTACACTTTTAAATATGTCCCTCTCTCTTTGCTCTTTCCTGTTTCTCTCCATTTTTTTACTTTCTCCTTCTTCTTTCTGTTCTTCCTTCTTTTTCCAGCGCTATTTATTTATATTTTTTTTCCATTTTGCAATATTTTTTGCCCTTTCCCTGCAGACCCAGGGCCTGATTTAGAGCCGCTCGTAAGTGGCCGCTTGTTCGCTCCGAGCAATGTTCGCACATCTGCGCATGCGTATGGGTCATAATGCGCATGCGCCAACCAGTCAATGCAGTTGGAAATCATGCGCTCGCAAAACAGCGAGGGCCTGCTAATTTGAGTGACAGAATGAGGCGTTTGTGGGTGGTAACAGGGGAAGGTGCTTGAAAACGGGGAGTGGAGATCCAAACGCAGGCGTGCCAAACGGTCAAAACGGGCGTTTAATGGGTGTGCATAATTAACAAAGCAGCGTCATCGACCACGTCACTTGGTTGTCTTTTAGCCTGAACTGCTCGCAGTGATTGCGGGAAGTAAAACCTACCACAAGCACTGCGAGCAGTTCAGACGCCTTTTGATGTACTAGATTAATCTAATAAATAGTGGAGATGATGTATGATGCGAACGGCCTTGGGGGCGTCTCTGCCAAAATAGCGAGCGCATGTTTCATTTGCTCGCAGAGACATAGAGGCGTCAACAGACCGCAATGAGTGAGCGCTCAATTTAAATAGCTTGCCCCTTTTTCTGAATGACCATTCGCAAATAGCGCCTGGCTCTGAATCAGGCCCCCAGTCTGCACCTCCTTCCCCCATGCCACTACTGAGTTCCCCTGCACATTCAGTGCTGCACGAGCTTATGAGCACGGGTGGCGTCTCCCCCCTCCCTGCCCGGCATTCACTTGTTCCCCTGGCTCATTTAAGTGCTCAGCATTTATGCCTAGCCCTGCATTCCCGGCCACCTCCACTGCACCAGTGGGAGCGGCTGCTCTTGCGGCTCCCACTGGGCATTCTGAAATGCCTGATAGTGTGGCCACGCTAGGTGGCTTGAGCCCCACCCCCTCAGCCGCTAGCGCTGTGGCCGGGTTCCCGCTTGGTTGGGGATGTTCTTAGTGAACAACCCAGGTACATGGGTTCCCTGTTTATGTGAGTGGGCCGGTGGCCATTTACAGCCCGGCGGTCATTTTGGATCCCACTGCTACAGTGGGATCCTGCCAGTTCAGCCAGGCTGCTGGCTTAGTTCACACCTCCCTGCCTCTGAGCCCTCAAGGTTCCTGCTTCCCCATTGGGCATCTCTAGGGGCCTGATCCTTCCCCCTGTCCCTCAAGTCCCCTTGCTGCCTGCATAATTTTCTCCTGCCACTCGGAATGGCTCTGTTCAGGTTGCCTTTTTGTCATAATCCCCGGGCTCATGCTTCATGAGCTATGCTTTGCCCCCCCCCCATCTCGTTGCAGCCATTTATTTTGGTCCCCAGCCTACCCTACATTTCCCCTTTTCCTACATATTTCCTTATGGTTTTCCTTTTGTACCACTCCTCCCTATGCTAGCTCTGCTTCCTGGCAGTCCATGCTTCCATCCCCACAACTATTTCCTCAGTGCACCACCACTGTCTGGCCTTGGTCCCTCCTCCTCCTGTTCTTTTCGCTGCTTTACCTTCCCCCTGCCATTTCCTTTGGGTTTTGCCACCATTCACACTCCCCCACCTTCCTGTCCCCTGCTCCCATTCTGGCTACTCACCTTTCTGCTTTAGTTTCAGTGTGCCAACCCTAGCTGTGAATTCTATAAATATAGTGGTGTTTCCAGTGCGCATCGAGGTGGTCTCGAATGTCATTCCAGCAGTTCCTCCGCATGAATTTTCAGACAGTGCAGTTCCCGGGCCATCTGGTTTTGATGAGTATGATAAGCTTTGTTTTTCTTCCCTTGTCTGACTCCAGGTTTAGCTCTTACTTGTCTGATTCCCCTGGATGCCAGTGTAGACTTGCTTTGCACCAACACTGCAATTTTTAGGCTTTTGTGCTTGAGCGTAAAGGATGAGATTTGCATGGGTAAATTTGTTTACCGACGAGATGAAGCAGGGTTTGGCGCAACCTATGGAACTGGGGGACTTTGGGGATGGGGCTTATTGTTGTTTTAATTTGTGGCTTAATGGCATAATGATATTTGTGAACTGTTATTTGGAGACATGTAATGAGGAACATATTAATGTACTTTATTATATGCTTTTTTGGTTCATGATACGTTCACACGGTCCAAAGGGCTTGTATGAAGGATTATGGCTTGTGGTATAGGCACAAGCCGTAGGTCTATTTGGTGGTGCCACTGGTAGCTATCAATTTTTAATTGTGACTGTAAGTTTCGCAGCATCGATGGCCTTCCTTGGTTTGGGTGCAGCCTCACAGAACCCCCTTCTTGCGAGACCGGGTGGCCTGGGAGTGGCAAAAGAGAAGTGTTTGGCTTTCGACGACCATAGGTGCATACAGGGCATGTCATGTCATTTTTAGCTCTCCTCTTGCACCTGTTGGGTGTTCACCCTAAAAGGGATTGCCAACATGTATGTGGGGGGGGGTCAGTTGAACATGGGGACACTGTTAAGAGCACTGGATGGGCTGACATTCCCATTGGTGTAGCTGATCTTGCCAAGTGGTTGTATTTGTATCCTGTTAAAGTTTATGTTGCCTTTTGGTTGCAAGGTTTCCTGGTTGGTTTTAGTCTTCCCATTGGCAGACCACTGAAGGTTAGGATGCCCCATAATTTGCGATCCGCCAGGGAGTTTCCATAGATTTTACAGGTTAGGGGCATCTTATTTAGCATGTGTCTTACCCCATAGAAATGTGGTTACTACTGCTGTTCCTGAATCAGCCTGCATGGTGGTTTCTCCATCTTTTGGCATTGGTTTTGGTTTATTGGTCATTTGTTAGGCCTAGTGGCTGATTCGTAGTTTTGGTTCAGGCATTTTGTTGACTAGGCTAGATATTGTATCGGTATTCCGGTTGTTGCCTTTACTACTAGGATGCAAGCACTATATGGGTTTGTTTGGGACGTGGTTTATTTGTTGATAAATGTTTACACATGGGCACTTCTGTCTCCTGCACCTATTTTGAGAAATGAAATTCCTTTTACACTTGTGCATTTCTGCTGGCGCTGCCAGGCCTGTGTTGCACATTATTTATGAGACTTTCTCTTTAGAGGGCCGGGGGGAGCGATGACTTTGCTGACCTCCTCTTTTCCGCCCAAGCATTGTTTCAGATTTTGGGTGTTCCTGTAGAGCATAATAAGAGAGTTTTGATCCATGCTTGTTTTATCTGGGCATTTAGTTATGCATGGTTGCTAATTGCTGTCATTTGCCATAGGAATGATGGTCGATTTCTTGTATCCTTTGCCAGTGCAGTCGTCACTAGGTTAATTTAATTGTGATTATCATTTCATCCATCTGGGCAGGTTGTTGGCATGCAGTTGGTAGGGGCTATGTCAAGTGTGAGCAAGCATCATCGCCACATGCGGTTGTCTTCTGAGATTGAGGATGACCTCCGCACTTGGTCCAGGTCCCTAGTTCAATCTAATAGCGACCGCGTTTCTCCTTCAGATCTGGTCACTGTTACTACATTACAGCTTTTACAAAGGCAGCTGGATTGTCAGATTTTGGATTTCTTTTTTTATGGTGACTGATATGTAGCACCCTGGACACTGGAATGACATGCGGAAGGACTTATTGGCACTTTTTTGTTTTTTAGAATTGATTCTGATTGTCGTGGCATTTGACCTTTGGAATGGTATTTTAAGTAATCAGCAGGGGTTTTTTCTGGTGTGACATTTGGCTGTGCATGCCATTAGCAATCAGATGGTTCCCTCTCCTCCATTTTTACAGCTGATGAGGCATTTGGTTTTGCATGGCCTTGGGGCTGATATTTGATTCTAAGCCTGTCAAGTGCCCTGTGTATATGATGCAATTTGCATATGTTTTGACTCGCTTTAATTTTGCCCATTTTTCAGATGCTGGCTCCAGCGATATCTGCAGTGGGATTACCTTGGCCTTTTTATGGCAGATCATCAGGCTGGCCTGGAGGGCGCTTGCGCCAGCAACTCTGCAAACTTATTTAGAGGCCTGGTGGGACTGGCAGGCCTTATGCGCGCAGGGCTCTCAAGGAATTAGGTCTTCAAGGGATGCTTTTGTCATTTGCATGAGTTTATTACCAGTGAGATCACTTTAAGGCTTCTGTGGTTGCAGCACTGACTGGAATATTGTTCTTTTGTAAGTTGAAGGGCCTTTCCTGCAATTCGAGGCCCTTAAAGTTTGTCGTAGGGCTCCCACAGACCCTCTGCCTTGTAGCTTTAGAGGAGATTGCTTGGGTTATGACAAGGTGGCTTCTGTCGATTTACTGTAGGAGTTGTTCTTTTCAGTTTGGCTTTTCAGTTGCTATTTGGAATTGTTTGGGTCAGTGTGATTGCAGTGTCAAGTAAGACTTTGTTTTCCTCTGGTTTATTATTTAAATACACTGTGTTCAGGGCTTCGGTCATGTTGTACAGGCTTAGGTTTTCCAGGCCGACTTATTGGTTAGGGGTAGATGGCTTACCTTACAGAGACTGGGGATCCATCTATTTGCTCTGTGCGACCCGTTCCTTGTACATGGGGTGTCACCCTTCAGACAGGGCCCAGGGGTTCGTACGTGCCATTTTGACTCCTCTCTTCATTTTAGTTTACTGTTATTCGTAAGTGAAGTTTAGCTGAGTTGGGTTTAGATGCTGCTTGTCATGTAACTCATTCTTTGGGGTTGGGGCAGCGACTGGCACAGCTTTGTCATGGGTGTCTATTGCTTACATTCAAGGGATTGGTGGGTGCGAGTTTTGGTAGCGCTCCCTCCGTCAACCCAAAAAGGTTGTTACACGCCAGTTTTCGAATGGCTAGCATTCAAAAAGTGGAGGTGTGAAGAGATCTTTTAATTTTTCCTCCCGGAAACCTAGATTTGGCCCAATTTGTGTTCACAGGAGATTTTTTAGTTTTCACTCAGGTTACCTCTTTCCCCTTTTCTGCATCCCTGCTAGTTAGTTGCTATATTTTTCAATATTGTATGCTTATGTGGCTTGGTTTTGGTGCGGTGGCTCCCGGTCAAGGTTTTTCATCCTGTCAGTAGAGGAAACAGGAGACGAGCAGGTTTGGCTGTTTGGTCATTCCTACATGTTTTTGAGAGTCATGGTTTGGCCCAGATTGCCAGTTTGTTGCATGGTGGATGGCATGTTCGGTTGATAGGCGTGTGTGGCCTCCAGTGTGCATCTGTTAAGATTTTATTGATTAGTTTGGCAGTTCGATGGGGTGCACCTGGCTGATTGGTGTTGCATATTGGCTATCAAATTTGTATGTGAAGGGCGTAGAGCTGATTGTGGACTGTGTGAGATTCCAGATGACATCAGTTTGCTGTGGCCGATTTTGTGCATTGCAAACAAAAAGTATGGTGGTCACTCATATCAGCTTAATGACATTGCACATGGGCTTGTAAAAGACGGGGTTTACACTGAACCACAGAAAAAAAGGGATATTCCCTCCAGCTCACTGCAGCAATATCAACAAAAAATACTTAAATCCTACATGATAATAGAGATTTAGAGGTATTATTTACATACATTTGCAAATATATGAATAAGCGCCGGCCATCGTCAAGGCTCCTCTATACTGGCATCCCTAACATTAAGGTGTTCACGTCCGAGAAGCAAGGTACCCCAAACAATTCCAGCCAAGGACCATCCCCAGAGCATCACACGAAAAGGGGAAAAAAGGGATAGTGAAGTGTAAAGAATAGATGTGTAAAGATAAATCAATAAGTATTAATGAAATGAGAAAGAATTAAGATGACATAAATAATAAACAAACAATTAGAAAAGTGATAATAAAAAAATATCTATGTGAATTAAGTGGTGATGCCCTGAAATAGGTCCAGCCAGAATAACTCTGGGGGCCCCACTCCCAAACGCTCACCCCAAAATAATTATTGCTACATAATAGTAGCACCCACTCTGGGTCATATAATTACAAATTAGTGTACTACATAATAACAGCATATGTATAAGCTAAGAGCTGACTCACCTTGGAGGTACCCCAGAAACATCCACATGGCACTATAAGGACCAGCACATTCTCTCAATGTTGGCTCCCTTCATGCCTCTCAAGACTGCAAACAAAAAGTATGGTTGTTGTTCATATCAGCTTGATGACATTGCACAGGTGCTTGTAAAGAGGGGGTTTACATTGAACCACAAAAAAAAAGATTTCCTCCAGCTCACTGCAGCAATATCAACAAAAAATACTTAAATCCTACATGATAATAGAGATTCAGATGTATTAGTTACATACATTTGCAAATATTTGAATAAGCGCCAGGCCATCATCAAGGCTCCTCTATACTGGCGTCCCTAACATTAAGGGGTTCACGTCTGAGACGCAATGTACCAAAAAAATTCCAGCCAGGGACCATCCCCAGGGCATCACACGTAGAGGGGAAAAAAGGTGATAGTGAAGTGTAAAGAATAGATGTGTAAAGATAAATCAGTAAGTGTTAATTAAATTTTTTTGCATTGCCTGAATGTATGTGAAGAGCATCGAGCTGATTGTATGACTGCCTGAGATTCTAGATGATGTTATTTTTGCTGTGGCTGACTGTCTGCATTGTCTGATTAGAGATGGTTACCCCTGTGGTGAGACAGGTGTCTGTAATAAGAAAGGTTTTGTTTAGGGCAAGGTAAAAGTTAAGCTTGGCTTTGGCCAAGCATGTGTGGTCATATTAAGCTTGGTAGTTAGGCATAGCTTTTAGGCTTAAACCTTGGTAGATTTTTCATCCTGATGTAGTACACCTTAATGCTTCAGGTTTAGGGTGATTATTATGGATTAGTTTTCCTTGGCTAGTTTCTTGTTTTTGTAGGTGGTGGGCCAGTTTTCCCTTGGAAGCTGGCTTTGGTGAGAGAATGCTGCATCTCAGTGGCTTTATATGGCGCAAGAAAATGTTGTGAGAGTGCTGGCCCCTGATGTACATGGCAAGTTTGTCCTTCTCTGTGTGGGGGGACCCGGATGCTTTTTGTATGGAAGCATTAAGTCTGTGCCCAGGAGGGAAGCGAATCCTTTGCAACGTAAGTGCATCTATAGGGGGGACGTTTCAGTCATCCCCCGATTTGTTTGCATCTAGAAGGCTGGAACTGAGATTACAGCGTCTCTTGGCCACCTCGGTTAGGTGAATTAATTTAATTGATAAATAAAAGCTGTGACTTTTTTGCCAAGCTGTATTGTGTCCATGTCTTTATTTGTTAGATTAATTCTAGTGTTAAGCTAAGATAAGGTTGGTTTAGATGGTTAATTAGCAATAAACCAATGGAAGTCTTATACATTTTTAAATGTATAAGATTTCGGTTTTTAAATCCAAATTCTGAACTGACTGCTGAATTGAATCGTGACTCAAAGTGATTCCAAACTAGCACTCAATTTGACTCAGAACCCCTAAGTTTGGGTGTGTCCATTGTGACACAGTCAGGTTAGGGGGTCCCTCTCCTGGGTAGAGGACTCCTTCCTTTCACACACAGCAGCTGGGAAACAGTACGCCAGACTGGATTTGAGTACAAGCTGGTCGGCGCCAGTCTTTATTGTACAATGTCAGAAATAACATAAAGAAAACAAACATAAATCCTAGCCCTGTCGGGGCACTAACTTCACAAGTGACTTCTCTCACTACAAGAACCTGGCAGGGCCTAATGCCCTCACCAGCAACAAAGGCACAGCACAGCACTTACAAATAGGTTTTCAAGTGTCTCTGAGCAAACTCCCTGCCTGCTCTCCCAGGTGAGACACTCAGCCCTAAACACACTAGGCTTATATTGGCCACTCTCAGGTGGGAACCCTAACAAGCCTGTTACCAGGCGGCGAGAACCAAAACCTGGAGTGGCCGTGGGTGGAGCCCTCCCTCTCCTCTCACCCACAACCCCCAGGTCCCAAACCGGCTTTTCAAAAAGCAGAGACTCAAGCCTGCTACACTGCAGACTTTCTCCTGGGGGTTTAAAACACATAAGACAGGAATCTGGGACAAATGTACCTGCCACATACCACTTTACCAGTGATCCTATCACATATCCCCCCTTTGTTTCAACCTGTGGGGCGGAACAACTGAAGCCCCCAAACAATGAACGCGTGACAACGCATCTGCATTGGTCAGCTGGCTTCCTGCCCTGTGTTCCACTGAAAATTTAAAAGTTTGTAACGCCAAGAACCATCTCGTAATTCTCGCATTACTGTCCTTATTTTCGGACATCCACTTCAAAGGGGCATGGTCAGTGATCAATTTGAACTTTCTTCCAACCAAGTAGTACCTGAGAGCCTCTAGCGCCCACTTTATGGCCAATGCCTCCTTCTCCACTGTGGCATAGTTTCTCTCATGTACATTCAATTTTCTGCTTAGATAGAAAATAGGGTGTTCCTCACCCTCCTTGTTCTGGGACAGGACCGCTCCTATACCTACTTCTGATGCATCGGTTTGTACTATGAATTCCCTTTCAAAATTAGGAGTCATCAGGATTGGTTGGGAACACAACGCTACTTTCAACTCCTGAAAAGCTTTCTCTGCCTCAGGACTCCATTCTACCATGACTTTTTGTTTGCCTTTGGTCAGGTCAGTCAGTGGGACTGCCATGGTGGCAAAGTTGGGTATAAACCTCCTGTAGTACCCCGTAATTCCCAAGAAGGCTCTCACCTGCTTCTTATTCAGAGGCCGTGGCCAGTTTTGTATGGCATCAACCTTATTGAGCTGAGGCTTTATCAGGCCTCTGCCAATGGTGTATCCCAGATATTTTACTTCCTCCATGCCTAGACAACACTTTTTTGGGTTGGCTGTCAAACCTGCCTTATAGATGGAGTCCAACACTGCTTGTACCCTGGGTAAGTGAGACTGCCAATCAGGACTGTGAATGACCACGTCATCCAGATAAGCAGCCGCATACCATCTATGGGGCCTTAGAATCCTGTCCATCATTCTTTGGAAGGTAGCAGGTGCCCCATGTAGCCCGAAGGGCAACATCTTGTACTGAAACAAGCCCTCTGGCGCTGAAAAAGCTGTCTTTTGTTTGGCGCTCTCGGTTAACGGTACTTGCCAATACCCTTTGGTTAGGTCAAGAGTGGTTAAATACCTTGCCGTCCCTAGTCTCTCAATCAATTCATCCACTCTTGGCATCGGGTAGGCATCGAATTTTGAAACACTGTTCAACTTTCGGAAGTCATTGCAGAAACGCACACTCCCGTTGGGCTTTGGAATCAACACAATGGGACTTGACCATTCACTATGTGATTCTTCAATAACCCCTAATTCTAGCATATTTTTAATTTCTTTCGACACCGATTCTCTTTGTGCTTCTGGTAACCTATAGGGCTTTAGATTAACTTTAACCCCTGGGTGAGTGATTATGTCATGTTTAATGACCAAGGTTTTCCCAGGTATGTCAGAGAACAGCACCCTATTTCTGATCAGAAACTCCTTGACCTCTTGTTGTTGAATTGCCGACAGGGTTTTTGCCACTGTCACTTCGGGAACTAAGGGCCCTGTATTTACTGGAGGGGCTCGGACGGCCGACAGTACCGTTCTATCTTTCCAGGGCTTTAACAGATTTATATGGTATATCTGTTCCGGCTTTCTTTTCCCCGGCTGGTAAACTTTGTAATTGACCTGTCCCACTCTTTCTAAGATTTCAAAGGGCCCTTGCCATTTAGCCAAAAGTTTATTTTCCACAGTGGGAACCAACACTAACACTGTGTCCCCAGGAGCAAAGCTGCATAACTGAGCATTGCGGTTGTATACCCTTTGCTGTGCCTGTTGAGCCTGTTCCAGGTGCTCTCTCACTATCGGCACTACCGCAGCAATTCTCTCCTGCATTTGAGAAACATACTCAATCACCATTTTGTAAGGACTAGACTGCCCCTCGCATGTCTCCTTGGCAATGTCTAGTAACCCCCTTGGGTGTCTCCCATACAACAAGTCGAAGGGTGAAAACCCGGTGGAGGACTGGGGAACTTCTCTTATGGCCAACAATAAATACGGCAATAAGTAATCCCAATCCCTACCATCCTTGTCGACCACTTTCCTAAGCATGTGTTTTAACGTCTTGTTAAACCTCTCGACCAGCCCATCATTTGGGGGTGATAAACCGAAGTTCATAACTGTTCAATTTTGAACAGGCGGCATAACTCTTTCATGACTTTGGACATAAACAGTGTACCCTTGTCAGTTAGTATCTACTTGGGTATACCCAGCCTGCTAAAGACATGACTAGCTCTCTGGCTATGGTCTTGGTTGACGTATTGCGCAACGGGATCGCTTCCGGGTACCTGGTAGCATAATCCATTATACTGGTGTCCCCTGGCAGACTTCATTAAGGGTCCAACCAAATCCATCGCTATTCTTTCAAACGGCACCTCTATAATAGGCAATGGAACTAGTGGTCCCTTAAAATGTGGCCTGGGAGCATGATACTGACACTCAGGGCAGGATGCGCAAAAGTCAGATACCTCTTTATGAAGCCTGGGCCAGAAAAACCTCTGCATTATTCGCTCAGTGGTTTTCTCTACCCCTAGATGGCCTGCCGTTATATGACCATGTGCCAGATCCAACACTGTTCTTCTGTAGGCTTTGGGAACTATTAGTTGTTCCACAACATCTTCCCCCTTCTTAGTTACCTGATATAACAAACACTGACACATTGCCATGTGGGGATAGGACAAAGGACTATCAGGGTCTACGGGTTTACCATCAACTACTTTTACATTCTCCCTGGCTTTTACCAAAGTAGGGTCATTCAACTGCTCCACGGCAAAGACCTCTCTTCTGACCTCCAAATCAGGCAGACGATCAACTGGCCCAACAACACTTCCCACCTCAATGGGAGGCACATCAGTTGGCGGGCCACCGTCACGCTCCGCATTCTCTAGTTCGCCAATCATAGTAGAAAAAGGGAATAACTCTGACTCAGAAGAAACTCCCTCCTCCACTATATCGACAACCTTCTCAAATGGATCGGGGTTGTTCACTTCTGGAACAAAACGGCTTTCCCACAACTTCCAGAAGTGAGCAAAGTCTCTCCCCAATATTGCATCGTACACCAGACCATGCACCAAACCCACAGAAACTATGGCAGAGCCACATAGTGTCTCGATGTTCACCTCGGCAGTAACATAATATCGAGTATCCCCATGTATGCAGGTCACACCAACAGTTTTCCCCTTACGCCTCAAGGGGTTCACCAGCTCAGCTTTCATCAGTGTCACCAAGCTACCAGAGTCTAACAGTGCCTCTACTCGGTTGCCATCTACAGTGAGTACACATATGTGCTTATCAGTCTCAGCCTGCCTGTCAGCCGTACAGGCTGTCTGTGCAAAGAAAGACCCCCTGCGGTAGACATGAGCAGTATCACATTGCATAGGTTCAGTTGTAAGTGAACAATTAGCGGCAATATGGCTGAAGCTACCACATCGGAAAAAACTGAGTCATATTAATGTCTAGTCGTTTACAGGGCAAGAACATTCCTGGCCTGGCAGGCCTATCTCCAGGTTCTACACCCTCAGTCTTAGGTACATTCCACCGCCCAGCACCCTTCTCCTCTGGAACAGTCTTACCAGTGTCTCTGGGAGTTCGCCGGGGCGCCATCAGGGCTCGGTGGGGCATACTCATCAGCTCCTCAGCCGCCACGTACCTCTCCACCCGCAAGACCAACTGGTCCGCAGACTTAGGGTCTGCATGGCTCACCCACTTGTGCAGAGTCGCAGATAATGATCGCAGGTACCGGTCCATCATGACCCTTTCTACGATCTGTGGTCCCGTCAGCGTCTCAGGCTGCAGCCATTTTGAGGACAGATGGACGAGGTCATGCATCTGTGAACGTGGAGGCTTGTCCATATGGAACTCCCAGCGGTGGACCCGTTGGGCACGAACAAAGGTGGTGACTCCCAAGCGAGTTAGGATCTCCTGTTTTAGTTTTTTATAGTCCTTGGCATCAGCCAGGCATAAGTTGAAATAGGCCTTTTGTGGCTCCCCAGACAAAAAAGGTGCCACCAGACTTGCCCACTGCTCCTTGCGCCAACTCTCCCTTTCGGACGTTCTTTCAAATGCGGTGAGATAGGCCTACACATCATCGCCCGAAGTCATCTTTTGGAGGAAGTGACTGGCTCGTACGGAGTGAGTGGTGGTGGGAGGACCAGTATTAACATCTCTGGGCCGGGCGATCAGGTGCTGTACCACCTCTTTTATGGCCTGGCTGTTTTCCGCTAAGCCCCGGTGGGTTTCCTCGATGGCAACCTGTTGTTGCCCCTGGGCTGTCTCCAAGGCCGACAGTTGCACCCTGGTGGATTCCTGCAGAGCCCTGGTAGATTCCTTCTGAGCTGCTGTAGCTTGGAGCAAGGCTTTAATAATGTCCTCCATTTTGTCCTGGGGTGTAGGTTGGAAGCTGAACCTTGCCTCTCTGAGCATGGGCTGACGCCTCCTCTATGGGACTCCAAGGACACAGCGTTATTTCCACACTCACAAATTGGGTGTCTGTCCCTTTAATTTTTAAACGGAAAGTTTTCCTCTTGCTGCAACTTCAGTGTGTGTGGGTGCCCACATTCTCCACCATATTGTGACACAGTCAGGTTAGGGGGTCCCTCTCCTGGGTAGAGGACTCCTTCCTTTCACACACAGCAGCTGGGAAACAGTACGCCAGACTGGATTCGAGTACAAGCTGGTCGGCGCCAGTCTTTAATGTACAATGTCAGAAATAACACTCTCAGGTGGGAACCCTAACAAGCCTGTTACCAGGCGGCGAGAACCAAAACCTGGAGTGGCCGTGGGTGGAGCCCTCCCTCTCCTCTCACCCACAACCCCCAGGTCCCAAACCGGCTTTTCAAAAAGCCGAGACTCAAGCCTGCTACACTGCAGACTTTCGCCTGGGGGTTTAAAACACATAAGACAGGAATCTGGTACAAATGTACCTGCCACAGACCACTTTACCAGTGATCCTATCACACCATATTTCGGAAAACTGAACCGCACATGTCTAATTATACCAGTATAAGAAGTGGAGAGTCTAACACACCAGTGGCATTTGCCAGGGACCCCGCAAGGAAATGGTAAATGGCCAATAATCTGTCCCAGATTGTTAGGATGAAGCCAACTGAAGGAAGTGCAGAAAATGGGATGAGGTTAAACTGAATGAGCATGGGAACCGACCCCCTGACATCCAAACCGCTGACCTGTTGCTGAGGCATCCTCAATGGCAATTAATTCCTTTTGTTATTGGTTTATTCAATATGCCTGGTAAGATTGCAACTGAGTTGCATTGCATTGTAGTATGCCTCAAATATGTGTAGTCCTAGTCTGGTATCATGTGGCAATTTGGAAAGACATCACTGGTTGATTTTGGAATTTTTACCATTCCATATAAACATCCTGCAAAGTGATTGCAGTTCTATGAATGGCGGCAAGCACAGGAATCCAGAATCTATTTTACTGCTCCAAGAGATATACAGACATAACCTGGAAGTCAGATCCTGTTTAATAGCTTTCAATAAAGGAACATACAGTAGTTGACCCTGACCATGATCAATAGGGCTACATCTCTGAAAATAGGAAAGGCTTAAGGTTTGAAGACAATGTGGCTAGGACATCATCTGTGGCAAGGGAAAGTGTATTATGAGCTGGCTAATTCAGTGGAATCCTGGCATGCAAAGGCTCAGTTCACAAAACATACATCAAGGAGGAATAAGTGAAGCCTTTTATAGTACTATTGCCCAAGCCAAACAAGCATAAGCCAATTCTGTTGGACAATATGGACAGGGGCGTATCTATAATGGGTGCAGGGTGTGTGGGGCACATGGGCCCTTGAGTTTTACTTACCTCTCTGGAGTCCAACGTCGGCGCGGGAGTCTGGCGCTGTAAAAACGACTGGAAAATGGCCACTGTGGCTATTTTCTTGTAGTTGTGCATGTGCAGTGCAGTACACCGCGTCCATTTTCCCGGTGACCTGTGCATACTCTATAGACTCTGGGTGCACTCTAGTGCCCAGAGTCTATAACTCCGGCGCTTGCTGCACAAAGCTCAGTGCTTGCTGCACACAGCTCAGTGCACTGCCGGCCGCCGAACAGAGAGGAGGGGGCCCATGTTGGAGACTGCACACGGGCCCCCTCCTCTCTAGAAATGCCCCTGAATATGGAAGTCAATGGGTAGAATATAAGGCTTGACCCGCTTTCAGAAATTTATCATTCATACCTAAACTACGCAATGTACAGAACTTGAAAGCCCAGGACAGCCTTCTCAGTATCCAAAATCAGGACAACAAAGGGAAGTTTCAAGCTGTTGTTATGAGATATTATGTCAATGGCCTCATTTATGTTGTCCAATGCTAGATGCAGATGGGAACAAATCCCATCTGTTACAGATTATTGAAATAAGTCTTGTAAGCTTTGAGTCTATTAGTGAGAACCATAGCGAAGTCCATCTTCAGCAAGGAAATAGACCTTTAACTGGCATTAAGAGTAGCATTTCTCTTATTTTGTGTATAACTAAGTGGTTTGATATGGAAACCACCAGATCAAACCATCAGTACTGGGGTCACGAGAACAATATAAGGATTTGATGTCTGCAACAACTTCCTCCTCTGTTACATCCCTATTATGTTTGAGAACATACAAATGATTCATTCTTGAAATGTGACAACTATCTTAGCACTGAGGATAACGGTGGATGAGGAGAGTTGGACATTTGAATATTATAAAGAGATTTATAGAATTGACAAAATAAACCATTCTTCTTAGATGAGTCATAAATTATTGATGGCCTTTTTGTCTGAGTGCTACAATACAGTAGTTTGTTATGCATGTTTAGCTTTTAATCTATTGGTCAGCCATGTGTCTGTCTTGTGACTTTTTTCAACGAAGAGTTGGGTGAGCCAATGGAGGCACTGTTTAATTTTCTCAGTGAGGATTGAATGAATTTCACTGTCAGGATTCTCCTATAAATTGTTGCAGAGTGGGAAGCCTCTTACAAGTGTAGACACATTTCATAATTATTGTGGGCTTATGAGTTTGCCAAACGGAGGGGAAAGAGACATCTGGTAGAGAACCTGCAGCAGGTGGCTGAACCCCAAAAACATGTCAATACTGGATTATGAGCAGTGGGGATGGGAAAAAAAGTATAATCTGCAGAGGCAGAGTAAATTGCTCCCCATGTATGAAGCAACCCAGACAAGGCCATGTATCAAAGTAGTGTTTTAGTGTCAACTTATTAAGGCCTGGGAAAAGGACTGTATTAAAATTGCCCCCTCACTAGGAAGAGACCATTTTCAACTTTCTTGAGCTCAGTGGAAAACATAAAAGAAAGATGTTTGCCTTGTATTGGGGGTACAAATGTTAGCCAGTCATATAGTTTGATCCAGTATGAATTCCAACAATTGGAAGTAGACCGTGTTGTGGGCCATGATTACAATGCCATTTGTCTTGGATGTGTGGGAGGAGTACTCCACAAGAGGTAATTGACACAACTGATTCAGGAGGATCTCCTACTGAGGAGCTGAAAGCTGAGGTTTTTTGGGTTGTGGAAAAAATTGGTGGCAAAGGGCCTCGATGTATGTCCTCCTCATTAAGGATACTGACTTTAAACCTCTATACGCTCCTGCCTAAACCTTCTAAAAACCTGCCTATACCTTCTAAAATTGACGCTATTTGCGTACGCAGTCATACAGTTAAACAAAGACTTCAGACCTTGAACATGTGTTTCCAAAGCACAAAGTATTATTCAAGCAAATTACAGATAGTTACACGCTGTGATCTAAGTACAATTTAGCGAAAAGACATTATACAGACCCAAGATACAGTTATACATAAGCATGCACTCTGGGACCAGATTCCGGCATCAGCAAGAAAACTCCATCAACAGCATCAGCATGAAGACTGAAGATTGGGGTCAGAACACACATATTTATACCCCTACAGAAATAGACTACACAATAGAGAGGTTCGTTGCGATCCCATTGGTTCCCCATCACAGTGCTTCTGTTACAGGGCATTTAACAGGTTGATTCAAATGGACACAGACCAGCCTCCGACAGCTGGTTATCTCCGTTTTCCCACCTCAAGCAAATTTAGGCTGTTGGTTTTACAAAGTACATTTTGGTGCTTTAACTTTCTACGGTCCATAAGTTGAGAATGCATGCTGCGATCTTCACACAAATGATACCGGGAAGCTGTTGAGAAAGTGCAGATCAGTATAACACCAAACATGGCTTACTTATCATGTATTAAACCTTAGATACCAAATAGCCTTTATTTCACAGCATTTGTAATAAATGACTAAAACTTGAATCTTATACCTTTAAACTATGGAACCTTTTACGTGAATGTGCAGTGTGTAAGTATTAGGGGTTTGGGAAATGACGCTGGTTAACTTGGGGCAGATGCGTACGCACAAAGCTAATATACTGCATTCGCATGCGGGGTATTATGCATTCGCTAATGTGCGACATGTTAACACCACAACTGTGTGTATTAATGTGTGTATGTGGTATGGTAAAAGTTGCGATCGCCTGATGCTAATAATAGCATCGCCATATGTACTTAAGTGTGAGTTTAGCTAAAATGGCGCTGAGCGGCCATTCGCAAAATGGCGTCTTGCCAATCTCATTTTGCAAGATGGCGTTGTTTCAATCCTATTTTAAGCTGATCTTGTCTCAGCCAATTATCCAGCTTCTACAGTCCACCCTTTGATAGCGAACAACATGCTATCACACTCTGATTTAAAAATTAATTTAGGCTTACATTTTGATATATTATTTAATGTTATATTATGGGATGGCACAAGGTGGTTCTTAATCCATCAATAATGTGTCTCTACCATTATACACACACCGCAGATCTTGGAAGATCATGGGAATGATGTGGGGATGTATCAATCCTATAAAGGAAGTCTTGAGGGGGATTAGGGACTTACATTATTTGAGGTGTTTTTATAAATAACATTTTAATAATACATTGTGTGCACGTCTAAATATAATACATTGTATGATGTTATTTCCTAGTTCAGGGTTGTAATGCAGTGCTATATTTACCTCAGAATTCATATTGTCATTACTGACCACCATCAGAATTTCGTTCTTTCATTTTACCATATCTTTACATTTTCCACACTTCAACACAATAGGAACACATCGGACACATATGCCAATTACTATGATGACAACCAGTATAAGGGTCAGGAAGTTACCTACACTTGCGATCATTTCCTGGGCCCATTTCCCTAGGCCTGAGAACCATTTCACGGGGATCAACCATGACACCCATTCCTCTACCTTCTCCTCTACTTCAGCCACTGAAGCATTGTGGTTCTTCAGAAATTCCCATTTTAGCTGCAGGATTTCATCCATCTTCTGGTCTATCACCTCCTTGGGGTCACTGGAATCATTGGTGACATAGGTGCAACACTTCACTCCAAATTGGGTGGCCAAAGTTACGCAGTATCCTCCAGTGACAGCAGTTAAATAATTTAACACTAGCCTGTGTTGCACCAGTTCTTTCTTGTATGCTTGCAATTCCCTACCTGTATAACTGAAGGTGTCATCATACATCTCGGTGATATTATCTATCAATTTAGCAAGGTCCTGAATATATCTAAAATTTAATGTACCCTGAGCAATCCTAGTGGTCTCACTAATTAACTGAGTGGCTTTATGCACGTCACCGGGTATCATATTACACTACACTATACTACACTACACAGCCCAGCCAGCATTAACTCCCACCCTCCCTCTTCACTGTCCACAGCCGAGTGAGAAAATGGCACCGACGGGGGTACCTTATATAGGATCCAAAACCCGCGAGACCTGGAAGGCGGAATGATGAAGTTTTGCCTCCATTTTAGGTCCAAGTCAGGCGGGAAAAGTCGAGCCTGACTCGGATCGGCCTCAGATCGGGGGAGCTCGGGGGGGTTCGGATTTCAGAAATCCAAACCCGCTCACCCCTAATATATATATATGTGTGTGTATGTGTTTATATTTAGAAACCCACCCAGCATGCACAGCAGCCTCTGCACAGTGCCACTGCCAGGCTTGCTACTGCCCACCAGCAGCAAGCAGAGGCCATAGGGACAGGCAAAGCTGCAGAGGCCCCAGATCTCAGGGAAGCACAGCAGCCAGCCAGGTAGGGTATGTACACACCTGAGCGACCAGCAATCGTGCCGATGTTCAGGGCGATTTGCCTTCACCCTGGGCATTGCATGATTGCCAGTACACACTGCATGATTTAATGAACGATGGAACGATCACTTGTTCCGTCCTTAATTAATATGTATGACGCCGTATGTGATATCATGTGATTAGCTGTGCAGCACAGCCAATGACACAATATCGCATGCGACCGTGGGAGCGTGCAATTCGGGCAAACACACTGCACGATATGTCTGAATTGTCATTCTGATTTGGCCAAATCTGGCCAATATTGTTCAAGTGTGTAGCCAGCCTTATTCTCAATTACTCTGTAATTGCTCAGCCCATAATTATTAACTATTCAAATTTAAATCAGATTGCACAACATACAAACGACATAAATCAATCTATAGCAGTACTGTAGATTGATTTATGTCATTTTTATGTTGTGCAAACTGATTTAAAATTGAATAGTTAATAATTATGGGCTGAGCGATTATCGGTAGACTGTGTACGCACCATGATGGCACTGCGCACACGCCAAGGTATAGTGCTATGGATTATTTGAGGGAGGGGGGCCCCAAACAGGTATTTTGCCTAGGGCTCCATGAAGTCTAAATCCGGCTCTGTTTTGGTGTCATGAGAAATCACTAGTAAGCTTTATCAATTGACGGCGGTTTCAATGTCAAATTGACAGCATTTACTGAAGGTTGGTTTTGATGTCTAACTTGAAAACCCTGTCAATCCCTGGTGGTTTCTAATACCCCTTTCAAACACACACCAAAAGCACAAGTATTTGCCTGGGCAGGCAGCTTGACTTACGTCTTGGCTAGGTGTGTACAGACCAGACACCTTTAGTGTGAATAGATGCGACCCAGGTTTTTAGACCTGGTTTGTTCAGAAAAGTGTTTGATTGGCTGTTTGGTGCTTCTGCAGATGACATCAACTGCAGGCGCCGGACTGCATGACAGGGAGTACACACAGCAGAGTCCTCAGTGGGGGTTCACCTGGGTTCAGTGTTCAACCCAGGAATTTCCCAGGTTTGTGGTGTAGTGTGAAAGGGAGTTTGTAGCTGACACCCGGGTTGAAGCCAAGTTGATAGACCCTGGTCGGAGCTGTGTATTTCCAGGGTGTTATGTGTGAAAGGTGTATAAATGACAATCCGCCGTGGCATGCTTTATTTGACGAATGTTTCTGTAGCAACCATTGTGTTTTAGAAAGGCATTCAATTGAGATTCTCTTCATGGGGTTTTTCAATTGGTGTGTGAAAACTCATGTCAATTGACATTAGCACAAAACACCTAAATAGGCTATGCACTTCCTCTTTCACTTTGAGGTATGTGAGGAGATTCAGAAGAGGGATAGATAGTTCTTTTTATAGAGATCAGAGCTGAGTGTGCTGAATGTTGGGAGACTTTTACTTAACTATAAAATTATTTTTTTCATAAATGCCCACAAGATTGTAGATTTATTTTTAATTATGAAATTATGTAAATCATAGCAATTTAAACTTCATTTTGCATATTTGTTAAACAATATATATGGAATCAGGTTTAAATAGTTATTATTTACATAATTTGATAATAAAAAAAGAACATTTGGGGGACATTTTTGCAATAAATATTAGCCAGTTAAGTGGTTTAATATAACAAAGCCTGCACAGATCATAGTGATCTATGCAGTGCTTTTCCCAAACTTTCCAGCCACAGGGAGGTCTATTGCTTGGGTGGGTTTGGTGGTGGTTTTCCAGTAGTTTTTCAAAACCCCTGCTTGATAAATCCAGGGTTTCTATTCTATTCTTTCTATGGTCTAATGGTTTATTCTATTCTTTTGATGGTGCTTTGATATTCAATTCTGTTCTATACTATTCTAATCTAAAATGTTGTTTGACGGTGGTTTTGCCCTTAGTGAATCTGCAGATAGCAACACCGCCACCAAACCACAAGGGTTAAAACCCATTAGTAAATTTAGCCCCAAGTGTGAGTTGAAGCTGATGCACTTACAAAATTCCCTGTCAGATGTAGGCTGGCGAACTGACATAATAATAAAAAATAACATGCAAATTGTATTTAGTTAAAAAGTTTTATCTGATGCCCCAGAGATTACCTGTTAAATGAAAAAGATTCAGACGGTATTTATCCAACAAGCTATGGAATTGGTAAACTACAGTATATAATATGAAATGTATAAATTATTTTATGATCAGATATCAAGGGGTCAATGTATAAAACCTGAGTTATCTCAGGCATCTACTGTATATCTTATTAAATGTAAGTATTAAATTTTAAGCATTTTTCTCTTTTACTAGAACGTAATAACCCTATAAAGGTAGAAGTCAGAAAAGAGACAGGAAATTACAGTATAGTGTGGTCACGAGTGGGGAAAAGAGTTTATTGTACATTGCAGAATTTAAGGTTTTGTTTTCAGTACTTAATACTAGAATGGGCAATAATTAAAAACCACACTTGGAAAGTGACTAATCCAAAGAATCAGGAAGAGCTGGCAGTGATTATAACATTTGGCCATATGAAATAAATGTGCAAAAATTTGATAAACCACTGTAATAAAATTAAATGTTTTACTACTCCTGTCCTGTAAATAAAAAATATAGTGGTCGCTGGCCTTGAGCTTAATCATATATTTGCAAGTGTATGCAACTAATACCTCTGAATTTCTATTATCATGTAGCATTCAAGTATTTTTGCTGATATTGCTGCAGTTTGCTGGAGGGAATATCCCTTTTTTTCTGTGGTTCAGTGTAAACCCCATCCTTTACAAGCACCTGTGCATTATCATTAAGCTGATGTGAGCGACCGCTATACTTTTTATTTGCAGTTCTGAGAGGCATGAAGGGAGCCAGCACCTCCTAGGTGAGTCAGCTCTCTGCTTATACATGTGCTGTTATTATGCAGTACATTAATTTGTAATTATATGACCCAGAGTGGGTGCTACTATAAGGTAGCAATAGTTATTTGTGAGCCCCCAGAGTTACTCTGTCTGGGCCTTTTTCAGGGCATCACCACTTAATTCACATATATAATTTTTCATCATCTTTTTATTTGTTTGTTTATTATTTATGTAATTTTAATTATTTCTTATTATTTTAACACTTATTGATTATCTTTACACATCAATACTTTTCACTTCAATATCACCTTTTTCCCTTTTTCGTGTGATGCCCTGGGGATGGTCCTTGACTGGATTATTTTGGGGTGCCCTGTGCCTCACACGTGAACCCCTGAATGTTAGGGATGCTGGTATAGAAGAGCCTTGACGCTGGCCCGGCGCTTAATCATATATTTGCAAATGTATGCAACCAATACCTCTGAATTTCTAAATAGAAAGTACACAATACTGCGCTTATGAATTGACAGCTGCTCATTTAATTCTGAGATAAAGTATTGATGTTTATGAGCGCTATTAATCTCAGTTAAAGAAGACGGTCATTTGATTTCTGATATGTACAGAAAACAAACAGCGACAAACAGTATCCTACATGCAACAAGCTCCCACCCAAGATCGGTAATATCTGGTATACCCAAAGGAGAATTTTTGAGAACGCAGGAACTGTGCTGAGGAAGAAACCTTCAAAATAAGAGCTAAGGAATTGGACCAGAGGTTGACAGCAAGAGGATATAGCAAAAGGTCCACGCGGAAAGCATTTCATCTGGCCAAACAGAAAAGAAGAGAGTTACTGATTCATCCTAAACCTAAACAAACATCTATGGGTCAAGAAGTACCTAGATTCAAAAACGATAATCCATAACCTGAGTTCAAAAGTTTTAACACAACCAGAAATTTCAATATTGGAAAAAGGACTCAAATTCGCTCCACAATCAACCATAAATAAATTTAACTTATACATTGACACTCAGAAATTTGTGCGAAAACTTTGTCTAAAAAAGTTTTACGCTAGAGAAACCAAGCCATTAATCAATCCTAAAATGAAGGAAGATTTTAAACATACTGACTTCAGACCACCATCAACCTTCAACCCCACACATTGTAAGGGACCACACATTGAAACCTTTCAGAGATTAATAGAAAATGACATTACCACCCTACCAGAGAAAAAGAAGACAAAGAGGAATTTATCAATAGAAGAGAAAAGAAGTTTAGAAACTCTAAAAAAGGATAAGTCAATAATCATAAAACCCCTAGACAAGGGTGGAGGAATTGTGCTTATGGACAAATTGAAATATAAACAAGAAGCAGATCGGCTACTAAGGGACACAGAAACATATCAATTACTACCCAATGATCCCACTGGAAAATTCATAAAAGAACTAGAAGAAATTTTGAATGAAGGTCTAGAAATGGGAATTCTAAAAAAGAAAGAACTCGATTTTATTTGGGAAAAAGATCCAAAAATCCCAACTTTTTATTTCTTACCCAAGTTACATAAAGATCGACAGAATCCTCCAGGTCGGCCGATAATATCAGGCATTAACTCAATTATGAGCAATCTATCAAAATATATAGATTTCTTTTTACAAGAATTGGTGTACCAACAAAGAAGCCATCTTAAGGACACCATCAGTATATTACAAGTTTTATAAACAATATCTTGGAAGGAACAATATATTTTAGGCACAAGTGATGTTAAATCCTTGTACACTTGCATATCATATGAAAATGGTTGTGAAAGCACGAGACACTTCCTCTCTACAAAAACAGAAATTAAAAATGAACAGATTAATTTCATCATGACAATCATTGAATTAATTTTAACACGTAATTATTATTGGTACGAGGGGCGGCTCTACCTCCAAAAACGAGGAACCACCATGGGAACGTCATTCGGACCTTATTATGCAAATCTTTTTGTTTCAAAATGGGAAGATGATTGTATATGCGAAAACAATAAATACAAGTCAAATCTTATTTGCTGGAAACGGTACATCGATGATGTTTTCTTTATATGGGACTGCCCGGGCGAGGAACTAAAAAGATTCATGGAATACATCAATGGAAACAATCTGAATCTAGAATTCACTACTGTCACAAGTAAAGAAAGTGTTACTTTTCTTGATTTGGAAATTTACATCAAAGGAAATCAACTACAATCAAGAACACACATCAAGGAAGTCAATGGCAACAATGCATTACCTGTATCAAGTAACCATCATAGACAGTGGATCAAGAATATACCTCGAGGGCAATTTAGACGAATAAAATGAAACTGCACAGAAACTCATGAATATGTCAAACAAAGTCAAACACTGAAAACAAATTTTATTAGTAAAGGTTACAAACCCAAAGAATTAGACATTCAAATACTTAAGACAGAAAAACTGGAAAGGAAAGAATTAATCACTTATAACAATAAAAATAAGACTACAGACAACAGAATTTAATTTATTACACAATTCAACAGCAATACTACAGCAATAGAAGATTTGTTGAAGAAACATTGGCATGTTCTCAAACTGGATACTGATTTAAACCCATATATTTCTGAGAATCCACACATCATTTACCGTAGAGCCAAAAATATGCAACAAGAATTAGTAAAAAGCTTTATTCCTTCTGATCATGAAAAACCATTAATGAACAAAGGACATCACTATTGTTTAAGCTGTGTAGCCTGCAAAAATCAAAAAATAACAACCACTAAACCTAAACAAGAATTCAAATCAAACATAACAGGAAAAGTATACAAAATAAAAGAATTCATTTCTTGCGAGAGTGAAGAAGTGATCTATCTATTGGAATGCCCTTGTGGGCTCCAATATGTGGGTCAGACTAAACGAAAGATAAAAATAAGGCTGGCCGAACATATTTATAATATAAAGAGAGGCCTGCAGACCCATAGTGTATTGCATCACTTTGCACTTGCACACCAAAGAAATCCAATAGGTTTAAAGTTTACAGCCATACAAAAAATCCATAGAAATTGGAGAGGTGGCAATATTGTAAACAGCCTTAAAAGAATTGAAACCATATGGATTTATGATCTTAAAACACTACAACCATCTGGTTTCAATATTGACATTGAATTAAATGCATTTTTATAATCTTATAACTTTTATAATTTATTCAACTATCTATTATTCATATAATCTTTTGAAATAAATTTGGTGGCACCTTATATACGATTTTTATAAAATTTTTAATAAATATTAAAATTTTTATTAAATTACTCTAAAAATCAATAAAATGGAGGATAAACATGTGTTTACCGCTTTTATTAAAGTATTTCCGGTGACAACATCCTGTGTTTTAAACAATTAGTTAATAAAGTTGTAGGTATATAAAGAATCCTAAAATCAGCCCAATGTTATCCTTGACAAAGTACTGAATGGTACGAAACGCGTTGGTGGTATTCAGGTGTTTGGTTCCCAGCAACAAGCTCATCCTCACGGGAAGCCGCTCACACTACCCGCACTGGTCCGCTGACGTCATCCATAGCAGCCGCACACGGCCAGACGCCGGCAGCAGGTGGAGAGAGAGCCAAGGCCAGGCTGCTCTCCACCAACATATCATCATACCCCGGACCTGTCCCGCTGTAACCATCTATATGAGGGCAAGGTAGGGACAGTTTTTGGACTTATACAGTGCGGCATTACAAACGTGTCAAACCAGACCTCACCTTAAAACATCCTCATAAAGGAGCTATAAACACTGTGTTTTAACAAACTACTTTTCTTTACAGGTGCTACTAATTTTTTTTTATTAATTATTTTATTTTTTTTCATTTAACTTCTTTATAGCGCTCATAAACATCAATACCTCTGAATTTCTATTATCATGTAGGATTCAAGAATTTTGCTGATACTGCTGCAGTGTGCTGGAGGGAATATCCCTTTTTTTCTGTACTCCTGTCCTGAGTAAATTAGTTTTGAAGTCAACAAGCTCTAACACTGTTGCTAGTGCACAACACTGGTGGAGGTGCCTGAAAATTGGAGATATATATATATAGTCCAAAGTGTCCACACTCCATCCAAAAAGACCATTGAGTGGTGACCTAAGGAAATACATACAAAGATACCTAATACATGACTGTTTATACACCAATTTGGGGTACGCATATTGGATTATTCTTTCCAAATATTACTACATAATAAGGCGCTTGTTCTCTCAACTTTTTGTCTTTCATATATATATATATATGTGTGTGTGTGTGTGTGTGTGTGAAAACAGTGTGGTTAGGTCAAAGCACCTTAAGGTGCTTTGTGGTGCAGAGAATGTGCAAAAATCGCTGATTATATAGATAAAGTAAGAAATATGTCTAACAAATAGATCTAGACCATAAAAATGTAATTATAAAAATACAAATTTAATAGAAACAACCAACATAAAGACATGAAATACATAAATGACACTATTTAAAAAAATACATATACTATAAAAATAATAAATAAAATGTAGAGATAAATACAGAGCTTTGTAAAAATGAAGAGCATTTCATCAACAGCAGACTTCTTCAAGGGAATAAGGGCCTCATTCAGAGGCGGTCGGAGGATGCAAGCGGTCGCTCAGAAACTGGGCGGCCGCTTGCATCCTGACCGGCCGCCTCTGTTTCAGTCGTTAGGCTGTGGGTTTACACCCACAGTTCTAATGACCGCTAGGGTGATGGTCGCGATGGTCAGAGACCAGTGTGAGAGATCGGGAAGCGTTCTCTCCCTGCATATAGACAGACCAGCAGAGTGATTGAAGAGGGGTCATTTGTGGGTGGTGACAGGGGCTGGCCACTATAAACGGGGAGTGGAGATGTGAACGAAGGTGTTCCTGAGTGTCTCAATGCCATTTCAGAGGCATGCAGAATTAACGGGCAGCGTCATAGTAAACATCACCTGGTTGTATTTCACACTGAAGTGACCGCAGTGCTTGGGGCAGGATATAGTCAACCTCAAGCGATGCAATCGCATCCAATGGTATCCGATGTACCAATGGTTGCATACACTTCCTGAAGATGATGTCCGCAAGTGGGCATCTTAACACAGGCCGGTGGGCATCTACATAGTACAAAAAAGAAGTAGATGATTTTGAATATAGGGTTATAGAAATGAAATGAAGAAAGTTTTATAGACACAAAAATGACTACTCACAGATTAGAGTATATAGGTGGATTACCAACTTTAGAAGTAAGAGAACACCTAACACCTTGAACTACAACAGCAGACATTGAGTCCACAGAAGGGGAAGGTATGAGTAGGGATATCCTCACAGAAATTACAAATGGGATTGTTTTTGGCAGAACCCTGGGGGGGAGGAGAGAAGGTATAGAAATGGAAAACATAAAATCCGGAGTGGCAAGAGGAGGACTAAGGAAAAGGGATATGAAAGATTGAAGGGAAGAGCCATGAGAGCAAAGGAGACAGAGGAAGTGAGTAAGAATCCCTCACAACCTAAGGAGATATGGGATGATTTCCTAAAAATAATTAACCTTACAGACAAAATTCTCATGGAAGATGAAATTACAGTCAGGCTGTAATTGCCTGCAAAGGATTTGCAACAAAGTATTAAAAAGTGAAAGTTAGATTTAGGATTGTTTAGTTTGTCCCATTACTTTTGGCCACTTAAAAAGTGGGAGGCACATACAGAAACCATTGTAATTCCTACACCGTTCACCTGATTTGGATGTAATCACCCTCAAATTAAATCTGAAAGTCTGCAGTTAAAGCACATCTTGTTTGTTTCATTTCAAAGCCATTGTGGTGGTGAATAGAGGCCAAAATATGAAAATTCTGACAATGTCCCAATATTTATGCACCTGACTAACTTATTACATAGAGGTCTCTCCTTCTCACCAATACAGAGAATGGATAGATTCAACTGTGAGAAAGATATCAATCTATTCACTAGAAATATACTTTTAAAGGCATTTTTTGCTAACCAAACACTTCAAAGTGGAGAAGACCCCCCTATCACAGAATTATAGTGAGAATAATTTGACTCCAGAAGATTCTCCTTATGTGGCAATACTTAAAGAATTAGAACAAGAAACTAATCCTCCATATATGAATGTACCTCAACCTTTTGATAGGAGAAAAGTAAAGAAGAAATCGATCTTCTATCCTGATTCCAAAATATGCAGTTAAAGTGTATGAAGACCTAGTCTCCAAGGAACTTGACCAACTATTCCAGAAGTCAAATCATCACTTCATCCCCAATGACAATGTCACTAAAGAAGAAATAAAGGCCATAAAAGAGATGACAGAATGACAAGATACAATCATCAAGCCTTCAGATAAAGGGCAAAACCTGATATTGTGGCCTAAAGATATGTACATAGAGGAGTTAAATAAGCAACTTAATGATGTGAGTTAAATAAGCAACTTAATGATGTTACAAGCGACTAATATTTAATCCCACCAACAAAATTTTGAATCATTATAATAACTTGATTTCACAAACCTTAGTGAATGGAATTATCAACAAAAAAGATGGAGATTTTTTGAAAGTCAACAATCCAAAGACACCTACTTTATATCTACTACCTAAAGTACATAAAAATGATAGAGTTCCACCAGGTAGACCCATCATCTCTTGGGTAAATAGTTTGGTGGAGAAAGCAAGCATTTACATTGATCAACACCTTCGAAGACATGTTCTTACATTACCATCTTATACTAGGGATACGATGGATGTACTATTGAAATTGCAAGACTTGATAGTTAAACCAGGGGTGTGGCTAATAGCATGCGATGTCGAAAGCTTATACACAAGTAAAGGCATGAAAGCAGCCAAGCATTTTTTGGATATGGAAGTCCATAGTGACTTTTATGAATTCCTTCTGACATCTGTAATGAGCACCACTACCTCCAGGTTAGAGGAATGGTGCCAACCTCTATCTGAGGTGGTGGGAGCGGGAGACAGTTTTTAGCGAACCCCATGAAGTGTACACCAAGCACTTTCTGATAGTGTGGGATGGTGAACGACACCAAGGTGAGAGATTCATAGACATTTTAAATACCAATGATTTGAATCTAAAACTCACCATGGAGATGAATCAGAATGAGACACATTTTTTGGACATCACCATTTGGATAGGGGGTGACAGCATGATATCTATGGATATCTATAGAAAAATCACTGCTACAAAGAGTGTATTACATAGCAAAAGTGCTCACCTACCAGCCACCATCAAGGCTATCCCTAAAGGGGAATTATTAGAGGTCAAAAGAAACTGCTCTCAAAAGATGTTTTTGAATAAAGGAAGAATGAGACATGTGAGAGGTTGAAAAGGAGAGGATATAGCAAAACAATGATTAAACAGGCAGTAAAAGAAACTAAGAAATATCCTAGAGAATCCCTCCTCACCCCAAAAATCAGACATCAGAAGGAATAGCCAATTAGATTTGTTGGAACTATCAACAATCATTGGAAGAAAATTAATCAAATTCTCCAGAAACATTGGCAGATCCTACATAAGTACAATGATTTGGCCAAAATATTACCAACTAAGGTGCAAGCAAGTTGGACGGAATTTAAGGGACCAACTTGTTCACAGTCACTTGACAACATTAAAAGCATCTGTATATAACAAAAAATGAGTCTTCAAATGTGGACATTGTAAATCATGTTAATACATATTAAGGAAGGATTGTTTCTGGGACAAACATGATAGAAAATGAACTATTACAGATTATATTGACTGCAGGACCACAGGGCTTGTCTATCACTTGGAAAGCCCACTGGGCAATCTTAGAATTATAATGACATGACAAAATCTCAGTATGACGGGGCTTATTGCAGCAATAATACCGTATCATATTACAATATGGTATAATACCATATCATAGTATGGTATGGTATTATTGCAGCAATGAGCCTCATCATTATAATGAGATTTTGTCATGTTATAATTATAGGATTGTGCAGTTATTTCATATTATTGCAGCTATAAGCCCCATGAATGGGTGGGTAGGGGCCCCGGTGCATTGTTTTGCCCAGGACCCACACTGCTGTTAAGACAGCCCTGCAGCAGTGGGAGGAGCAGTGTTGCCAGGCAAGGGGGAGGGGCAGCATCTTCCTACCTTTCTGTGCCCATTGAATTAAATGGGCTTAACACTGATTGTCTCGTAGCTGTGACAGATGGCTCTTTCAGCCAATAAGTATATAGGGCCTGATTCAGACCTGCTCGCGAGTGCATAGCACTCGCAAGTGGGTCGATGGTTGGCCAGTGTGCACACGCAGCATGGGTGAGCCCCGGTGTGAGTGAGAACTTTACTCGCTCCAGGGCTCACTACAAAACTGGGTAGCTGTCGATGTTGATTGACAGCTCACCCTGTTTTGTAAGCGGGGTGGGGGGGTGGCTAAACAAACTGAGGCATTCCCGAAGGAACACCTGCCATTTGTGGATGGCCCTACTGACATCATTCATGATGTCAGTAGTGAACTTCCTGCTCTATTAGAGCAGGAAGGTCACTTGGGTTTGCCGGAACCGAAACCCTACCACAAGGGTTTCGTCACAAGCCCGATGGTTGTGATAATCGCGACCATCACCAGGCCGATTGCAAAAGCTGTGGGTGGTCACCCACATGGGTGTGGGTGGGTCATCCACCCCCATAGCTATTGGAGCGGCCTGGAGGTGGATTTAAAAAAAAAATCCACCCTGATTCAGAGCGAGCGCTCACAAATAGCGAGTGCCTCTGAATATGGCCCAAAGTCCATTGAATTTAATGGGACTTTGTAAAATGGGCACTCAAGGCAAAACCTCTAGATCTGACAGTGGGATCGTGAGGTTTTGCCTCAATTAGGGATTCGGGGCAGGCAGGGAGATCCGAAGCACTCATCTCTAATATACTAATATATCTATCTATATACAGTATATATATATATATATATATATATATATATATATATATTAGAGATGTGCGCCGACCCCTGTGTTTTGGATCTGTATCTCCTAGTGTTTTGGATCTGGATTGGCTTTGCCAAAACCGCCACTTGCGTGTTTTGTTTTTGGGTTTTGGATCTGTATTTTTTATCAAATAATTATAAAAATAGCTAAAGTCACATAATTTCAGCTTTTTTTTGTTCCTACAGTATTATTATCCTCAATATCATTAATTTCCATTCATTTCCAGACAATTTTGACCACCTCACAGCTCACAATATTGTTTTCATTCAGTGAAGCCCAAAATTTGCACCAAGCTAGCTGGCTGACTAAGCTAAGCAGCAGCAGTGGGTGGCACAAACACGTGGCAGTTCAACTTCCAACATGGCACATCAGGAAACAAATGTTTTTATTATTCAAGAGGCATGAGGGAGTTGGAGTATGTATGTAGTTGAAGGCAGGGTCAGGAAGCATTGATTGGTAGTAGATTTAATTACATTTTTTGATTCCAAAGTAAATTTATGAGGGAGAAGGGGAGGGGAGGAGGGGAGCCATTTACAAAAAAATATTTTACTCATTTAAATCAGTCCTTGCTCCAGGAGAATCCATGAGAGACATGCCAGCTTCTGTTGCTGAGAGTGGATTTTCATCACAGAAGGGGATCAGGAAGAGTGCTTTCCAAAACAATTGACTGTTAAAAAATCCTTTACAAAGATTCTTGAAAAGCATTTCCAAAACTTCACAGGGACATTAAAGAAACATAGTTAGTGGCCTCCAAACTGCCATTGTACCCACTTGTCCACTTAACCAGCACAGATATGTGGACAAGCAGAACAGAGCAAATGTAAGATTTAAAATTTTAAGGTTTAAATCTCTCTTGAAAATCCTTGAGCGCCATTCCTGCTGCTGATGCTGTTGGGACTGGAGTTTCATCCCAGAAGGGATGAAGACGTTGTTTCTTTTTTCCCAAAAGACACAGTTCTGAAGAGATGTAAAGAGGCACGTGATGCAGCGATGGCATGTGATGCAGCGATGGCTTCTCCTTCAGTTTCTCCAGCAAGTGCATCTGCCGAGAAAAAACTAAACTTTCAAAACACTAACTGGTGATCCAGTTAAGTCAACACAACCAAGTTTTATCTTTTTTTTACATCTGGTCGGGTCAGAATTGCCTACAATTAATGAAACCTCTACTGCAACTCCTTCTGATACGGTCATAATTCAAATAATGGTTGAGGACTATTTAAAAAGTTTTAATGATAGCATCCAAATAGGCATGTCAGACAGTCCGCTTGACTACTGTCAGGAAAAAAAAGTAATTTGGAGGCCCTTGTACAAACTGGTTTTACTTTACTTGAGCTGCCCACCCTCCAGTGTGTACTCAGAAGAGTTTTCAGCACAGCCAGGAACCTGGTCAGTGATCGGCCTATGAGGCTACTTCCCCAAAATGTGGAAAAGATGATGTCCATCAAAATGAACTACAAATTCTATGAGAAAGACCTTTACCGTCAATTATGTGAAAATACTTCAGAGGACGTTATGATGTAGATCATTGATGATCATAATATATGATTATAATGTAGATAATTGTAGATGGCACAACAGGGTGGAGGTTCCTAGATGGTTAATGACCCTATCTCTACTAATTTTGGGTTTGCAACTTCTACAGATGCCTTCACAACTGTTGTCAGGATTTGGGTTAAAATAATTCCACACCCAAGATGTGGAATTTCTGGTCTTATACCCAGGCATCACCAGGGGTGACATGAGGGGGGGGGAGTGGGTACTATTTACCTGGTCTGACTAAGGGGTCCGGTGAGGGCCTGGATCCGGCACCGCCCCCCTCCCTTTCTCCCTCCCTCACATCAGCCCAGCACACAGCATGTGCTGAGCTGCAATGATAGACTGCTAGATCCTGCTGAGCAGCAGTCACAGCAGTCTTCTATGCCTGTGGGGGGGAGAGATCACACTGATCGCACACCCCTGGCTTTGCAGCGGGCTGAGGAGCTCACAGTGCCCCCCTCCCCAGAATGTAGTGCTGCTTTGCGGCACTGCAAAAGTGTTTTTTTTTCTCAAGGGGTCGTGGCTACACCTCCTGTGATTAGGCTATGCCCCCTCTTCACCTGGCCCCACCAGGGCTCTCTACACCCCTGGGTATCACACCAGCCTATAACCCCAGTTTATATATTACCTTGCTTATACCATCACCCCAGATTATACCAGCACCCAATACTATGTCATCATACCATCCTGTTTTGTGTATAAATTACAGCTGTACTCCCTGTTAGATTGGGGATTCATTGTCCACTTTAGTGGATGTAAGCTCCATTTAAGTCCATATCACCATACACCCTACATATCTTCTGACCTGGGCTACAGGAAGAACAGCTGCACTCTGGAATACGGTTGCATGGAGTTGCCCCTCTGACTGACTGAAATTCAGGTAGAGGGGCCATGGGTAGGGAGTTAGGGACACTATATCAGAGAATGCAGTTTTAGCTGTTTTATTCCATTTTTTAAACCATATCCTCTAATTTCACCTTTTGAAAATATGTTTATGTAAATCTCAGCTGAGGCGTTTGTGATGTCATTATGTTTAATATATTATGCATGTTATTTAGCACTTTGTTGTGGTCTTGTAGTCGGTGTGTAGACTAATTATTTATTCATGATTGAGGAAAGAAGTGAAAAGTTGCATTTTTATAGTGCTAACTTTGTGTTTTAAAATTGCAAAATTGTGACGTTTCCACTTAGTGTCACAAGATTTTTAATGAATAAGAATAACACCCTGTGCTACCCTACCACTAACAGTGTCACAATATTTTTTATGAATACACTGCGTTTCCACTAACAGTGTCAATATTTTTTACGAATACACTGCTTTTTCCACTTACATTGTCACAATATTTTTTACGAATACACTGCATTTTCCACTTACAGTGTCACAATATTTTTTACGAATACACTGTTTCCACTTACAGTGTGACAATATTTTTACGAATACACTGCGTTTTCCACTTACAATGTGACAATATTTTTTTACGAATACACTGCATTTTCTACTTACAGTGTCACAATATTTTTTACGAATACACAGCATTTTCCACTTAGTGTGACATTTTTTATTGTACACTGCGCTACCACTTACAGTGTCACAAACAATACTTGTATGAATATTACATTGCGGTCTGACAGGCAGCATCACAGTAAAAAATAATAATAATAAGTATAGTACACTGGGGTACAGCACACAAAAATTATAAAATATATTATTTACTTATGAATTATATATTATCTTTTGTTTTTTTATACACTGGGCACCCTTGGATGGACAGAGCACCCCTGGTTGGACACAGCAGCCCCTGCCCCTGGATGGACACAGAAACCCCTGGAAGTACACAGCAGTTCCTACCCTGGATGGACACAGCAGTTCCTGTACCTGGATGGACACAGAAACCCCTGGCTGGACAGAGCAGCCCCTGCCTTGGATGGACAGAGCAGTCCCTGCCTTAGATGGACACAACAACCCCTGGATGGACACAGCAGCCCCTGGATGGACACAGCAACCCCTGGATGGACACAGAATCCCCTGACCTTAATGGACACAGCAACCCCTGAATGGACAAAGAAGCCCCTGGATGGACACAGCAGCCCCTCTTGGATGAAGCACAGCCCTGACAGCCCAGGACATTGCAAGTAAATGGCACCAATCACTGTGGGAAGAGACTTTTATACAATCCAAAACCCATGAGAATCCAACAACGGGATGATGACGTTTTACCTCGCTTTGAAATCCAAGTCAGATGGGAAAATCCAAGCTGGACTTGGATCTCGCCTCGGATATGGAAGTTCGGGTGGGTTCGGTTCTCAGGGAACCAGACCTGCTCTTCTCTAATATATATACATCCAAAGCCTTGAAAAATTCACTTCCAAAGACAGGACTATAACTAGGGGTAGGTCGAGAACTGCCACTGCACAGGGTCTACGGGGCAGAAGCATTGCTTCTGTATGTAACATGCAGCATACCTGGAATGACGCCGCAGACACAAATCTCCCTAGTCCTGGCAACAAGTAACTGCAGAGCTGCCTAGAGCATCTTTAGGGTGCTTCGGTAACTCAGTTTCTCACTGGTCTGCGTGATGGGGCTGACATGACATTATGATATCACAAATTCAGGGGCAGCACAATCACAGGGTGCATTAGCACCCAGCTAGGGCCCTGTGCAGAACATGCCTGTCTACTAGGGGTGAGCGGGTTCGGATTTCTGAAATCCGAACCCCCCCCCCGAGCCCCCCCGATCCGAGTCCGATCCGAGTCAGGCTCGACTTTTCCCGCCTGACTCGGATCTGAAATCGAGGCAAAACGTCATCATCCCGCCTTCCGAGTCTCGCGGGTTTTGGATCCTATATAAGGTACCCGCGTCGGCGCCATTTTCTCACTCGGCTGTGGACAGTGAAGAGGGAGGGTGGGAGTTAGGGCTGTGTAGTGTAGTGTAGTGTAGTGCTGCTGTTGTCCACTACTTCAAAGTCCATAGGGGCTGGCTGTGTTGTGCTGTGCTGCTGTTGTTAATAGGGGCTGTGTCCACTACTTCAAAGTCCATAGGGACTGGCTGGACTGTGTTGTGCAGTCAGTTCTCCATAGGGGCTGTGTCCACTCCAAAGTCCTGTGCAGTGTCCCAGTCCTAAAGGAGTGCTGTAGTGTTGTCCAGGGGGTGCTCTGTCCATCAGGGGTGCTCCCCCCAAGTGCTAAAAAAATAATATATTTTCTGTGTTTGTGAATTGTGTGCGCAGTAGCCGCACGTGCATCAACAAAGTAGTGCCAAGCGTGCGCCTGTGTCATAAGTAAAGGGCCGGCTGGCTTGACCGTTAAAGGGTGCTGTAACCCCCGAAAGTACACTCCAGTCCAAACCAAAAAAAAAATTTTCTGTGTTTGTGAATTGTGTGCGCAGTAGCCGCACGTGCATCAACAAAGTAGTGCCAAGCGTGCGCCTGTGTCATAAGTAAAGGGCCGGCTGGCTTGACCGTTAAGGGTGCTGTAACCCCCGAAAGTACACTCCAGTCCAAACCAAAAAAAAAATTATTTTCTGTGTTTGTGAATTGTGTGCGCAGTAGCCGCACGTGCATCAACAAATTAGTGCCAAGCGTGCGCCTGTGTCATAAGTAAAGGGCCGGCTGGCTTGACCGTTAAAGGGTGCTGTAACCCCCGAAAGTACACTCCAGTCCAAACCAAAAAAAAAATTATTTTCTGTGTTTGTGAATTGTGTGCGCAGTAGCCGCATGTGCATCAACAAAGTAGTGCCAAGCGTGCACCTGTGTCATAAGTAAAGGGCCGGCTGGCTTGACCGTTAAGGGTGCTGTAACTCCCGAAAGTACACTCCAGTCCAAACCAAAAAAAAAATTATTTTCTGTGTTTGTGAATTGTGTGCGCAGTAGCCGCACGTGCATCAACAAAGTAGTGCCAAGCGTGCACCTGTGTCATAAGTAAAGGGCCGGCTGGCTTGACCGTTAAGGGTGCTGTAACCCCTGAAAGTACACTCCAGTCCAAACCAAAAAAAAATTATTTTCTGTGTTTGTGAATTGTGTGCGCAGTAGCCGCACGTGCATCAACAAAGTAGTGCCAAGCGTGCGCCTGTGTCATAAGTAAATGGCTGGCTGGCTTGACCATTAAAGGGTGCTGTAACCCCCGAAAGTACACTCCAGTCCAAACCAAAAAAAAATTATTTTCTGTGTTTGTGAATTGTGTGCGCAGTAGCCGCACGTGCATCAACAAAGTAGTGCCAAGCGTGCGCCTGTGTCATAAGTAAAGGGCCGGCTGGCTTGACCGTTAAAGGGTGCTGTAACCCCCAAAGTACACTCCAGTCCAAACCAAAAAAAAAATTATTTTCTGTGTTTGTGAATTGTGTGTGCAGTAGCCGCACGTGCATCAACAAAGTAGTGCCAAGCGTGTGCCTGTGTCATAAGTAAAGGGCCGGCTGGCTTGACCGTTAAAGGGTGCTGTAACCCCCGAAAGTACACTCCAGTCCAAACCAAAAAAAAATTATTTTCTGTGTTTGTGAATTGTGTGCGCAGTAGCCGCACGTGCATCAACAAAGTAGTGCCAAGCGTGCACCTGTGTCATAAGTAAAGGGCCGGCTGGCTTGACCGTTAAGGGTGCTGTAACCCCTGAAAGTACACTCCAGTCCAAACCAAAAAAAAATTATTTTCTGTGTTTGTGAATTGTGTGCGCAGTAGCCGCACGTGCATCAACAAAGTAGTGCCAAGCGTGCGCCTGTGTCATAAGTAAATGGCTGGCTGGCTTGACCGTTAAAGGGTGCTGTAACCCCCGAAAGTACACTCCAGTCCAAACCAAAAAAAAATTATTTTCTGTGTTTGTGAATTGTGTGCGCAGTAGCCGCACGTGCATCAACAAAGTAGTGCCAAGCGTGCGCCTGTGTCATAAGTAAAGGGCCGGCTGGCTTGACCGTTAAAGGGTGCTGTAACCCACAAAGTACACTCCAGTCCAAACCGCAAAAAAAATTATTTTCTGTGTTTAGCCGCACGTATATATCAAATCGATATAACATAAATGGAGGACCAAACTTTCTCCGATAAAAATAAAATAGAGAAAGATCAAGAACCACTTCCTCCTAGTGCTGAAGCTGCTGCCACTAGTCATGACATAGACGATAACATGCCATCAACGTCGTATGCCAAGGCCGATGCCCAATGTCATAGTAGAGGGCACATACAATCCCAAATGGCAAAGTTCAGGAAAATGACCTTGAAAAAGACATTTAAATCAGCTGAAGAGAAACGTAAACTTGCCAATATGCCATTTACGACACGGAGTGGCAAGGAACGGCTAAGGTCGATCCCTAGTATGTTCATGACTAGTGGTTCAGCTTCACATGACGATGGAAGCCCTCCTCCCACTAAAAAAATCAAAAGAGTTAAGCTGGCAAAAGCACAGCGAAGAACTGTGCTTTCTAAGAAGATATCACAAATCCCCAAGGAGAGTCCAAGTGTGGTGGTGGTTGCGATGCCTGACCTTCCCAGCACTGGACGGGAAGAGGTGGCTCTTTCCACCATTTGCACGCCCCCTGCAAGTGCTGAAAGGAGCACCCACAGTCCACTTGCTGATATGCAAATTGAAGATGTCACTGTTGAAGTACAACAGGATGAGGATACTGGTGTAGCTGGCGCTGAGGAGGAAGTTGGCGAGGAGGATTCTGATGGTGATGTGGTTTGTTTAAATCAGGCTACGGGGGAGACAGTTGTTGTCCGTGGGATGAAAAAGCCCATCATGGTCATGCCTGGGCAGAAGACCAAACATTCCACCTCTTTGGTCTGGCAATATTTCTATCCAAATCCGGACAACAACTGTCTTGCCATATGTACCATATGTAAAGGTGAAATAAGTAGGGGTAGGGACGTCAACCACCTAGGAACATCCTCCCTTATACGGCACCTGCAGCGCGTTCATAAAAAGTTACTGTCAAGTTCAGAAACTTTGGCTAAGACCGTAAGCAGTCCAGGGACACCTAAATCCCGTTGTCCTGTTGTATCCAAGCGCCTGCAAACCACACCGTCAACTCCCTCCTCATCAATTTCCTCCTTAGTCAGGATCGGAAGTAGTCCTGCAGGCCATGTCACTGGCATGACTGACTCTCCTATCCGGGATTCCTCTGGAGGATCCTGCATTGCTACGCCTACTGCTGCCGCTGCTGCTGTTGCTGCTGCTGGGAGTCGTTCATCATCCCAGAGAGGAAGTAGGAACACCACTACTTTTACTAAACAATTGACCCTCCAACAGTCCTTAGCGAGGAGGATGAAGTACGACAGCAGTCATCCTGAAGCAAAACGTATAACTGAGGCCTTGACTGCTATGTTGGTGTTAGACGTGCGTCCGGTATCCGCCATTAGTGCAGTGGGATTTAGACAATTGATGGAGGTAGTGTGTCCCCGGTTCCAAATCCCGTCTAGATTCCACTTCACTAGGCAGGCGATACCGAGACTGTACAGAAACGTCAGAAAAAGTGTCCTCAGTGTCCTGAAAAATGCCGTTGTACACAATGTCCACTTAACCACGGACATGTGGACAAGTGGAACAGGGCAGACTAAGGACTATATGACTGTGACAGCCCACTGGGTAGATGTATCACCTTACGCAGCAACAGCAGCAGCGTCACCAGTAGCAGCATCTCAGAAATGCCAGCTCGTTACAAGGCAGGCTACGCTGTGTATCACCGGTTTCAGTAAGAGGCACACCGCCGACAACCTCTTAGAGAAACTGAGGGAAATCATCGCCCAGTGGCTTACCCCACTTAGACTCTCCTGGGGATTTGTGATATCTGACAACGCCACCAATATTGTGCGGGCATTACATCTGGGCAAATTCCAGCACGTCCCATGTTTTGCTCACACAATAAACTTGGTGGTGCAGAATTTTCTGAAAAGCGACAGGGGCGTGCAGGAGACGCTTTGGGTGGCCCGAAAAATTTCTGGCCACTTTCGCCATTCAGCGACTGCGTGCCGAAGACTGGAGCGCCAGCAAACACTCTTGAACCTGCCCCGCCATCACCTGAAGCAAGAGGTTGTGACGCCGTGGAACTCAACCCTCTATATGCTTCAGAGGATGGAGGAGCAGCAAAAGGCCATACAAGCCTATACATCCACCTATGACATAGGCAAAGGAGGGGGTATGCACCTGACTCAAGCGCAGTGGAGAATGATTTCCGTGTTGTGCAAGGTTCTCCAGCCCTTCGAACTTGCCACACGTGAAGTCAGTTCAGACACTGCCAGCTTGAGTCAGGTCATTCCCCTCATCAGGCTTTTGCAGAAGCAGCTGGAGAAAGTGAAGGAGGAGCTAAGACGGAGCGATTCCGCTCGGAATGTGGGACTTATGGATGAAGCCCTTCATTCGCTTTGCCAGGATTCCAGGGTGGTCAATCTGTTGAAATCAGACCACTACGTTTTGGCCACCGTGCTCGATCCTAGGTTTAAAGCCTATGTGGTGTCTCTCTTTCCGGCCGACACAAGCCTGCAGAGGTGCAAAGACCTGCTGGTGAACACACTGTCAGCTGAAGCGGAACGTGACACGTCAACGGCTCCTTCTTCATTTTCTCCTGCAACTGGGGCTGCCAGGAAAAAACTTAGGTATCCTAAGCAACCCGCTGGCGGTGATGCAGGGCAGGCAGGACCAAGTTTGGACATCTGGTCCGGACTGAAGGACCTGGCAACAATTTCTGACATGTCTACTGTCACTGCATATGATACTGTCACCATTGACAGAATGGTGGAGGATTACATCGGTGACAGCATCCAAGTAGGCATGGCAGACAGTCCATACCTGTACTGGCAGGAAAAAGAGGCAATTTGGAGGCCCCTGTACAAACTGGCTCTATTTTACCTGAGTTGCCCCCCCTCCAGTGTGTACTCCGAAAGAGTGTTTAGTGCAGCCGGGAACCTTGTCAGCGAAAGGCGTAGGAGGTTGCTTCCACAGAATGTGGAGAAGATGATGTTCATCAAAATGAATTATCAGCTCTTCCAGGGAGACCAGCCTCCAGAAGGTACAGAGGGACCTGTGGTGGTGGATTCAAGTGGGGACGAGTTAATACTTTGTGAGGATGAGGATGTACACACTGAAGAGGGTGAGGAATCGGTGGATGAGGAGGATGAGGATGACATCTTGCCTCCATAGAGCCAGTTTGTGCAGGGACACATTAATTGCCAGCTTGTTTTGTGGGGGCCCAAACGAACCAATAATTTCAGCCACAGTTGTGTGGCAGACCCTGGCGCTGAAATGATTGGTTTGTTAAAGTGTGCATGTCCTGTTTATACAACATAAGGGTGGGTGGGAGGGCCCAAGGACAATTCCATCTTGCACCTCTTTTTTTTCTTTGCATTATGTACAGTTTGGGGCCTAGTTTTTCAAACTGCCATCCTGTCTGCCACTGCAGTTTCACGCCTAGATGGGTCACGTGTTTGTGCCGCCCACTCGTGTCGCTTAGCATAGTCATCCAGCTACCTCGGTGCAACGTTTTGGACATAAAAACACTATTGTGAGGTGTGAGGTGTTCAGAATAGACTGGAAATGAGTGGAAATTAAGGTTATTGAGGTTAATAATAGCATAGGAGCAGAAAAACCTACAAATTCTGTGATTTTAGCTGTTTTTATGCTTTTTTTAAAAAAAATACAGATCCAAAACACAAAACCCAGAACCCAAAACACGGAAGGGTGGTTTTGGCAAAACCAATCCAGATCCAAAACACGAAGAAAGATCCAGATCCAAAACCAAAACACAAAACACGAAAAGTGGCCGGTGCACACCCCTACTGTCTACCAACACATAACTGAACATAAAGATGACAGGTAAGCAGAGTTTACTTAATGATATATTTTTTTACGAATTTCTAAATGCAAAACTTAAGGGTGCAGTAAATATGCTAATACTCTAGCATGCCGTGATTCAAGAAATTTTGAAACCACTTCCTCAAAGTCTTGGTTTATCATACTTGAATACTTTGTCTGTGGGTGTGAGCAACATATAAACAATCTGCAACATGAATGGCTTGAGGACAAATGACCTGTACCTTACACCTACAATATGAAGAAATAGTACTATAATGTAGCAGTCAGAAAATGAGTGATACTCATTGTTATTTAACTTATCTTACCTGTTCAGCAAGATCCAGCATTGTCCACCTGCTCAGTGGTGTCCTATGCTGAACAAGCCTACTGCTGCTGACAGCAGACTGTTGACTAATGCGCGCTGGCCGTCTGTGCATAAACATTGTGCTTTAACCATGCGATGACTCAGCAAAGCCTGGAAGGCATGGCTGAAGCCAGAAAGGTTTTGCTGGGTCCCATTGTTATCAGTGGGGACCTTAGAGTTTACCCCACAGATGGCATAAATGCTATAGGCCTCAACAGAGGTAAGCAAAGCTGTTTGCACTAATCATAACCCCTTTAGCTAGTGCTAAAGGAGCAACGCTGACTCTTAAATGGAGACATAAGCATTATATACTGTATGTGATATAATGAGAAGGTTAACAAGAAAAGATAACAAAATAAATATTTACAGATCCTTTAATGTTAGCGGTGTGAGATGAAGGTTAGTCCACACGGCAGATAGGTTGACCAGAGATTGGTTTATTAACCAGTAGAAAGCAGGTGCATAGTAACACAGGGAAAATCAGTATGAAGCAGGTACACAATGCAATATTTCCAGGTGCAACGGGGAACATATGGGGTTAATGAAAGTGTTCATAATTATATAGTTGTGACAGCGGAGTATATAATATATAATCTATTGGTATTAACACAATGGTAGAAATAGAGACTTACCTGTAATCTACTATCTACTGTATGTGCAGGAGATGCTCAGGGGAACATCTTTCCCTAAACAGAATGGAGAGAAGATGTGCAGAAAACCATGCATACACAGGAGCGCAGTTGTCAGGGTTGGAGGATGCGCCTCTAGCAGTCCAGGGGTCCTGGCACCGGATATAAGAGGAGACACTGCACATGCTCTCCTTCAACAGAAAAATGGCCTTTGCAGGGTATTTATGTAGTTATATAAGATTAGCAAACTAATGCATTTTTTTTAAATTATTTATTTATTAATATTTTTCCTATTGATAGGAATGAGACATCCAGCAAAGCCTGTTCAATCAATTGCAATACTGTCAATGCATTTAAGCCTATTACTGTCATCAGGGTTATATTGCAGCTACACTTTGCTAACTACAGTAGTTCTATGTTGAAATTAGTGATTTGAAGCATAACTGCTGTGTACTGTATACTATTAGGGGTACATTTACTAAGAATTGTGTCTGGCCAAGTTAGTATTCCAGTGAGAGTTTCTCCTGATTTTCAGACATGGAGGTTTAATAAAGGCAAAAACTGGAGTAATCTATTTACAAAACACGGGTGTAAACACAAGTAGAAGTCAATACACAATCGGCCAAACTCGCAAGTTCTTTTCATAGACACAAATAGAACACAGGGATTTACCAAGAATCATGTCTGCTAACACAATAGTAAATGGAGCAAACTCAGGACAAAAAGAAGTATCAAATAGACTACCTCCTTAGCAGCATGTTTAGCAGAAGCATGCACACATCAGTGTGATCTGTGCATGCTTGTGTTAAACAGTCATGAAAGGGTTAAAAAAATAAAATTACCCGCCCCTTTTTCCAAAGCATAACCAGCCCTGGACCTCTAAGCCTTGGCTGGTAGAGGAAAATCAGGGGGGGGGGGGGAACTGATGTGTGGTTCCCCCTATTTTCCTTTAGCCAACACCAGGCTGAACCAGCTGAAGGGCTTACACTACAGCACAGAAAAACACAGCATGGGGTCCTCCTGTCATAATGTAAACCAACCCCAAGATGGTCAGTCCAGGGCTTGCAATCCTTGGAAGTTGGGGCCTCTCCCCAAATAAATGGGGTCCCCCTCCTAAACATTAACAAGCCCTAGGCTGAAAACCCAGGACTCTTCCCTGCATCCCTGTAGACAACCGATGCAGGGGTAATGTTGTAAATAAATGTTTTTTTTTGTTTTTCACCGTGGAACTGCAAGCACCAGCTAGCCTGCCCTGTGGCACTTGTAGAACTACAGGCCACTTGCACCGGTAGCTGCACTGTGGGAAAAACATTTTAAAAAATTACAAGACACAGACACCATGTGTTTCTTATACCTTAGCCATTGTCCTCGCCTATAACCTGGATAACTATGCAAATTAAGAGTAAATGACAGGCAGACGTATTCTCATACCATTTGGCATGGGGTATATCAGGAGCAGACTGACTTACAGAACAGAGATCACTATAGCTTCCAAAATCACTTGAGTTTCAGAAATCACTGCAGAACAGAGTGGGTGATTCAGCTGCGGACAGATATGTTATTGCAGCTTCTAACATTTCAGCAGCTGTGATAGCTCTATTATGGTAATGCAGCAGGAGGTGTCACACCTCCTGTATGCATTACTGATCTGAGTTACATTCTAGAATGCAACATCGATTATCTGAAGGGTCTCCTGCCTAACCTGGAATCCAAAACGATGCAAAACATCATCATCCTGCTGTCGGATTCTCGCGGGTTTTGGATTTTATAAAGGTGCTGGTGAACGGCACCATTTTCACTCTGGCTGTGGAGAGTGTACAGAACAGACGTGCTCTGTTTTTCTCTGTTGTTCAAGTGTGCAGTGTTGTGGTTGTTCAAGGGTGCAGTGTTGTCGGGCTGGTGCTGCAATACATAAAGTGGGGGGTGCTGCTGTGTCACTGTTGTCCTGTCAATCAAGGGCTAGGGCTGCAGTGCATAAAGGGGTGCAGTGTCATCCAGGGGAGCTCTGTCAATCCAGGGGTGCGCTTCCCCAGTGTAAAATAAATAAAAGTTCAAATGAATAATTATCATTCCACAAAAAATAAAAAAAATAAATATTTGTTTTCAATTTTTCTTTGTGTGTGTGCTAGCTGTGCTATTATTGTTATTACCGCAGCTTATCATCCACGTATTTGTGACTCTGCAGGTGGTCCATCCGCACTCCCCAGGGGTGCTCTGTTGTCCATATAGGGGTGCTGTGTTGTTCCTGAAGGGGCTGCTGCATATTCCAGGGGAGCTCTTCCCCAGTGTAAAAAAAAATATTTATATAAAACAAACAACACCAGGCACTATTAATACTATAAAATGAAAGTTGTTGTAGAAATAGTGTAAGATGTCGCTACCCAATAAGCAGCTCTGATTTTACTACTTAACGATAAACAATTAATGTAGGAGGTGAGTTCTAAAGTTATTCACCTCAGGGTGCGCTCACATAGACATAAGGATAAATGTACTGCAATAAAACATTTTATTAAAATTACATACTAATAAACATTTTGTAAATCAGCATCTAAATAGCCATTCTTTTCATATCCTGCGCAACTGAATCAATATTAGCATGTGTGAACAATGAAATGTCCACTTACATGGATAAATATATTTGTCTCCTTAAGTATGTAGTTTTTGTCCACATAGGACAAAATATAATTAACAATAAGGAAGAATCTGATTTTTTGTTTAATCCGGTATTTATCTCTAAATTTAATAGTTGTTCTAATCAAATTAAAAGAATTGTGAAGAATTATTCCCAATTAAAAATGGATAAAATATTGGCACCTCATCTGGATAAGGATCCGCTAATAGTTTTTAGGAAGGCTAAAACCTAAAGAATCATTTATCCCCTAGTTTTTTTTGTTAGAGATTTGCACAATAAACCCACCATAGGAGGCTGGTTGTCCACAAAACCCAATGGTTGTTTTAAATGTGGTAAAAGTTCATGCATCACCTGTAAATTTATTAAACAGAAAGGTAATGAATTTTGTTCTGTGTCACTAAATATCAAATTTATTATTGATAGTTTTATTAACTGTCAATCGGTTTTGTGATTTACTTACTCTCCTGTGTGTGCGGCAAACAATATGTTGGATGCACTATTAGAACAATGAATACATGTTTTTTGGAGCATAGAAGAAACGTTCTTAAGAAGAGTCTACTTCATAGCATATCTCCCCATGTTATGCAAAAACACGGAGGAAATATTAATGTTTTTTCTATACAAGGCATTGAACAAATTACACCTACAAGTAGAGGAGGAGATAGGTTTAGTCAGCTATCGAGGAGAGAAGCATTTTGGATATTTGCTCTAGGCAATATTTTACATTGGTAAAGAAAAAACCATCAAAGGCAAAGTTAACTGCAGAAAAACATAAATTGGCAAAATGCCTTTCACCACATGAAGTGGCAAGGAAAGGCTAAGACCTTGGCCTTTATTTATGACTGGTGGTTCTGCCTCTTAAGATGATGTAAGCCCTTCTCCCTGTATACATTTCAAATGAAAACTGTTAAGGCACAGGAGCCAACTGTGAGCTCAGAAATGTCACAAATCCCTGAGGAGGGGCTAAGTGTGTCGGCGGGTGCCATGTGTGAGCCTGACCTTTCCAAAACTGTACACGAAGAGGGGCCTCCTTCCACAAATTGTGTGTTCTCCGCAAATGTGGGGATGAGCAGCACAAGTCTACATGCTGACATATAAATTGAGATTGCTTCTGTGGAAGTGCACCAGGATGAGGGGATATTTGTGTAGCTGATGCTAATAAGGATGTTGATGATGAGGATGCTCATGGTGAGGATGTTGTTGATGAAGATGTTGTTTGTGTAAATCAGGCCCCAGTGGAAACAGTTGTTGCCCATTATAAGGAAAAGCCCATTGTAATGCCTGGGCATAAAACAAAAAAATCCACTTATTATGTGTGGAATCATTTCTACCCAAATCCAGACAACAATTATCAAGCCATCTGTACCCATTGTCATGCCAGAGTAAGTAGAGGTAGTAATTGTGGATTCCAGCGGGGACAAATTAATATTGTGTGAAGATGATGTACACACTGATGAGGGTGAGGAATTGGATGATGATGGCGACAGCATCCCATTTGTAAAGTGCAACAGAATATTCTGCACTATATAAGAAACTGATAATAATTATAATTATAATAATAATAATGATAATAATAATAACCTCTTGCCTCTGTAAAGCCAGTTTGTGCATGGAGAGATCATTGGCAGCAATGTCAGCTGTATGTTGGTAGCTTGTTTTGTGGGGGCCCAAACAAACCAATCACTTCAGCCACAATTGGCAATCACTGAAGTGATTGGTTTGTTAAACTGTGCATGTCCTATATACAACATAAGGATAGGTGGAAGGGCCCAAGAACAATTCCATCTTGCACCTCTTTTTTGCATTATGTGCTGTTTGGGGCATTGCTGTCTGATATTTTTAATTTTATAGTTTATGAAACTGCCATCCTGTCTGCCACTGCTGTGTTGCAAAAGTTTAATACATGTCCTATATTTTTTTAAACTGCCGTGCTTTTGTGCCACTGCTCTGATGCTTACTTTTTTATAGTTTCATTCTGTATTTATTTCAACTACAATCACAAACAGGTATACTTGCAAAATACTCTTATGCCATTTTTCAACCTTGATTTGTTGATACCAAACAGATGAGTTTAGTTTTCCTTGATCATAACAGCCATGTTTGGTCAGATGCAACTCAAACACCAAATGGAAAGGGTATGTTGTGATAGTATCTGGGGATGTTCTCTCTTCTCCCCTCCCAAACTTCCCATTTATAACCCCAGAAGCAAAATGATAACAGATGTTTAGTACCAGACTTTAAAAATCCCTCTGCCCCGTTCCTGTTCAGAGTTTCCTTTTTATGTGCTGGCTGACACAGCATCTCCTGCATGCCCCTTTCATTTAAAAAAAAATACTGGACCACCACAAGAGCTCAACTGGGGCAAGGACTTATATAAATGAGTCAAATATTCTTTGAAAATGACTCCCCAACTCCCTCATAAATTTGCTTTGGAATCAAAAACCTTAATTAAATTTACTACCAGTCAGTGTTTCCTTATGTGCCATGTTTGAAGTTGAACTGCCACGTATTTGTGACGCCCACTGCTGCCACTTAGCTCAGTCAGCAAGCTATCTTGGTACAAATTATGGGTCTAAACTGGATGAAAACAATATTTTGAGCTGTGAGGTCTTCAAAATTGACTGGAAATGAGTGGAAGTTAATGTTATTGAGGTTATTATACTGTGGGAACAAAAACAGGCCCAAATGATGTGATTTTGTGCAAGAGTGGTTTTGCAAAAACCAAAGTCAGATCCAAAACATGAAGGAGATACATATCCAAAACCAAAACACGGGGGTCGGCGTACATCCCTATTTTTATTACAGATGTGTGTGGACCCTCCGTGTTTTGGATTTGGCAATGTTTTTAGATTTTAAATAATTTTCATGTTTTGACTTTTTCCAAAATTTCTTGTATGTTTTGATTTTGATAATGGCATTGTTTTTTTGTATTTCATTAAAAATGGTCAAAAATAGGTAAAATCATGTAATGTGTAGATGTGTTTAGTTCCAATATTACAATTAATATCATTAGTGTTCATTTATAGACATTTACTGTCAATTTTAGCACAGTACAGTAAGAAAGAAGTCTAAAATGGTGGCCCAGGCTCCAAGGCACAGCAAGAATAAAGAAAAAAATAGTGGTCCAGACTCCAGGGCACGACAACAAAGAGAAGTTACAGCCTTCAAAGTGTGTGGCTATAACACCCACCTTTGTCAGGAATTATCAAGGATCATCACAAGCACAAGTAGCCTGTCTGGATCTTATCTTGCCTGCATGCACTAAGGATATGTGCCTTGTCTGCTTCTGTCCACAGACCTCTAGTGATTCTGTGGCCAGCTTTATTCCTACCTGAACTGCATTCTGAAATATGGAATTGTGAGGCCAGACAACATGGAGGCCTGTGTTATTCCATTGCCAACATGCCAATTACTACCTCCCTGGCTATACACATTGAGAAATGCTACCTCTGAGGAAGCTGTCAGTGAACAGGGAAATGAGTTAGGCCTCCCACCAGAGTTAATTTACTTCACTGGATTTGTCCATACTATTCGACTACCATCGGCCACATTAGAGAACCGGACCACCTAACTTTAAGGGGTCAATCCTATTAGGTGCGAATTATGAGGTGCAAGTTGCTATTTTCACTTCGAATTTGCATAGCTAATTCATTTTGCAATCCAATTAGCAACTCACACTTAATCAGTCAGACTGAATTTGCAACTTTCCACTCACACGTCCCTGAGGGTGAGAGATGGAAAGGAAAATCTTTATTTTTAGGTTAAAATGTCAGTGCTAAACCCCTTGGACACCCCCCCTAATGACCAATTAGGCAATTAGAAGTTTCCAATTAGCTTAATTAGTCTAATAATTACATGTAATTTTTTGGGGTGCCCCGGATATAGTGTAGCAACATGCTTCTGCTTGCTGTTACACTGCGCTAATGTCTGCTCATGGGAACAAGTTGACATCAGTCCCAGGCCGCCAGCCAATCAGCAGCAGCTAACATTAGCGGCCGCTCATTGGCTGGGACCCACATGTAGGAGCCGCTCAATGGCTAAGCCCCTGTGGGTCCCAGCCAATGAGCAGCCGCTAATGTTAGCCGCTCCTGATTGGCCGGCGACCCAGGAATGATGTCAACTCATTCCCACGAGCAGACATTAGCACAGTGTAACAGCAAGCAGAAGCATGTTGTCACACTTTATCAGGGGCATGTATTGGATTTCTGCAGAGAACATCGAGGAACATAAAGGTGAGTATTGGATCTTTTTTTGCAGGTAATTTGATGGGATACTTTATGTTGACAAGGGGACATGAACATCTGGAAACAGGTGAGTATGTGTAGGTGTGTTTATGGATGCAATAAAGCTTTATTTTCACAGTGTGTTGTGTGTTTTCTTAACCATTCCTTTATAGGTGCACTACAGGTACCAGTGGGCCCTTAATACCCTGCATGCTGGTACTTGTGGTTCGCCAAGTACCAGCATGCGGGGGATGCTTGCTGGGACTTGTAGTTCCACTGTAAAGACAATGATGAAAACTAAAATTTTTACACTACACCTAACACTATCAACCCGCCACCCACCACACAGGGGTGGTGGGGATAGCCCCAGGCTATCAGCCTAGGTCAGGGGTGCCCTGGAGAGGGTGATCCCTTTATTGGGGATTCCCAACTCCCCAGGGATCACTGGCCTGGGCTGACTAACGGTCAGAGCTGATGCTGCATCTGGGGGGCCCGGTGAAAGGGCAACACTGGCTGTGGCATCAGTCCCCCATTAGAAAGGGTCCAGGGCTGGTTTTAAATATATGGGGGACCTCACATAATTTTTTTTCTCCATATATTTAATACCAGCTATGTCCCTGCTGCTTGTTGCTGGTTCGTAATTTACAGTGGAACCCTACACATTTTTTTCCCTGTAAAGTAAGAACCAGGACAGGCTGGCAAGCCCAAGGCTGGTTAGTGTTTTGGGGGGGGACCTCACATCAGTTTTTTTTAAAACATTTATCTATTTTTTACAAATCTTTACACACAAGCAGCAAGCAGCAAGCACATATCTCACTGATATGTGCTGGCTGCTAGCTCGGGAGAGATTTGCAGAGAGAAAACACTGCAATCTCGGGTGAGTAATCTCCTGCAAAATCAGGACTTTCTCAAATCTTAGTAAATTTACCCCTAAGTCTTTTTCTGGATACAAACATATGGGAGTTGGATTACAGTTTAAGAGACTGCATGAGCAGCAGATATTTCTACACCCTGCTGGAACTTCTTTTTACCATCCCTAAAGAACTGAGTGGTCCCAGTAACTGTGTGCATATTGGGGCTTATAGCATTTATTCAGTGACTATCATTTCTGGATATCAGCATTTTTCTGGTGGATACATTTTGTCCCACAGACATAGAAACATATTAATACTCAGCAATTAACAGATTGATTTTTATTGTGTAACAATTTTATATTGTTGTTGGTATTGTGTTAATAAATCATCATTTTAAGTGCTCACACGGTTCCTTTTTTCCATTCTATTTTTTAGAACTTGGAAATACTGTACTGGTATTTATTTAAATTATTTATGCTCATATGTACTATGGGCCTGATTAATTATGGATTACATCTGTGAGTATGCACACAATCAGTCGATTGTCACCTACTGCGTACTGTATGTGTTGTAGTGCATGAACACTCCACTGTGATCGGGACTGCGATCGCAGTGGCTACACAGATCCATTGCACAATGATTGACAGGAAATGCCATTTGTGGGTGGTGATGGGGGGGTTGGCAAAACACAGGCATGCCACATGCATAAATTATCCACAGAGATGGCATGCGCAGCTTGAGTATTCACATTGCGCAATGAAGTTAGCAATTCCTGTGTAAGGTCAGGGCTTGTGCAAGTGTGCGTGAGGCTGCCATGGTACTCAATGTTACCAATGGTTTTGCAGTCTTGCTAAACATTATGGATGTGTGTAAGGTAAGGTGGGCGTCCCTGTGTTGTGCGGTGATGGCATAGTGATAACAATGGATAGCATATCATCACAGCCAGACTGCATGCGCAATCGTAGCCACAATCGCAATTGTGATCTGTAGTGAATCAGGCCCTATACAGTATGTGCCATTCGTAATTTTTTCTTTGCTCATGCCTTCCATCCTGGACTGTATGTCCAAAAAGAGTAAGCGAGACACAGAAAGAGGAGCTGGCTGTCCCCGAGTACATTTCTTCATCTACACTAGATGACATTGAGAGAGAAGAGCTTCAGATTGTGGAAAAAAGATTCCCACCTACTGTATTTGGCTTCCATTCAGAGAGAAGAGCTCTGGAGATTAGGATCTAATGCCAATCTAGGAGCGGGGCAGATGATTGGTCATTCACCAGTATGTATACTAACCTTACCCCCAAAACTGACCATGACCAACTCTGAAGGCAAAACAATATCATTGGGACCTATTTTCCATGCTGTGCACACAGCAGGACCCAAAGATTGCAGACCATACCCCACAGACAGCGTGCTAATCCTAAAGTATCTTCTTTTACTTCCTGTATTCTCATCAGTCAGTGTCTGTAGGAGCCAGGCACTCATAGCTGACAGTAGATGCAGCTATATATTCTCAGCCAGAACTGTTACCCGGCACTCTCATTCTTCCTCCTCTGCATGAGCAGTGGGAGCAAGAAGAAGAAAAGCAGATATCAGACTTTCTGATATGCTGAGTCTTTTCTTGACTTTACTCCACCACTGTGTATTTCCAGCTGGTATAATTGAAGCTGAAGATTTGGGATTACTCATTCATCATTCTATGCCTTCTAGGCAAATGGTGAACAATAGTTGTCCATCCTACACCCTGCAGTTCTTTTATTACTAAACTGTACTGTTACCTTACTTTACCTTACGCTGTCACATTTTTATGAGGAAATATGTTTTATTTTTGATGCATGAGAGATGTCTTTGTGGAGGTTTATATTTGGGTCTGCATAAGCATTGGCTTATCAATCTATAAGAGAAATGTTATTTAAAAATACTGACTAGTTTTTTCAAAACAGGTACTTTGGCCCTGATTCAGAGCCGGACGCTCTGACCAGAGCGCTCGCTCTGAATCAGGGCCCACCTCAATTAAAATGGAGCGTCCTCCTGGACGCTCGTATAGCTGTGGGTCACCACCCACAGCATATACGAGCATGCAAAAAGATGGTCACGATGGTCGTGACCATCGGAACTGCGAGTGAAAGCCTGCGGTTGGGTTTCCCAACCGCAAGGCCAGGAGTGATATTGGCTCTATCAGAGCCAAAATCACTCCCACTGACATCACTAGTGATGTCAGCGGGGCCGTCTTCAGATGGTAGGCATTCCCTTGGGAACACCTCCGTCTGGCAGGCACGCCCCCAGCATGCCCACCAAAGGGGGCATGCTGTCAGTCACCATCGACAGCATGCCCCCTTTGATGAGACACTCCGAGGGAAGGAAAGTCCTTCGCTCACCGAGTCTCGCGCATGCGCACGATGGTGCTCCCTCTGTCGTGCGCATGCGCAGTGGGGAACATCGACCCACTTGCGAGCGTACTGCCGCTCGCGAGTGGGTCTGAATGACCCCCTTTGTTCTTAATATTTTTCGCCATCTACAATTACATATTGTCACATTTGGGATCTCTAACCAGGGAGCCTTTGTCACCAGTGACATTTGTTTGATCATGTCTGCTCGCTCATGGGAACGAGTTGACATCAGTCCCAGGCCACCAGCCAATCAGCGGCGGCTAACATTAGCGGCCGCTCATTGGCTGGGACCCGCGTGGAGGAGCCGCTCATTGGCTAAGCCCAAGTGGGTCCCAGCCAATGAGCGGCCACTACTGTCATCTGCCGCTGATTGGCCAGCGGCCTGGGACTGATGCCAACTCATTCCCATAAGCAGACATTAGCGCAGTGTAACAGCATGCAGAAGCATGTTGTTACACTGTATCCGGGGCATGTAGTGGATTCTGCAGAGAACATCGAGGGACATAAAGGTGAGTATTGGATCTTTTTTTACAGGTAATTCGATGGGATACTTTACGTTGACAAGGGGACATGAACATCTGGAAACAGGTGAGTATGTGTTTGTGTGTTTATGGATGCAATAAAGCTTTAGTTTCACGGTGTGTTGTGTGTTTTATTAACCATTTCTTTACAGATGAACTACAGGTACCAGTGGGCCCTTAATACCCTGCATGCTGGTATTTGTGGTTCTCCAAGTACCAGCATGCGGGGGATGCTTGCTGGGACCTGTAGTTCCACTGTAAAGACAATGATGAAAATTAAAATTTTTACACTACACCTAACACTATCAACCCGCCACCCACCACCCAGGGGTGGCAGGGATAGCCCCGGGCTATCAGCCTAGGCCAGGGGTGCCCTGGAGAGGGTGACCCCTTTATTGGGGGGTTCCCAACTCCCCAGGGATCCCTGGCCTGGGCTGACTAATGGTCAGGGCTGATGCTGCATCTGGGGGGCCCGGTGAAAGGGCACCGCTGGCTGAGGCATCAGTCCCCATTAAAAAGGGTCCAGGGCTGGTTTTAAATATACGGGGGACCTCACGTCAATTTTTTTCTCTGTATATTTAAAACCAGCTCTGTCCCTGCTGCCTGTTGCTGTTTCGTAATTTACAGTGGAACCCTACACATTTTTTTCCTGTAAATTAAGAACCAGGACAGGCTGGCAAGACCAAGGCTGGTTAGTGTTTTGGGGGGGACCTCACGTCAGTTTTTTTTAAAACATTTACTGTATCTATTTTTTACAAGTCTTAACACACAAGCAGCAAGCACATATCTCACTGATATGTGCTGGCTGCTAGCTCGGGAGAGATTTGCAGAGAGAAAACACTGCAATCTCGGGTGAGTAATCTCCTGCAAAATGAGTTACTCGGGAGAGATGTCTCGTTCTGCTTCACCATCGGCAAACTCGTTTAGCCTCAAATCGCCTGTTGGTAAATTTGGTTAAAAAAAAGGGATTAAATCACTCGAATTTTGGTGAGTACCAGCGAGATAAATCACCTTTAAAATCGGGACCATCTCAAATCTTAGTATATTTATCCCTAAGTCTTTTTCTGGATACAAACATATGGGAGTTGGATTACAGTTTAAGAGACTGCATGAGCAGCAGATATTTCTACACCCTGCTGGAACTTCTTTTTACCATCCCTAAAGAACCGAGTGGTCCCGGTAACTGTGTGCATATTGGGGCTTTATAGCATTTATTCAGTGACTATCATTTTTGGATATCAGCATTTTTCTGGTGGATACATTTTGTCCCACAGACATAGAAACATATTAATACTCAGCAATTAACAGATTGATTTTCATTGTGTAACAATTTTATATTGTTGTTGGTATTGTGTTATTAAATCATTATTTTAAGTACTCACACAGTTCCTTTTTTACATTATAATTTTTAGAACTTGGAGATACTGTACTGGTATTTAAATTATTTATGCTCATATGTACTATGGGCTGATTAATTATGGATTACATCTGCGAGTACGCACACAATCAGTCGATTGTCACCTACTGCGTACTGTATGTGTTGTAGTGCATGAACACTCCACTGCGATCGGGACTGCAATCGCAGTGGCTACACAGACCCATTGCACAATGATTGACAGGAAGTGCCATTTGTGGGTGGTGATGGGGGGGTTGGCGAAACACAGGCATGCCACATGCATAAATTATCCACAGAGATGCCATGCGCAAGCTTGAGTTTTCACATTGTGCAATGAAGTTAGTAATTCCTGTGTAAGGTCAGGGCTTGTGCAAGTGTGCGTGAGGCTGCCATGGTACTCAATGTTACCAATGGTTTTGCAGACTTGCTAAAGATTATGGATGTGTGTAAGGTAAGGTGGGCGTCCCTGTGTTGTGCGGCGAAGGCATAGTGATAACAATGGATAGCATATCATCACAGCCAGACTGCGTGCGCAATCACAGCTACAATCGTAGTTGTGATCTGTAGTGAATCAGGCCCTATACAGTATGTGCCATTCGTCATTTTTTCTTTGCTCATGCCTTCCATCCTGGACTGTATGTCCAAAAAGAGTAAGCGGGACACAGAAAGAGGAGCTGGCTGTCCCCGAGTACATTTCCTCATCTACACTAGATGACATTGAGAGAGAAGAGTGTCAGATTGTGGAAAAGAGGTTCGCACCTATTTGGCTTCCATTCAGAGGGCAGAGCTCTGGAGATTAGGATCTACTGCCAATCTAGGAGTGGAGCGGATGATTGGTCATTCACCAGTATATATACTAACCTCACCCCCAAAACTCATTCTTCCTCCTTTGCACAAGCATTGGGAGCAAGTAGAAGAAAAGCAGATGTCAGACTTTCTGATATGCTGAATCTTTTCTTGACTTTACTCCACCACTGTGTATTTCCTGCTGGTATAATTGAAGCTGAAGATTTGGGATCACTCATTCATCATTCTATGCCTTCTAGGCAAATGGTGAACAATAGTTGTCCATCCTCCGCCCTGCAGTTCTTTTTTTACTAAACTGTACTGTTACCTTACTTTACCTTACGCTGTCACATTTTTATGAGGAAATATGTTTTATTTTTGATGCATGAGAGATGTCTTTGTGGAGGTTTATATTTGGGTCTGCATAAGCATTGGCTTATCAATCTATAAGAGATATGTTATTTAAAAATACTGACTAGTTGTTTCAAAACAGATACTTTATTTTTAATATTTTTTGCCATCTATAATTATATATTGTCACATTTGGGATCTCTAACCAGGGAGCCTTTGTTATCAGTGACGTTTGTTTGCTAATGTCTGTTCGTTGGAATGAGTTGAAAATCAGTCCCGGGCCGCCGGCCAATCAGCAGCGTCTAACATTAGCGGCCGCTCATTGGCTGGGACTCACGTGGAGGAGCCGCTCATTGGCTAAGCCAACTTGGGTCCCAGCCAATGTGCAGCCGCTAATGTCAGCCGTCACTGATTGCCCTGTGGCATGGGACTGATGTCACATTCCCACGAGCAGACATTAGCGCAGTTTAACAGCATGCAGAAGCATGTTGTTACACTGTATCCTGGGCACGTATTAAATTTCTGCGGAGAACATCGAGAGACATAAAGGTGAGTATTGGATCCTTTTTTACAGGTAATTCGATGGGATACTTTATGTTGACAAGGGGACATGAACATCTGGAAACAGGTGAGTATGTGTAAGTGTGTTTATGGATGCAATAAAGCTTTATTTTCACGGTGTGTTGTGTTTTTTATTAACCATTTCTTTATAGGTGCACTACAGGTAAGAGTGGGCCCTTAATACCCTGCATGCTTGTACTTGTGGTTCTCCAAGTACCATCATGTGGGGGAGCCTTGCTGGGACTTGTAGTTCCACTGTAAATACAATGATGAAAATCAAAATTTTTACACTACACCTAACACCATCAACCCGCCACCCACCACCCAGGGATGCTAGGGGGGTGATACATTTTAATTTGGGGGGGCACCAACATTTATCTTGCCTCCGGGCACCTGGGATGAAGTTACGCCACTGACTGTAACTGTGATTGAGGTAAATACAGAACGACCGATTAATATTTTTCTGAAGACACTGTGCACACTGGAAGTATCAGAGCATGATTTCAATCAGATATACAATAAAGCAATGAAATGAAGTGCAGGGACGTAACTAGGGTAGTGCGACCAGTGCCATGGCACAGGGCACTGCAGGGCAGGGGGCACTGTTGGGACTATCAAATTTCCTGTTTATAATCATCCTCACTTGTGGCTTCCTCTACTTTTATCCCCAGCATCTCCTGGCCTCTGCTATCTCTTCCCTGGCCCTTCCCCATGAGGCCATGGCCCTCTTTCAGGTGCATGTCTTATGTTCCTATTTGAAAAATAGGAGGGGGTTACCAATGCTCTTTCTGGCACAGGGCAGCAAAAAGTCTAGCTATGGCTCTGATGAAGTGGCATCTTGAAAATCTTTGGAAAAAGTAAATACATATCAAGCAGTTTTTGGCACAATACTTTAATCAGGGTCGTTCAGACAAGTTTTGCTCTTATTTTTGGTGCAATTTACATGCTCTCCTAGAATGTCCAAGAATCTTCAGAGTAAATGAGACTTCTCAGACTCCTAGGATACAACAGGGTGGGGGCCAATGATGATGTGAATCGCATTTTCACATCCACCCCTCGCACATGTATCTTGGACTACTCCAGGATCTCCCATATCTCTCTGTTTCTCTCTCCTTTTCTATCTCCCTCTCTCTCTCAACCCCCACTCAAAATCGGGCATTTGCCCCTGGCAGTGTACTAGATAATCGGGCCTATTTGTTAATGATCAATTTAGCATTGCGATCTGGCCATGATCACACTGCAAAATGATGCCAGTAGAATGTATCAACCGGCACACACAGGAACAGGGGGTCCATGTGATGTGCCTAGAGTGCTGCCATGGCTACTCCACATGCGCAGTACTGCTGACTGCACATGTGCATTTACCATAGCTAGAACCCTTTCCCGGCTAATTATGCGATGTGTAGCACATCTTCAGATGGCAGTAGTTTCATGAAAGTTGGTCAATCTGGTTGCATCATATCCCAGATAGAAACCTATGGGCGATGCGGCTGTCAGCAGGAATAGAGGGATAGAGGGATCGCAGGAGGTGTCAGAGATATCTGCTGTGGTTCCTCTTCTGGGGAAAACGTAATATTTGCAGTTAACCCCCAAAATCTGGTATTTTCAGGGATTAAGCTGCAAATATACACTGACTAATGGGCCCCTATGTCCACTATGCTGCCGGGTCTCTTTTCCCAGCAGTGTTGCAGACATGAAGTAGTATGCTGCAGCCTTGTCAGTTGATGGAGAGTCCGGAGACATGGTAAGGAGCTTAGTAGTCACTGCATGGGGCCGTGGCAATTTTATTGATGGGGCCCCCATAACCTATTTGCCCTGGGCCTCCACAAGCCTTATTCCAGCTCTGGCAAGGAGTTTGACTTCCTGACTGATTTCTTAGTGAATCATAACTGTCTTATATATGTTATATTATATACAATTAGAAGTGGGAAGACTAAATCAAACATTTTTATATATTTTTTCATTTATAATACTGACTATATGCTAATCAACCTTTCATTTAATCATGTGTAACACTCTAGTGTCATGTGTGCTGTCTTGGACATACCTGTTGTCTTCCAGACTTTCTATGCTGGTGCACTTAGGATATGAGGTGATAAATATAATATGTTGAAATTCCTTTCACTCTTGGGATCCTGACACTGAGGACCTCATTCAGAGGCGGTCGTTAGTTGTAAGCGGTCGCTCTGAATCAGGGCGGCCACTTGCATCCTGAATGACCGCCTCCTTGTCGATCGCTAAGCTGTGGGTTAATGTCCACAGCTCTAGCGACCGACATGGGTGATGGTCGCTATGGGCAAGACCATCGTGACCATCGGGGCTTATGACCAGACCCTAAGGTTGGGTCTGTGCACTCGTAAGCCCCAGGGAGCTTCCTGCTCTGATCTAGCAGGAAGCTTCCCACTGACATCAGCAAACGGCCCCCAAACGGCAAGCGTTCCGGTGGGAATGCCTCTGTTTGGGCAGGCACACACCCTGCCCGCCTCCCAAATGGGGTGAGCTGTCACTCACCATCGACAGCTCACCCCGTCTGCTGCAAGACCCCTAGTGATGGAGCGTCCATCGGTAGCCGGGTCTCACGCATGCGCACGACGGAGCCGGCTCCATCGTGCGCATGTCCAGTGGGGCAACATCGAGTTGGTTGCGAGCACTCAGCGCTTGCGACAGACTCTGAATGACCCCCCAAGTGCTTAAATACTTGTCACATAAAGTGGTATAACATATCTAATTCTTTTTTCCCTGTAGGTAATCCTTATAATATTCTGCTTGTCCAGGCTAAAGGATATGGCTATTTACCATTAAATGCAATGTACCTTGTATCAGAATGCTATATGGCTTTTATTTACATTATCTCACTCCTTAGGTTCTAATTCATCTAAGTCCGCCACCTGCAGCCACTTAATTTCTTCCTGAGGGAATGGTACAGCTGGCCCCTAAGGTATTTTTTTTTCTGCAGCTTGCTACTCCCCAGTAGCTATAGAGTGTTGGCGGCTCTGATCTCCTCTCAATGTAATAACTAAATAATACCTGTATGATTGGATGCCTTGTGGCAGGAATTGGGGTGACCTCTTGTCCAGATGAGTAAAGGGCTTTCCCCTCCTGCTGTCTGCTACCTTAGACTCCTGTCATACTTCTTGCTGTGGGCTGCTTCCCTGGACCTCAGATCCACCCCAGGGGCCTTCTGCAGCCTTCAGACTGCCTCCTCTACTGAAGGGCTGCAAAGGGAGGACAGGCTGGTACCACAGCCCTGCCTGAGCCTGTCTCTCACAGCTGTGGTTGGCTCCTGTCCATGGCTTCTTGACTTTAGCTACAACTCAGCTGAAAGAGCTGTCTCTGGGGATTGCTCTGCCCGCTATCATGGAGTTCACTGTCCCTCACTGCTGCTGGACTCCAGTCACGCTGCCCTCAGAACACCGATCTGTCAGACTGCAGCAGCAGTGCAGCTCCTGCTTCTTAGCCAGTTACCTCAGTGCTCAACTAGTTCATTGATGAGAAGGGTGTTTCAACACAGGTGACTGCAATCATAAATTAGGTGGGAAGTCCAGGAGCAGAGCATTTTGTACCTCATGGAATGGGTCATATTGTAGGGTCTGCAATGGCTGGTGAGTCCCCTCTTTAAGTCCTCTCCTCAGTTGCATGGATGATTACCGCTGTGAACGTGGGACACTGTATAGCTGGCATGCTAGGGTCCAGTCAGTTCACCCATGCACTGGCTCCTATAGATGCTTGTTATGTCCACTGTCACCAATGTTAAATAGCACACACTTGCAAATAGGGGCTACCAAATCCGTATGAGTGAAAACTTTAACAGAAGACAGTATTTCAGATGCATATAGATATTTATTCTGTGGATCGAGGTTTCCGAATAATCTCTGACCCAGCCTTGAGGAAGAGCCATAGCTAGAAAAACATTGGTGGTGGCAGGGAGTTGTATGGTGGAGCTTCGCTAAATTAGATGCTGGGTCAGAGATTATCCAGAAACCTCGATCCACGGAATTAATATCTACTGTACATGCAGCTGAAATACTGACTTCTGGTAAAGTTTACACTCCTATACCATTGTTTATTGATTATTTGTCTATGTAGACAGCATTTTAATATTTTCTGCATATTGAGGAATAAAATTCTTGAAACTGTATCACGTGATTGGAGGGACATTGGACCTCCTTCAGACCCGCTCACAAGCGCTGAGCACTCACAAGTGTGTCAATGTTTAGGGCCTGCGCATGAGCAGCGGCCACACTGCGCGTGCGCAAGCCCCAGAGCGATAGAGAAATTATCTCGCTCCGGAGCTCACTACAAAAGGGACGGCTGCCGATGTTGATTGACAGCTTGCCCCTTTTTGTAGGCGTGGCGGGGGGGTGGTTTCACAAACGGAGGTGTTCCTTATGGAACACCTGCCATTTTGTGGGCGGCCGCACTGACATCAGCAGTGATGTCAGTGGGGAGCTTCCTGCTTGATCAGAGCAGGAAGCTCCCTGGGGCTTCCAATGGTCGCGATGGTCTTGACCATTGTGGCCATCAACCTGGTCGGTCGCTAAAGCTGTAGATGGTAACCCACAGCTTAACTATGGACCAGGAGACCGCCCTTCAAAAGGGAAGCGGCCATCCACATTCAGAACGAGCGCTCGCATTTTGCAAGCGCCTCTGAATGAGGGCCATTGTCTCCTTTTCCTTATATATCTTCCATATATATTGAATATTCTCCATCCTGAAGGATGAGTGGAAGAAAAAACAAAGAGGATTGCCTAGAAAACCTCTAAACGAAAGTATTATTAGTAACAATATATTTTGGTAAATTCTGCAACTATTGATACATTACTGCCTGCAGCAGTTTTCACTGTGATATTTATTTTCTCACTTAGCACAATATACATAATAAGTGTGATGCCTGTCCCATAAATTCCAATTGCATACTTGACCTACAGTAGTGTGAATTCAACCCTAAGCATATAGTTTTTGCTGAGTCAACTGAGAAGATGTTGCCAAGTATGTTTTTTGGTGTATTAGATGTTATTTTATCGGGACCACTGGACTGCAGGCAACTTGTATGCCCTACCTATGTTGATCGACAGCTCGCCCCGTTTTGTAGGCGGGTAGGGGGGTGGCTGAACAAATGGAGGCGTTCCTGAAGGAACGCCTGCCATTTGTGGGCGGCCCTATTGACATCACTCACTTTATGTTGAATAAAAATCTCCTTACAAATGTGAAATATTAAGTAGCATTGTAGCTCTAACAGAGATCGTAGCATACAAGAGAACTGATGCAATTTTCTCTGGGAATGTGCATGATATTTGGTGCTATGAGTGTGACCACACTTAGTTAATTCTGATGGACAAAAATCCTCTTACAAATGTGAGATACTAAATGGCATTGTAGCACAAACAGAGATCGCAGCACACAAAACACTGATGTACTATGCCCTAGGAATGTGCATGACATCTGGTACTAACGTGTGACCACGATTAATTAATTTTGTTGAACAAATATCCTCCTATAAATGTGAGATACTAAGTAGCTATATTGCATATATTACTAACGCACTATCAGTGTTATGAGACAGTGAACTACTGATGAATACATGCCTTGATATAAAGGCAGTGTAATAACTCTGATTGGGTCACTATGTGAATACTGAAAAAATGTTATATGCAATATATCCTTTGTGATATAGCTTTCATCAAAGTATATCACTTATGTTCAAGCTAAGAGGGCAGAAATATAACTAGCAGTTACAAATTGACACACAGTTGCTGAGACTGCAGTATGAACTAAACTTGCAACAATTTGATACAAAAGACAAAAAAGAAAAAGAAAACTCCCTCGTTAGAGGCACACTAGATCATGTATATTGTTAAAAAAAATTACTTTTATTATAGCACTTAAAATAAGTGGAACCCAAAATAAATGAATTATAAACTCCTTGATAAAGAGGAAAAAAATTACACAGCTTTGTGCTGTACCAACACAGAGGAAGAACAGCTTCAAGTAAAATCTAGAAACTGAAATCCTGGTGCTAATTGGATACAAATTGTGAGATATATATAATAATGGTTATAATAATGCTGCAAGTTCATATAGCCAGTACTCTTCTGGCAACAATATCAATTCAACCAAAAACTCCCAGTGAACTGCGCAAAAAAAACATATATTGCATGTATAAATATGTTGGATTGACATAAGGCTTCCTTTATATAAAAGATCTATTAAATAAATAAATAGATATGACACATACACATACAATATCTAAATGGCTAATTCACCATAAATAGCATACTCTCTGGAAAATTGAGTGTCGCCTGGGGAATAAGAATGATTGCATCCACGGTAACAGAAATTATACTATTATTCACCAGCTGATTAATTACAATTGTAAGTGAAACAATGTCTCTTTAAATGTCTTCCATAGGCAGATTTAATAACTTATGTTCACCGGCTTGATGTAACTAGAACACAGAGTTCCCAATAGCAATTTAGTATCTTTGTATACTCGTAACAATCAGAGTGCTAAATCGTGCTGTTATGTAAGAGGCCTGCAGTACCTCTTACCTCTGTGGGTCCAAGTGGGCAAATATGGGAATGTGTAGTACACTGTATAGCATAAATTGGCATCCAGTACTCATACTACCCGTGTTCTTCTCAGTACTGTCCGTCACAGAGTTGGTGTACACGCTGGATCTGCACCCACTCGTACCTCCGGTATTTGCTTGGCCGCTAGCGTGTCCCACTTGTCTCCTCCCGTCAGAGTGGGGAGAGGTGTACACGCTGTGGTGGCTGGTTTTACACATGTAGCTCAAGATGTTTAAGCTCACATAGCCGGAAGGAGCTCCCCCGTGTGTAGTATAGGAGCTCAGGTGCTTACACGCTGGAAAAGAGTCCCCATAAATTGGGACAAAAGCACAGTGTTGTGGAAGCAATTGGGAAGTGCTGCCTCTGTAGGTGACAGGAATAGACAGGTAGTCCTTAATCGACGTGTTTCGCTCTCATCCAAGGGCTTTTTCAAGATAGAGGATACCCCTTCCTGATCTTCTTTTAAAGCTCAGCCATCATTGTTTAATTGACTGATTAATTGTTTTAGAAATCACAGTTGTTAACAATCATTCTAACAAAGGAAGCCATTCAAATTAACTCTACATGGCAGTATCAGACCTGAAGTAAATGATTCATATAGTCTAAGTACTAACTAAACTTATATGTGGAGCCTAATGAATTGCTTTATAGTCTCCAATAATTACTCTACACAAGTATATATATATATTACAAAACCACAAAATAAATTCCTATACAATATAACCACATATTAAAAAAATAAAATATATAACAAATAAATTCAAATACATGAGTAAGAATAAAATTGTATATAAACCAATAATCGTAAATGTTTTAGCTGATACACACATAGGTACACACAAATACATATATAAACATACATATCTACACATATATATGCATAAGATTATCCATATTCTTACTACCTTAAGTTGAAATCTATAATTCTACAAATACATCCACACAAAGATGAATATATAAACATATAGATATATGTGCCCAGATACATGTGCAAACAGTGGGAAACGTAGATACATGCCCACATATGTACACACGGATACCATATCTATGCAGATACTATCTAATCTTACATTGATCTAACTACACAATTATCTAATATTAATGTACTGGAATTCATGTTATAAAAAGGAGAGAATTCATAAATTGACAGGGGAGATGGTTAGCTGGTAGAAATGGGTATTAAATAAATATATCTCCTCTTATTTTAAACCCCAATAACCCATAATGATCTGTATCTTTATTCATCGCTACAAACTAGTGTTACAGCTTTATAATAGTATGACTTTATCATTAATAATATAGATATTACAATCTACTGGTATATCTTCTGAGTTTTTATAAGTTTTGATACATTTTTTATATATAAAAACCTCTGATATATGTTTCATCCAGAGGCATTAAGGTGAGATCTAACATCAGGACATATAAGAGAACAGAGAACAGAGGGGAGGAAAGGGATAAGACCAAAATAAGAAAAATAATAATAATAAAAAAATAATAATAATGAAAAATAAAATGAATAAATAATAATTAAAAAAAAAAAATAGAATTGATATTATATATAAAGTAAACCATAATAAACTACCAATAAACCAACATAAATTGTATTATCATATGAGGCTAGGGGGCAACCATAGACCGATAGCAGGGAAGGAGATAATACTTGGCTAATGAAAAAACTAATTCCACTAAGTCGATGAAATTGGTATAAGCAGCGATGGACCTCAACTTACCAAAACCTCAAAAATCCACCGAATGTGTCAAGGTTTGTAGCCATACCTACTAGGTAGCTGATGTTCCAGATATATACATTAGGCTGATTCTCCCTAAACTAACTATCAGTTCTATCAATCCATACATGTTTAATCAAGCGCTATATATAGGCCTTTAGGATGTAAGGTATCTAATTTAAAATTCCATGATGACTCTTCTCTAACTAGTCTTTGGAACCTATCTCCACCTCTTCTTGTTCCCTCAAAATGTTCTACTATTGTCAGAGACAATCCTTTGGGGTCCCCATTATGAACTAAAGAAAAGTGTCTAGAAACACTGTGGTTGTGTAACTTTTTCATGATGTTCGTTCTATGCTCTATAAATCTTGTCTTTACTGGTCTAATCGTTCTTCCCACATATTGTAGTAAACACAGACATTCCAACACATAGTTACAGTATTTGGAGTCACAGTTCACAAATTGTTTAATGGGGAATGAGAGACCAGTAGAAGATGAGATAATATTCATTTGTTTGTTTGGTATAAATTGACATGTTATGCATACTTTTTTGTTACATTTGTAACACCCAAATGGTCTTGGAGTCAACCACCTATTAGAATCAGTAGTGAGTACTTTAGGTTGTCTTAGTTCACTTGGGGCCAATATGTTCTTAATATTCAAATTTTTCTTAAAGATGATATTAGGACTGTCTCGAAGGCACCTTGATAAAATAGGATCCTGGTTCAATATATCATAATTAGATTTGATTATCCTTTTAATTTGTCTTGACTTTCTATTAAATTTTGATATAAAGGGAATAAATTCATCCTTAATATACAGTCAGGTCCATAAATATTGGGACATTGACAGAATTTTCATATTTTGGCCTCTATTCACCACCACAATGGTTTTGAAATGAAACAAACAAGATGTGCTTTAACTGCAGACTTTCAGATTTAATTTGAGGGTAATTACATCCAAATCGGGTGAACGGGGTAGGAATTACAACGGTTTCTATTTGTGCCTCCCACTTTTTAAGGGGCCAAAAGTAATGGGACAAACTAAACAATTCTAAATTTAACTTTTACTTTTTAATACTTTGTTGCAAATCCTTTGCAGGCAATTACAGCCTGAAGTCTGGAACACATAGACATCACCAGACGCTGGGTTTCATCCCTGGTGATGCTCTGCCAGGCCTCTACTGCAAATGTCTTCAGTTCCTGCTTGTTCTTGGGGCATTTTCCCTTCAGTTTTGTCTTCATCAAGTGAAATGCATGCTCAATGGGATTCAGGTCACTGGATTGACTTGGCCATTGCATAACATTCCACTTTTTAGCCTTAAAAAACTCTTTGGTTGCTTTTGCAGTATGCTTCGGGTCATTGTCCATCTGCACTGTGAAGCACTGTCCAATGAGTTCTGAAGCATTTGACTGAATATGAGCATATAATATTGCCCGAAACACTTCAGAATTCATTCTGCTGCTTTTGTCAGTAGTCACATCATCAATAAATACAAGGGAACCAGTTCCATTGGCAGCCATACATGCCCACACCATGACACTACCACCACCATGCTTCACTTATGAGGTGGTATGTTTTCAGTCATGAGCAGTTCCTTTCCTTCTCTTCCCTTCCCATCACTCTGGTGCAAGTTGATCTTTGTCTCATCTGTCAATAGGATGTTGTTCCAGAACTGTAATGGCTTTTTTAGATGTTGTTTGGCAAACTCTAATCTGGTCTTCCTGTTTTTGTGGCTCACCAATGGTTTGCATCTTGTGGTGAACCCTCTATATGCACTCTTGTGAAGTCTTCTCTTGATTGTTGACTTTGACACATATACATCTACCTCCTGGAGAGTGTTCTTGATTTGGCCAACTTTTGTGAAGGGGTTTTTCTTCACCAGGGAAATAATTCTTTTGTCATCCACCACAGTTGTTTTCCGTGGTCTTCTGTGTCTTTTGGTGTTGCTGAGCTCTCCGGTGTGTTCTTTCTTTTTAAGAATGTTCCAAACAGTTGATTTGGCCACACCTAATGTTTTGCAATCTCTCTGATGGGTTTGTTTTCATTTTTCAGCCTGATGATGGCTTGCTTCACTGATAGTGACAGCTCTTTGGATCTCATATTGAGATTTGACAGAAACTGATTCCAAATGCAAATGTCACACCTAGAATCAACTCCAGACCTTTTACCTGCTTAATTGATAATGAAATAATGAGAGAATATCCCACACCTGTCTATGAAATAGCTTTTGAGTTGATAGTCCCATTACTTTTGGCCCCTTAAAAAGTGGGAGGCACATATTGAATTGTAATTCCTACACCGTTCACCCGATTTGGATGTAATTACCCTCAAATTAAATCTGAAAGTCTGCAGTTAAAGCACATCTTGTTTGTTTCATTTCAAAACCATTGTGGTGGTGAATAGAGGCCAAAATCTGAAAATTCTGTCAATGTCCCAATATTTATGGACCTGACTGTATATAGGTCTTTCTATCTCATCAAGATTTGCATCATCTTTTAATTCTGGGCCTTGTACTTTTAATAGTTTTGATCTAGACAATGACATAGCATAAGACTTTGCTTCTTCTAATAAGGTTTCAGGATAGCCTCGTCTTCTAAAATCTATAAGCATCAGCTTAATTTGTCTATGGAATTCCCCATCTAAGTCACAGTTGCGTCTCAAGTGGAGGAGTTGGTTTTTGGGTATATTATTTATCCAAGGACAATGGTGTCCACTTTGAAAATGTAAATAGTTTCCTACTCCAACTGGTTTGACATAATTCGCCACCCTCACTGTACCACATTCATCAACAAAAAAAGAGACATCTAAAAAGTCAGTGTGTTCAAAATTGAACGTGTGAGTGAATTTAAAATTATATGTGTTTTGATTAAAAAATTCAACAAATTGGAGTGCTAAATCATAACCCCCTTTCCAAATAATAAATAAATCATCAATATAACGGCCATAGAGGACCAGGTTATCTCCATACGGGCCACCCCAGAACAGGCCATCATCGAAGCGGCCCATATAGAGATAAGCATAACTAGTTGCAAACCTGGTCCCAATGGCCGTCCCAAGTGTCTGTAAATAATAAGTGGATTCAAAAAGAAAATAATTGTGCATTAAGATAAATAATGTAGCATTCAATATAGCATCATGTCGTTCCATTGATAATTTAGCATCTTGATTGAGATAAAAGTGTATTGCCTCCACACCTCCCGAGTGTGGAATATTTGTATATAGGGCTTGGACATCCAGGGTGAGGAATCCCCACCTTGGAGTCCATAACATCCCCAACATCTTCTGTAAAATATGTGTAGTATCCCTGATATGTGATTTCAACTTCATGATGTGATCCTGTAAATGAATGTCTACAAAGTGTGAAAGACTAGATGTGAGTGACCTTATACCAGAAATAATAGGTCTCCCAGGAGGTGCAATAAGTGATTTATGAATTTTAGGAAGGTGATAAAAAATGGGTGTGACCTGGTGTGATGAAAATAAAAATAAGGCCTCCTCCTTCGTGATACCTCCCTCTTCTACTGCCTCATCCAAAATTTTCTTTAGTTGAAGCTGATATGTGGAGGTGGGATTGCCATCCAGAACAACATAAAACTCCTCATCCTGCAGTTGTCTGTGGGCCTCTTTGCCGTAATCTGCCCTGTTCTGAATGACAATCCCACCGCCCTTGTCCGCAGACGAGATGACTATTGATAGGTCATCTTTCAGATCCATGAAAGCTTTATACTTCCATTTCCTTAAATTTCCTTTTTTAATTTTTGTTTTGTATCATTTTCATGGCACAAACTTTTTAGGTCATCCAAAGTTTTGTTATAAAATACAGTGATAGCGGCGCTCTAATGCTCCAGTGGGAAACACTGTGATTTCTTTTTTCATACATTAGTGCTTCTTCTTTAATTTTCTTCAAAAATATTTTGAATATCAAATATAAGTGTTTTACTTAACACAGCTCCTTCCGTTTCAGATTGCAATTGTTCTAAAGCAATTAGACTATCCTGGTCATCTCCATCTAGTACGATAGGACACTGATTATCAGTATGCCTTAAAGATTTACTGGCAAAATATCACTTTCTGCATAGTGTTCTAATATATTTATTTAGATCCAAAAAAAGTTCGAAAATATTTGGTTCTCTATTGGGTGCATAGCTTAAAACCTTTTGTAAAACTTCTTCCTCTTTCTCAGTTAGTTTCCTAATAGAAATTAATTATAGTACCTGTGTACTTAGAGGAGCAGAGATCTTCTTTTTCCAGTCTTACTTGTTGCATTGGGCTGGAAATGAAAGTCCCTGCCCCAAGGCACAGTGAAGAAACAATATGGTACTATCTCTGCTGTCAGATGCGGGCAGTGTGCTCACCCTGTTGCCATAGCATTGCAGGATTGAGACACATAGGCGGCAGCTGATGAGAGTCAAGTGGAAGAAAAAAGAGACATCGTACCTGTCAGCAGAACAGCGGGGAAAGGGTGTGTATGCCTTAGGCTAGTATCCGTGGTGTAAGGAGTACCCGTGCGCACAGGGACTCCCACTGGAATGTGGCTTTATCCGGGGACATTATCACACATATTGAGGGACGCCTCATGTAATTAATAGTGATATCCGTGGTGCTATTGCGTTTTTTAAGCAGCTATTTATGTTGCTATTAATGATTATTTATTTTTCTTTACTATATTTCTACCTGCATTAAAATCATATGTATTACCATAATAAGTTATTGCATTATAACGTACTCATATGATAAGATATTTCTCTTTATGCATTAGGTGACAATGGTTGATATTCAGTATATATTTGTCATTTTCTCATTTCTTAATTGTCTTATGAATAATTGGCACTTAGTGATCTAGATCCATTAGTGGTTTGCATGGTGTGTCTTTAAGCACATAATAGACGGACTACATCAGCAGTATAAAGATCAATTACTGCTATATATTTGGATAAATATTTCTTCTGATTCGCTGTTCTACCCGCATACTAATTAACTGCTGTTTGATTTGATGTGTATATGCATTATCATATCATGTGGTTTATGTATACACGATTAATATTTTGCACCGTTTAATATTTATTATTGTGGCAAATTTTGGAATTATTTATATATATTTATTGGACTCTGCACTTTACATTTAACAAAAATTGTGGTTTTTCCTGTCCATATGATTGCACTTTTGTCATTTTGCACACATCAGTTGGATTACTATGCATGAGCACTTTAATACTAATGCTGCTATATGTGTCTATCCTATTAATTTAAACAATTGTTGTATCCCATATATACCTTGCATGTGTATTGTTTTGATACACTGGTAAGGCATATACACATTTCTTCATTTATTGTCCAATTTGTTATTCACTATTTGTCTACGTATAAAAACATATAGACAATTCTAGAGAATATATGAGTACATTCCACAGCACATAGCTGTGTCATTTTTTCCTCTTTATCAAGGAGTTTATAATTCATTTATTTTGGGTTCCACTTATTTTAAGTGCTATAATAAAAGCAAATTTTTAACAATATACATGACCTAGTGTGCCTCTGACGAGGGAGTTTTCTTTCTCTTTTTTGTCTTTTCAATATTAGCTTATTACTCCCAGGGAGCACCTAGTCATTCACTTCAGACTTTGGAATCTTTCCAACATAAATTTCTCTTATTTTGCGAATATATCATTCACCTACCTGTGCTTCGTTCTTCTCCCGCCATTTCCCTTCCCTTCATACTTAACAATTTGATACAATCAGACACCTGCTAGAATGTTACTTGTCTAGCAGAACTGTGCTGAATACTACAACATACAGTGAATCACTGAATATCAATCTTATATTTCAACTCCTGCTGTATTGATAAATTACATCAAAGATTTAACAGATTACTGTTTTAATCTATGAAAAAATCAGCCAGTTTCTTGTATTAAAGAACTTTTATTGTAAATGACATCCACTTTTAGGATATGTTTATTACTTTATCTGCTGACTTAAGGATATAATTAAATGATACAACGAAAAATCTGATCAGTTTAACATTTATTCATATGAGCCACATAATTTATATAACTCACTAAGGAGAATCAACACACTGTGAATCATATCTGTGATCAATGATTCCAATACATTGTACACTTATGTTTATATAAGTGTACAATTTATTGGAACCATTGATCACAGATATGATAGTTGATTTCTTAAGAGGAGGACACTAAGTATAAGTCTGCCCAACAAAGTGATAAGACCCTTGGCACATTATTTTAATCTTAATTTCTTTCTTTGATCTACTGTATACTATTGTAATACTTTGCCGTCTATGAATCTCTAGAGGGGCTACATATTCAAATGTATATTTAATAAAAGTTATGTTTTAGAAATGTATCATAAACTATCTGACTGGTACACCTATATACTCAGGGCTGCCGGGGACTGATGAAATAGGCAGGGCTCCCCAGCGCCCCTCTCCAACCCCTGCTGCCCCCACAACCCCCCCTCCCCCACTACTTTATTCATACATCATTTAAAAAAATGCTGAAAGAGCATTATATTACAGAGAGTGTGGAGCACTGAATATTTTAAGCATATTTAAAATGGCTGAAGCATGCCAGCATGGGAGGTGAGAATTCCATGGAGCACCAGGTCCAGGACATTCTGATTCTTTCACACTAAGCCCCATCATGCTGTCTCCACTGTCTGACAGAGTGAATACACACGCTTTAGGATGCAAAGGGGACACACACACTTACACACTTAATTTGCCTATCTCGCTCCTTCTACAAGACGTTCTCCAGTTGTATGCTCCAGACGCCGGCTTATTTAACTAATTGCCCGCCCCGGCTCCTCTGTCATCCAGCGGCGTGGCGGTGTGACGTCACCGTGACTGCTTCAACATTGACATAAAAACTTTATTGCGGGCACGCTGGCCAATGCTGGAGGCGGAGCGGAGGGCAGCGCGGGGCAACTGGGTGAGTCAATGACTCACGTCACTCACTGCATTGTGTGGCGCTGGGTGGGCCCAGCTGGAGGGATAGTAGCAGGCGGCTGCAGAGTAATGGTAGGAGTGGCTAGGCCCCCACTGCTGTTGCTGTCTGCAACCGTGGGCCAGGGCATTAGTAGTGGGTAGGCGGCAGTAGCAGGTGCCAGGCGGGGCCCCCTGAGTGCTCAGGCCCGGGACACCAGACCCGGCAGTCCCCCCCTGATTGCGGCCCTGTATATACTACCTCTTTTTCCTTTCTGTTGTACCTGCTGTTTACCAATAAAGTCAGAAACCTGGTTAAGGAATCTCTGTGTGGTCTTGCAATCACTTTAAATTCACTGTGCACCCTATGTGACCATCATCCCAATAGGCTCTATACAATAATAACAGGTTATGGGCCCAGGCACTCCAGCATCCCACATATGAAGAAAACAGAACTTTCCTATATGTGGATCAGTACAAACAGTAAAATGCACAGTGCAGATGTAAGAATGTCTTTCTCAAAACTGAGATGTTCAGATAAATATGACAGTTGGAAGTTCACTATGGAGATGTAGCTGAAGCGGTAAGCCCATTCCCAGTTGGTAACAGGTTCATGAGTCCTGTCATGCACAGGGCATGGCTCCACTGGAGCTGGCCACACTGAGAGAATTGCATTACAAAGAACACTGAGTTTAAAAAAGCCTACGTACAAGTGTTTCATATGTCACAAGGCAAGTGACACATAGCAGAAGAAGCATTACAGAAGGAACAAGACAGCTTTGAGTGTAGCAGATGGTGTGAGAAGGATTGTTGGTACATGGACTTGGGAGCCACTGTTCATTTCAGTTGGCATAAAGAGTGGTTTAAAAAGTGTGATCCTATTAGAGTCCAAAAAATTGGGGACAAAGGCCCTCATTCAGAGGCGGTCAGAGGATGCAAGCGGTCGCTCAGAAACTGGGCGGCTGCTTGCATCCTGACCGCCCGCCTCTGTTTTGGTCATAAGGCTGTGGGTTTACACCCACAGCTCTAATGACCGCTAGGGTGATGGTCGCGATGGTCAAAGACCATCGCGACCATCGGGGCTTACGACGAGACCCTAGCATAGGGTCTCACTTGTCGTAAGCCCTGGAGAGCTTCTGGCTCTGTCAGAGCTGGAAGCTCTCCACTGACATCACTAGTGATGTCAGTGGGGCCTCCCCCAAACGGCAGGCGTTCCCATGGGAATGCCTCCGTTTGGGCTGCCACCCCCCGGCCTGCCTTTCAAACGGGGCGAGCTGTCAATCAACATCGACAGCTCGCCCCCTTTGGAAAGAGACCTGCTACGACCGGCGCTGTCGGTCATAGCGGGTCTCACGCATGCGCACAAAGGAGCCGGTTCCCTGGTGCGCATGTGCACTGGTCAAACATCGAGGCGCCTGTGCGGTCGTAGACCGTACGGCCGCCTCTGAATGAAGCCCAAAGTCTCTGCAGCCCTAGAAGTATTGACAATCATGGTGCACCTGTAAATAAAAGGTGAAACCATAGTCACAGACATCCAGGACATGTTATTTATACCAGATTTAAGGACAAACCTTATTACCTTAAGTGTCCTTGACAAGAGAGGACCCAGATTCCAGTTTGCAGAGGGCAAGTGGGTTGTGTGAAATAAAAAGGACTGTGATAACAACAGCAACTGATTACCAGCAACTATGTGTCCTTGACACAGAAGAGTGTTGTGCAAGGACAGCCTCTGAAACAAGTGAGTCTATAGGACTGTGGTACAGGCAGCTAGCTCACCTGGGGTATGATAGTGTCCAGAAACTGGAAGAATCACAGCAAAAGTTTGATTAATTGGATATATCTACAGCTGAAAGTGTGTCTGATTAAGCGCTTACTATGGTAGATACCCAATTGTAGAACAGGAGTTCTGCAAGCTCAATAAAAAAGACCTCATAAGAGATATTGTGAAGAGTTTATGGATATCATATTCTATGAACTACAAACTGTAAAAAAAAAACATGTCAATGGTTGACCAATCTACCACTAAGGCAGAGTATATGGCATTTCAAGTGACTATTAAAGAAGCCTCACGCTTAAAAGAGACTTGGGGCAAAATTTTCTAAATGTCAGGTTCTAAATCATGGTGGTTTGACAGCAGTTTTGCTATCTGCCTATTTACTAAGCCCAAACTGCCTTAAATTGCTATGAAAGCACACTAAAATAGAATAGAACAAATTTAAATTACAAATCACCATCAATGTTTTAGACCATAGAAACAATAGAGTATAATAGAAACCCCAGATATCTCAAGCAGGGGTTTTGAAAACCACCACAAAACCACCGGCAAACCAGCCCAAACAATAGACCTGTCTTGGGCAGGTGAGTTAGGGAGGAATACTGCACAGATCACTATGATCTGTGAGGCTTTGTTTGAATTAACCAGCTAACTGGCTAATATTTACTACAAAAATGCCCCCAAAAGAGTTTTTGGACAGTTTCTTAATGACACCAAAATCGCTGCTTAGTAAATTTTGCCCATTGAGTGAGTTAGGTCTTATATAGAGAGATGAAACTATTAGCACTGTATGATAAGCAATAGGTTTGCCTTCTAGTATACAGTGTTGTGATAGGTCTAAATATATCTTCAGCAAGTTATTCTGTCAGAGAGCTAGTAGATTGCACTACAGTCATTGTATTTCATATGACTAGTAAGACTAGTATTGAAGACATGTCACACGAAGGTCAAACAACTTATGTTTTTGTGACCGGAGACAGCCTAGAGCAATGGCTAAGGGGTGTTAGAGAGCAGTACACTTCTGTACTGTCTCCTCTCTGTGCATATATACTAAACACTAGGGGTATATTTACTAAAGTGCAGGTTTTTAGAAAAGGAGATGCTACCTATAGCAACCAATCAGATTCTAGCTATTATCTTCTAGAAGGTGCTAGTTAAATGTTAACTAGAAACTGAGTGGTTGTTATGGGCAACATCTCCATTTCTAAAAACCTACACTTTAGTAAATATACACCTAGGACCCAGATTCTGCAGGGAGAAGGAGACTCCAACCTGATGTGCTACTACACATGTGCAGGCTGCAGCATTTTCTTTACTATGTAGAGTGATACAGTGCTGCGCAGATCACAGCACTTAGGGCCTGATTCAGAGCCGATCGCTATTAGCGCTCGCTCGTTCAGAAAAAGGGGGTGGCTATTCAAATGAACCGTTCGCTCTTAGCGGTCTGTTGCCGCCTCTATGTCTGAACGAGCGAACAAAACATGCGGACGTTTATTTGAAAAATAAGCCCCCTGGCCGCTCGTCATGTCCGCTATTTATTAGATTAATCGAGTACATCGAACAGCGTATGAACTGCTCGCTATTCTTGGGGTTAGTTTTTCCTACCACTATATTGCGAGCAGTTCTGACTATAACACAACCAGGTGACGTGGTCAATGATGCTGCTGTATTAATTATGCACACCCATAAAATGCCCGCTTTGACCTTTAAGCACGCCTGCGTTCTGATCTCCACTCCCCGTTTTCAAGCACCTTCCCCTGTTACCATCCACATACGCCTCCTCCTGTCACTCAAAATAGCAGGCATTCGCTATATAGCGAACAAACGATTTTCGGCCGCACTGACTAGTTCGTGCATGCGTATTAAAAACCGTACGCATGCGCAGATGTGCGAACATCGCTCGGAACGAGCGTACTGCCGCTTACGAGCGGCTCTGAATCAGGCCCTTAGCTCCTTATTTGTGACTTCTAATACCTGCATTTACCATTGTTTGATACCACTTCTGCATTACAGATGTGTCCACATACATCTTATGTCCCTGCTCTACAAGCTGCATGAAATGGCTGTAACACTGTAACGTAGCATTTTGCATGCAGATACACCTGCAGTTGCACACAGATTGTAGGCATGCCACATGTCATTTTAATTAGTAGAATCTGGTTTCTATTTGCATCACTTTGTGAATAAGATGCATTTAAAGGTAAAACATTGCACAAAAAGACGCTTACCCATACTTACCTACTTTTCTTATCTGCTCCCCAGGAGATGCCCGGGGAGCAGACACTGGTAACGACTTAGGGTGTCGGGGCCGGCTTACAATGTTTATGCATAACTTAGCTACATATGGGGCCAAAAGTCAAGCCAATTATCTCCACTTCCTACCCACTTCCCTAGGAAGTGGATACTCTTCAGAGGGTGCAGGGAGCTCCCCAATAGTTCACTAGCCTTCCAAACCCTTCGGGAGGGTAAGTAAGTATGCTCTTACCACTACTGGGTCACTCTATTGCATGGCACGACTATAAGGGCTGTTTAATGCGCAGGAAATAAGATGTATATGGACACCTCTGTACCTCAGGTTACTGCTATAAACCCCTGCATTAACACTGTGGGCCTAATTCAGAGTTAAAAACCATCACAACAAAAAACAGTAAGGGAAGCTAAACAGAGGAGATGTCAAATAAATTAAATAAACTAAAATCCGGTAAGACTGCTGCTACCAAAGAGGAGCTGACTCTCATATAAAAATTTAAATCAGCTGAGAAACACATTGTATTTATTTTTTTCATTTTTATAATCGTGTGAGGAAATTTCCAACCTGACGAATAGGAGGAAAAAACAGGCAAATATTAAACTTTTTCGGCATAAGGCCCGTATTCAATTTGAGGCAAAAAGTCTGGACTATTCGCCTGCCAGACTTTTCGCCTCCTTTGCCTGTTTTGCAGGTGTAAAAGTATTGTGCGAGTGCCTGCTTATCCCTGTATTCATTTCTTAGGACGCGAAAATGTGACCCGGCGAAACTGGAACAGGCGAAAAGTCCTGTCGATTTTTGGGAAATCATCCTTGAACCTCCCTAAAGATGCCCTGACATGGGGATCACAATGGGTACCCCCATTTTTGCCTGCTGAAGGGAAGTTGGGTTATTAAATAGCCTCGGCAGGTACATAAATGCAGCTTTGAAGAAGGTGATGAAGATTAGCATTTAGCAATTTTGGGGGTTAAAAATTACTATGCTCATCAAATTTGGGGTACATGAAAAGGGGTGAAAGCATATATTTAAGTCCCTAAAATTATTTTTAAAAATCTTCAAAAATGCACCTGCCGCTACCACCCGCAATGAAGAAAACACCTGCCACATATTTGGAATGCCCTCTGGAATCAATTTGCTACTTTTGGATTTTGTCCCCCACATTTTTTTTTAAATCCCGAGAATTAAACTTATTTTTTTGGGGTGTCCCAATTTTTTTTTGTTTACTTTTTTTTGACACACATTACTTTTAGGGGACATTCCCAGGGGTGCGGGCTATTTTTCTTAAGCCTGCACCCTAAACACCAATTCTGCAATTTTTTTTTGCCACCTATTGTATAGAGAAAACTTATCCCCATTTTTTTACAAAGACTTTTTTACAAAGTCTTTGAAATTGAATACGGGGATAATTGAAACAGGCAAAAAAGACATCATCGGCTATAAATTATCACCAGTAACAGGTTTTTGCCTCAAACTGAATACAGCCCTAAGTATCTTTACTTATTTATAAAGTTATATTCTCCACTCCAGTGACCCAATAAGTAGCGCCATTCTCCTCACTTACCATTATTTACCTATAGCACAGAGGAATCAATCGCAAAGTGAGTGACAGCATTTGGGGTGGTAACGGGGGGTGGTAAGAAAAATGGAGACATGTCTGTACTTTTGATGGGTGTGCATAAATTAGCTACTGCGATTGCATATGCAGCATGAGAGCCATCTGCATGTTAGGAGAGCTGCAGTGTTTGCGGTGGGTCAGACCTGATGCAAGGGCAAGATGGCTTCTCAATGTGCGATGTTTATGATATTTATGCAGGCAAGTGACATCGTACATAGCTAAAAGGCAGCAGTGGGCATCCCTATGCCAGGGTGATCTTTGAGACTATTAGCATATTCTTGCAGCTGTGTTGTGAATGAAATCGGACCTGCGATCGCATTAGCGGTTATCTCTGAATCAGGCCCTGTGTTCCTGCTATCCTGTATATGCTGTTAAACAATAAACCCAGCCTTAGGCCCGTATTAAATTTTCGCGTGTTTTCACCGTTTTCGCGTTTTGTTGGTGAAACTTTTTCGTGGGTGAGTCAATGCAATGTACCAGGTGGAAAAGTTTCGCCTATGCATAGCAGGCGGAAAAAAGTGAAGAATTGGGGTTTTGGGGTGCAACGTTGTGGGAACCCCCTTGCAGCCTTCAGACAGTCCCCCAAAGGTAAGCTGTCAATTTAAAAAAAAAAACACTTAAGGACCCCCAAAAAAATTACTTTGAAAAAGGGGGCAAAAAAAAAAGTTGGGGTACAAAGTTAAAAACTAGCGAACTTGACTCTGGGGGGGTCCCCAATTATGCCCCAAGTGTTTTTTTTGATTGCAGGTGCTTGCAGCAGGTGGATTTTTCACAATGTTTACAACTACACTTTAGCAACTTTTAAATATGCAGACCCCCATTTTCAAGTACCCCAAATTTGCTGGGAATAATTGTTTTCAGGGAAAAATACTTCTGAATACTATTCTGCACCACATATTAAAAAACGCTATTTAGCAGCTATTGAGCCCGTTTAAAACCCCCAAATACCGTCAGCAAGCCAAATCAGGGGGTATCATAGTGAACCCCCATGTCAGAGCATCTTTTTGGGGGTTTCAGATTGATTTCCCGAAATCTGACGGCACTTTCCGCCTGTTTCAGTTTAGCCAGGTGCCGTTTTTGCGTACTTTCATATTGAATACGGGGTAAAGTGTGCAGGCGCGCAATACTTTTCCACCTGCCAAACAGGTGAAGTAGGCGGAAAGTTCGGGCCGCGAAAAAGTATCTCAGCGCGGCTCATATTGAATACGGGCCATGGTTAGAGACTCATTGTGTAGGCTGACAGTCACTTTCATATCTGCTGTGCACCCTATTGTGACCACCAGCCCAATAGGCTTTATATCAACATATTTGACTATTATTGTATCAAAGTGCTATGAGATTTTATACTTAAAATTGTTTATCTATTTTAATGATGTTGCATTAGGTGATTTCTATAGAGAACATGTTCCCTCTAGTGAGGTTTTTAAGTAATAGTTTTCCTTCAACTGAACAATAATAATGGTGACTCATACTTTTTATTTTCAGTTTACAGAATCTGAAACATTTGATATTACTTATACAACTACAGTGTTATGTTATACTAGATGTTGTTTCTGGTGTAGACTGGGTTTGTTCACCCCCACCTGCTCTCTTTCTCTCTATTCATCATCACTTAATTTCTACAAAAGCAATTGAAAAGTAACATTTTCACCTGCAATTGTAGAAATTAAATTTTTGGGGCATTCATGAAAAAGGTAAAGCAGGAGATATCACAGATACTGTATTCTCTCCCAGAATGGCCAGCTGTCCCCTTACATTAGTATGGGGACAGAATTCATCAAGCTTCAAAAATACAATATTTTCAGAGCTTGACTGTGGGAGCATTTGCCATCTTCAGATGGCAAGTGCAACCACAAGCTGCTCCTTCATATCCCTCTGTCACTGTCTGGTTCCTTCTTCCGGACCAGGGCTCTTGTGCGCCTGTGTGACCTGTACAGCACACAGGTACAGTAGATTAATTAAACTGCTCCAAAAGGAGCAGTAAAAAGATACAATGCTCCAAAAGGAGCAGTAAAATAAACTTGCGGTAACAGCTGATTTTCAGATCAGCTGTGTTACGGCCAGGACTGAGAGGCTACCTGGATCGCAGGGCTCACTTCTCCGGGCGCTGTGGCATGGGGATTCCGGTGGCAGTGAGGGGTCTTGGAGAGTGGCACTGGGCACAGTGAGTCATCGCAGACTGGGAACCTCCAGCTGGAGGCAGGTGAGAGGGGGTGACACTGACAGTGCTGCCGCGCTGTAGACTGCTGGGCGCGGCCATGTTGGATTTTGGACAGGTGTCTGCTTGGGCCAATCAGCTTACAGCATGGTCAGGGAAGACTAGCAACCTATCCTGCACTACCTGAGGGCTGTCCAGAGGTCCTATGGTTGCCAGTGCAACGTCTATCATAGGGTATGCTGTGAGCTAGTTCCCTGTGCTCCCTAACTCCTTTGTGCCACAGTTCCAGTGCAGGTCCAGTGCATTCTCCACATAACAATTATAACTCCAGCTCCCGAGCCTCTACTCGCCTCCAGAGACCCGCCACCTGCTGGTCGAATGGCCGAGTCCCCGATCCGTTGAGTTTTTCCTGCCTTACCTTGGCCATATCTCACCCTACGTGCTTCCTGACACCTCATCCTATTCATGAGTCATACCCCACTATGACTGGCTGCCTTCCAGTATCAGACTACACCACCTTCTTCTCCATCCTACTCCACTCCGGGTCAAGCTCCACGCCAACCTGTGACAGTTTGCACTGGCCCTATGCATTTGGCTAATGGACAGGAATTGAGGGCTGACCTGCTCCAAGGTATTGCCAGTCGTTTAGAGGGACTAGAAGCTTCACAACGGCAGATGGCTCAATTTCTACAAGAAATGTCTGTTCGCCAGGACACACTGCAGGCCTCTCTGGTTATGGTCCAAATGCCGGCCGCTCCGAGTCCGCCAACGCCTTCAGCCGTCCTTCCTCCGGTCGCACCATCGCATCTGCACCTCCAATCGCCCAACAAGTTTGACGGGAACCTCAAACTGTGCCGTGGGTTTCTCAACCAATGCGATGTCCACTTCACGCTGCAGCCCATGAATTTCCTGTCTCCTAAATCCAAAGTGGCCTACATTGTTTCCCTTCTGTCCAGCACTGCTTTAGATTGGGTTTCACCACTTTGGGAGAGGTCCGATCCTTTATTGGATAATTATTCAGAGTTTCTGACATCCTTTTGAAGAATTTTTGATGAACCTGGAAGAACTACATCAGCAGCAGCTGAGATCCTGCGTCTTCGTCAAAGGAATCGTCCGGTTAGCCAGTATATTATCCAGTTCCAGACAACTGGCATCAGAGTTGAAATGGAACAAGGAGGCTTTGATTTCTGCTTTCTGGAGTGGATTGTCAGATCGGATAAAAGACGACCTTGCCACATGAGATCTTCCCACTACTCTCAACGACCTCAGCTCCCTCTGTAATAAAGTAGACCTACGGTACCGGGAGCATCAAAGTGAGAAGAATAGGGGAGACCGGTTCAGATTTCGGCCTACCATCACTCCAGTCACCTCTCGACTCGAACAATCGGGCGACGAACCCATGCAGATATACCGGGCTCATCTCACTGTTGAGGAGCAGCAAAGGCATCGGCGGGAGAACCTCGGTATGTATTGCGGAGAGACAGGTCATCTAGTCGCTGCCTGTCCTCGCCATCCGGGACACTCTTGCTCCTAACCAGTACTCGAGACACCATGTTGGGAGTTATGTCTTCATCTCCATCAAGAACTGATCCCATTTTGTCCATTTCTCTGGAATTATTGCACGACTCTAAAATTGTTCTCTCTCTCCTTGATCCGAGAATTTAATCACCGCTGAGCTCGTCCAGAAATTCCAAATTCCTGTTTCCTCCCTTGATCACAGTTACATTGTCTGCAGTAGATGGTACCCAAATTGCCAACGGAACTGTGTCACTTCGTACCCGACTGGTACAGGTTTGTGTGGGGGCTCTTCATACGGAAACAATCCAATTTTTAGTCATTCCCAAGGCCTCGCACTGAGTTATTCTCAGATATCCCTGGTTATGCAAGCATTCTCCCAACATAGATTGGAGTACCATGCAAATCCTATCCTGGGGAGATGCTTGTCTTGTGTCTTGCCTTCTTCTAATTAAACCTGTTAAAGAGCTTTACCTTGCTACCACTACACAAATACCCAGTCAGTATCTTCCATTCAGTGACGTTTTCCGTAAAGCAGGAGCTGGTACATTGCCGACACATCGGGAGTGGGACTGTCCCATCGATTTGACCCCCGGCAAAACTCCACCACAGGGTCGTACCTACCTGATGTCCTTACCTGAGACCAAGGCTATGTCAGCATAAATTCAGGAGAACCTACAAAAGGGATTTATCCAACTTTCTTCTTCACCAGCTGGTGCAAGCTTCTTTTTTGTTTCCAAGAAAGATGGAGGCCTACGTCCCTGCATTGACTACCGAGGCTGAAACAACATCACCGTCAAGAACCTTTATCTCATACCCTTATGACATAACTCTTCGATCGGGTAAAGGGAGCCACGATATTCACCAAATTGGATTTAAGAGGAGCAAATAACCTCATTAGGATACGAGCCGGTGATGAGTCGAAAACCGCTTTCAATACATGGGACGGCATTTTGAATATCTAGTAATGCCCTTCGGTCTCTGTAATGCTCCAGCTGTTTTCCAAAATTTATGAACAAAATCTTCTGGGACTTACTGTATGTTTCAGTGGTAGTCTATCTAGATGACATTTTAATATTTTCCTCTAATATTGACAAACATCAGTCTCAAGTCAAGGAGGTCCTGACTCATCTCCGCAATAACCATCTATATTGTAAAGCAGAGAAAAGCGTGTTCGAGGTACCCTCCATTCAATTTCTAGGATACATTATCTCAGGTTCCGGCCTCGAAATGGACCCCCAAAAGGGACGGGCTATTTTGGATTGGTCTTGCACTAATTCGCTGAAGGAGGTACAAAGGTTTTTCAGCTTCGCCAATTACTACCAAAGGTTCATCAAGGGCTTTTCTACTCTCATGGCACCCATTTCCGCATTGACCCACAAAGGAGTGAATCCATCCCGGTGGCCTCCCAAGGCTGAAACCACCTTTCAAATTTTAAAACAAGCCTTTATCTCTGCTCCAGTCCTGAGACAGCCTGATGTCAGTAACCTATTTTTTTCGAGAAGTAGACGCCTCCTCTGAAGCAGTGGGAGCGGTACTCTCCCATAGATTCTAGGATAAAAATTCCATCCCTGTGGATTCTTCTCTAAAAAAATTTCTCTGGCTGAGAAAAACTACCCTATTGTGGAGCAAGAGTTGGTGGTTAAATTGGCCTTTGAGGAATGGCAATATCTCCTGGAAGGGGCTACATTTCCCATCACTGTTTATACGGATCATCGTAAACCTATTATACTTGAAAAATATTCAGTGCCTCAGTACTCGTCTGACTCATTTGGTGATATTCTTCTCCCATTTCAATTTCACCTTGACCTATCATCCTGGTTCACTGAACCTAAACACAGATGCTCTCTCCCATTCCTTCTCCTCTGAGGCATCTACCGAGAATCACAAAGAAACCCCAGTCCTCGAGTCCAAAGTCTTTGCTACTTCTCGTATTCAACATCCCCTTGGGAAAACCTTTGTGTCTCCTGATTTACGCAAACAATTGTTGAATTAGGCCCACTCTTCTCTTTTTTCTGGACATACAGGCATATGTAAGACTCTGGAATTCCTTCAACGCTTGTACTGGTGGCCAGCCATGAAGACTGAGATTGCCAAATTTATCTCTTCCTGTCCATAGTGCGCACAACATAAAGTATCCAGACAAGCTCCAGCAGGAACCCTCCTTCCTCTGTCGGTGCCAGACTGTCCCTGGTCACATCTAACCATGGACTTCGTGACTGATTTACCAGCTTCCAATGGCTTCACCACCATCTGGGTAGGGGTAGATCGGTTCTCAAAGATGGTACACTACATCCCTCTCAAGAAACTACCCTCCGCTCCTGAGTTAGCTCCACTATTTGTTATCAATATCTTCTGCATTCACGGACTTCTGACCGAGATTGTCTCTAATAGAGAGGCACAGTTTGTGGCAAAGTTTTGTAGAGCCCTCAGTTCCATTTTTCAAATTAAACTAAATCTCCACAGCTTATCACCCTCAATCCAGTGGTTCTACAGAAAGGGTCAATCAGGACCTAGAAACCTTTTTACGGTTCCATATGTCTGCATCCCAAGACAACTGGGCAGACACTCTACCCTGGGCAGAGTTTGCTCACAACAGCTCCTACCATTCATCTACAGGTCAAACCCCATTCTTCATAGTCTTCGGTCGGCATCCCAGGGTACCAGAGTTCAAAGAATTGCCAGTCTTTGATGTACCAGCAGTAACACTACAGAAATTTTCACGAATCTGGACTCAAGTTCTTTCTGCTCTATGGAAATCCTCTGACCGTTACAAAATTGGGGCTCTAACAAGAAGAGAAAAGCAGTGCCCAATCTGAGGGAGAGCAATCTGGTGTGGCTGTCAACTCGTAACCTTCGCCTCAAAGTTCCATTCAAGAAGTTTGCTCCCAGGTTCATCTGTCCTTTTCCCATTATCCAAATAATTAATCTGGTGGATTACAGATGGAAACTTCCACCCTATCTCAAAATACCCAACTCCTTCTACATCTCTCTATTGAAACCTCTCATACTGAATCGCTTCCGAAAAGTCCTGCCATGCTCTCCCAAAGTTGTCACTGAGAGGGGCATAGAACTTGAGGTTAAACAAATCCTGGACTCTCATTTTTGTTACGGTCAGCTTCAGTACTTGTTGGATTGGAGAGGTGCAGGGGCAGTGGCTGCTGTGTACATCCAGGGGCTGCTGTGTCCATCCAGGGGTTGTTGTGTCCATCCAGGGGCAGTGGCTGTTGTGTACATCCAGGGGCTGCTGTGTCCATCCAGGGTCTGCTGTGTCCATTTGTGCTGTGTCCATCTAGGGGTTGCTGTTGCTGTGTCCATTCAAGGGCAATGGTGGCTGTGTCCATCCATGACTGCTGTGTCCATCCAGGGGTTGTTGTGTCCATCTAGGGCAAGGGCTGTTGTGTCCATCCAGGGGTTTCTGACTGTGTCCATCCAGGGACAGGAGCAGCAGGGGTGTATTTGTAAAAAATATTGACACTGTTAGTGGAAACGCAGTGTATTCGTAAAAAATATTGTCACACTGTAAGTGGTTAATGCAGTGTATTCTTAAAAAATATTAACACTGTTAGTGGAAACGCAGTGTATTCATAAAAAATATTGTCACTCCATAAGTGAAAAAAGCAGTGTATTCGTAAAAATATTGTCACATTGTAAATGGAAAATGCAGTGTATTCGTAAAAAATATTGTCACACTGTTAGTGGAAAACACATTGTATTCATAAAAAATTTTTGTCACACTGTAAGTGGAAAATGCAGTGTATTCATAAAAAATATTGTCACACTGTAAGTGGGAAAGGCAGTGTATTCATAAAAAATATTGTCACTCCATAAGTGAAAAAGGCAGTGTATTCGTAAAAATATTGTCACATTGTAAATGGAAAATACAGTGTATTCATAAAAAATATTGTCACACTGTTAGTGGAAAACACATTGTACTCATAAAAATTTTTTGTCACACTGTAAGTGGAAAATGCAGTGTGTTCATAAAAAATATTGACACTGTTAGTGGAAACGCAGTGTATTCATAAAAAATATTGTCACTCCATAAGTGGAAAATGCAGTGTATTCATAAAAAATATTGTCACACTGTCAGTGGGAAAGGCAGTGTATTCATAAAAAATGTCACACTGTAAGTGGAAAACACAGTGCATTCGTAAAAAATATTGTCACACTGTAAATGGAAAACAGTGGATTCATAAAAAATATTGTCACACTGTAAATAGAAAACAGTGTATTTTAAAAAAAAATATTGTCATACTGTAAGTGGAAAATGCAGTGCATTCATAAAAAATGTTCAACGGTAAGTGGAAAACACATCCAGGGGCAGTGGCTGTTGTGTACATCCAGGGGCTGCTGTGTCCATCCAGGGTCTGCTGTGTCCATCTGTGCTGTGTCCATCTAGGGTTTGCTGTTGCTGTGTCCATCCAAGGGCAATGGTGGCTTTGTCCATCCATGACTGCTGTGTCCATCCAGGGGTTGTTGTGTCCATCTAGGGGTTTCTGACTGTGTCCATCCAGGGACAGGAGCTGCAGGGGTGTATTTGTACAAAATATTGACACTGTTAGTGGAAACGCAGTGTAATCGTAAAAAATATTGTCACGCTGTAAATGGTTAATGCAGTGTATTCTTAAAAAATATTGACACTGTTAGTGGAAACGCAGTGTGTGTTCATAAAAAATATTGTCACTCCATAAGTGAAAAAGTCAGTGTATTCGTAAAAAATATTGCACATTGTAAATGGAAACGCAGTGTATTCATAAAAAATATTGTCACACTGTTAGTGGAAAACGCATTGTATTCATAAAATTTTTTTGTCACACTGTAAGTGTAAAATGCAGTGTGTTCGTAAAAAAATATTGACACTGTTAGTGGTAACGCAGTGTGTTCTTAAAAAATATTGTCACACTTTAAGTGGAAATTGCAGTGTATTTGTAAAAGATATTTTCACACTGTAAGTGGAAAACGCAGTGTATTCATAAAAAATATTTTCACACTGTAAATCGAAAATTTAGTCTATTCATAAAAAATGTTGCCACACTGTAAGTGGAAAATGCATTGTATTCGTAAGAAATATTGTCACACTGTAAGTTGAAAATGCAGTGTATTCGTTAAAAACATTGACACTTAGTGGAAACGCAGTGTATTCAGAAAAAATATTGTCACACCGTAAGTGGAAAATTCAGTGTATTCATAAAAAATATTGTCATACTGTAAATGGGAAATGCAGTGTATTCCAAAAATATATTGATAGTGGCTGCTGTGTCCATCCAGTGGTTTCTGACTGTGTCCATCCAGGGACAAGGGCTGCTGGGGTGTTTTTGTAAAAAAATATTGACACTGTTAGTGGAAACGCAGTGTAATATTTAAAAATATTGTACTGCTGTAAGTGGTTAATGCAGTGTACTCATAAAAAATATTGACACATTTAGTGGAAACGCATTCTATTTGTAGAAAATATTGTTACACTGTAAGTGGAAAATGCGTTGTATTCATAAAATTTTTTGACACACTGTAAGTGGAAAATGCCGTGTATTCGTAAAAAATACTGACACTGTTGGTGGAAAAGCAGTGAATTCATAAAAAATATTGTTACTCCATTAAGTGGAAAACACAGTGTGTTCGTAAAAAATATTGTCACACTGTAAGTGGAAAACGCAGTGTATTCGTAAAAAATATTGTCACACTGTAAATGGAAAACGCAGTGTATTTGTAAAAAATATTGACACTGTTAGTGAAAATGCAGTGTATTCGTAAAAACTATTGTCACTGTTACTGGAAACAGTGTATTCGTAAAAAATATTGTCACACTGTAAATGGAAAATGCAGTGTATTCGTAAAAAATATTGTCACACTGCTAGTGAAAAATGTAGTGTATTCGTAAAAAATATTGTCACACTGTTAGTGGAAAATGTAGTTTATTCATAAAAAATATTGTCACACTGTTAGTGGAAAACAGTATATTTGTAAAAAAATATTGTCACACTGTTAGTGGAAAACACAGTGTATTCATAAAAACTATTGTCTCTGTTAGTGAAAACACAGTTTATTCATAAAATATATTGTCACACTATAAATGGAAAACATAGTATATTCATAAAAAATATTGTCACACTATAAGTGAAAATGCAGTGTATTTGTAAAATATATTGTCACACTGTTAGTGGAAAACGTAGTGTATTCATAAAAAATATTGACACTGTTAGTGGAAACGCAGTGTATTCATAAAAAATATTGTCACTGTTAGTGGAAACCCTGTGTATTTGTAAAAAATATTGTCACACTGTAAGTGGAAATGCAGTGTGTTTGTAAACAGTATTGTCACACTGTAAGTGGAAAATACAGTGTATTTGTAAAACATATTGTCACACTGTAAGTGGAAAACAGTGTATTCATAAAAAATATTATCACACTGTACGTGGAAAATGCATTGTATTCATGAAAAATATTGACACTGTTAGTGGAAATGCAGTGTATTCATAAAAAATATTAGCACACTGTAAGTGGAAAATGCAGTGTATGCATAAAAAATATTGTCACACTGTAAGTTGAAAACGCAGTGTATTCGTAAAAAATATTGTCACACTGTAAATGGAAAAGATAGTGTATTCATAAAAAATATTGTCACACTGTAAGTGGAAAACACAGTGTATTTTTTAAGAAATATTGTCACACTGTTAGTGGAAAATGCAGTGTATTCATAAAAAATATTGTCACACTGTAAGTGGAAAATTCAGTGTATTCGCAAAAAATATTGACACTGTAAGTGGAAACACAGTATATTCATAATAAATATTTTCACACTGTAAGTGGAAAACACAGTGTATTCCTAAAAAATATTGACACTGTAAGTGGAAACGCAGTATATTCATAAAAAATATTGTCACACCATAAGTGGAAAACACAGTGTATTCATAAAAAATATTGTCACTGTAAGTGGGAAATGCAGTGTATTCATAATAAATATTTTCACACTGTAAGTGGAAAACACAGTGTATTCTTAAAAAATATTGACAGTGTAAGTGGAAACGCAGTATATTCATAAAAAATATTGTCACACCATAAGTGGAAAACACAGTGTATTCATAAAAAATATTGTCACTGTAAGTGGGAAATGCAGTGTATTCATAATAAATATTTTCACACTGTAAGTGGAAAACACAGTGTATTCCCAAAATATATTGACATTCTTAGTGGAAACGCAATGTACTCATAAGAGATATTGTCACACTGTAATTGGAAAATGCAGCGTATTCATAAAAATTATTTTCACATTGTAAGTGGAAAACGCAGTGTATTCGTAAAAAATGTCATCACACTGTAGGTCATTGATACCGCCATGTAATATTTACTGTGATGCTGCCTGTCAGACCGCAGTGTTATATTCATACACATATTGTTTGTGACAAAGTAAGTGCTAGCGCAGTGTATAATAAATATTGTGACACTAAAAGTGGAAAACACAGTATATTCGTAATAAATATTGTGACACTAAGTGGAAAATGCAGTGTATTCGTAAAAAATATTGTTAATTATTCTAACAAATCCATATTGTATATACACAAAAAACAGGAATTGTTAAACATATAAACAGAACATACTAAATCACACTGGACTTTACAGTGGGAGGTGTGTGTGTGTGGAATAAGTGTGACAGACTTGAACATAAATGTATAGTGAAGGGTAAGGGGAGGGAAAATGGGGATAGGCTAGGGTTATGTCCTTTTTCTTTCTGATGGAAGCAGGGAAAAAAACAAGAAAAAATTATGAATAGGCTTAATATAGCATGTCCATATTGGTTAGCACGGTGTTTGCAGTATGTGCAAGGGTTGCAGCGGTGCTAGTACTGGGATTTAGCTGTGGACCTCACGGCACTTACCCTCTCCAAATCAGGTGGGTTGTTGATGTTCCTGTGCCTGAGTCTCCTTCTGCTGCTGAATCATCATACAGTTGCATCTCCTCCCTAATGGGGAACAAGTATGACAGCAGACACCTAGTTGCACAGCGGATTACTGATGCCATAACAGCTATGCTGGTATTAGATGTGCATCCAGTATCTGCCATTAATGCAGGGGGTTTTAGACAGTTAATTGAGGTCCTGTGTCCCCGCTACCATGTCCCTTCTAGATTTCACTTCTCTATAATAGAAATTCCCAGTATATACAAGAATATTAAACAAAATCTTATTAATGTGACCGAAATGTCGTTGTGCCCACTGTCCACTTAACCACAGATATGTGGACAAGTGGGACAGGGCAAACTAAAGATTACATGACTGTGACAGCCCATTGGGTATGTGTATTGCCTCCAACAGTGAAAACAGCAGCAGAATCTAACAAATGCCAGCTCATTCAGAGGCAGGCTACTCTGTGGTGTATCACTGGCTTCACTAAGAGGCATGCCACTGAGAACCTCTAAGAAAAACTCAGAGAAATCATTGCAAAATGGCTTACACCACTTGGAGTCTCCTTGGGATTTGTGATTTCTGACATTGGCAGCAATATTGTGCGAGCAGTACATGTGGGCGAATACTAACACATTTAATTTGGTGGTGCAACATTTTTTTAAAAATTACAGGGGCATGCAGGAGATGCTCTCGGTGGACCAAAAGATTTCAGGACATTTTTGACATTCAGCAACTACGTGTCGAAGATTGCAGAACCAGCAAGTACTTTTGAATTTGTCCTACCATCAGCTGAAGCAAGAGATAGTAACTAGGTGGAATTCTACCCTCTATATGCTTCAGCGGATGGAGGAGCAGCAGAAGTCCATGACAAAGGGAAAGGATCGGGAATGCACCTTAGTCAAGCGCAGTGGAGAATAATTTCCATGATGTGCAAGGTTCTCAAACCCTTTGAACTTGCCACATGTGAAGGTAGTTCAGACACCGCCAGCTAGAGTCAGGTTATTCCCCTAATCAGACTTTTGCAAAAGCAGCTGAAGAACTGAAGGAGGAGTTGAAATGGAGTGATTCTGCTAAGTATGTCGGACTTTTAGATCAAACCCTTAATTCGCTTCGCCAGGATCCAAGGGTCATCAATCTTTTGAAATCAGATCACTATATTTTGGTCACCTTACTTGATCCTAGGTTTAAGTCATACCTTGTGTCTTTCTTTCCGACGGACATAAAAAAGATGCAAAGAGCTGTGAAAAAATTGCCAGCTCAAGTGGCATGTGACACAGAAGCATCTCCTCCTTCAGTTTCTGCAGCTGCCAGGAAAAAACAAAAATTTCCTAAGAGAACCACTGCTGGCAGTGATGCAGATCAGTCAGCAAAATCTAATGACATCTTGTTGGGTCTGAAAGAACTGCCTACAGTGAGAGAGAATGTTGAGAATGGAGAGAGAATTCAGAGAATGGTGGATGATTATTTTAGGGATAGCATCTAACTAGGCATGTCACACAGTCAATTTCACTACTGGTAAGAAAAAAAGACAATTTGGAGTCTCTTACACAAACTGGATTTGCTCTACTTAAGTTGCTCACCCTCCAGTGTGTACTCTGAATTACTTTTCAGCACAGCCGGGAACCTTGTCAGTGATCGGTGTAGGAAGTTACTTCCTCAAAATGTGGAAAAGATCATGTTCATCAAAATGAATTACAAATTCCACACGGAAAACCTTTACCAGCAATCAATAAAAAAAAAATACAGAAGCGCCTGCAATAGTAAATTCCAGTGGGGACAAATTAATATTGTGTTAAGAGGAGGATGTACACACTGATGGGGATGATGATGACAATGACAACATCTGATCTTACCTATGTTGTAAAGCCAGTTTGTGTATGGGATCATTGCCCCCAATGTCCACTGCACATTAGCAGCTTGTTTTGTGGGGGTCCAAACAAACCAATAATTTCAGCCAAAATTGGCAGTACCTGTCACTGAAGTGATTGGTTTGTTAAACTGTGAATGTCCTGTTTCATACATACAAAATAAGGGTGGGTTAGAGGGCCCAAGGACAATTCCATCTTGCACCTCTTTTCTTTGCATTATGTGATGTTTGGGACATTGCTGCCTGACATTTTTAATTTTATGGTTTATTAATGTCCAGAAATTGTAATGACCACAGACAGCATCTCCTGCATGCCCCTTTCTTTTTTTTAAAGAAAATTCTGAACCACCAAATTGATGGGGTGGGCAAATATGAGCAGCAGCAGCACAGATAATCTTCCTGCCAGGATGTGTGCATTAATGTGCACTGCAAATATGTTTAATGCAAAAATTAGTTGTGCATATTGGTCACATACAAATATATTTACATTTTACATACAGTGCGTAAAGCAGGCTGAGGTAACCTGCAGCACACAACCTGCTGTTGACAAATAACTTCCAGTAGGTCCAGCAAACATCACAGATGCTGGGAGTGCTAATTTAGCCAGAGAACTACAGGCTGCTTTCCTGTGATGTAAATAGCAAGTCTTATTATCCCTAACAACCTTCCTGAGTACAAACTAGTTAACACAGTATGTTCTAGCAGCACCTCCACAAGCAAGGCCATCTCATGCTTTTCATTAGATCATGATATAAAAAAATTAAAAAACCTCCAGATTAAAGATGTCTTTTGGGAACTAGAGAACTTAATCCTAGATTGATCTTCCCTCATATATTTTTTTTAAGAATCAAAACATTTAATTAAATCAATTAAAAAGTGAATCAATTCTTCCATCCTTTCCCTGTCTTCAGTTCATAGACATTCTAACTTCTTCGGGCCTCTGACCTAGTTAAGGAAAACATTCTTGGTTTTTAAAATTCCTAGGGGTCATATAGTTTATTAAACTGTCATCCTGTCTACAACTACAATGCCACTCTGTGCCATGTTCAAAACTGAACTGCCACATGTTAGTGCCACCCACTGCTGTTGCTTATCTTAGTCAGCCAGCTAGCTGGATGCAACCTTTTGGCCCTAAACTAAATGTAAATATCAATATTGTGACAATATTGTGATCAAACTTGACTGGAAATGACTGGAAATAAATGTTATTGAGGTTAATAATACTGTAGGAACAAAAACAAGCCCAAATTATGTGATATTAGCTGTTTTTATGATTTTTTGAAGAAAAATACAGATCCAAAATAAAAAAAATAAAAAAACACGGAAGGGCGGTTTTGGCAAAACCAATCAAGATCCAAAACACGAGGAGATACAGATCCAAAACCAAACCCATAACACGAGGGTCGGCGCACATCTCTAATCATTTCCTTTTTTCTTTTCAACTTACTAGTGTACTTTTTGGGGTGTCCACATCTTTCTCCTCTATAGTGTTTTTGTTTACTTCTTGGTTGTGGATAATGCTGTGATTTTTAATGCCTGATCAATCATTAGGCTAAAAAGGCTACAGGTCTAGGGAGTTGGGCCATTGGGTGCCTGAACTACTGCACCTTTCAGGTTGCAGCTGTCTTCTAATGATATTCTGATGCTGTAACAACATGTATAGGAGCATGAAGGCGCAAACACAAGCAACCAAGACTACATAGCTTAAAAGAGAGCATGCAGGAGTGGGCTGATGTCTATTGTAAATCAGTTCACTTACTGCAAGTATGATATTCATTTAAACAGGGGGGAGGCTGTTATCAGTTCACAGCCTAGAGTTTATGGTGAGAGTATTGCTTACTTACATATATGTAGCTGAATTACAATGTACTATGATGCTCTATTTTAACAATTAAGTCTCCAACACCAGAAGCAATGAACAGTCATCAGTGGCCTCTCTAAGGGCGTGCAGGTGGCACCAGATGATAGCATGGCAGGGGTGACACCAAAATAGCAGAGCTGATGTGCTATTTTGGTGTCACCCCACTGGATGGTATCACCAAGCAGCAGTGATAGTGGTTTTAGATGAAGCGTGCATCTACACTGTACCTCGAGATGCTGGGGGAGCACTGGGCAAGCCCCCAGCAAAACGAGACTGGGGACATGAAGCACTGTTGAATACTAGCAACAGTTCTGTCCTTAAACATGCAGAAGCAGTAGCAGATTTACCGCTATGCAACACACGCGGCCGCCTAGGGCTCGGCAGGTCCAGGGGGCCTTTTGCAAGGGCAGCATAATGTATGCACTTGTCCTAAATAGTACAGGGCCCAACGGACTGTTAGCACATTGGACAGCTGCCGGGTGCCACTCTAGCTCACTTTCCGCCCCCTGCACTGTGTGCTGTCACATGCACAGAAACAGCAGAGAGGAGACAAAGAAGCTGAGGTGTGATAACAGTAGGAACAAAAACATAAAGTAAATCCTGTGCCAGTGCTACAGCAATCCAGTGGGGGGTGATGCTGATCAAAGGGGCGGGGGAGGCCGAGGGGGCTGTGTGGTAGTTTTAAGCACTATATGCCCACTACAGCATTCCAATGGAGGGGGGTGTTGATTGCAGGGGGGAGTTGGGGGGAGAGTAGTTTGATTCCAACAGCATACACCATATACAGCAGTCCGGTGAGGAGGTGCCAAAGGAGTGGAGTTGGGAGGATTTGGTTGTTAGTTTCCAGCCCTACAAACCCACTACAGCAGTCTGATGGGAGGGGGGTCATCCACGGGGGAGTTAGTTTCCAGAACTTCACAGTGCACATCACCTACAGTAGTCCAGTGTGCTGACCGCGGGGGTGGGGAGCCTAGTTTCCATCACTACACACCTGCTACAGTAGTCCAGTTGGAGGGGGGCTAGTTTGGTTGTTTCAAGCTGCATTCACCTGTTCCAGTAGTCCAGGGGTAAGGGTGAGGTAGGTTGGGGGTGAGTTTGGTGGCCACATGGTGGGAGGAATTGTTTATTTTTACAGCATTCACCTGCTATAGCCCAGCAGAGGGGGGCGGGGTAGAGAGTTAATACGCTGGGATGTGTGTGCTATATAAATAATGATAAATTAATAAATTACTGTTTTATTACCAAATGTAAACTGCAATAAAATATGCTGGCACCATACAAAATATGTTTGTCTGTCCAGTTATGCATTGAGACACCCCTGTACCAATTGGGATGAAACTAATGCAAGGTGGTCCAGTTGGATACTGACCAGGTTTTATGGGGTATGCATATTGGTTGGACCTCCCATTGGTGTATGCTGAGCAGAACTTTAGCCCAGGGAGCCTGATCTGAGCTTTCCACTGTGTGGATTTGGATGAAAAATTCACAGAGTGGTAAAATTGGAACCCAGAAGACATAATAGGGGGTTGTGGTCCCGTTTGGACCTTAAGGGGTAAATTTACTAAGCTGAGAGTTTGGGAGAGTTTGCAAACTTTGGAGAGTTTGGGCATTTTTTCCAACTCTCAAATTTACTAATGTTAAACTCTGGAGAGAGATCTCCTTTGCTATGGGAAAATACTGGAGAGTTAGCACACTCTCTTCAATTCATGATCATCAAAACTTGAGAACCTTTTCACTGGTGAAGATAGGATTTTGGTATTTACCAAGCAGAGAGTTTCTAAACTCTCATGAGATGGGAAAACTCTCCTGTAAAAACTCGTGAAAAAAAAAACAGCTGCCTGTGATCTGAGAGTTTGGCAGAAACATACATAGATCGCTGTGATCCATGTATGTTTCTGCCTGTAAATATAGAAAATACATTTAAATAGCTGAAAAAAAATGACATAGGGTCTCCCCCCCCAAAAGCCTAACAGCCCCTGTCCTGGTTTCTAAAATTATGGGGAACAAAATGTGTAGGGTTCTACCATAATTTATAAACCAACACCAGGCTGCAGGGCCAGTCCTGGTTTTAAATATAGGGGGGAAAATTGCACAGGGTCCCCCCTATATTTAAAACCAGCACCAGACCCAAAACAGCCGGGCTGTAATGCCACAGCCCGTAGACCCTTTCACCAGGGCCCTGGGGCCAAAGCATTATCAGCCAAAGCCAGTCAGGCCAAGCTGGGGATCTCAGGGGTGGTGGGGACCCCCCAAAAAAGGGTTCCCCCCTCTCCCTTAACCCCAAGCTTGGTCTGAAGCCAGGGGTTCTTCCCTGCACCCCTGAATCATTGGGTACAGGAAAAATAAAGTGGGGAAATTTAAGTAAACTATTGTATTTTACAGTGGGACTACAGGTGCCAGCATGCCTGCCCTTTGGCACTTGTGGAACTACAAGTGCCAGCAGATGGGTGGAACCTGTACCCCCACTGTAAAATAAATAGTAAAATAAAGAAAAAACACACACACCATGATTAGTAAAACTTTATTACACACACCTACCCATTCACACATACTTACCTATACCAGATTGCATACTCTCCTATATCCTGGCACTGGTCTCCGCAGCATCCCCGGGACTTGGCAAAACAAAAAAAAACAGATGGACCCAGGATCTGTATGTGTGTTGCCACACATACAAATCCCTGACGAATGCCAGCTGATGGGACGGAACGGGCTTTGCAGTCCCGCCAGCCAATCATTCTACAGTCCCGCCAGCCAATCAGTGGGCGTGCTAACTGTAGAATGGCCACTGATTATCTCTGACTACTGACAGTTGCCACGTGGGAACTGTCAGTAGCCGGAGCCAATCAGCGGCCGCTCTACAGTTTGCATGGCCACTGATTGGCTGGTGGGACTGCAAAGCCCGTACAGTTCTGTCAGCTGGCATTCGCAAGGGATCTGTATGTGTGGCAACACACATACAGATCCTGGGTTCGTCTGTTTTTTGTTTTTTGTTTTGCCAAGTCCCAGGGATGCTGCGGAGACCAGTGCCAGGATATAGGTGAGTATGAAATCTTTTTTGCAGGGCCAGTCATTACAGATTCTACTGGAGAAGAGGATAGAAGCATCTGGTATAGGTAAGTATGTGTGAATGGGTAGGTGTATGTACTAAAGCTTTACTGATCACAGTGTGTGCATTTTGTCTTTATTTAACTATTTATTTACAGTGGGGGTACAGGTGCCAACCATCTGCTGGCACTTGGAGTTCCACAAGTGCCAAAGGGCAGGCATGCTGGCACCTGTAGTCCCACTGTAAAATACAATAGTTTACTTAAATTCTCCCACTTTATCACCCCTGTACCCAATGCTCCAGGGGTGCGGGGAAGAGCCAGGGGCTTCATACCAAGCCTGGGGTGAAGGGAGAGGGGGAACCCTTTTTGGAGGGGTCCCCACCTCACCTAATATGCCCGGTTTGGCCTGACCAGCTTTGGCTGATAATGCTTTGGTCCCAGAGCCCTGGTGAAAGGGTCTCTGGGCTGTGGCATTACAGCCCAGCTGTTTTGGGTCTGGTGCTGGTTTTAAATATAGGGGGGACTCTACACAATTTTTCCCCCCCTATATTTAAAACCAGGACTGGCCCTGCAGCCTGGTGTTTTTTTCTAAATTACGGTGGAACACTGCACATTTTTTTCCACATATTTTTAGAAACCAGGACAGGATGGCAAGCCTGGGGCTGGTTAAGCTTTTGGGGGGGTGGGGCCCTATGTAATTTTTTTTTTAAACTTTTAACCCATTTTTTTACAGATGCAACACAAGCAGCTTACACATATTTCACTGATATGTGCAGGCTGCTATCTAGGGAGAATTTTGCAGAGAGAAGATACTGTAATCTGGGGAGAGTCATCTCCTGCAAAACCTGCTACTCGGCAGAGAAATCTCATTCTGCTTCACCATCGGCCATTTCACTCTCAGATAAAATCCCTTCTTTGTAAATTTGCGAGTCTCAGGAGCTTCAAATCACCCAAGTTTAGTTTAGGTGAAGCTAATCAAGTTGAAAAAAAAGCAAACTCTCCCAGACTCGATTCTTCGTAAATTTACCCCCAAGTATCAATATTGCAGGGGATATTTTAATTTGTACTGAAAATAGCCCTGCTATGTACAAATGGAAACTCGCAGGGACAATGGTTGTGGTAACTACTGTCCCTGCATGTTATATCCCCAGCAAATTGTAGACGTCTTTGTAAAAGACTTCTCGGGGATGCTCACTCTGCGCATGTGCACAGTGTCAACTTCTGAAACAAACTGGAGGCTCCTGCTCCTAATCCTCCATAGACTTAATGCATTTTAGACCATCTGAAGATAGTGTATAAACTACCAGGGTCATACACCGAAAAGCTTTGCTTTTTGGAGTTTGTTACATAAGTGTCAGATCGTAGTCCCCATTGGTAATAATGGGGACTGTGATCTGCAGTGCTAATTAGCACTTTGCTAGAAATTTCTGGGAAATCTCCTGCATTGTGATAGTTACAGTACAATACATAAAATTATGCCAAAACTGCAATTTCTACATAATGTTATGTAAAAAACATAGGACATAGCTGAGAAAGGGTTCATTACCCTTAGAATAATTTATTAAAAAGCCAATTGATTGCTTTTTCAGAAAAAGCAATTGAACGAGTCCCATTATAAATGTCTGTGAGTTTAGGACATATAGTAGACAGGCAGGGTAAACTGTAAATACCTCCCAACCAGTGGAAGATTTTACCTATGGCCTGCACAGCTGCAGCCAACCCAGTAAAATCTGCCACCTCAGTGTAGTCAGTGCAGTCCATGACTGCACTGGCTACACTGTGACTGGCAGTGGCTTCCCATTGAAAGCACTGCCTACCAATCACACACAGGACAGGCAGCCTCTGGGGGAAGTGTTTTCTCCCCCTTGGACTGCCAGTCCGAGCTGAGATCCACAGAAAGTGGCTTCCAGTGGAACCAGCAGCTCTGCCTTTTGGTCATCCCTACGCGGCTTCTATGGGCTACAGCCGATGCAGTCCCTAGAAGCTGGTGTTATGTGCATGTGTGGCACCACCACTTGTGCACATTAGCCAGTCCCGGCACCTGCCAGTTCCATTGCACAGGCCCCGGGTCTTAGCCATCTGAACCAGCAGCAGTGGCAGCCCCCCTCAAGCAAGAGGGTAGGAGATCCTACTGCCCCCAACTGTTTGTTTTGTCAGGATAGTCATGAACTGATATAGTTTTAAAAAGTTGAATATAAGGAGGAAAAATGAAAAATAATATAAGGGGAATTAATTAGGAACAAAAATATTGTTATAGATTGTTTAAGGAGGGGGGGGCAAATAAGTGTCTAGCTTAGGGCCCCATGAGGCATAAATCTGCCTCTGTGCAGAAGCTGATTTTTCTACATGCTTTGAGGTCAAAATTAGCTTAATAAATATGCCCCATAGAGATAAGATATTTGCTGGTAAAAAACTTACAGTTAAAAGGACAAAATGTTGATTCTGCACTAAGGTGAGAATTAGGGGGGAATTTAATTGCAGGTGAAAATGATAAGTTTTCACGGGTGTTAACGTATCAAGCAATCCAATTAGAAAATGGGTGTTGAGTGTTTCACCCAGTAATTCTTGCTGGTTTTTCACGTGTTAAGCACAGGTTAAAATTTGGAAATCTGCCTGTACCCCAAAAAAAAGACAAACTAATATTGGATAACAGTATAGAAGTCTATTAGTGTCCATAATAAAATTATTTGGGTTTTTAAATTGTGTCAAATGGCTGTTATAAGCTTTTTCTAAAACAGTGAAAAATGATAGAAAGCAGGTATTTTTTCTGCAAAATGAATGTGCTACTTAAATTAGGGGTGAATAAAAATACCTGTAAGTATATATTTTTGTAATTTTTTAAGCCATTTTTAATAAACCTTCAAGAAACACTGCAATCTTAAAAACACCTGTTCCATTAATAAAGCACCCCCATATACCTGTCCCACATCAATTAACCCATTTTTCTGCATTTTGCTCATTTTCACCCAAAAAATTACATATCATTATTGGCAAAATTAATGTAATTAAAAAATTCTATGTGGCTAATCATTTAGGAGGGTGTCCCAGTGGTTCTGAACCAAGTCCCGACATTTGTACTATAACATAAGGATTTTCCTGAACTATCACCTTCTTAGGAGGTAGTGAAAAAATATTTGTGTTAAACCCTATGAAGAAGTATTGCATATTAACTTCACCTCCAATTGAATTGGGCGATAACCAAAAGTGAAAACTTTTTACGCGAGAACTGGTTATCACGGCTAATTGAATTCCCCCCCTTACTGTAGAAGGGATTATATGGGAATAACCAACAATTTGTTAAATGCTATCCCTAGGAATAAAAATAATCAGGTTGGTGGTGCTCTCTAGAGTCAGTATATAGTTATAGAGTATATTAGAAAAGGGAGATGCGTGACCTGGAAGCCAACAGGAGAGGAGGTCTCTGGCTGGAGCTCCATTTTGGGTTATAAATCTCTCCCTTTTTAAGGCTTCTGAGGACTCCTCCTTTACTTACACATCTCCCCTTAGCTTGTCCACCCTTGGTGGTAAGGTCTGCGCAGGTTGGGGCCTACTTAAAAAATTCCAAAACATTAAAAAAATGTGAACAATGTATCAAAAACTTATTTTTATAATCTTACTCCATGGACTCATCTCTAAGCCTACTACATCCTTTACTCTCCTCACAGCTTATCCTTCTGTTACATATTGCAGCCTCATTAATCTACTCTATTCTTACCAACACACATGAGCTTTTAACTTATCTATACATATTGACAATAACATCCCCAACCTGTCGCCATAAAAATCTTTAATACAAAACCCTTTGTATCTCTCTCCTGCTGCTTTTATTAGCTGGTGATGTATCACCATACCCGAGCCCCATCCACATGCCATGCCCACAATGGACTATAAATCCAGCTAACCTCATAAACATTGCATGACTCCCTCCACCCTCCTAGTCACTAAAATGTGCCTTATGGAATGCACGCTCTGTTTGCAATAAGCTAACATCAATCCATCAGCTCTTTATTTCAACTAACCTCAACCTTCTGGTGATAACAGAAACATGGCTTACACAATCAGACACTATCTCCCCTACTGCACTTTCACATGGTGACCTACACTTCACACACAACTTTGGCCTGGTAATAGCAAAGAAGGTGGGGTAGGAATGTTACTGTCCCAATCTTTCACATACACTGTTCTCCCCCAAGGTACCTTCACTCGCATTTAAATAATTTTAAGTACATTTTATCAGGACTTTCACGCCTTTCTCTCTGTGAGTTTCTGCTATCTATTGCCCACCTGGGCCACCCCAACAATTTCTGGAACATTTTTCTGCCTGGCTCCCTCACTTCCTATCCTCAGACATCTCCCCGATCATTATGGATGATTTCACTATCCCCATTGACAGTCCACAATCTCCTCATGCCTTCAAACCACTCTCTTTAACCTCCTCTCTTGGCCTCTCCCAATGGACTGACTCCTCTACTCATCAGGAAGGCCACTACCTTGATCTTATATGCTCAGTTTCTGATTTCACTAATGCTCCTTTCCCTCTCTCAGATCACAACGTTATCACCTGCACACACTCCTCCATTACATCAACCTCAATATCATTAAAATCAACCAAGCCTCCTAAAACCTGCAGAGATATTAATGCTATTACTTTCCAACTATCCACCTCTCTACAACAACTACTCTCACCAATTTCTACATTCACATCTCCTGAGACTGCTGCATCACACCTGAACTAGATTATAGAAAAAAAAGCTATAGCTGCCATCACATTCCATGTACACTTAGATGTCAACCATGGCATTCTAACTTAACAAGGCATCTACAAAGACTCTCACGTAAAGTAGAACATCAGTGGCATAAGTATCATACTCCAAGTGACTTCCTCACATATAAGACTATCTACAACTCTTATCGTAATGCTCTGGATGCGGCTAATCAAACTTATTTCCAATCTCTAATCTCTGCTCAAGCCTTGAAACCCTAAGCAACTTTTTAATACATTTAAACTGCTTCTTACCCCTCCCTCATCTTACCCACCTGCAACTATCTGTAAACAAGAAGTTGCTTTTAATTTCAAGGACAAGATTGATAAGACCCAAAATGAAATGGTATGCTCTTCCTCAGCTAGTTAACTGCTCAATTCCCTACCTGAACCCTCTGGCACATTCTCTTCATTTGGCCACACAAACGAAGATGAAGTATCTACACACTTCTCATCCTCTTACTCTATTACCTCTCTTCTTGATTCTATACCCTCACAAATCAGTAAAGCTCTGTCTTCTGTGCTCATCCCAACCCTAACTAAAATCTTTAATCTCTCTCTCTACTGGCATCTTTCCATCACTGTTCTTTTTTTTTTAATAAACTTTATTCAAGACAAAAAAAAGAAACAACATTTCTTCCAATATCAATTAAAATTTCAGTGTTTTTGAATACCTCACATCTTTATACATATCAAATACCATTACCCATTCAGGGCTTGTATTACAGAGTACCTATATAGAATACATATATAATACATATATAGGAACATGGTCGTCTTTCCCCTTACTGAGTCTCTTCTATATTCACTGGGATATTTCCCATTAATGATCTGGTTTCATACCGCTGAGTCAATTAAAACACTTATATATCTGTATTTTCAGGTCTGTTGTTAGGGAGTTTATATAACCTGCCCATATGGAAAAAAAATGTGTTTTCTTTTCTTTATTCATCATTGTTTCCAAACATTGTATACGAAAAGCATAATACATTTTGGCCTTAAATATAGACATATTCGGTGGTTCTTTTTGTGTCCACATTTGTAAAATACTTTTTCTAGCCACTGCTGATATTATCAATAATAATCTTCTACCCTTAGCTGTTACTTTCGTGGTTCCTGAATAAATTCCTAACACTGCCCATTCTGGTGAAATTAATAAGTCTTCCAATAGAAATGTTATAGAGAATTGGTGTACCTGTTCGCGAAAACAAGCAATCATAGGACAATACCACATACAGTGCAAAAATGTTTCTCTTTCTATCCCACACTTTAAACAATTTCCTGTTCCATCTAATCCCATCAAAACCCTTTTATTTGGAGAAATATATCCTTTATGATAAATATTAAAAAATATTTCTTTATACATTGATGAAGACATTACCTGTGCAGAAAAATCAAGTGTTTCTAATATCATATCTATTGTTAAGTGAGAAAAAAATTGTGTCCATGAGGATATTCCTCTTGAGGATTTCATCAAATCTAAAGGTATATGTAGTGCTTTATAATGTAGTGAAATTATTTTTTTACCCTTCATTGGCTCACCCAATAGTGTATCTAAAGAATTCATCCAATCCTGTGTCCTCAATTCCCTCAGTACTGAACTTATATAATGTTGTGCCTGATATATTGTAAATATCTATGAACCAGGTATAGAGACTTTTTCTAATATTCCCTGTGTACTTAATAAAGATATATTAGATATATCTACCAGTGCTTTAATATTCCTTATACCCTTTATACACCAATTATTAAAAGGTTTAATCGCCCTTCCTTCCTGAAATTTTGTATTCTGTACTAGTGGTAACAACAGTGAATAATTACTTTTTAACCCTCTCTTTTTCCTGACAAATTGCCATTTTTTCCATGCCGTCGCAAGAAGGGGATTTTGAAAAGATATATTAGAAATTTGTGGTTTACAACTATGTAAAAATGATATCAAATGTTGTTCAGGTAGGAAGTGTTGATCAATCTCTGTATCTGTATACATATCTGTTTGATGTATCCAGTCTCGGATAAATCTTAATATTCCAGCATGACTATAGTTTTTTAAATATGGAAAGTTTTGGAGTTTGCTGTAATTTGATTAAACTCATCCTCACTCTCTTCCCTTGCCAGATAAATTTCCTAAATGTGGAATAAATTATTTTTTCATCTTTTATGGTTAGCAATATGGGTAACATTTGTAAGGGATGTAATAGTTTTGGAAATGTCATCATTTTAATTAGATGTATTCTTCCCATATACGATAATATTTAATATTAATATCAAATGTTTCCAATTATCCAACTCTCTCAATGCCTCCCGTATTACTATTGGCATATTTACTTCATATAGATCGTTAATGTTTTTAGGTAACTGTATACAAAGATATTTTAATGATTTTTGTACCCAAGTTATCTGCAGTGAGTTACTCCATCGAGGATGAACTTGTGGGCCCAAAAACATAGCCTGCGACTTACTTTGGTTAATCAAAAATCCTGAAATATTACCATATTCCTCCAATTTTAATAAAATTGGTATTAATGTAGATTCAGGTGACAAAATATATAATCACAAATAGTCTGCAAATGCCATTATTTTTATTTATTTTTTTCCCATTTTGTATCCCTTTAAACTTCTTCCATGATTGTAAAAATCTCAGCAAAGGGTCCAATGCGATATTAAACAATAATGGGGACAAGGGACACCCTGCATTGTCCCCCTCGTCATTGTCATTGGAGGTCCCCGTTCTCCATTTATAATTATATATTTGACAGGATTTAAATACATATATTTGAAAATTCCAGAGAATGCCCAACCAAATTCTCTAATTTCAAACACCTGTAATAAATAACTCCATGACACAATGTCAAATGCTTTCTCAGCATCCAAGCTGAGGAGTATATCTGTCACCTTTTTTGAATTAAGTGAGGCCTTTGTAACTGCTGCCAGAGCCATTCGCACTCCCTTTCTGTGTGAATCCCAACTGATGTGATGTTATAATATGGGGTATTAATACCTGAAGATGATTTGCAATTATTTTCGACAATATTTTAAAATCCTGATTTAGTAATGTTATAGGTCGATATGACTCCACCAATTCTGGATCTTTTCCTGCCTTCGGTATCATAATCGTATGAGCTTCATTAAAATGCGGGAAATTAACACTTTCTTTATATATCTCATTATACAAAGATGTCAATATACTCACCATATGAATTTTTAAAATTTTATAATACTCCCCTGCAAATCCATCAGGTCCAGGTGATGTATTATTTTGTAACTGAGATATAACCAAAGCTACCTCTATTTCTTCAATATCTCTATTTAGAAAGTCTCTCTGAACTGAAGATAACTTTGCTAAATTTGCCTCCCTTAACAGTCTACTTTGTAATTGATAATCCAGATTTTTGGCTGTATATAATTTTTTATAATATGAATTAAATTGTATCAAAATATCCCTTGTACCATGTACTTTATGATTTCCTTTCAGATCTTTTATTCCTATAATATCTTGTTTCTTTTTTTGTATTTTTGTCATATTAGCTAGTAACTTCCCTGCTTTATTCCCCCATCTATAATACCTATTTGCCATATAGTCTGCCTTTAATTGCACGTTTGTCAGTAAGAAACTTTCCATCAACTGGCATTGTTGTCTATAACCTATCAACTTATCCTCGGTTGGCTCTGTTAAATATTTATGGTATGCTTCTTCCATATTATTATAGAAATAATCATATTTCACTTGATATTCTCATTTCTTTTGGACTTGATATCCTATAATATACCCTCTAATCACTGCTTTTGATGTTGCCCAAAACAGTGCTGGTTCTTTTACATGTTCTAAATTATTACTCATGAACTCCTGCCACTTAATATTTAAGTATTGACAGAAATGTTCCGATTGAATCAATGTCGATGGAAAGTGCCAGAATCTTATAGCATTTCTAGGAATTTTAGTATTGAATTGTATGGAGATGGGAGTGTGGTCTGATATCAGAATATCATGTATTTCTGCTATCAATGTCTTTACTAATACTTGACTGGAAATCAAAAAATAATTGATCCTTGAAAAATATCTATGAACATGTGAATGAAATGTATATACTTTATTTCCTGGGTTGACTATACGCCATACATCATGTAAACCATGCATATTTGCCAATAAATGCAATCCTCTATCTCCTGTATTACCCGACCTGTTATTAACATTGGATCGATCCATCTTATAATCAGCCACTCCGTTGAAATCTCCGCCCACTATTAACTCATTATTTGTTCTTTGCATCAACAAGTTTGAAATATGTTTAAAAAATCCTGTCTTATTACTATTAGGTGCATATATATATTTAACAGGGTAATTAGCACATCCAACAGTACATACCTCCCATTTACATCTATTTTAGAATTTATAATTGAGTATTGTAATCTTTTGTTAAAAATAATAGCCACTCCTCTTTTCTTTGTTATATATGATGCAGATATACATTCTTGTAATCAAGAGTCCCTTATTGTCATATTTTGAGTTTTAGCCCAATGGGTCTCTTGAACAAATACAATATCTGGTGAGAGAGACTTCAAATGTGTGGCTATTCGTTAATGTTTTAATGGGGAGTTTAAACCCTGGACGTTCCATATAATTACATCTACCCTGTTCTGGGTACCGTTCATCCTATTTCCCAAACCCGACATTCTTTTATAACCCTACACCTTTCCGACGACCATGTTCCTTTACATACACAAGTACAGCATTTGATACATTCTTTAAACACTGAACTTAATTTTATTAAAATTATCCAAGTCCCTCCTTTTTTCACCTTTTCACTCCACTGAAGTTCACTGAGATCTATATCAACATCTGTGTGGATCCCTCCAATATATACACTAATATAATATTTTTTAGTTATTTCACCCTCTTTTCGCTTTCCTCTTGTCTTTCTTGTTTTTTCTATTTGTAAACATCCACTAATAAGAAAGAAGACAACACCACTAATAACAAATACAATAACAATAAAATTCATCTTCCCCTAATATTTTGAGTTCCTTTATCCATAATTCTCCAACCTATGTATTTACTTATTGTTTCTAGATGGAGAGATCCTATTTGACATCAGAGATGCGGTAAATTCTTCTGCTTGTTTTGGGTTTTCAAAAAGATGAACTGATACTTCTACAATAATTTTAAGTTTAGCCGGGAACAATAACATAAACTTATAATGGTGACCACCCACAGCTTATGCGAGCGGCCAAAAAGATGGTCACGATGGTCAAGACCATCACGACCATCGGGCTTGCGACAAGACCTTGCGGTAGGGTCTTGCTGCCGCAAGCCCAGGAGTGCTTTTGGCTCTATCAGAGCCAAAAGCACTCCCACTGACATCACTAGTGATGTCAGTGGGGCCGGCCCCAGACGGTAGGCGTTCCCATGGGAACTCCTCCATCTGGGCAGCAATGCCCCAAAGTGGGCGTGCTGTGACTCACCATCGACAGCACGCCCCCTTTGGTGTGAAACCCAGAGCGACGGAGTGCCCGTCTCTAGCCAGGTCTCATGCATGCGCACGACGGAGCTCCCTCCATCATGCGCATGCGCACTAGGGCACCATCGACCCACTTACAAACGCTCAGTGCTCACGAGCAGGTCTGAATCAGGCCCACAGTACCTTCAACTTTTTTTCTTGTCCATTGCAAATAGTGTCCAACAATTGGAATAAAGAAATACTGAGAATCTCTCCTTCAGCTCTCCATATCCATTCACTGTTTAGCTACAAGTCAGAGTATTGTTTCCCCTCTTCACTGCCAAGCTGTATCTCTTTCCATCCTGACCCCACGAGGAGAGATCCGCATCCTCCACTAACTCTCCCACCAAGACGTTCCTCAGCCGCCACGCTGCTCTCACTATAGCTAGGGGACCAGGGAGTGTCTATCAGAATCTGACCCCTCTCATGGGCTCTCGCCGGCTCCTGTCCTGCATGCTCCCCTCTGTTAGCATACAGCTACAACTCACTCTGGAGCTCAGGGTCTGGTGGATGTCTGCAGATACCTGGACTTTCCTCATGCACCCCTTCGCTGCTGGCTGACTTCCTCTGCTGTCGCTACCCCAATCTCTCTGGGGCTCAGGGTCCAATGGGTGTCTGACAATATCTTGTCCCTCACACACACCCCTTTGCTGCCAGCCCCACTGCTGCTGCTAAGGCTCAATGTCTGGCGGGTGTACACCAGCAGCTGCTCTGTCTGCCCACACTCCTTCACTGCCAGCTGATTACTGCAACTTCCACTGCCCCACACTCTCTGGGGCTCAAGATCTGGTGAAATCTGCCGTGAGCTGGACCAAGGCTTTTCACAGCTGCCATACCGTTCTCACTGTAGCTAAGGGACCGGGGGATGTCTATCAGCTGGTCCATCTGCACGCACTCCTTCACTGCTGGCTAACTGCCACTGTTTCCACTGCCCCACTCTCTCTGGAGCTTGAGATCTGAGGGAATCTGCCAAGAGCTGGTCCTTCTCATGGACTCTTGCCGGCACTTATCCCTTGCACTCCCCATTCACCGTCGTGTGCCTCCTGCCATCAGGAATTCTCTCGCCCGCGCTTCCCCTAGGGAGTACAGGAGCTCTCTAAAATATGTCCTCCTCAGAGGCATGCCCATCTGTACCCAAATAGAGTTGTAATCCTCCATCACTGTTCAAGCATGAAGTGATTACTCCCATTGTGAAATATCAAAATTCTAACACTAACACTTTCTCAAATTACCATCCAATCTCCCAGCTCCCAGGCCCCTCCAAGCTATGTGAGAGACTTGTCTACACCAGCCTCACACACTTTCTTAACTCACACAATTTATTGGACCCACTTCAGTCTGGCTTTTGTTCCCAACACTCCACAGAGACAGCAATGACTAAGGTAGTAAATGATCTGGTCACTGGCAAGGCTAAAGGCCATTACTCACTTCTAATTCTTCTAGATTTCTCTGCTGCTTCTGACACTGTTGACCACACTCTTCTCATACAAACACTATAATCCCTAGGTCTTAAGGACACAGTTCTTTCTTGGTTCTAATCCTATCTATCTAATCGCTCTTTCACTGTTAATTTTTCTGATTCTGCCTCGTTCTTGCTACTTCTATCAGTTGGAGTACCACAAAGCTCAGTCTTAGGTCCTCTGCTATTCTCAGTCTATACCACCACTCTTGGCAAACTAATCCACTCTTTTGGATTTCAGGGCCTGATTCAGCTTTGGAAATAGAGTGAGATTTAGCACTTAACTGATCATCTTGTCGAAACCATGTTGCACTGCAGGTGGGACAGATTTAAAATGTGCAGAGAGATTTAGATTTGGGAAGGAGGTGTCCAAACTGACATCTAAAGTGCAGTGTAATAATAAAGGTGTGCAGTATTTTTGGGATACATACAAAAGCAGTCAGTATTTACACTACATGCAAAAAATGTATTTACACCCCTTGCATTGCAACATGCTTAATCAGGCCCTCAGTACCATCTGTATGTGGATGATACTCAAATCTACCTATCCTCTTCAGATTTATCACCATCTTTATTGGTCCGTGGCACTGAATGTCTTTCTGCCATTTCATCTTGGATGTAATTTCACCACCTCAAACTTAATATTTCTAAAACAGAATTAATTATATTTCCACCAGCCAATAACAGTTACCAACCTAATCTCTCTATTACTGTTGATAACTCGACAATCCACCCTGCCCTACATGCTCGCTGCCTAGGTGTCATCCTTGACTTTGAACTGTCCTTTGTTTCCCACATTTAATCTGTCTCTAAATCATGTTACATACATATAAAAAACATATCCAAAATTCAACCATATCTCACAAGACACTGCAAAAACTTTAATCCTTGCACTTATTTTTTCCCACAGTGACTATTGCAATAGTCTCCTTAGTGGTCTTCCCAAAAACAGGCTCTTGCCATTACAATCCATTATGAATGCAGCTGTGAGGCTGAACTCCTTGCCAAACATTCATTGTCTGCTGCTCCACTCTTTCAGTCCCTCCATTGGTTGCTGGTTTTGCTGGTTTACCATGCACATTAAGACTTTCCTCTAGTCTCCAATCCTTCAAGCATTCCCTGAAAACTCACCTCTTCAGGCAAGTTTATCAGATTCCAGAACCACCCACATAACCTTCATAGCTTTCATATCTAATTACATCCCCTTTCACAGTCCATACATAACCTCACACATTGCCTTTCTTTCACATCCTCCTGACATTTGGCCAAAATTCCTGTGTGACTGGATCATGCAGCCCACCAAGAGACTCTGCATTCTGGCTCGACCAAAATCCAATATATAGCACCTATCATCGAGTGTCAATGTCTATTTCCATATATATATATATATATATATATATATATATATATATATATATATATATATATAGTAAGCTCGTGAGCAGGGCCTTCCTATCTACTATATATCTGTCTGTTATTGCCCAGTTATATTATATTAGTGTTTCCAATTGTAAAGCACAATGGAATATGCTGAGCTATATAATAAACTGTTAATAAATAAATAAAATACTTAACCCACTGAAGCCGAGGCCTCGATTTTGGATGTGATCTGTCCAGATCACTACGTTGTGGTGGGAGTCCAGATCCACCTTTCCTCCCCATGCACTGCCTACCTGTTGCCCTCTGACCTGATTTTGCTTCCTGGTGGCTGTGATGACCAGTGGAGTGTGCTACCCACCACTGGGTCTGGTGGCTGTCTTGGGCATCTCCCCTCATGATCTTTGCTCAGCAGTGCAGTGCCCAGAGTGTGTATGCTGATCCCTTATCCTGCTGAGTCACTGGGCTGCACTTGGTAGTCTTTCTTCTACACTGACCCTCTATGGCCTCTGCCTGAGATCGGGAGAGGGCTCAGACACTCACCATTGTATTGGGGTGAGTCTCTGGGCCAGGTAGTAATCCTTATTATCAGCTGGCAGGGTTGCAGTGGACCCTGACAATATTACCTCCCCCTATATAAAGCAGCCTACTTATATTGCTGGGTTAATTTCTTTTGTTATTCTCTTTTTTATTGAGACATTGTTTGCACTGATATGTATTGTAAACAGGGAATATTTTTTAAACAAATATAACAGTTCCATATACAATATGACATAGAATCTGAATAAAAATAAAAATACTTTTCGTAGACATTGAAAATCTGCATTTACAGTTCTTATATTTTTATAAGCAACAAATTGTTAATACACAAGGAAGTACAAATTAACTCATATTTCTGGGGACCTGGGGAAAAGAAGCCATCTGACCCCACATCTCAAATTAAAGCTGTCGGAGGATCCTGTATCGCTAATCTGGTAATGTGCCGTGTAGTATTTTTTAGACTAAAATGTATTTGTTTTCTAATTGAGTGTGGAAGAGTATCAATGTACGGCTCCCACAGTATAAAGAAACGCTCCACTCTTTTTTCTATTTGTAAAAGTGTTTCCACCAATCCATTTTAAATATAAAGTGAAATTTAGACAAAAATAAATGCAACTGAGGGGACAAACTATCCAGCCAGCTCTGCAATATTGTTTTTCTACCTGCCACACTTAAAGCTAGTAAAAAGAAATACTTTCTAAAGTCATCTGCAAACCTGGGTAAAACATTTCCAAAATTGCCCACTCAGGGGTGAAAGGGACATAGGGCCTGATTCAGAGGCGCTCGCAAAAGCGAGCACTCGCTCTGAATCAGGGCAGGCACAGGTTTTGTTAGTTGTGGCCTCTTGTCCGCTTGCATAGCTGTGGGGTACCACCCACAGCTATTGCGAGCGGCCATGATGATGGTCGCGATGGTCAAGACCATCGCGACCATCGGGCTTGCAACAAGACCCTTGTGGTATTGTCTTGTGGCCGCAAGCCCCAGAGAGCTTCTGGCTCAAATAGAGCTGGAAGCTCTCTCACTGACATCACTGGTGATGTCAGTGGGGCCGCCCACAAATGTCAGGCATTCACATGGGAATGCCTCCATTTGTGAAGCCAACCCCCCACCACGCCTACAAAATGGGTAAATCAAAATCAACAGCCGCCCCTTTTGTAGTGAGTCCCGGAGCGAGCGCTTTTTGTGCTCACTCCAGGGCTCGCACATGCACAGTACACATGCCGTGCATGCGCACTGGGCCACCATCGACCCGCTTGCGAGCACAATGTGCTTGCGAGCAGGTTTGAATCAGGCCCATAATTCACCAGTTTAGCCTCTGCATAACTGCAAATTAAATGTCAGAAATATTTAACTATGAGACATACCAAAAGGCAATGGAAATTGTCTGCCTCCTCCCGGTGGCATCTTGGGCACAAGTGATTTGCAGGTCCCCATTCGGAAACGCCTAAGTGGAGACAGATATGAATTGTGATATATATTTAAGAAAAGTTCATTGTACATCCTGGCTGGGAGAGTCCTTGTAGAAAATTCCAAAGCTTTTATCATCACAAGTATCGTTAAGGTTGAGAAATGAACTAGCCGTTTAGTTATGCATCCTGAGATCGTAGTATGATCTATTATTTCTCTTAAATAGGTATAATGGATTAATATTGCTCTTTGTTGTGGCACTGGGTATATCAGAAAAGTATCTAATGTATTGTTCCAATCTCCACTAGAGAAGTACCCCAACACATAAGTAAGGTAGAAATGTACCTGTAAAAATGCTAAAGTATAGGATCCAATTATTGTAAATTGTTTTAAAATTTGTATATGTCAAAAGGCGCTTTTACCCTGTGGAGACTAAAGATCTAATGTTTAAGATGCCCGCCAAACGCCATATTGTGAGGGGATGAGCAGCCATGCCATCAAGAAAGTTTTGGTTATGGATTAAGGGTAAATGGAGGGGATGATACGCATTTAGACCAACTTTATGTGGCAAAATATGCCATAGTTTTCTGGTCGTCCACAACAGTTGATTCACTTTTGCCAATTCCGATATTTCCTGATCATGTAGATGGAGAAAACAGATTAAATCACAATCCTCTAAAAAAAACTCTGTTCCAGAGAAACATTGGTGTAAGTTGAGGTTCAAAGCAGCCAATCTCGTAAATGGCAGCCTGGTTATATGTTAGAATATCTGGGAAGTCTATGCCCACATTAGACGTTGACTGGTAAAGTTTCCATAAAGCTATTCTGGCTAGACCTCCATTCCAAATAAATCTACGGATTAATGCATTCATTTTAATTTGATCAGTTTTTGTTAGAATTCCTGGGAGTGATTGTATAGGGTATAGTAACTGAGGAACAGCCACCATTTTTAAAAGGTTCGCCCATCCCAGAAAAAACAATGGGAGACACTCCCACCCCTTGATATCTGCTGTTAACGTTGTAAAAGGTTTTTAATATTTGACCTATATAAATTAGTTATACTATGCGGTAAAGTGATTCCTAATTAAGGTATGTGTTGTTTAGCCCAGTCAAGGGAAAATTGAGAGGCCCACCTAGGATATCTGACAGAGCCATAGCTACTGATTTGTCCATATTAATATGCAGACCAGATATCAAACCAAAATAGTCAAGTTTATTTTATATAAGAGGAATAGACTGATTAGGGTTACTAATATAGAGGAAAATATCATCAGCAAATGTTGGGATATTTATCTCCTGGTGACCTAATTTAATACCTTAAAAAGTCTCCCAGTTTTGAAAAAGTAGAGGATCTAATGCTAAATTAAATAAAAGTGGGGATAAGGGGCAACCTTGATGGGTGCCCCTTTCCAAATAAAAATGAGGTCCCACTATTATATTAATTAGTAAAGAAGTAAAGGGATTGTGTTAAAAATAACAAACCAAGTTGATGAAACCTGTCTCGAAGGCCCTCTCCTCCAGAATTTTTAATAAATGCTGAATGCTTAAAAGAATAATCTCGCCACCTGATGAACCACCCGACGACACTACTGCTGCTATTGCCATCCGTATAACTTTCACAGCATGACGACCCAGAACGAATCCTGTCTGGTGTTCAGTGATTATATTGGGAAGTATTGTTTGAAGTCTTATAGCCATAATTTTGGCCAAGAGATTGAAATCGACATTTAACAGACTAATGGGTCTATACGAACATATCAAGCTCGGATCTCTATCAGGCTTAAGCAAGAGAGTTGTATAAGCTTCATTAAATGCCGGATAAGGAGTATTATCGTCATGTATTACCTTGAATAATTCTAACAGTGTTGGGGCAATATGTGGTTGTAATATACAATAACAGGTTCCTGATAGCCCATTTGTGCCTAGAGACTTATCCTGGCGAAGTAATGATATAGCCGTATTAATTCATCAATGGTGATGCTACCTGCCAATGCTTCCCTTTGTTCTGAGGTGAGTTTTGGCAATACTTCATCATTAAGGAGGGCACTCTGACGTGTAGCATTAATAGGAGAGGTGCGAAACAAAGCTTCAAAAGGTTCCTGGAATTGGGAAACTATTTCCCGGGCGCCATTGTGTGGATGTTTTAATGTGATAATTGTATGTTGTTTTCTGGGAGGTCTAGACAACATTGCCAGGAGTTTACCTGCTTTGTTTCCCCAATGGTAAAATTTGTTTTTTTGTAATATTCGAGAAAATGTTTTGCTTGCATTAGTAAGTAAGTCTACAATAATTGGCATGCTTGCTTATAAGAGTGCATATTATCTTTGGATCGATACGCAGTGTAATGCTTGAAGGTATCCAACGTTGTGGCATTCAAAGCATTATATTCTACCCTAGCTTCTTGTCTCTTACGGGAGATGTAGCTAATAATATGTCCCCTCATTACTGCCTTAGAGACAGCCCAGCAAAGAACAGGTTGGTCCCAGTAAGTAAGATTATAGTCAAAATAATTTGTCCAGTGGTGAGTTAGATATGGCTTGAAGTCTTCAGGCTGAGCCAGATAGTAAGGAAACTGCCATATATGATGAGTATGTTGCATTCATGGGTGAGTAAGGACAGCGAGACAGTAGAATGATCCAAAATAATGATATCATGAATGTCCACCTGATGGACATTAGTCATCAAATCATCAGAGAGTAATATTTTATCAATTCGGGAAAGAGACCCATGCACCATAGAAAGATGTGTGTGAGTTCTATCAGTGGGATTCAATAATCGATATGGATCCGATATACTTACATTGTGTCTAAAATTAGTAAATTAATGATTATGGGAAAGGACTGGTCATAATACTGGTGGTGATTTATTAAGTAATGGATCTTCTACCATATTGAAGTCACCCCTATAATAAATGAATAATTAATTCTACTTTGGAGAACATGACCTAGATCCTGATTGTAAAGATGAATATTAACATTTGGGGCATATACATTAACCAGAGTATAATTAACCTGATACAATTCAATATCTACAGTAAGATAATATGCCTTCCATTTGGGTCAATAGTTTGTGAAAGTGCAGATACTGGCAAATCTTTGTGGAAAAGTATGGCTACTCCTCACGCTTTTTTTTTAAAAGGGGCTGAGTAACATGAATCTAGCCAAGTGGCTTTTAATGAGTGTTCTTCAGAAGAGATCTAATAGGTCTCTTGTAAAAATATTATCAGGGGTATCCAATCAGCAGCAGTAAATTTCTGCAGCTAATTACCTCGCCTGGGGCTATCCAAATAGCCCCGAAGTTGGCCCAATACCGGCACTTATCAGGGGGTTTTTTTCGGGACCTGATGTGTCCTGAAAAATAATTTACGATAATTGCTGGGTTTTTTTCTCCAAAAAAAGACAAAAACACATACAGTAGGTCTGCAAGCTTTTCGTGGCACCTATATGTTTACGGGAGAACTATCCTATAATTTAGACCGAAATAATAGGATAGGGTGACATTTTTTTTTAGAAAATCGTGAATAATCGGCAAAAAATCCCAGTTTTTCGCTGATCGCAGGGACCAATTTGTGCCAGAACAATGTTCGGGGCTAATTGGATACTGCTCTATATCTAGATTAAAATGTTTGAGATGGGTAAGGACCCTCTTCCATTTAAAGGGGGAGTTTAATCCTCCAACAGCCCACAATTTTATCTGCACTGGTTTTGGGGGAAGGGAAACAACTGGGTCAGTCACTAAAGATGGCATGGCTACTCACCCCCCAATCATGGGCAGATACACTGTAAAATAATGTACAAATATAGAGTGGCTGCTCCCTGATCCCCCAGGTCCCAGGTCACAACAAATAAACAGTTGCAGTAGGATAAATAGACTGAAAACATGAGTCAAAAAGAATCCTTTCTTTAGTCGCAATAATTGTCGCAGACAGATCATATACAATTCACAATGCCTCAAAACACCATTTTCTGTATTTTTCTTAACAATCAAACTCATAGTGTACACCATCTAATTTTAGATGGTGTACACTACAATATTACACAAAAGAAAAAACAAAACAGTTGTAGTACGAAATGCAACCCCCTAGGTGCATGGTTGTCAGTATATTTCCATCCAGGAAAGGCAATCCAAAATAATTTAGCTAGTTACTCAATAATATTTAGGTTCACCTGTGTGGGGATTAGGGTAGGGACCTTGGGGACATTAAGTGTGCTTTTGCTTTTTCTGGGTCAGTGAAAAAGAGTGGATTGTCGTCCTCTACCACCCTCAATTTTGCTGGATAGAGTAAAGCAAATCTTCCTTTTTTGTTATGTAAAAATGTACAGATCTCTGAGAATTCCATACGCTTCTGAGTCACAGTCACTGAAAAATCCTGAAAGATTAATATTTTATTACCTCCAATCATCAATTCCCTCATTTTGTGATATGATGCTAAAATGTTTTCCTTGATCCTATAATCAAGGTACCGAGTCAATATTGGGCGAGATCACCGCCTGGCCCCTTCCTATTCTACTTCAATTCTATGGGCCCTTTTGATATGTGGTACCTCAATATTATCTAGAATCCCTAGTGCTGTAGGAAGATCAGTTGTTAGGAAGGAAAGTAAATTTGTTCCAGAAACCGAATCAGGGATTCCTATAAACCGTAAATTGTTTTGGCGGGATCTGTTCTCTAGATCATCCACTTTTTCTTGCAGTTGATATATTAATCTATCATGAGTATCAGCCCCTGATTGGCAAGCCTACATGTAGTCCTCTGTATCGCTTACCCTTGTTTCTAAAGCTACAATACGGGAAGCATGAGAATAAATACAAGCTAATTCTAAGCGCTTCTGAAGGTCATTAAACCTTTTGTCCATTGGAGGCATCATGAAATCTGAGATTTCCTTTGCAGTAAGAGAGGAGGTTTTTTCACCTGGAGTCCGTAGACCCTTAATCAGAGAGCGATGGTGAGGGCGGGTCAGATTTTTTAGAAGGACTTCTTGTCTTACCGGTTTTATGAGATGAATTAGAGCATCTAGAAGGCATAACTTTATCAATACATTTATCCATGCATCACAAACAAAAGTTCAAAGATATCTAGACAGTCACCCAAATAGTACAACCCAGAAATGTTTTACCTGGGAGGGGTTTTTATCATCTAATCACATAAACATAGTAGTAACAGAGATAGCATTCCGCAGTTATTAAAACAGATTACATTAATACTGTATAAGTCAGTAAAGTATATACATATACCAGATCAAAATTGTGACACTGAATGTAAACAGTATAGAAAGAAAAGTGATACTAAGAAACGATCACTAGGTGGCAGTAAAAGACTGCCTTTGCAAATGGTAAAATTAATTCTATAGTGTAAAATATAGAAATACAGTTGACCATAAAGCATATCAATAAAGCAGCAATCAAGCAGTATATTGAATATAGTATTATCAATAAACAGCCACTAAATAGCAGCAAATAATAATCTTTACAAATAATGAAAATAATTCAGCAGAATATAACTCACAAATTGTATAACATACAGGTAGTAATAAATATACTGGCCATAAAGTAGAAGTTCAAATCCAGTTCTGGAAAAATCATAGAAATTGATCCTAAACTAGCAGGAATTTGCAATAGTCCAGAGCTCCAAGGCGAATAAGAGGTCAAGCTTAAGACAACCAGCTCGCTAATTGCTGATGAAGATGGCAGACAGCTACTGTAGGTGGAGGGAGGTAATTCACTGGAAATCCGATGCCTTATATGTAAATGTTGGAGGGTAAAAACTTTCACAATGTACCCCAACCTTCTGTCAAGCATAGGAGAGAGGGTAATTTAAAAGAAAAAGAAGGAGTATGTAGGTGTGGAGAAAGTGGGGCTACGATTAGGGGAGTGGAAGAGACATTGGGTATAAGTGGAGCAGGGGGAGTAGAACAAACAAGGGAGAAACATAAGCTTCATGCAGCTCCCGGTCCAGATGGTGTCGTAGTTATCAGCCACACTTTAAATGTTGCGGCAGGCCAGTCAAGCTCACCACAGCACCGAGGGATCACAGTCACCAGCAGAGTGAAGATGTCATAGCAGGGCTCTCTGTCACCAATTCCTGAGCACAAGGAGTCCGGATCCTTATAATACCTGGTAAGTAGATGAGTAGCAGTTCATCAGACACGTGTACCGCGGGCAGCACCCCATCTACAGCCACAGGAAAGCTGTCAGAAAGTCTGGGCAGAAGAGGGCGTTAGTAAGGGCTGGACAGGTTAGTATCCACAGATGGTCCAGATATCCCACAGTCTTTGGCACAGTATATCAGGGTGCCAGAGCAATCATGGAGGGGACAGATTCCACCAGGAGGGTCTCAACAGGTACACCGCAGGGGCACCGAGGATCCCGACGGAGTCCGCAGCCCACAGCGGAGCAGGCACACGTGGAGTTGGTGTCCACGGCTATAACTCTCGGACACAAAGCAGCATAACCAGTGAGAGATAGGAGGGTGGGCAGCATAGCGGATAGCCGTAGAGGGTATGCAGAAGGCAGAGCTAGCCACACTGTCAGAGCAAACCGTCTCCTCAGTAATGCCTGCCAAGAAGCTTTAGGTAGGCATAGAGGCCATCAGACTCAGTGGCCGGACACCAGTGTAAAAACAGAAAGTGGCTCAATATAGACCATGGTCAGAGCCAGCCCTAGCCAAATTAGTGCCCTAGGTTAGATTTTTGTTGGTGCCCTCCACATGGGATCCTAAAAAGGGGTGTGACCTCACAGACAGGGCTATTTCTAGGAATGGAACAAGCTAGTATATGTAACCATATACAATTCAGGCTGTTTCTAGGGTCTGAGGCTCCCAGTGTGAATAGTCAAAATGTGCCGCCCCCAAGAAGCAATAATAATGGGGAGGGGGAAGGGCCTCATTGTGAGGGTGTATGGTCTCACAGGAAAGAGGTGTGGTCTAAAAAAAACACAGAATGTCAGCCTCTGTGACTGCTGAGCCCAGGGGTGACTAAACAGTCAGAGGCAAAGAGCCCAATAATCTCTGTAGTTAAAGTAAAGAGCTGGCAGCATCTGAGGCAGAGACACACACTCAAAAAAGGGGTTTGGCCTAGATGTCACAAGGTCACGCTGATTTTTTCTGTGCACGCCTCTGGTATGACATTTGCACGAGCATGACCTTGTGTCACACCCCTGTTTTTAGTCACATTGGGGGTGAGCCCAGCACATTGAAAATACAAGTCAGATCCAAAAAAATATCTGAAACAATCCAGATCCACATAAAATACACTGAAAAAGCCACTTCAGGATAAAATACACTGAAACAAGCCAGGTCCACATAAAATACACTGCAACAAGCCACTTCCACATTAAATATATTGAAAAACAGAGCCACATTTTTTTTAAAAAACCCACATCCATATAAAATAAATTTTGAAATCCAAAACCATATAAAATACATTGATAAAGCAAGATTCACATAATACACACTTCAGCTCCTCCATGTGTCACTCCAGCCCCCTCCCTTACCATTCCAGCCCGACAAGTCTCAGAATTCCCCCCACTGGCTCTGAGGCAAAAGTGTCCATTATGCAGTGTCCCCTGTATTTGTGTCCCTTATGCAGTGCCCCTGAAGTTTTGCCCTTTATAGAGTGCCCCTGTAGTTTTTCACTTTACATAGTGCCCCCTGTTGTTTTCCCCTTTACACATTGCCCCCTGTAGTTTTCCCCTTTATACAATGCCCCCTGTAATTTTCCCCTTTATACATTGCCAACTGTAGTTTTGCTTTGCCCTTATGCAGTGCCCCTGAAGTCTTTCACCATGGCCCCCTAAAGTAGTGGACCTTATGCAGTGCCCCCTGTGGTGTTGCCCCATATGCATGGCCTTTGAAGTAGTGCCCTTTATGCAGTGCCCCCATGCTGGCCCCTTATGCAGTGCCCCCAGGCTGAAGTAGTGCCCCTATGCAGTGCCCCCAGGTTGACCCTTTATGCAGTGCACCCAGGCTGGCCCCTAATGCAGTGCTCCCAGGCTGGCCCCTTAGGCAGTGCCCACAGGCTAAAGTACTGCCCCTATGCAGTTCCCCCAGGCTGACCCCTTATGAAGTGCTCCCAGGCTGGCCCCTTATGCAATGCCCCCAGATTGGTCCCAGCCCGAGCCCAGTACTTATCTGACCATGCTCCCACTCCTGCTGCCTCACTCTGACTGGATCTAACTAGATCCAGCAGGCATGTAGGGCAGGCTCCTTGCCTTGCGGGTGATGTCATGACCACCCACGCACTGCATCACTGGCAACAATGGCCTCTGAGGCAATTGGAGGCTTCTTTAGCCTCTGGTTGCTTCAGAGGCCAGCGTTCCACAGCAGGGGTCGGAGGTGTAGCGCCCCGTGTGATTGCACAGGTTGCCCGCCCCTAGAAATGGGCCTGCTTACAGAATGGGTGTGGTCTCACTGCACTGAGGACCCTTCCCCAGCACCCAGCACCCATCACCCAGCACAGCACACGTCACACCGCTCCAAACAGAAAACCCTGCACCCAGCTCAGATCACAGCACAGCGCTTCTCTTGCAGCACAGCACAGATCACAGCACCCATCCTGTACCACAACTTTCCCAGCACAGCACAGATTACAGCACCCATCCCGTAGCACATCTTTCCCAGCACAGCACAGACCACAGCACCCATCACCCCTCTCTCAGCAAAGCACAGATCACAGCACTCATCACCCAACACAGTATTCCACCCATAACCACTCTCCCAGCACAGCACAGATCACAGCACCCAGCACAACACCCCTTCTCACAGCACAGTGTCAGCACCCCTTACCTGACTCAGCACGCCTATCCCAGCACAGAACCCCCCCACCCCCACCCAGTACAACTGACCCTCACCCAGTACAACCGGCCCTCACTATTCCAAGCTCTGCAAAGGCCCATGGGAGGAGCTGCAGTGGGTACAGCTGAATGAGCATCTGCCCATGCACAGAATCTTAGTTTGATTGTGGTAGCAGCCACCATCCTGGTGTGTGCCGGCCCAGAGCCTAACCACTAGCCACCGTTCAGGTTCCCAGTCCCCACAAACCAGTGCCAGATGTTTCGCTGCTGCCTGCTCACTTTTTTCTGCTCCCAGCCTCGATCAGAGCTGTCAGCTGGGCTCCGATTGTGGACACTATGCCATGGTAGTACTAGCTGCAAGAGTCTCTGCCCAGCATGTGCCCCAACCATGCCTGACCCAGACCTCCACTAGCCCCTTATATGGGCTTGGATGCCCCTAGGAATTTCAAATGCCTTAGGCATTTTCTTAGGTTGTGTATGCCTAGGGCCAGCTCTGACCACGGACCTGACACCTTCAGTAATCTGCACCTTGCCATTTTGATTCATGTCCAAAAGACAAGATTAGCAGGTGGATTACTGTGGATTCAATAGACCACATTGTAGAGCCTGATTAAAAAGGGGCCATCCAGATAACCCACCCACCGGAAGTCCTGCTCGGTTATTTTTATAATCTTTGCCCCAAGTGCTTCCAATATTTCACTATCATAGTGGATATTTTACATATTATACATTACATTTTGTTTTCATATATATTTTAATCCCCACTATTTGTGTTGGGGCTTAGATTCACAAACCCTGTAGGCTTGTAGGCTCATTCTTATGGCTATAGCTCCCCCTTGTGACTAGCCTTTGTAATCTAGACATCAACAAAAACTACCACACCGGTTAGTCTCGATATACCCCTTCTGGTAAGTATGTGTATTAAATTAGTATAAGGGGTGTGCTACCTTCTGCCAGTAAACAGAGTTATATTAAGAGAAAAAGAAGAAAGGCAGTTTGATGGTGCACTTCTCAAGAGAAGAATATAATTTTAAATTTAACCTTTATTAGGTATTCATTAAAATAATACCTTTAACATATTAGTAACATATAAGTAGTAAGCTTAGCAAAATATTAAACAATAAATAATATCAATATAATACACTATGTCTCACCCATATTAGATAAGCTCAGTATTAAAGTTAATCACTTAATACAATCAGGAATTAGTCGCTTGATGTAATTAGATAGATTAAAATGGAGTATTCATCTCATATTGTTGCCTATTGATCTTAATAAACAGGAATACTCAGACTGCATCTCTTATTGTTGCAATGTAGGTAGCGATTATTTTTCAGACAGCTGCTTTATTCAATTAATATTATATTGGATTATTACAGCCCAATATTATTTTCCTAAGCAAGTAATATCGCTGTCTTTATTAATTCAGATGAAGATAACAGATTAACTAATCATATAGAGCATTATAACTAATACTGTGGAACTTCATGTAATGTGTCAATAACGGAGTCTGCCCTCCAGTGTTTATTATTATCCCTGCCCAGGTTGATACAATTCTACAACCATTTCATTAATTAATATCTTTTTGACATTGTAGCAAAGTGGGTGAAAACAGAATTCCCTATTGGCTTTATTTATTCGACTGCTGATAGTGTAGGATCTTAAACTAATACTGTAAAGCTTATTACAATATATAATCACCAACACTTGCTTAGTCACAACTACTCATTGGCAGAGTTTAGCGTTAGAACACAAGAGACAGACTCAGAGTACTGATTAGTTCCATACATAGACATTTATGTCTACCCTCCGGCACTTATTTTTATTTTTATCACTGCCTGGCTAACTTAATGTTGTAGCCGTTATAATCGCTGGCAGGGTTTTGTGTCGGAGGGAGTAAATGCACTTCTGGTGTAAAATACCAGATATTAACTTCTACCCTCCGGCGCTTGTTATTACTGCTCGGCTAATATAACATTATAGCCAATACAATCACTGGCAGAGTCTAGCGTCGGAGGGAAGCGGGTGAACTGTTAGTGCAGAGTGTCAGCGTCTACCCTCCAGGCGCTTGTTATTATCACTGCCCGGCTAGTATAACTATGTAGCCGCTACAATCACTGGCAGAGTCTAGCGTCGGAGGGAAGCGGGTGAACTGTTAGTGCAGAGTGTCAGCGTCTACCCTCCAGGTGCTTGTTATTATCACTGCCCGGCTAGTATAACTATGTAGCCGCTACAATCACTGGCAGAGTCTAGCGTCGGAGGGGAGCAGGTGGGCTGCTAGTGCAGAGTACCGATGCGCATTTCGCCTATCGCTTAATCATGGAATCAACCCGATGGGCGGGTCTATTAGGTTTAAATACACTTACCTATCTTGTAAAAATCCCCAGCATCCAATCAGTTCCAAGTTAGTAAAAATCCTATGACCAGGAATAGTAAATGATTGCCGATCAGATATGTCAGCCATTATAGTAGATCACAAGTAAATCGATTATCCCAGTCTAATAATGCCTATGTTTAATAGTTATGTAGTTTGGCTGCTAAAGCCTTGGCTGGGTGCAGCTTTTCTAAGTGCAGTGTTTTAAGTGCATAACTAGCGTTAGACCCGCGCTATTTTTATTAGTTAATTCTTCTGCTGATCTTGAATGAATTGACACCGCCTCTCTCCCTATCTACAGGTAACTGAAGTTGACTGTGACTGCAAAGTTTCTCACCTCCTGTGCCTCTTTATTAATTATAATCATAGGTAGCTAGCTTATTCTTTACTGAATCCTTATGCTATAGTTTCTAATGCCTTATGATTTGAAACAGTTAAATTGTTTTAAGGATTCTCTCAGTCTATTGACTAAAATGAATGCTTGATTTATTTGTAGCCTTAGATGTATGGTATGTGGTAATTGTTGACTTAAGCCATCTTTATTGCTAGCTTTCTCTGGCTTGCCAATTGGGTGTTTTCATTAATTAGTGTCCAAACTTGCCTGCATCTCTGTTTAAAGTGTCAGTAGTTTGGCTGCTAAAGCCTTGGCTGGGTGCAGCTTTTCTAAGTGCAGTGTTTTAAGTGCATAACTAGCGTTAGACCTGCGCTATTTTTATTTGTTAATTCTTCTGCTGATCTTGAATGAATTGACACCGCCTCTCTCCCTATCTACAGGTAACTGAAGTTGACTGTGACTGCAAAGTTTCTCACCTCCTGTGCCTCCTTTATTAATTATAATCATAGGTAACTGAAGTTGACTGTGACTGCAAAGTTTCTCACCTCCTGTGCCTCCTTTATTAATTATAGTCATAGCTAACTGAAGTTGACTGTGACTGCAAAGTTTCTCACCTCCTGTGCCTCCTTTATTAATTATAATCATAGGTAGCTAGCTTATTCTTTACTGAATCCTTATGCTATAGTTTCTAATGCCTTATGATTTGAAATAGTTAAATTGTTTTAAGGATTCTCTCAGTCTATTGACTAAAATGAATGCTTGATTTATTTGTAGCCTTAGATGTATGGTATGTGGTAATTGTTGACTTAAGCCATCTTTATTGCTAGCTTTCTCTGGCTGGCCAATTGGGGGTTTTCATTAATTAGTGTACACACTTGCCTGCATCTCTGTTTAAAGTGTCAGTAGTTTGGCTGCTAAAGCCTTGGCTGGGTGCAGCTTTTCTAAGTGCAGTGTTTTAAGTGCATAACTAGCATTAGACCTGCGCTATTTTTATTAGTTAATTCTTCTGCTGATCTTGAATGAATTGACACCACCTGTCTCCCAATCTACAGGTAACTGAAGTTGACTGTGAGTGCAAAGTTTCTCACCTCCTGTGCCTCCTTTATTAATTATAATCATAGGTAACTGAAGTTGACTGTGACTGCAAAGTTTCTCACCTCCTGTGCCTCCTTTATTAATTATAATCATAGGTAACTGAAGTTGACTGTGACTGCAAAGTTTCTCTCCTCCTGTGCCTCCTTTATTAATTATAATCATAGGTAACTGAAGTTGACTGTGACTGCAAAGTTTCTCACCTCCTGTGCCTCCTTTATTAATTATAATCATAGGTAACTGAAGTTGACTGTGACTGCAAAGTTTCTCACCTCCTGTGCCTCGTTTATTAATTATAATCATTGGTAACTGAAGTTGACAGTGACTGCAAAGTTTCTCACCTCCTGTGCCTCCTTTATTAATTATAATCATAGGTAGCTAGCTTAGGGCCTGATTCAGACCCACTCGCGAGCGGCTGTACGCTCGCAAGTGGGTCGATGGTCTGCACTGAGCATGCGCACGACGGCGGGAGCTCCGTCGTGCGCATGCGCCAGACACGACGAGCGAAGGACTTTCCTTCGCTCGTTGTGTCCGATCAAAGGGGGCGTGCTGTCAATGTTGATTGACAGCACGCCCCCTTTGGTGGGCGTGCCGGGGGCGTGCCTCCCTGACGGGGGCGTTCCCACGGGAACGCCTCCCGTCAGAAGCCGGCCCACTGACATCACTAGTGATGTCAGTGGGAGTGATTTTGGCTCTGATAGAGCCAAAATCACTCCGGAGCTTGCGGTTGAAAACCTCAACCGCAGGCTCCGGCTCGCAATTTCGATGGTCGCGATGGTCACGACCATCGCGGCCATCAAAATGCACGCTCGTATAGCCTGTGGGTGGTGACCCACAGCTATACGAGCGTCCAGGAGGACGCTCCATGAAAAAGGAGCCCGTCCCTCATGCAGAGCGTGCGCTCTGCTCAGAGCGTACGGCTCTGAATGAGGGCCTTATTCTTTACTGAATCCTTATGCTATAGTTTCTAATGCCTTATGATTTGAAATAGTTAAATTGTTTTAAGGATTCTCTCAGTCTATTGACTAAAATGAATGCTTGATTTATTTGTAGCCTTAGATGTATGGTATGTGGTAATTGTTGACTTAAGCCATCTTTATTGCTAGCTTTCTCTGGCTGGCCAGTTGGGGGTTTTCATTAATTAGTGTCCACACTTGCCTGCATCTCTGTTTAAAGTGTCAGTAGTTTGGCTGCTAAAGCCTTGGTTGGGTGCAGCTTTTCTAAGTGCAGTGTTTTAAGTGCATAACTAGCGTTAGACCTGCGCTATTTTTATTTGTTAATTCTTCTGCTGATCTTGAATGAATTGACACCGCCTCTCTCCCTATCTACAGGTAACTGAAGTTGACTGTGACTGCAAAGTTTCTCACCTCCTGTGCCTCCTTTATTAATTATAATCATAGGTAGCTAGCTTATTCTTTACTGAATCCTTATGCTATAGTTTTTAATGCCTTATGATTTGAAACAGTTAAATTGTTTTAAGGATTCTCTCAGTCTATTGACTAAAATGAATGCTTGATTTATTTGTAACCTTAGATGTATGGTATGTGGTAATTGTTGACTTAAGCCATCTTTATTGCTAGCTTTCTCTGGCTGGCCAATTGGGGGTTTTCATTAATTAGTGTCCAAACTTGCCTGCATCTCTGTTTAAAGTGTCAGTAGTTTGGCTGCTAAAGCCTTGGCTGGGTGCAGCTTTTCTAAGTGCAGTGTTTTAAGTGCATAACTAGCGTTAGACCTGCGCTATTTTTATTAGTTAATTCTTCTGCTGATCTTGAATGAATTGACACCACCTCTCTCCCAATCTACAGGTAACTGAAGTTGACTGTGACTGCAAAGTTTCTCACCTCCTGTGCCTCCTTTATTAATTATAATCATAGGTAACTGAAGTTGACTGTGACTGCAAAGTTTCTCACCTCCTGTGCCTCCTTTATTAATTATAATCATAGGTAGCTAGCTTATTCTTTACTGAATCCTTATGCTATAGTTTTTAATGCCTTATGATTTGAAACAGTTAAATTGTTTTAAGGATTCTCTCAGTCTATTGACTAAAATGAATGCTTGATTTATTTGTAGCCTTAGATGTATGGTATGTGGTAATTGTTGACTTAAGCCATCTTTATTGCTAGCTTTTTCTGGCTGGCCAATTGGGGGTTTTCATTAATTAGTGTCCACACTTGCCTGCATCTTTATTTAAAGTGTCTGTAGATTGGCTGCTAAAGCCTTGGCTGGGTGCAGCTTTTCTAAGTGCAGTGTTTTAAGTGCATAACTAGCGTTAGACCTGCGCTATTTTTATTAGTTAATTCTACTGCTGATCTTGAATGAATTGACACCGCCTCTCTCCCTATCTACAGGTAACTGAAGTTGACTGTGACTGCAAAGTTTCTCACCTCCTGTGCCTCCTTTATTAATTATAATCATAGGTAACTGAAGTTGACTGTGACTGCAAAGTTTCTCACCTCCTGTACCTCCTTTATAAATTATAATCATAGGTAACTGAAGTTGACTGTGACTGCAAAGTTTCTCACCTCCTGTGCCTCCTTTATTAATTATAATCATAGGTAGCTAGCTTATTCTTTACTGAATCCTTATGCTATAGTTTCTAATGCATTATGATTTGAAATAGTTAAATTGTTTTAAGGATTCTCTCAGTCTATTGACTAAAATGAATGCTTGATTTATTTGTAGCCTTAGATGTATGGTATGTGGTAATTGTTGACTTAAGCCATCTTTATTGCTAGCTTTCTCTGGCTGGCCAATTGGGGGTTTTCATTAATTAGTGTCCACACTTGCCTGCATCTCTGTTTAAAGTGTCAGTAGTTTGGCAGCTAAAGCCTTGGCTGGGTGCAGCTTTTCTAAGTGCAGTGTTTTAAGTGCATAACTAGCGTTAGACCTGCGCTATTTTTATTAGTTAATTCTTCTGCAGATCTTGAATGAATTGACACCGCCTCTCTACCTATCTACAGGTAACTGAAGTTGACTGTGACTGCAAAGTTTCTCACCTCCTGTACCTCCTTTATTAATTATAATCATAGGTAGCTAGCTTATTCTTTACTGAATCCTTATGCTATAGTTTCTAATGCCTTATGATTTGAAACAGTTAAATTGTTTTAAGGATTCTCTCAGTCTATTGACTAAAATGAATGCGGTATCATTTGTAGCCTTAGATGTATGGTATGTGGTAATTGTTGACTTAAGCCATCTTTATTGCTAGCTTTCTCTGGCTGGCCAATTGGGGGTTTTCATTATTTAGTGTCCACACTTGCCTGCATCTCTGTTTAAAGTGTCAGAAGTTTGGCTGCTATAGCCTTGGCTGGGTGCAGCTTTTCTAAGTGCAGTGTTTTAAGTGCATAACTAGCGTTAGACCTGCGCTATTTTTATTAGTTAATTCTTCTGCTGATCTTGAATGAATTGACACCGCCTCTCTCCCTATCTACAGGTAACTGAAGTTGACTGTGACTGCAAAGTTTCTCACCTCCTGTGCCTCCTTTATTAATTATAATCATAGGTAACTGAAGTTGACTGTGACTGCAAAGTTTCTCACCTCCTGTGCCTCCTTTATTAATTATAATCATAGGTAACTGAAGTTGACTGTGACTGCAAAGTTTCTCACCTCCTGTGCCTCCTTTATTAATTATAATCATAGGTAGCTAGCTTATTCTTTACTGAATCCTTATGCTATAGTTTCTAATGCCTTATGATTTGAAACAGTTAAATTGTTTTAAGGATTCTCTCAGTCTATTGACTAAAATGAATGCGGTATCATTTGTAGCCTTAGATGTATGGTATGTGGTAATTGTTGACTTAAGCCATCTTTATTGCTAGCTTTCTCTGGCTGGCCAATTGGGGGTTTTCATTATTTAGTGTCCACACTTGCCTGCATCTCTGTTTAAAGTGTCAGTAGTTTGGCTGCTATAGCCTTGGCTGGGTGCAGCTTTTCTAAGTGCAGTGTTTTAAGTGCATAACTAGCATTAGACCTGCGCTATTTTTATTAGTTAATTCTTCTGCTGATCTTGAATGAATTGACACCGCCTCTCTCCCTATCTACAGGTAACTGAAGTTGACTGTGACTGCAAAGTTTCTCACCTCCTGTGCCTCCTTTATTAATTATAATCATAGGTAACTGAAGTTGACTGTGACTGCAAAGTTTCTCACCTCCTGTGCCTCCTTTATTAATTATAATCATAGGTAGCTAGCTTATTCTTTACTGAATCCTTATGCTATAGTTTCTAATGCCTTATGATTTGAAATAGTTAAATTGTTTTAAGGATTCTCTCAGTCTATTGACTAAAATGAATGCTTGATTTATTTGTAGCCTTAGATGTATGGTATGTGGTAATTGTTGACTTAAGCCATCTTTATTGCTAGCTTTCTCTGGCTGGCCAATTGGGGGTTTTCATTAATTAGTGTCCACACTTGCCTGCATCTCTGTTTAAAGTGTCAGTAGTTTGGCTGCTAAAGCCTTGGCTGGGTGCAGCTTTTCTAAGTGCAGTGTTTTAAGTGCATAACTAGCGTTAGACCTGCGCTATTTTTATTAGTTAATTCTTCTGCTGATCTTGAATGAATTGACACCGCCTCTCTCCCTATCTACAGGTAACTGAAGTTGACTGTGACTGCAAAGTTTCTCACCTCCTGTGCCTCCTTTATTAATTATAATCATAGGTAGCTAGCTTATTCTTTACTGAATCCTTATGCTATAGTTTCTAATGCCTTATGATTTGAAATAGTTAAATTGTTTTAAGGATTCTCTCAGTCTATTGACTAAAATGAATGCTTGATTTATTTGTAGCCTTAGATGTATGGTATGTGGTAATTGTTGACTAAAGCCATCTTTATTGCTAGCTTTCTCTGGCTGACCAATTGGGGGATTTCATGAATTAGTGTCCACACTTGCCTGCATCTCTGTTTAAAGTGTCAGTAGTTTGGCTGCTAAAGCCTTGGCTGGGTGCAGCTTTTCTAAGTGCAGTGTTTTAAGTGCATAACTAGCGTTAGACCTGCGCTATTTTTATTAGTTAATTCTTCTGCTGATCTTGAATGAATTGACACCGCCTCTCTCCCAATCTACAGGTAACTGAAGTTGACTGTGACTGCAAAGTTTCTCACCTCCTGTGCCTCCTTTATTAATTATAATCATAGGTAATTGAAGTTGACTGTGACTGCAAAGTTTCTCACTTCCTGTGCCTCCTTTATTAATTATAATCATAGGTAACTGAAGTTGACTGTGACTGCAAAGTTTCTCACCTCCTGTGCCTCCTTTATTAATTATAATCATAGGTAGCTAGCTTATTCTTTACTGAATCCTTATGCTATAGTTTCTAATGCCTTATGATTTGAAATAGTTAAATTGTTTTAAGGATTCTCTCAGTCTTTTGACTAAAATGAATGCTTGATTTATTTGTAGCCTTAGATGTATGGTATGTGGTAATTGTTGTCTTAAGCCATCTTTATTGCTAGCTTTCTCTGGCTGGCCAATTGGGGGTTTTCATTAATTAGTGTCCACACTTGCCTGCATCTCTGTTTAAAGTGTCTGTAGATTTGCTGCTAAAGCCTTGGCTGGGTGCAGCTTTTCTAAGTGCAGTATTTTAAGTGCATAACTAGCGTTAGACCTGCGCTATTTTTATTAGTTAATTCTTCTGCTGATCTTGAATGAATTGACACCGCCTCTCTCCCTATCTACAGGTAACTGAAGTTGACTGTGACTGCAAAGTTTCTCACCTCCTGTGCCTCCTTTATTAATTATAATCATAGGTAACTGAAGTTGACTGTGACTGCAAAGTTTCTCACCTCCTGTGCCTCCTTTATTAATTATAATCATAGGTAAATGAAGTTGACTGTGACTGCAAAGTTTCTCACCTCCTGTGCCTCCTTTATTAATTATAATCATAGGTAACTGAAGTTGACTGTGACTGCAAAGTTTCTCACCTCCTGTGCCTCCTTTATTAATTATAATCATATGTAACTGAAGTTGACTGTGACTGCAAAGTTTCTCACCTCCTGTGCCTCGTTTATTAATTATAATCATTGGTAACTGAAGTTGACAGTGACTGCAAAGTTTCTCACCTCCTGTGCCTCCTTTATTAATTATAATCATAGGTAGCTAGCTTATTCTTTACTGAATCCTTATGCTATAGTTTCTAATGCCTTATGATTTGAAATAGTTAAATTGTTTTAAGGATTCTCTCAGTCTATTGACTAAAATGAATGCTTGATTTATTTGTAGCCTTAGATGTATGGTATGTGGTAATTGTTGACTTAAGCCATCTTTATTGCTAGCTTTCTCTGGCTGGCCAATTGGGGGTTTTCATTATTTAGTGTCCACACTTGCCTGCATCTCTGTTTAAAGTGTCAGTAGTTTGGCTGCTATAGCCTTGGCTGGGTGCAGCTTTTCTAAGTGCAGTGTTTTAAGTGCATAACTAGCGTTAGACCTGCGCTATTTTTATTAGTTAATTCTTCTGCTGATCTTGAATGAATTGACACCGCCTCTCTCCCTATCTACAGGTAACTGAAGTTGACTGTGACTGCAAAGTTTCTCACCTCCTGTGCCTCTTTATTAATTATAATCATAGGTAGCTAGCTTATTCTTTACTGAATCCTTATGCTATAGTTTCTAATGCCTTATGATTTGAAACAGTTAAATTGTTTTAAGGATTCTCTCAGTCTATTGACTAAAATGAATGCTTGATTTATTTGTAGCCTTAGATGTATGGTATGTGGTAATTGTTGACTTAAGCCATCTTTATTGCTAGCTTTCTCTGGCTTGCCAATTGGGTGTTTTCATTAATTAGTGTCCAAACTTGCCTGCATCTCTGTTTAAAGTGTCAGTAGTTTGGCTGCTAAAGCCTTGGCTGGGTGCAGCTTTTCTAAGTGCAGTGTTTTAAGTGCATAACTAGCGTTAGACCTGCGCTATTTTTATTTGTTAATTCTTCTGCTGATCTTGAATGAATTGACACCGCCTCTCTCCCTATCTACAGGTAACTGAAGTTGACTGTGACTGCAAAGTTTCTCACCTCCTGTGCCTCCTTTATTAATTATAATCATAGGTAACTGAAGTTGACTGTGACTGCAAAGTTTCTCACCTCCTGTGCCTCCTTTATTAATTATAGTCATAGCTAACTGAAGTTGACTGTGACTGCAAAGTTTCTCACCTCCTGTGCCTCCTTTATTAATTATAATCATAGGTAGCTAGCTTATTCTTTACTGAATCCTTATGCTATAGTTTCTAATGCCTTATGATTTGAAACAGTTAAATTGTTTTAAGGATTCTCTCAGTCTATTGACTAAAATGAATGCTTGATTTATTTGTAGCCTTAGATGTATGGTATGTGGTAATTGTTGACTTAAGCCATCTTTATTGCTAGCTTTCTCTGGCTGGCCAATTGGGGGTTTTCATTAATTAGTGTACACACTTGCCTGCATCTCTGTTTAAAGTGTCAGTAGTTTGGCTGCTAAAGCCTTGGCTGGGTGCAGCTTTTCTAAGTGCAGTGTTTTAAGTGCATAACTAGCATTAGACCTGCGCTATTTTTATTAGTTAATTCTTCTGCTGATCTTGAATGAATTGACACCACCTCTCTCCCAATCTACAGGTAACTGAAGTTGACTGTGACTGCAAAGTTTCTCACCTCCTGTGCCTCCTTTATTAATTATAATCATAGGTAACTGAAGTTGACTGTGACTGCAAAGTTTCTCACCTCCTGTGCCTCCTTTATTAATTATAATCATAGGTAGCTAGCTTATTCTTTACTGAATCCTTATGCTATAGTTTCTAATGCCTTATGATTTTAAATATTTAAATTGTTTTAAGGATTCTCTCAGTCTATTGACTAAAATGAATGCTTGATTTATTTGTAGCCTTAGATGTATGGTATGTGGTAATTGTTGACTTAAGCCATCTTTATTGCTAGCTTTCTCTGGCTGGCCAATTGGGGGTTTTCATTAATTAGTGTCCACACTTGCCTGCATCTCTGTTTAAAGTGTCTGTAGATTTGCTGCTAAAGCCTTGGCTGGGTGCAGCTTTTCTAAGTGCAGTATTTTAAGTGCATAACTAGCGTTAGACCTGCGCTATTTTTATTAGTTAATTCTTCTGCTGATCTTGAATGAATTGACACCGCCTCTCTCCCTATCTACAGGTAACTGAAGTTGACTGTGAGTGCAAAGTTTCTCACCTCCTGTGCCTCCTTTATTAATTATAATCATAGGTAACTGAAGTTGACTGTGACTGCAAAGTTTCTCACCTCCTGTGCCTCCTTTATTAATTATAATCATAGTTAACTGAAGTTGACTGTGACTGCAAAGTTTCTCTCCTCCTGTGCCTCCTTTATTAATTATAATCATAGGTAACTGAAGTTGACTGTGACTGCAAAGTTTCTCACCTCCTGTGCCTCCTTTATTAATTATAATCATAGGTAACTGAAGTTGACTGTGACTGCAAAGTTTCTCACCTCCTGTGCCTCGTTTATTAATTATAATCATTGGTAACTGAAGTTGACAGTGACTGCAAAGTTTCTCACCTCCTGTGCCTCCTTTATTAATTATAATCATAGGTATCTAGCTTAGGGCCTGATTCAGACCCACTCGCGAGCGGCTGTATGCTCGCAAGTGGGTCGATGGTCTGCACTGAGCATGCGCACGACGGCGGGAGCTCCGTCGTGCGCATGCGCCAGACACGACGAGCGAAGGACTTTCCTTCGCTCGTTGTGTCCGATCAAAGGGGGCGTGCTGTCAATGTTGATTGACAGCACGCCCCCTTTGGTGGGCGTGCCGGGGGCGTGCCTCCCTGACGGGGGCGTTCCCACGGGAACGCCTCCCGTCAGAAGCCGGCCCACTGACATCACTAGTGATGTCAGTGGGAGTGATTTTGGCTCTGATAGAGCCAAAATCACTCCGGAGCTTGCGGTTGAAAACCTCAACCGCAGGCTCCGGCTCGCAATTTCGATGGTCGCGATGGTCACGACCATCGCGGCCATCAAAATGCACGCTCGTATAGCCTGTGGGTGGTGACCCACAGTTATACGAGCGTCCAGGAGGACGCTCCATGAAAAAGGAGCCCGGCCCTCATGCAGAGCGTGCGCTCTGCTCAGAGCGTACGGCTCTGAATGAGGGCCTTATTCTTTACTGAATCCTTATGCTATAGTTTCTAATGCCTTATGATTTGAAATAGTTAAATTGTTTTAAGGATTCTCTCAGTCTATTGACTAAAATGAATGCTTGATTTATTTGTAGCCTTAGATGTATGGTATGTGGTAATTGTTGACTTAAGCCATCTTTATTGCTAGCTTTCTCTGGCTGGCCAATTGGGGGTTTTCATTAATTAGTGTCCACACTTGCCTGCATCTCTGTTTAAAGTGTCAGTAGTTTGGCTGCTAAAGCCTTGGTTGGGTGCAGCTTTTCTAAGTGCAGTGTTTTAAGTGCATAACTAGCGTTAGACCTGCGCTATTTTTATTTGTTAATTCTTCTGCTGATCTTGAATGAATTGACACCGCCTCTCTCCCTATCTACAGGTAACTGAAGTTGACTGTGACTGCAAAGATTCTCACCTCCTGTGCCTCCTTTATTAATTATAATCATAGGTAGCTAGCTTATTCTTTACTGAATCCTTATGCTATAGTTTTTAATGCCTTATGATTTGAAACAGTTAAATTGTTTTAAGGATTCTCTCAGTCTATTGACTAAAATGAATGCTTGATTTATTTGTAACCTTAGATGTATGGTATGTGGTAATTGTTGACTTAAGCCATCTTTATTGCTAGCTTTCTCTGGCTGGCCAATTGGGGGTTTTCATTAATTAGTGTCCAAACTTGCCTGCATCTCTGTTTAAAGTGTCAGTAGTTTGGCTGCTAAAGCCTTGGCTGGGTGCAGCTTTTCTAAGTGCAGTGTTTTAAGTGCATAACTAGCGTTAGACCTGCGCTATTTTTATTAGTTAATTCTTCTGCTGATCTTGAATGAATTGACACCACCTCTCTCCCAATCTACAGGTAACTGAAGTTGACTGTGACTGCAAAGTTTCTCACCTCCTGTGCCTCCTTTATTAATTATAATCATAGGTAACTGAAGTTGACTGTGACTGCAAAGTTTCTCACCTCCTGTGCCTCCTTTATTAATTATAATCATAGGTAGCTAGCTTATTCTTTACTGAATCCTTATGCTATAGTTTTTAATGCCTTATGATTTGAAACAGTTAAATTGTTTTAAGGATTCTCTCAGTCTATTGACTAAAATGAATGCTTGATTTATTTGTAGCCTTAGATGTATGGTATGTGGTAATTGTTGACTTAAGCCATCTTTATTGCTAGCTTTTTCTGGCTGGCCAATTGGGGGTTTTCATTAATTAGTGTCCACACTTGCCTGCATCTTTATTTAAAGTGTCTGTAGATTGGCTGCTAAAGCCTTGGCTGGGTGCAGCTTTTCTAAGTGCAGTGTTTTAAGTGCATAACTAGCGTTAGACCTGCGCTATTTTTATTAGTTAATTCTACTGCTGATCTTGAATGAATTGACACCGCCTCTCTCCCTATCTACAGGTAACTGAAGTTGACTGTGACTGCAAAGTTTCTCACCTCCTGTGCCTCCTTTATTAATTATAATCATAGGTAACTGAAGTTGACTGTGACTGCAAAGTTTCTCACCTCCTGTACCTCCTTTATAAATTATAATCATAGGTAACTGAAGTTGACTGTGACTGCAAAGTTTCTCACCTCCTGTGCCTCCTTTATTAATTATAATCATAGGTAGCTAGCTTATTCTTTACTGAATCCTTATGCTATAGTTTCTAATGCATTATGATTTGAAATAGTTAAATTGTTTTAAGGATTCTCTCAGTCTATTGACTAAAATGAATGCTTGATTTATTTGTAGCCTTAGATGTATGGTATGTGGTAATTGTTGACTTAAGCCATCTTTATTGCTAGCTTTCTCTGGCTGGCCAATTGGGGGTTTTCATTAATTAGTGTCCACACTTGCCTGCATCTCTGTTTAAAGTGTCAGTAGTTTGGCAGCTAAAGCCTTGGCTGGGTGCAGCTTTTCTAAGTGCAGTGTTTTAAGTGCATAACTAGCGTTAGACCTGCGCTATTTTTATTAGTTAATTCTTCTGCAGATCTTGAATGAATTGACACCGCCTCTCTACCTATCTACAGGTAACTGAAGTTGACTGTGACTGCAAAGTTTCTCACCTCCTGTACCTCCTTTATTAATTATAATCATAGGTAGCTAGCTTATTCTATACTGAATCCTTATGCTATAGTTTCTAATGCCTTATGATTTGAAACAGTTAAATTGTTTTAAGGATTCTCTCAGTCTATTGACTAAAATGAATGCGGTATCATTTGTAGCCTTAGATGTATGGTATGTGGTAATTGTTGACTTAAGCCATCTTTATTGCTAGCTTTCTCTGGCTGGCCAATTGGGGGTTTTCATTATTTAGTGTCCACACTTGCCTGCATCTCTGTTTAAAGTGTCAGAAGTTTGGCTGCTATAGCCTTGGCTGGGTGCAGCTTTTCTAAGTGCAGTGTTTTAAGTGCATAACTAGCGTTAGACCTGCGCTATTTTTATTAGTTAATTCTTCTGCTGATCTTGAATGAATTGACACCGCCTCTCTCCCTATCTACAGGTAACTGAAGTTGACTGTGACTGCAAAGTTTCTCACCTCCTGTGCCTCCTTTATTAATTATAATCATAGGTAACTGAAGTTGACTGTGACTGCAAAGTTTCTCACCTCCTGTGCCTCCTTTATTAATTATAATCATAGGTAACTGAAGTTGACTGTGACTGCAAAGTTTCTCACCTCCTGTGCCTCCTTTATTAATTATAATCATAGGTAGCTAGCTTATTCTTTACTGAATCCTTATGCTATAGTTTCTAATGCCTTATGATTTGAAACAGTTAAATTGTTTTAAGGATTCTCTCAGTCTATTGACTAAAATGAATGCTTGATTTATTTGTAGCCTTAGATGTATGGTATGTGGTAATTGTTGACTTAAGCCATCTTTATTGCTAGCTTTCTCTGGCTGGCCAATTGGGGGTTTTCATTAATTAGTGTACACACTTGCCTGCATCTCTGTTTAAAGTGTCAGTAGTTTGGCTGCTAAAGCCTTGGCTGGGTGCAGCTTTTCTAAGTGCAGTGTTTTAAGTGCATAACTAGCATTAGACCTGCGCTATTTTTATTAGTTAATTCTTCTGCTGATCTTGAATGAATTGACACCACCTCTCTCCCAATCTACAGGTAACTGAAGTTGACTGTGACTGCAAAGTTTCTCACCTCCTGTGCCTCCTTTATTAATTATAATCATAGGTAACTGAAGTTGACTGTGACTGCAAAGTTTCTCACCTCCTGTGCCTCCTTTATTAATTATAATCATAGGTAGCTAGCTTATTCTTTACTGAATCCTTATGCTATAGTTTCTAATGCCTTATGATTTTAAATATTTAAATTGTTTTAAGGATTCTCTCAGTCTATTGACTAAAATGAATGCTTGATTTATTTGTAGCCTTAGATGTATGGTATGTGGTAATTGTTGACTTAAGCCATCTTTATTGCTAGCTTTCTCTGGCTGGCCAATTGGGGGTTTTCATTAATTAGTGTCCACACTTGCCTGCATCTCTGTTTAAAGTGTCTGTAGATTTGCTGCTAAAGCCTTGGCTGGGTGCAGCTTTTCTAAGTGCAGTATTTTAAGTGCATAACTAGCGTTAGACCTGCGCTATTTTTATTAGTTAATTCTTCTGCTGATCTTGAATGAATTGACACCGCCTCTCTCCCTATCTACAGGTAACTGAAGTTGACTGTGAGTGCAAAGTTTCTCACCTCCTGTGCCTCCTTTATTAATTATAATCATAGGTAACTGAAGTTGACTGTGACTGCAAAGTTTCTCACCTCCTGTGCCTCCTTTATTAATTATAATCATAGTTAACTGAAGTTGACTGTGACTGCAAAGTTTCTCTCCTCCTGTGCCTCCTTTATTAATTATAATCATAGGTAACTGAAGTTGACTGTGACTGCAAAGTTTCTCACCTCCTGTGCCTCCTTTATTAATTATAATCATAGGTAACTGAAGTTGACTGTGACTGCAAAGTTTCTCACCTCCTGTGCCTCGTTTATTAATTATAATCATTGGTAACTGAAGTTGACAGTGACTGCAAAGTTTCTCACCTCCTGTGCCTCCTTTATTAATTATAATCATAGGTATCTAGCTTAGGGCCTGATTCAGACCCACTCGCGAGCGGCTGTATGCTCGCAAGTGGGTCGATGGTCTGCACTGAGCATGCGCACGACGGCGGGAGCTCCGTCGTGCGCATGCGCCAGACACGACGAGCGAAGGACTTTCCTTCGCTCGTTGTGTCCGATCAAAGGGGGCGTGCTGTCAATGTTGATTGACAGCACGCCCCCTTTGGTGGGCGTGCCGGGGGCGTGCCTCCCTGACGGGGGCGTTCCCACGGGAACGCCTCCCGTCAGAAGCCGGCCCACTGACATCACTAGTGATGTCAGTGGGAGTGATTTTGGCTCTGATAGAGCCAAAATCACTCCGGAGCTTGCGGTTGAAAACCTCAACCGCAGGCTCCGGCTCGCAATTTCGATGGTCGCGATGGTCACGACCATCGCGGCCATCAAAATGCACGCTCGTATAGCCTGTGGGTGGTGACCCACAGTTATACGAGCGTCCAGGAGGACGCTCCATGAAAAAGGAGCCCGGCCCTCATGCAGAGCGTGCGCTCTGCTCAGAGCGTACGGCTCTGAATGAGGGCCTTATTCTTTACTGAATCCTTATGCTATAGTTTCTAATGCCTTATGATTTGAAATAGTTAAATTGTTTTAAGGATTCTCTCAGTCTATTGACTAAAATGAATGCTTGATTTATTTGTAGCCTTAGATGTATGGTATGTGGTAATTGTTGACTTAAGCCATCTTTATTGCTAGCTTTCTCTGGCTGGCCAATTGGGGGTTTTCATTAATTAGTGTCCACACTTGCCTGCATCTCTGTTTAAAGTGTCAGTAGTTTGGCTGCTAAAGCCTTGGTTGGGTGCAGCTTTTCTAAGTGCAGTGTTTTAAGTGCATAACTAGCGTTAGACCTGCGCTATTTTTATTTGTTAATTCTTCTGCTGATCTTGAATGAATTGACACCGCCTCTCTCCCTATCTACAGGTAACTGAAGTTGACTGTGACTGCAAAGTTTCTCACCTCCTGTGCCTCCTTTATTAATTATAATCATAGGTAGCTAGCTTATTCTTTACTGAATCCTTATGCTATAGTTTTTAATGCCTTATGATTTGAAACAGTTAAATTGTTTTAAGGATTCTCTCAGTCTATTGACTAAAATGAATGCTTGATTTATTTGTAACCTTAGATGTATGGTATGTGGTAATTGTTGACTTAAGCCATCTTTATTGCTAGCTTTCTCTGGCTGGCCAATTGGGGGTTTTCATTAATTAGTGTCCAAACTTGCCTGCATCTCTGTTTAAAGTGTCAGTAGTTTGGCTGCTAAAGCCTTGGCTGGGTGCAGCTTTTCTAAGTGCAGTGTTTTAAGTGCATAACTAGCGTTAGACCTGCGCTATTTTTATTAGTTAATTCTTCTGCTGATCTTGAATGAATTGACACCACCTCTCTCCCAATCTACAGGTAACTGAAGTTGACTGTGACTGCAAAGTTTCTCACCTCCTGTGCCTCCTTTATTAATTATAATCATAGGTAACTGAAGTTGACTGTGACTGCAAAGTTTCTCACCTCCTGTGCCTCCTTTATTAATTATAATCATAGGTAGCTAGCTTATTCTTTACTGAATCCTTATGCTATAGTTTTTAATGCCTTATGATTTGAAACAGTTAAATTGTTTTAAGGATTCTCTCAGTCTATTGACTAAAATGAATGCTTGATTTATTTGTAGCCTTAGATGTATGGTATGTGGTAATTGTTGACTTAAGCCATCTTTATTGCTAGCTTTTTCTGGCTGGCCAATTGGGGGTTTTCATTAATTAGTGTCCACACTTGCCTGCATCTTTATTTAAAGTGTCTGTAGATTGGCTGCTAAAGCCTTGGCTGGGTGCAGCTTTTCTAAGTGCAGTGTTTTAAGTGCATAACTAGCGTTAGACCTGCGCTATTTTTATTAGTTAATTCTACTGCTGATCTTGAATGAATTGACACCGCCTCTCTCCCTATCTACAGGTAACTGAAGTTGACTGTGACTGCAAAGTTTCTCACCTCCTGTGCCTCCTTTATTAATTATAATCATAGGTAACTGAAGTTGACTGTGACTGCAAAGTTTCTCACCTCCTGTACCTCCTTTATAAATTATAATCATAGGTAACTGAAGTTGACTGTGACTGCAAAGTTTCTCACCTCCTGTGCCTCCTTTATTAATTATAATCATAGGTAGCTAGCTTATTCTTTACTGAATCCTTATGCTATAGTTTCTAATGCATTATGATTTGAAATAGTTAAATTGTTTTAAGGATTCTCTCAGTCTATTGACTAAAATGAATGCTTGATTTATTTGTAGCCTTAGATGTATGGTATGTGGTAATTGTTGACTTAAGCCATCTTTATTGCTAGCTTTCTCTGGCTGGCCAATTGGGGGTTTTCATTAATTAGTGTCCACACTTGCCTGCATCTCTGTTTAAAGTGTCAGTAGTTTGGCAGCTAAAGCCTTGGCTGGGTGCAGCTTTTCTAAGTGCAGTGTTTTAAGTGCATAACTAGCGTTAGACCTGCGCTATTTTTATTAGTTAATTCTTCTGCAGATCTTGAATGAATTGACACCGCCTCTCTACCTATCTACAGGTAACTGAAGTTGACTGTGACTGCAAAGTTTCTCACCTCCTGTACCTCCTTTATTAATTATAATCATAGGTAGCTAGCTTATTCTTTACTGAATCCTTATGCTATAGTTTCTAATGCCTTATGATTTGAAACAGTTAAATTGTTTTAAGGATTCTCTCAGTCTATTGACTAAAATGAATGCGGTATCATTTGTAGCCTTAGATGTATGGTATGTGGTAATTGTTGACTTAAGCCATCTTTATTGCTAGCTTTCTCTGGCTGGCCAATTGGGGGTTTTCATTATTTAGTGTCCACACTTGCCTGCATCTCTGTTTAAAGTGTCAGAAGTTTGGCTGCTATAGCCTTGGCTGGGTGCAGCTTTTCTAAGTGCAGTGTTTTAAGTGCATAACTAGCGTTAGACCTGCGCTATTTTTATTAGTTAATTCTTCTGCTGATCTTGAATGAATTGACACCGCCTCTCTCCCTATCTACAGGTAACTGAAGTTGACTGTGACTGCAAAGTTTCTCACCTCCTGTGCCTCCTTTATTAATTATAATCATAGGTAACTGAAGTTGACTGTGACTGCAAAGTTTCTCACCTCCTGTGCCTCCTTTATTAATTATAATCATAGGTAACTGAAGTTGACTGTGACTGCAAAGTTTCTCACCTCCTGTGCCTCCTTTATTAATTATAATCATAGGTAGCTAGCTTATTCTTTACTGAATCCTTATGCTATAGTTTCTAATGCCTTATGATTTGAAACAGTTAAATTGTTTTAAGGATTCTCTCAGTCTATTGACTAAAATGAATGCGGTATCATTTGTAGCCTTAGATGTATGGTATGTGGTAATTGTTGACTTAAGCCATCTTTATTGCTAGCTTTCTCTGGCTGGCCAATTGGGGGTTTTCATTATTTAGTGTCCACACTTGCCTGCATCTCTGTTTAAAGTGTCAGTAGTTTGGCTGCTATAGCCTTGGCTGGGTGCAGCTTTTCTAAGTGCAGTGTTTTAAGTGCATAACTAGCATTAGACCTGCGCTATTTTTATTAGTTAATTCTTCTGCTGATCTTGAATGAATTGACACCGCCTCTCTCCCTATCTACAGGTAACTGAAGTTGACTGTGACTGCAAAGTTTCTCACCTCCTGTGCCTCCTTTATTAATTATAATCATAGGTAACTGAAGTTGACTGTGACTGCAAAGTTTCTCACCTCCTGTGCCTCCTTTATTAATTATAATCATAGGTAGCTAGCTTATTCTTTACTGAATCCTTATGCTATAGTTTCTAATGCCTTATGATTTGAAATAGTTAAATTGTTTTAAGGATTCTCTCAGTCTATTGACTAAAATGAATGCTTGATTTATTTGTAGCCTTAGATGTATGGTATGTGGTAATTGTTGACTTAAGCCATCTTTATTGCTAGCTTTCTCTGGCTGGCCAATTGGGGGTTTTCATTAATTAGTGTCCACACTTGCCTGCATCTCTGTTTAAAGTGTCAGTAGTTTGGCTGCTAAAGCCTTGGCTGGGTGCAGCTTTTCTAAGTGCAGTGTTTTAAGTGCATAACTAGCGTTAGACCTGCGCTATTTTTATTAGTTAATTCTTCTGCTGATCTTGAATGAATTGACACCGCCTCTCTCCCTATCTACAGGTAACTGAAGTTGACTGTGACTGCAAAGTTTCTCACCTCCTGTGCCTCCTTTATTAATTATAATCATAGGTAGCTAGCTTATTCTTTACTGAATCCTTATGCTATAGTTTCTAATGCCTTATGATTTGAAATAGTTAAATTGTTTTAAGGATTCTCTCAGTCTATTGACTAAAATGAATGCTTGATTTATTTGTAGCCTTAGATGTATGGTATGTGGTAATTGTTGACTAAAGCCATCTTTATTGCTAGCTTTCTCTGGCTGACCAATTGGGGGATTTCATGAATTAGTGTCCACACTTGCCTGCATCTCTGTTTAAAGTGTCAGTAGTTTGGCTGCTAAAGCCTTGGCTGGGTGCAGCTTTTCTAAGTGCAGTGTTTTAAGTGCATAACTAGCGTTAGACCTGCGCTATTTTTATTAGTTAATTCTTCTGCTGATCTTGAATGAATTGACACCGCCTCTCTCCCAATCTACAGGTAACTGAAGTTGACTGTGACTGCAAAGTTTCTCACCTCCTGTGCCTCCTTTATTAATTATAATCATAGGTAATTGAAGTTGACTGTGACTGCAAAGTTTCTCACTTCCTGTGCCTCCTTTATTAATTATAATCATAGGTAACTGAAGTTGACTGTGACTGCAAAGTTTCTCACCTCCTGTGCCTCCTTTATTAATTATAATCATAGGTAGCTAGCTTATTCTTTACTGAATCCTTATGCTATAGTTTCTAATGCCTTATGATTTGAAATAGTTAAATTGTTTTAAGGATTCTCTCAGTCTTTTGACTAAAATGAATGCTTGATTTATTTGTAGCCTTAGATGTATGGTATGTGGTAATTGTTGTCTTAAGCCATCTTTATTGCTAGCTTTCTCTGGCTGGCCAATTGGGGGTTTTCATTAATTAGTGTCCACACTTGCCTGCATCTCTGTTTAAAGTGTCTGTAGATTTGCTGCTAAAGCCTTGGCTGGGTGCAGCTTTTCTAAGTGCAGTATTTTAAGTGCATAACTAGCGTTAGACCTGCGCTATTTTTATTAGTTAATTCTTCTGCTGATCTTGAATGAATTGACACCGCCTCTCTCCCTATCTACAGGTAACTGAAGTTGACTGTGACTGCAAAGTTTCTCACCTCCTGTGCCTCCTTTATTAATTATAATCATAGGTAACTGAAGTTGACTGTGACTGCAAAGTTTCTCACCTCCTGTGCCTCCTTTATTAATTATAATCATAGGTAAATGAAGTTGACTGTGACTGCAAAGTTTCTCACCTCCTGTGCCTCCTTTATTAATTATAATCATAGGTAACTGAAGTTGACTGTGACTGCAAAGTTTCTCACCTCCTGTGCCTCCTTTATTAATTATAATCATATGTAACTGAAGTTGACTGTGACTGCAAAGTTTCTCACCTCCTGTGCCTCGTTTATTAATTATAATCATTGGTAACTGAAGTTGACAGTGACTGCAAAGTTTCTCACCTCCTGTGCCTCCTTTATTAATTATAATCATAGGTAGCTAGCTTATTCTTTACTGAATCCTTATGCTATAGTTTCTAATGCCTTATGATTTGAAATAGTTAAATTGTTTTAAGGATTCTCTCAGTCTATTGACTAAAATGAATGCTTGATTTATTTGTAGCCTTAGATGTATGGTATGTGGTAATTGTTGACTTAAGCCATCTTTATTGCTAGCTTTCTCTGGCTGGCCAATTGGGGGTTTTCATTATTTAGTGTCCACACTTGCCTGCATCTCTGTTTAAAGTGTCAGTAGTTTGGCTGCTATAGCCTTGGCTGGGTGCAGCTTTTCTAAGTGCAGTGTTTTAAGTGCATAACTAGCGTTAGACCTGCGCTATTTTTATTAGTTAATTCTTCTGCTGATCTTGAATGAATTGACACCGCCTCTCTCCCTATCTACAGGTAACTGAAGTTGACTGTGACTGCAAAGTTTCTCACCTCCTGTGCCTCTTTATTAATTATAATCATAGGTAGCTAGCTTATTCTTTACTGAATCCTTATGCTATAGTTTCTAATGCCTTATGATTTGAAACAGTTAAATTGTTTTAAGGATTCTCTCAGTCTATTGACTAAAATGAATGCTTGATTTATTTGTAGCCTTAGATGTATGGTATGTGGTAATTGTTGACTTAAGCCATCTTTATTGCTAGCTTTCTCTGGCTTGCCAATTGGGTGTTTTCATTAATTAGTGTCCAAACTTGCCTGCATCTCTGTTTAAAGTGTCAGTAGTTTGGCTGCTAAAGCCTTGGCTGGGTGCAGCTTTTCTAAGTGCAGTGTTTTAAGTGCATAACTAGCGTTAGACCTGCGCTATTTTTATTTGTTAATTCTTCTGCTGATCTTGAATGAATTGACACCGCCTCTCTCCCTATCTACAGGTAACTGAAGTTGACTGTGACTGCAAAGTTTCTCACCTCCTGTGCCTCCTTTATTAATTATAATCATAGGTAACTGAAGTTGACTGTGACTGCAAAGTTTCTCACCTCCTGTGCCTCCTTTATTAATTATAGTCATAGCTAACTGAAGTTGACTGTGACTGCAAAGTTTCTCACCTCCTGTGCCTCCTTTATTAATTATAATCATAGGTAGCTAGCTTATTCTTTACTGAATCCTTATGCTATAGTTTCTAATGCCTTATGATTTGAAATAGTTAAATTGTTTTAAGGATTCTCTCAGTCTATTGACTAAAATGAATGCTTGATTTATTTGTAGCCTTAGATGTATGGTATGTGGTAATTGTTGACTTAAGCCATCTTTATTGCTAGCTTTCTCTGGCTGGCCAATTGGGGGTTTTCATTAATTAGTGTACACACTTGCCTGCATCTCTGTTTAAAGTGTCAGTAGTTTGGCTGCTAAAGCCTTGGCTGGGTGCAGCTTTTCTAAGTGCAGTGTTTTAAGTGCATAACTAGCATTAGACCTGCGCTATTTTTATTAGTTAATTCTTCTGCTGATCTTGAATGAATTGACACCACCTCTCTCCCAATCTACAGGTAACTGAAGTTGACTGTGACTGCAAAGTTTCTCACCTCCTGTGCCTCCTTTATTAATTATAATCATAGGTAACTGAAGTTGACTGTGACTGCAAAGTTTCTCACCTCCTGTGCCTCCTTTATTAATTATAATCATAGGTAGCTAGCTTATTCTTTACTGAATCCTTATGCTATAGTTTCTAATGCCTTATGATTTTAAATATTTAAATTGTTTTAAGGATTCTCTCAGTCTATTGACTAAAATGAATGCTTGATTTATTTGTAGCCTTAGATGTATGGTATGTGGTAATTGTTGACTTAAGCCATCTTTATTGCTAGCTTTCTCTGGCTGGCCAATTGGGGGTTTTCATTAATTAGTGTCCACACTTGCCTGCATCTCTGTTTAAAGTGTCTGTAGATTTGCTGCTAAAGCCTTGGCTGGGTGCAGCTTTTCTAAGTGCAGTATTTTAAGTGCATAACTAGCGTTAGACCTGCGCTATTTTTATTAGTTAATTCTTCTGCTGATCTTGAATGAATTGACACCGCCTCTCTCCCTATCTACAGGTAACTGAAGTTGACTGTGAGTGCAAAGTTTCTCACCTCCTGTGCCTCCTTTATTAATTATAATCATAGGTAACTGAAGTTGACTGTGACTGCAAAGTTTCTCACCTCCTGTGCCTCCTTTATTAATTATAATCATAGTTAACTGAAGTTGACTGTGACTGCAAAGTTTCTCTCCTCCTGTGCCTCCTTTATTAATTATAATCATAGGTAACTGAAGTTGACTGTGACTGCAAAGTTTCTCACCTCCTGTGCCTCCTTTATTAATTATAATCATAGGTAACTGAAGTTGACTGTGACTGCAAAGTTTCTCACCTCCTGTGCCTCGTTTATTAATTATAATCATTGGTAACTGAAGTTGACAGTGACTGCAAAGTTTCTCACCTCCTGTGCCTCCTTTATTAATTATAATCATAGGTATCTAGCTTAGGGCCTGATTCAGACCCACTCGCGAGCGGCTGTATGCTCGCAAGTGGGTCGATGGTCTGCACTGAGCATGCGCACGACGGCGGGAGCTCCGTCGTGCGCATGCGCCAGACACGACGAGCGAAGGACTTTCCTTCGCTCGTTGTGTCCGATCAAAGGGGGCGTGCTGTCAATGTTGATTGACAGCACGCCCCCTTTGGTGGGCGTGCCGGGGGCGTGCCTCCCTGACGGGGGCGTTCCCACGGGAACGCCTCCCGTCAGAAGCCGGCCCACTGACATCACTAGTGATGTCAGTGGGAGTGATTTTGGCTCTGATAGAGCCAAAATCACTCCGGAGCTTGCGGTTGAAAACCTCAACCGCAGGCTCCGGCTCGCAATTTCGATGGTCGCGATGGTCACGACCATCGCGGCCATCAAAATGCACGCTCGTATAGCCTGTGGGTGGTGACCCACAGTTATACGAGCGTCCAGGAGGACGCTCCATGAAAAAGGAGCCCGGCCCTCATGCAGAGCGTGCGCTCTGCTCAGAGCGTACGGCTCTGAATGAGGGCCTTATTCTTTACTGAATCCTTATGCTATAGTTTCTAATGCCTTATGATTTGAAATAGTTAAATTGTTTTAAGGATTCTCTCAGTCTATTGACTAAAATGAATGCTTGATTTATTTGTAGCCTTAGATGTATGGTATGTGGTAATTGTTGACTTAAGCCATCTTTATTGCTAGCTTTCTCTGGCTGGCCAATTGGGGGTTTTCATTAATTAGTGTCCACACTTGCCTGCATCTCTGTTTAAAGTGTCAGTAGTTTGGCTGCTAAAGCCTTGGTTGGGTGCAGCTTTTCTAAGTGCAGTGTTTTAAGTGCATAACTAGCGTTAGACCTGCGCTATTTTTATTTGTTAATTCTTCTGCTGATCTTGAATGAATTGACACCGCCTCTCTCCCTATCTACAGGTAACTGAAGTTGACTGTGACTGCAATGTTTCTCACCTCCTGTGCCTCCTTTATTAATTATAATCATAGGTAGCTAGCTTATTCTTTACTGAATCCTTATGCTATAGTTTCTAATGCCTTATGATTTGAAACAGTTAAATTGTTTTAAGGATTCTCTCAGTCTATTGACTAAAATGAATGCTTGATTTATTTGTAGCCTTAGATGTATGGTATGTGGTAATTGTTGACTTAAGCCATCTTTATTGCTAGATTTCTCTGGCTGGCCAATTGGGGGTTTTCATTAATTAGTGTCCAAACTTGCCTGCATCTCTGTTTAAAGTGTCAGTAGTTTGGCTGCTAAAGCCTTGGCTGGGTGCAGCTTTTCTAAGTGCAGTGTTTTAAGTGCATAACTAGCGTTAGACCTGCGCTATTTTTATTAGTTAATTCTTCTGCTGATCTTGAATGAATTGACACCACCTCTCTCCCAATCTACAGGTAACTGAAGTTGACTGTGACTGCAAAGTTTCTCACCTCCTGTGCCTCCTTTATTAATTATAATCATAGGTAACTGAAGTTGACTGTGACTGCAAAGTTTCTCACCTCCTGTGCCTCCTTTATTAATTATAATCATAGGTAGCTAGCTTATTCTTTACTGAATCCTTATGCTATAGTTTCTAATGCCTTATGATTTGAAATAGTTAAATTGTTTTAAGGATTCTCTCAGTCTATTGACTAAAATGAATGCTTGATTTATTTGTAGCCTTAGATGTATGGTATGTGGTAATTGTTGACTAAAGCCATCTTTATTGCTAGCTTTCTCTGGCTGGCCAATTGGGGGATTTCATGAATTAGTGTCCACACTTGCCTGCATCTCTGTTTAAAGTGTCAGTAGTTTGGCTGCTAAAGCCTTGGCTGGGTGCAGCTTTTCTAAGTGCAGTGTTTTAAGTGCATAACTAGCGTTAGACCTGCGCTATTTTTATTAGTTAATTCTTCTGCTGATCTTGAATTAATTGACACCGCCTCTCTCCCAATCTACAGGTAACTGAAGTTGACTGTGACTGCAAAGTTTCTCACCTCCTGTGCCTCCTTTATTAATTATAATCATAGGTAATTGAAGTTGACTGTGACTGCAAAGTTTCTCACTTCCTGTGCCTCCTTTATTAATTATAATCATAGGTAACTGAAGTTGACTGTGACTGCAAAGTTTCTCACCTCCTGTGCCTCCTTTATTAATTATAATCATAGGTAGCTAGCTTATTCTTTACTGAATCCTTATGCTATAGTTTCTAATGCCTTATGATTTGAAATAGTTAAATTGTTTTAAGGATTCTCTCAGTCTTTTGACTAAAATGAATGCTTGATTTATTTGTAGCCTTAGATGTATGGTATGTGGTAATTGTTGTCTTAAGCCATCTTTATTGCTAGCTTTCTCTGGCTGGCCAATTGGGGGTTTTCATTAATTAGTGTCCACACTTGCCTGCATATCTGTTTAAAGTGTCTGTAGATTTGCTGCTAAAGCCTTGGCTGGGTGCAGCTTTTCTAAGTGCAGTATTTTAAGTGCATAACTAGCGTTAGACCTGCGCTATTTTTATTAGTTAATTCTTCTGCTGATCTTGAATGAATTGACACCGCCTCTCTCCCTATCTACAGGTAACTGAAGTTGACTGTGACTGGAAAGTTTCTCACCTCCTGTGCCTCCTTTATTAATTATAATCATAGGTAACTGAAGTTGACTGTGACTGCAAAGTTTCTCACCTCCTGTGCCTCCTTTATTAATTATAATCATAGGTAAATGAAGTTGACTGTGACTGCAAAGTTTCTCACCTCCTGTGCCTCCTTTATTAATTATAATCATAGGTAACTGAAGTTGACTGTGACTGCAAAGTTTCTCACCTCCTGTGCCTCCTTTATTAATTATAATCATAGGTAGCTAGCTTATTCTTTACTGAATCCTTATGCTATAGTTTCTAATGCCTTATGATTTGAAACAGTTAAATTGTTTTAAGGATTCTCTCAGTCTATTTACTAAAATGAATGCTTGATTTATTTGTAGCCTTAGATGTATGGTATGTGGTAATTGTTGACTTAAGCCATCTTTATTGCTAGCTTTCTCTATCTGGCCAATGGGGGGTTTTCATTAATTAGTGTCCAAACTTGCTTGCATCTCTGTTTAAAGTGTCAGTAGTTTGGCTGCTAAAGCCTTGGCTGGGTGCAGCTTTTCTAAGTGCAGTGTTTTAAGTGCATAACTAGCGTTAGACCTGCGCTATTTTTATTTGTTAATTCTTCTGCTGATCTTGAATGAATTGACACCGCCTCTCTCCCTATCTACAGGTAACTGAAGTTGACTGTGACTGCAAAGTTTCTCACCTCCTGTGCCTCCTTTATTAATTATAATCATAGGTAACTGAAGTTGACTGTGACTGCAAAGTTTCTCACCTCCTGTGCCTCCTTTATTATTTATAATCATAGGTAACTGAAGTTGACTGTGACTGCAAAGTTTCTCACCTCCTGTACCTCCTTTATTAATTATAATCATAGGTAGCTAGCTTATTCTTTACTGAATCCTTATGCTATAGTTTCTAATGCCTTATGATTTGAAATAGTTAAATTGTTTTAAGGATTCTCTCAGTCTATTGACTAAAATGAATGCTTGATTTATTTGTAGCCTTAGATGTATGGTATGTGGTAATTGTTGACTAAAGCCATCTTTATTGCTAGCTTTCTCTGGCTGGCCAATTGGGGGATTTCATGAATTAGTGTCCACACTTGCCTGCATCTCTGTTTAAAGTGTCAGTAGTTTGGCTGCTAAAGCCTTGGCTGGGTGCAGCTTTTCTAAGTGCAGTGTTTTAAGTGCATAACTAGCGTTAGACCTGCGCTATTTTTATTAGTTAATTCTTCTGCTGATCTTGAATGAATTGACACCGCCTCTCTCCCAATCTACAGGTAACTGAAGTTGACTGTGACTGCAAAGTTTCTCACCTCCTGTGCCTCCTTTATTAATTATAATCATAGGTAATTGAAGTTGACTGTGACTGCAAAGTTTCTCACTTCCTGTGCCTCCTTTATTAATTATAATCATAGGTAACTGAAGTTGACTGTGACTGCAAAGTTTCTCACCTCCTGTGCCTCCTTTATTAATTATAATCATAGGTAGCTAGCTTATTCTTTACTGAATCCTTATGCTATAGTTTCTAATGCCTTATGATTTGAAATAGTTAAATTGTTTTAAGGATTCTCTCAGTCTTTTGACTAAAATGAATGCTTGATTTATTTGTAGCCTTAGATGTATGGTATGTGGTAATTGTTGTCTTAAGCCATCTTTATTGCTAGCTTTCTCTGGCTGGCCAATTGGGGGTTTTCATTAATTAGTGTCCACACTTGCCTGCATCTCTGTTTAAAGTGTCTGTAGATTTGCTGCTAAAGCCTTGGCTGGGTGCAGCTTTTCTAAGTGCAGTATTTTAAGTGCATAACTAGCGTTAGACCTGCGCTATTTTTATTAGTTAATTCTTCTGCTGATCTTGAATGAATTGACACCGCCTCTCTCCCTATCTACAGGTAACTGAAGTTGACTGTGACTGGAAAGTTTCTCACCTCCTGTGCCTCCTTTATTAATTATAATCATAGGTAACTGAAGTTGACTGTGACTGCAAAGTTTCTCACCTCCTGTGCCTCCTTTATTAATTATAATCATAGGTAAATGAAGTTGACTGTGACTGCAAAGTTTCTCACCTCCTGTGCCTCCTTTATTAATTATAATCATAGGTAACTGAAGTTGACTGTGACTGCAAAGTTTCTCACCTCCTGTGCCTCCTTTATTAATTATAATCATAGGTAACTGAAGTTGACTGTGACTGCAAAGTTTCTCACCTCCTGTGCCTCGTTTATTAATTATAATCATTGGTAACTGAAGTTGACAGTGACTGCAAAGTTTCTCACCTCCTGTGCCTCCTTTATTAATTATAATCATAGGTAGCTAGCTTATTCTTTACTGAATCCTTATGCTATAGTTTCTAATGCCTTATGATTTGAAATAGTTAAATTGTTTTAAGGATTCTCTCAGTCTATTGACTAAAATGAATGCTTGATTTATTTGTAGCCTTAGATGTATGGTATGTGGTAATTGTTGACTTAAGCCATCTTTATTGCTAGCTTTCTCTGGCTGGCCAATTGGGGGTTTTCATTATTTAGTGTCCACACTTGCCTGCATCTCTGTTTAAAGTGTCAGTAGTTTGGCTTCTATAGCCTTGGCTGGGTGCAGCTTTTCTAAGTGCAGTGTTTTAAGTGCATAACTAGCGTTAGACCTGCGCTATTTTTATTTGTTAATTCTTCTGCTGATCTTGAATGAATTGACACCACCTCTCTCCCTATCTACAGGTAACTGAAGTTGACTGTGACTGCAAAGTTTCTCACCTCCTGTGCCTCCTTTATTAATTATAATCATAGGTAGCTAGCTTATTCTTTACTGAATCCTTATGCTATAGTTTCTAATGCCTTATGATTTGAAACAGTTAAATTGTTTTAAGGATTCTCTCAGTCTATTTACTAAAATGAATGCTTGATTTATTTGTAGCCTTAGATGTATGGTATGTGGTAATTGTTGACTTAAGCCATCTTTATTGCTAGCTTTCTCTATCTGGCCAATGGGGGGTTTTCATTAATTAGTGTCCAAACTTGCTTGCATCTCTGTTTAAAGTGTCAGTAGTTTGGCTGCTAAAGCCTTGGCTGGGTGCAGCTTTTCTAAGTGCAGTGTTTTAAGTGCATAACTAGCGTTAGACCTGCGCTATTTTTATTTGTTAATTCTTCTGCTGATCTTGAATGAATTGACACCGCCTCTCTCCCTATCTACAGGTAACTGAAGTTGACTGTGACTGCAAAGTTTCTCACCTCCTGTGCCTCCTTTATTAATTATAATCATAGGTAACTGAAGTTGACTGTGACTGCAAAGTTTCTCACCTCCTGTGCCTCCTTTATTATTTATAATCATAGGTAACTGAAGTTGACTGTGACTGCAAAGTTTCTCACCTCCTGTGCCTCCTTTATTAATTATAATCATAGGTAGCTAGCTTATTCTTTACTGAATCCTTATGCTATAGTTTCTAATGCCTTATGATTTGAAATAGTTAAATTGTTTTAAGGATTCTCTCAGTCTATTGACTAAAATGAATGCTTGATTTATTTGTAGCCTTAGATGTATGGTATGTGGTAATTGATGACTTAAGCCATCTTTATTGCTAGCTTTCTCTGGCTGGCCAATTGGGGGTTTTCATTAATTAGTGTCCACACTTGCCTGCATCTCTGTTTAAAGTGTCAGTAGTTTGGCTGCTAAAGCCTTGGCTGGGTGCAGCTTTTCTAAGTGCAGTGTTTTAAGTGCATAACTAGCGTTAGACCTGCGCTATTTTTATTAGTTAATTCTTCTGCTGATCTTGAATGAATTGACACCGCCTCTCTCCCAATCTACAGGTAACTGAAGTTGACTGTGACTGCAAAGTTTCTCACCTCCTGTGCCTCCTTTATTAATTATAATCATAGGTAACTGAAGTTGACTGTGACTGCAAAGTTTCTCACCTCCTGTGCCTCCTTTATTAATTATAATCATAGGTAGCTAGCTTATTCTTTACTGAATCCTTATGCTATAGTTTCTAATGCCTTATGATTTTAAATATTTAAATTGTTTTAAGGATTCTCTCAGTCTATTGACTAAAATGAATGCTTGATTTATTTGTAGCCTTAGATGTATGGTATGTGGTAATTGTTGACTAAAGCCATCTTTATTGCTAGCTTTCTCTGGCTGGCCAATTGGGGGTTTTCATTAATTAGTGTCCACACTTGCCTGCATCTCTGTTTAAAGTGTCTGTAGATTTGCTGCTAAAGCCTTGGCTGGGTGCAGCTTTTCTAAGTGCAGTATTTTAAGTGCATAACTAGCGTTAGACCTGCGCTATTTTTATTAGTTAATTCTTCTGCTGATCTTGAATGAATTGACACCGCCTCTCTCCCTATCTACAGGTAACTGAAGTTGACTGTGAGTGCAAAGTTTCTCACCTCCTGTGCCTCCTTTATTAATTATAATCATAGGTAACTGAAGTTGACTGTGACTGCAAAGTTTCTCACCTCCTGTGCCTCCTTTATTAATTATAATCATAGTTAACTGAAGTTGACTGTGACTGCAAAGTTTCTCTCCTCCTGTGCCTCCTTTATTAATTATAATCATAGGTAACTGAAGTTGACTGTGACTGCAAAGTTTCTCACCTCCTGTGCCTCCTTTATTAATTATAATCATAGGTAACTGAAGTTGACTGTGACTGCAAAGTTTCTCACCTCCTGTGCCTCGTTTATTAATTATAATCATTGGTAACTGAAGTTGACAGTGACTGCAAAGTTTCTCACCTCCTGTGCCTCCTTTATTAATTATAATCATAGGTAGCTAGCTTAGGGCCTGATTCAGACCCACTCGCGAGCGGCTGTACGCTCGCAAGTGGGTCGATGGTCTGCACTGAGCATGCGCACGACGGCCGGAGCTCCGTCGTGCGCATGCGCCAGACACGACGAGCGAAGGACTTTCCTTCGCTCGTTGTGTCCGATCAAAGGGGGCGTGCTGTCAATGTTGATTGACAGCACGCCCCCTTTGGTGGGCGTGCCGGGGGCGTGCCTCCCTGACGGGGGCGTTCCCACGGGAACGCCTCCCGTCAGAAGCCGGCCCACTGACATCACTAGTGATGTCAGTGGGAGTGATTTTGGCTCTGATAGAGCCAAAATCACTCCGGAGCTTGCGGTTGAAAACCTCAACCGCAGGCTCCGGCTCGCAATTTCGATGGTCGCGATGGTCACGACCATCGCGGCCATCAAAATGCACGCTCGTATAGCCTGTGGGTGGTGACCCACAGCTATACGAGCGTCCAGGAGGACGCTCCATGAAAAAGGAGCCCGGCCCTCATGCAGAGCGTGCGCTCTGCTCAGAGCGTACGGCTCTGAATGAGGGCCTTATTCTTTACTGAATCCTTATGCTATAGTTTCTAATGCCTTATGATTTGAAATAGTTAAATTGTTTTAAGGATTCTCTCAGTCTATTGACTAAAATGAATGCTTGATTTATTTGTAGCCTTAGATGTATGGTATGTGGTAATTGTTGACTTAAGCCATCTTTATTGCTAGCTTTCTCTGGCTGGCCAATTGGGGGTTTTCATTAATTAGTGTCCACACTTGCCTGCATCTCTGTTTAAAGTGTCAGTAGTTTGGCTGCTAAAGCCTTGGTTGGGTGCAGCTTTTCTAAGTGCAGTGTTTTAAGTGCATAACTAGCGTTAGACCTGCGCTATTTTTATTTGTTAATTCTTCTGCTGATCTTGAATGAATTGACACCGCCTCTCTCCCTATCTACAGGTAACTGAAGTTGACTGTGACTGCAAAGTTTCTCACCTCCTGTGCCTCCTTTATTAATTATAATCATAGGTAGCTAGCTTATTCTTTACTGAATCCTTATGCTATAGTTTCTAATGCCTTATGATTTGAAACAGTTAAATTGTTTTAAGGATTCTCTCAGTCTATTGACTAAAATGAATGCTTGATTTATTTGTAGCCTTAGATGTATGGTATGTGGTAATTGTTGACTTAAGCCATCTTTATTGCTAGATTTCTCTGGCTGGCCAATTGGGGGTTTTCATTAATTAGTGTCCACACTTGCCTGCATCTCTGTTTAAAGTGTCAGTAGTTTGGCTGCTAAAGCCTTGGCTGGGTGCAGCTTTTCTAAGTGCAGTGTTTTAAGTGCATAACTAGCGTTAGACCTGCGCTATTTTTATTAGTTAATTCTTCTGCTGATCTTGAATGAATTGACACCACCTCTCTCCCAATCTACAGGTAACTGAAGTTGACTGTGACTGCAAAGTTTCTCACCTCCTGTGCCTCCTTTATTAATTATAATCATAGGTAACTGAAGTTGACTGTGACTGCAAAGTTTCTCACCTCCTGTGCCTCCTTTATTAATTATAATCATAGGTAGCTAGCTTATTCTTTACTGAATCCTTATGCTATAGTTTCTAATGCCTTATGATTTGAAATAGTTAAATTGTTTTAAGGATTCTCTCAGTCTATTGACTAAAATGAATGCTTGATTTATTTGTAGCCTTAGATGTATGGTATGTGGTAATTGTTGACTAAAGCCATCTTTATTGCTAGCTTTCTCTGGCTGGCCAATTGGGGGATTTCATGAATTAGTGTCCACACTTGCCTGCATCTCTGTTTAAAGTGTCAGTAGTTTGGCTGCTAAAGCCTTGGCTGGGTGCAGCTTTTCTAAGTGCAGTGTTTTAAGTGCATAACTAGCGTTAGACCTGCGCTATTTTTATTAGTTAATTCTTCTGCTGATCTTGAATGAATTGACACCGCCTCTCTCCCAATCTACAGGTAACTGAAGTTGACTGTGACTGCAAAGTTTCTCACCTCCTGTGCCTCCTTTATTAATTATAATCATAGGTAATTGAAGTTGACTGTGACTGCAAAGTTTCTCACTTCCTGTGCCTCCTTTATTAATTATAATCATAGGTAACTGAAGTTGACTGTGACTGCAAAGTTTCTCACCTCCTGTGCCTCCTTTATTAATTATAATCATAGGTAGCTAGCTTATTCTTTACTGAATCCTTATGCTATAGTTTCTAATGCCTTATGATTTGAAATAGTTAAATTGTTTTAAGGATTCTCTCAGTCTTTTGACTAAAATGAATGCTTGATTTATTTGTAGCCTTAGATGTATGGTATGTGGTAATTGTTGTCTTAAGCCATCTTTATTGCTAGCTTTCTCTGGCTGGCCAATTGGGGGTTTTCATTAATTAGTGTCCACACTTGCCTGCATCTCTGTTTAAAGTGTCTGTAGATTTGCTGCTAAAGCCTTGGCTGGGTGCAGCTTTTCTAAGTGCAGTATTTTAAGTGCATAACTAGCGTTAGACCTGCGCTATTTTTATTAGTTAATTCTTCTGCTGATCTTGAATGAATTGACACCGCCTCTCTCCCTATCTACAGGTAACTGAAGTTGACTGTGACTGGAAAGTTTCTCACCTCCTGTGCCTCCTTTATTAATTATAATCATAGGTAACTGAAGTTGACTGTGACTGCAAAGTTTCTCACCTCCTGTGCCTCCTTTATTAATTATAATCATAGGTAGCTAGCTTATTCTTTACTGAATCCTTATGCTATAGTTTCTAATGCCATATGATTTGAAATAGTTAAATTGTTTTAAGGATTCTCTCAGTCTATTGACTAAAATGAATTCTTGATTTATTTGTAGCCTTAGATGTATGGTATGTGGTAATTGTTGACTTAAGTCATCTTTATTGCTAGCTTTCTCTGGCTGGCCAATTGGGGGTTTTCATTAATTAGTGTCCACACTTGCCTGCATCTCTGTTTAAAGTGTCAGTAGTTTGGCTGCTAAAGCCTTGGCTGGGTGCAGCTTTTCTAAGTGCAGTGTTTTAAGTGCATAACTAGCGTTAGACCTGCGCTATATTTATTAGTTAATTCTTCTGCTGATCTTGAATGAATTGACACCGCCTCTCTCCCTATCTACAGGTAACTGAAGTTGACTGTGACTGCAAAGTTTCTCACCTCCTGTGCATCCTTTATTAATTATAATCATAGGTAGCTAGCTTATTCTTTACTGAATCCTTATGCTATAGTTTCTAATGCCTTATGATTTGAAATAGTTAAATTGTTTTAAGGATTCTCTCAGTCTATTGACTAAAATGAATGCTTGATTTATTTGTAGCCTTAGATGTATGGTATGTGGTAATTGTTGACATAAGCCATCTTTATTGCTAGCTTTCTCTGGCTGGCCAATTGGGGGTTTTCATTAATTAGTGTCCACACTTGCCTGCATCTCTGTTTAAAGTGTCAGTAGTTTGGCTGCTAAAGCCTTGGCTGGGTGCAGCTTTTCTAAGTGCAGTGTTTTAAGTGCATAACTAGCGTTAGACCTGCGCTATTTTTATTTGTTAATTCTTCTGCTGATCTTGAATGAAATGACACCGCCTCTCTCCCTATCTACAGGTAACTGAAGTTGACTGTGACTGCAAAGTTTCTCACCTCCTGTGCCTCCTTTATTAATTATAATCATAGGTAACTGAAGTAGACTGTGACTGCAAAGTTTCTCACCTCCTGTGCCTCCTTTATTAATTATAATCATAGGTAACTGAAGTTGACTGTGACTGCAAAGTTTCTCACCTCCTGTGCCTCCTTTATTAATTATAATCATAGGTAGCTAGCTTATTCTTTACTGAATCCTTATGCTATAGTTTCTAATGCCGTATGATTTGAAATAGTTAAATTGTTTTAAGGATTCTCTCAGTCTATTGACTAAAATGAATGCTTGATTTATTTGTAGCCTTAGATGTATGTTATGTGGTAATTGTTGACTTAAGCCATCTTTATTGCTAGCTTTCTCTGGCTGGCTAATTGGGGGTTTTCATTAATTAGTGTCCACACTTGCCTGCATCTCTGTTTAAAGTGTCAGTAATTTGGCTGCTAAAGCCTTGGCTGGGTGCAGCTTTTCGAAGTGCAGTGTTTTAAGTGCATAACTAGCGTTAGACCTGCGCTATTTTTATTAGTTAATTCTTCTGCTGATCTTGAATGAATTGACACCGCCTCTCTCCCAATCTACAGGTAACTGAAGTTGACTGTGACTGCAAAGTTTCTCACCTCCTGTGCCTCCTTTATTAATTATAATCATAGGTAACTGAAGTTGACTGTGACTGCAAAGTTTCTCACCTCCTGTGCCTCCTTTATTAATTATAATCATAGGTAGCTAGCTTATTCTTTACTGAATCCTTATGCTATAGTTTCTAATGCCTTATGATTTGAAATAGTTAAATTGTTTTAAGGATTCTCTCAGTCTATTGACTAAAATGAATGCTTGATTTATTTGTAGCCTTAGATGTATGGTATGTGGTAATTGTTGACTTAAGCCATCTTTATTGCTAGCTTTCTCTGGCTGGCCAATTGGGGGTTTTCATTAATTAGTGTCCACACTTGCCTGCATCTCTGTTTAAAGTGTCAGTAGTTTGGCTGCTAAAGCCTTGGCTGGGTGCTGCTTTTCTAAGTGCAGTGTTTTAAGTGCATAACTAGCGTTAGACCTGCACTATTTTTATTAGTTAATTCTTCTGCTGATCTTGAATGAATTGACACCGCCTCTCTCCCTATCTACAGGTAACTGAAGTTGACTGTGACTACAAAGTTTCTCACCTCCTGTGCCTCCTTTATTAATTATAATCATAGGTAACTGAAGTTGACTGTGACTGCAAAGTTTCTCACCTCCTGTGCCTCCTTTATTAATTATAATCATAGGTAGCTAGCTTATTCTTTACTGAATCCTTATGCTATAGTTTCTAATGCCTTATGATTTGAAATAGTTAAATTGTTTTAAGGATTCTCTCAGTCTATTGACTAAAATGAATGCTTGATTTATTTGTAGCCTTAGATGTATGGTATGTGGTAATTGTTGACTTAAGCCATCTTTATTGCTAGCTTTCTCTGGCTTGCCAATTGGGGGTTTTCATTAATTAGTGTCCACACTTGCCTGCATCTCTGTTTAAAGTGTCAGTAGTTTGGCTGCTAAAGCCTTGGCTGGGTGCAGCTTTTCTAAGTGCAGTGTTTTAAATGCATAACTAGCGTTAGACCTGCGCTATTTTTATTAGTTAATTCTTCTGCTGATCTTGAATGAATTGACACCGCCTCTCTCCCTATCTACAGGTAACTGAAGTTGACTGTGACTGCAAAGTTTCTCACCTCCTGTGCCTCCTTTATTAATTATAATCATAGGTAGCTAGCTTATTCTTTACTGAATCCTTATGCTATAGTTTCTAATGCCTTATGATTTGAAATAGTTAAATTGTTTTAAGGATTCTCTCAGTCTATTGACTAAAATGAATGCTTGATTTATTTGTAGCCTTAGATGTATGGTATGTGGTAATTGTTGACTTAAGCCATCTTTATTGCTAGCTTTCTCTGGCTGGCCAATTGGGGGTTTTCATTAATTAGTGTCCACACTTGCCTGCATCTCTGTTTAAAGTGTCAGTAGTTTGGCTGCTAAAGCCTTGGCTGGGTGCAGCTTTTCTAAGTGCAGTGTTTTAATTGCATAACTAGCGTTTGACCTGCGCTATTTTTATTAGTTAATTCTTCTGCTGATCTTGAATGAATTGACACCGCCTCTCTCCCTATCTACAGGTAACTGAAGTTGACTGTGACTGCTAAGTTTCTCACCTCCTGTGCCTCCTTTATTAATTATAATCATAGGTAGCTAGCTTATTCTTTACTGAATCCTTATGCTATAGTTTCTAATGCCTTATGATTTGAAATAGTTAAATTGTTTTAAGGATTCTCTCAGTCTATTGACTAAAATGAATGCTTGATTTATTTGTAGCCCTAGATTTATGGTATGTGGTAATTGTTGACTTAAGCCATCTTTATTGCTAGCTTTCTCTGGCTTGCCAATTGGGGGTTTTCATGAATTAGTGTCCACACTTGCCTGCATCTCTGTTTAAAATGTCAGTAGTTTGGCTGCTAAAGCCTTGGCTGGGTGCAGCTTTTCTAAGTGCAGTGTTTTAAATGCATAACTAGCGTTAGACCTGCGCTATTTTTATTAGTTAATTCTTCTGCTGATCTTGAATGAATTGACACCGCCTCTCTCCCTATCTACAGGTAACTGAAGTTGACTGTGACTGCAAAGTTTCTCACCTCCTGTGCCTCCTTTATTAATAATAATCATAGGTAGCTAGCTTATTCTTTACTGAATCCTTATGCTATAGTTTCTAATGCCTTATGATTTGAAATAGTTAAATTGTTTTAAGGATTCTGTCAGTCTATTGACTAAAATGAATGCTTGATTTATTTGTAGCCTTAGATGTATGGTATGTGGTAATTGTTGACATAAGCCATCTTTATTGCTAGCTTTCTCTGGCTTGCAAATTGGGGTTTTCATTAATTAGTGTCCACACTTGCCTGCATCTCTGTTTAAAGTGTCAGTAGTTTGGCTGCTAAAGCCTTGGCTGGGTGCAGCTTTTCTAAGTGCAGTGTTTTAAGTGCATAACTAGCGTTAGACCTGCGCTATTTTTATTTGTTAATTCTTCTGCTTATCTTGAATGAATTGACACCGCCTCTCTCCCTATCTACAGGTAACTGAAGTTGACTGTGACTGCAAAGTTTCTCACCTCCTGTGCCTCCTTTATTAATTATAATCATAGGTAACTGAAGTTGACTGTGACTGCAAAGTTTCTCACCTCCTGTGCCTCCTTTATTAATTATAATAATAGGTAACTGAAGTTGACTGTGACTGCAAAGTTTCTCACCTCCTGTGCATCCTTTATTAATTATAATCATAGGTAGCTAGCTTATTCTTTACTGAATCCTTATGCTATAGTTTCTAATGCCTTATGATTTGAAATAGTTAAATTGTTTTAAGGATTCTCTCAGTCTATTGACTAAAATAAATGCTTGATTTATTTGTAGCCTTAGATGTATGGTATGTGGTAATTGTTGACTTAAGCCATCTTTATTGCTAGCTTTCTCTGGCTGGCCAATTGGGGGTTTTCATTAATTAGTGTCCACACTTGCCTGCATATCTGTTTAAAGTGTCAGTAGTTTGGCTGCTAAAGACTTGGCTGGGTGCAGCTTTTCTAAGTGCAGTGTTTTAAGTGCATAACTAGCGTTAGACCTGCGCTATTTTTATTAGTTAATTCTTCTACAGATCTTGAATGAATTGACACCGCCTCTCTCCCTATCTACAGGTAACTGAAGTTGACTGTGACTGCAAAGTTTCTCACCTCCTGTGCCTACTTTATTAATTATAATCATAGGTAGCTAGCTTATTCTTTACTGAATCCTTATGCTATAGTTTCTAATGCCTTCTGATTTGAAATAGTTAAATTGTTTTAAGGATTCTGTCAGTCTATTGACTAAAATGAATGCTTGATTTATTTTTAGCCTTGGATGTATGGTATGTGGTAATTGTTGACTTAAGCCATCTTTATTGCTAGATTTCTCTGGCTGGCCAATTGGGGGTTTTCATTAATTAGTGTCCACACTTGCCTGCATCTCTGTTTAAAGTGTCAGTAGTTTGGCTGCTAATGCCTTGGCTGGGTGCAGCTTTTCTAAGTGCAGTGTTTTAAGTGCATAACTAGCGTTAGACCTGCGCTATTTTTATTTGTTAATTCTTCTGCTGATCTTGAATGAAATGACACCGCCTCTCTCCCTATCTACAGGTAACTGAAGTTGACTGTGACTGCAAAGTTTCTCACCTCCTGTGCCTCCTTTATTAATTATAATCATAGGTAACTGAAGTTGACTGTGACTGCAAAGTTTCTCACCTCCTGTGCCTCCTTTATTAATTATAAACATAGGTAACTGAAGTTGACTGTGACTGCAAAGTTTCTCACCTCCTGTGCCTCCTTTATTAATTATAATCATAGGTAGCTAGCTTATTCTTTACTGAATCCTTATGCTATAGTTTCTAATGCCGTATGATTTGAAATAGTTAAATTGTTTTAAGGATTCTCTCAGTCTATTGACTAAAATGAATGCTTGATTTATTTGTAGCCTTAGATGTATGTTATGTGGTAATTGTTGACTTAAGCCATCTTTATTGCTAGCTTTCTCTGGCTGGCTAATTGGGGGTTTTCATTAATTAGTGTCCACACTTGCCTGCATCTCTGTTTAAAGTGTCAGTAATTTGGCTGCTAAAGCCTTGGCTGGGTGCAGCTTTTCGAAGTGCAGTGTTTTAAGTGCATAACTAGCGTTAGACCTGCGCTATTTTAATTAGTTAATTCTTCTGCTGATCTTGAATGAATTGACACCGCCTCTCTCCCAATCTACAGGTAACTGAAGTTGACTGTGACTGCAAAGTTTCTCACCTCCTGTGCCTCCTTTATTGATTATAATCATAGGTAACTGAAGTTGACTGTGACTGCAAAGTTTCTCACCTCCTGTGCCTCCTTTATTAATTATAATCATAGGTAGCTAGCTTATTCTTTACTGAATCCTTATGCTATAGTTTCTAATACCTTATGATTTGAAATAGTTAAATTGTTTTAAGGATTCTCTCAGTCTATTGACTAAAATGAATGCTTGATTTATTTGTAGCCTTAGATGTATGGTATGTGGTAATTGTTGACTTAAGCCATCTTTATTGCTAGCTTTCTCTGGCTGGCCAATTGGGGGTTTTCATTAATTAGTGTCCACACTTGCCTGCATCTCTGCTTAAAGTGTCAGTAGTTTGGCTGCTAAAGCCTTGGCTGGGTGCAGCTTTTCTAAGTGCAGTGTTTTAAGTGCATAACTAGCGTTAGACCTGCGCTATTTTTATTAGTTAATTCTTCTGCTGATCTTGAATGAATTGACACCGCCTCTCTCCCTATCTACAGGTAACTGAAGTTGACTGTGACTGCAAAGTTTCTCACCTCCTGTGCATCCTTTATTAATTATAATCATAGGTAGCTAGCTTATTCTTTACTGAATCCTTATGCTATAGTTTCTAATGCCTTATGATTTGAAATAGTTAAATTGTTTTAAGGATTCTCTCAGTCTATTGACTAAAATGAATGCTTGATTTATTTGTAGCCTTAGATGTATGGTATGTGGTAATTGTTGACATAAGCCATCTTTATTGCTAGCTTTCTCTGGCTGGCCAATTGGGGGTTTTCATTAATTAGTGTCCACACTTGCCTGCATCTCTGTTTAAATTGTCAGTAGTTTGGCTGCTAAAGCCTTGGCTGGGTGCAGCTTTTCTAAGTGCAGTGTTTTAAGTGCATAACTAGCGTTAGACATGCGCTATTTTTATTAGTTAATTCTTCTGCTGATCTTGAATGAATTGACACCGCCTCTCTCCCTATCTACAGGTAACTGAAGTTGACTGTGACTGCAAAGTTTCTCACCTCCTGTGCCTACTTTATTAATTATAATCATAGGTAGCTAGCTTATTCTTTACTGAATCCTTATGCTATAGTTTCTAATGCCTTCTGATTTGAAATAGTTAAATTGTTTTAAGGAATCTGTCAGTCTATTGACTAAAATTAATGCTTGATTTATTTTTAGCCTTGGATGTATGGTATGTGGTAATTGTTGACTTAAGCCATCTTTATTGCTAGCTTTCTCTGGCTGGCCAATTGGGGGATTTCATTAATTAGTGTCCACACTTGCCTGCATCTCTGTTTAAAGTGTCAGTAGTTTGGCTGCTAAAGCCTTGGCTGGGTGCAGCTTTTCTAAGTGCAGTGTTTTAAGTGCATAACTAGCGTTAGACCTGCGCTATTTTTATTTGTTAATTCTTCTGCTGATCTTGAATGAAATGACACCGCCTCTCTCCCTATCTACAGGTAACTGAAGTTGACTGTGACTGCAAAGTTTCTCACCTCCTGTGCCTCCTTTATTAATTATAATCATAGGTAACTGAAGTAGACTGTGACTGCAAAGTTTCTCACCTCCTGTGCCTCCTTTATTAATTATAATCATAGGTAGCTAGCTTATTCTTTACTGAATCCTTATGCTATAGTTTCTAATGCCTTATGATTTGAAATAGTTAAATTGTTTTAAGGATTCTGTCAGTCTATTGACTAAAATGAATGCTTGATTTATTTGTAGCCTTAGATGTATGGTATGTGGTAATTGTTGACATAAGCCATCTTTATTGCTAGCTTTCTCTGGCTTGCAAATTGGGGTTTTCATTAATTAGTGTCCACACTTGCCTGCATCTCTGTTTAAAGTGTCAGTAGTTTGGCTGCTAAAGCCTTGGCTGGGTGCAGCTTTTCTAAGTGCAGTGTTTTAAGTGCATAACTAGCGTTAGACCTGCGCTATTTTTATTTGTTAATTCTTCTGCTTATCTTGAATGAATTGACACCGCCTCTCTCCCTATCTACAGGTAACTGAAGTTGACTGTGACTGCAAAGTTTCTCACCTCCTGTGCCTCCTTTATTAATTATAATCATAGGTAACTGAAGTTGACTGTGACTGCAAAGTTTCTCACCTCCTGTGCCTCCTTTATTAATTATAATAATAGGTAACTGAAGTTGACTGTGACTGCAAAGTTTCTCACCTCCTGTGCATCCTTTATTAATTATAATCATAGGTAGCTAGCTTATTCTTTACTGAATCCTTATGCTATAGTTTCTAATGCCTTATGATTTGAAATAGTTAAATTGTTTTAAGGATTCTCTCAGTCTATTGACTAAAATAAATGCTTGATTTATTTGTAGCCTTAGATGTATGGTATGTGGTAATTGTTGACTTAAGCCATCTTTATTGCTAGCTTTCTCTGGCTGGCCAATTGGGGGTTTTCATTAATTAGTGTCCACACTTGCCTGCATATCTGTTTAAAGTGTCAGTAGTTTGGCTGCTAAAGACTTGGCTGGGTGCAGCTTTTCTAAGTGCAGTGTTTTAAGTGCATAACTAGCGTTAGACCTGCGCTATTTTTATTAGTTAATTCTTCTACAGATCTTGAATGAATTGACACCGCCTCTCTCCCTATCTACAGGTAACTGAAGTTGACTGTGACTGCAAAGTTTCTCACCTCCTGTGCCTACTTTATTAATTATAATCATAGGTAGCTAGCTTATTCTTTACTGAATCCTTATGCTATAGTTTCTAATGCCTTCTGATTTGAAATAGTTAAATTGTTTTAAGGATTCTGTCAGCCTATTGACTAAAATGAATGCTTGATTTATTTTTAGCCTTGGATGTATGGTATGTGGTAATTGTTGACTTAAGCCATCTTTATTGCTAGATTTCTCTGGCTGGCCAATTGGGGGTTTTCATTAATTAGTGTCCACACTTGCCTGCATCTCTGTTTAAAGTGTCAGTAGTTTGGCTGCTAATGCCTTGGCTGGGTGCAGCTTTTCTAAGTGCAGTGTTTTAAGTGCATAACTAGCGTTAGACCTGCGCTATTTTTATTTGTTAATTCTTCTGCTGATCTTGAATGAAATGACACCGCCTCTCTCCCTATCTACAGGTAACTGAAGTTGACTGTGACTGCAAAGTTTCTCACCTCCTGTGCCTCCTTTATTAATTATAATCATAGGTAACTGAAGTTGACTGTGACTGCAAAGTTTCTCACCTCCTGTGCCTCCTTTATTAATTATAAACATAGGTAACTGAAGTTGACTGTGACTGCAAAGTTTCTCACCTCCTGTGCCTCCTTTATTAATTATAATCATAGGTAGCTAGCTTATTCTTTACTGAATCCTTATGCTATAGTTTCTAATGCCGTATGATTTGAAATAGTTAAATTGTTTTAAGGATTCTCTCAGTCTATTGACTAAAATGAATGCTTGATTTATTTGTAGCCTTAGATGTATGTTATGTGGTAATTGTTGACTTAAGCCATCTTTATTGCTAGCTTTCTCTGGCTGGCTAATTGGGGGTTTTCATTAATTAGTGTCCACACTTGCCTGCATCTCTGTTTAAAGTGTCAGTAATTTGGCTGCTAAAGCCTTGGCTGGGTGCAGCTTTTCGAAGTGCAGTGTTTTAAGTGCATAACTAGCGTTAGACCTGCGCTATTTTAATTAGTTAATTCTTCTGCTGATCTTGAATGAATTGACACCGCCTCTCTCCCAATCTACAGGTAACTGAAGTTGACTGTGACTGCAAAGTTTCTCACCTCCTGTGCCTCCTTTATTGATTATAATCATAGGTAACTGAAGTTGACTGTGACTGCAAAGTTTCTCACCTCCTGTGCCTCCTTTATTAATTATAATCATAGGTAGCTAGCTTATTCTTTACTGAATCCTTATGCTATAGTTTCTAATACCTTATGATTTGAAATAGTTAAATTGTTTTAAGGATTCTCTCAGTCTATTGACTAAAATGAATGCTTGATTTATTTGTAGCCTTAGATGTATGGTATGTGGTAATTGTTGACTTAAGCCATCTTTATTGCTAGCTTTCTCTGGCTGGCCAATTGGGGGTTTTCATTAATTAGTGTCCACACTTGCCTGCATCTCTGCTTAAAGTGTCAGTAGTTTGGCTGCTAAAGCCTTGGCTGGGTGCAGCTTTTCTAAGTGCAGTGTTTTAAGTGCATAACTAGCGTTAGACCTGCGCTATTTTTATTAGTTAATTCTTCTGCTGATCTTGAATGAATTGACACCGCCTCTCTCCCTATCTACAGGTAACTGAAGTTGACTGTGACTGCAAAGTTTCTCACCTCCTGTGCATCCTTTATTAATTATAATCATAGGTAGCTAGCTTATTCTTTACTGAATCCTTATGCTATAGTTTCTAATGCCTTATGATTTGAAATAGTTAAATTGTTTTAAGGATTCTCTCAGTCTATTGACTAAAATGAATGCTTGATTTATTTGTAGCCTTAGATGTATGGTATGTGGTAATTGTTGACATAAGCCATCTTTATTGCTAGCTTTCTCTGGCTGGCCAATTGGGGGTTTTCATTAATTAGTGTCCACACTTGCCTGCATCTCTGTTTAAATTGTCAGTAGTTTGGCTGCTAAAGCCTTGGCTGGGTGCAGCTTTTCTAAGTGCAGTGTTTTAAGTGCATAACTAGCGTTAGACATGCGCTATTTTTATTAGTTAATTCTTCTGCTGATCTTGAATGAATTGACACCGCCTCTCTCCCTATCTACAGGTAACTGAAGTTGACTGTGACTGCAAAGTTTCTCACCTCCTGTGCCTACTTTATTAATTATAATCATAGGTAGCTAGCTTATTCTTTACTGAATCCTTATGCTATAGTTTCTAATGCCTTCTGATTTGAAATAGTTAAATTGTTTTAAGGAATCTGTCAGTCTATTGACTAAAATTAATGCTTGATTTATTTTTAGCCTTGGATGTATGGTATGTGGTAATTGTTGACTTAAGCCATCTTTATTGCTAGCTTTCTCTGGCTGGCCAATTGGGGGATTTCATTAATTAGTGTCCACACTTGCCTGCATCTCTGTTTAAAGTGTCAGTAGTTTGGCTGCTAAAGCCTTGGCTGGGTGCAGCTTTTCTAAGTGCAGTGTTTTAAGTGCATAACTAGCGTTAGACCTGCGCTATTTTTATTTGTTAATTCTTCTGCTGATCTTGAATGAAATGACACCGCCTCTCTCCCTATCTACAGGTAACTGAAGTTGACTGTGACTGCAAAGTTTCTCACCTCCTGTGCCTCCTTTATTAATTATAATCATAGGTAACTGAAGTAGACTGTGACTGCAAAGTTTCTCACCTCCTGTGCCTCCTTTATTAATTATAATCATAGGTAGCTAGCTTATTCTTTACTGAATCCTTATGCTATAGTTTCTAATGCCATATGATTTGAAATAGTTAAATTGTTTTAAGGATTCTCTCAGTCTATTGACTAAAATGAATGCTTGATTTATTTGTAGCCTTAGATGTATGGTATGTGGTAATTGTTGACTTAAGCCATCTTTATTGCTAGCTTTCTCTGGCTGGCCAATTGGGGGTTTTCATTAATTAGTGTCCACACTTGCCTGCATCTCTGTTTAAAGTGTCAGTAGTTTGGCTGCTAAAGCCTTGGCTGGGTGCAGCTTTTCTAAGTGCAGTGTTTTAAGTGCATAACTAGCGTTAGACCTGCGCTATTTTTATTAGTTAATTCTTCTGCTGATCTTGAATGAATTGACACCGCCTCTCTCCCTATCTACAGGTAACTGAAGTTGACTGTGACTGCAAAGTTTCTCACCTCCTGTGCATCCTTTATTAATTATAATCATAGGTAGCTAGCTTATTCTTTACTGAATCCTTATGCTATAGTTTCTAATGCCTTATGATTTGAAATAGTTAAATTGTTTTAAGGATTCTCTCAGTCTATTGACTAAAATGAATGCTTGATTTATTTGTAGCCTTAGATGTATGGTATGTGGTAATTGTTGACATAAGCCATCTTTATTGCTAGCTTTCTCTGGCTGGCCAATTGGGGGTTTTCATTAATTAGTGTCCACACTTGCCTGCATCTCTGTTTAAATTGTCAGTAGTTTGGCTGCTAAAGCCTTGGCTGGGTGCAGCTTTTCTAAGTGCAGTGTTTTAAGTGCATAACTAGCGTTAGACATGCGCTATTTTTATTAGTTAATTCTTCTGCTGATCTTGAATGAATTGACACCGCCTCTCTCCCTATCTACAGGTAACTGAAGTTGACTGTGACTGCAAAGTTTCTCACCTCCTGTGCCTACTTTATTAATTATAATCATAGGTAGCTAGCTTATTCTTTACTGAATCCTTATGCTATAGTTTCTAATGCCTTCTGATTTGAAATAGTTAAATTGTTTTAAGGAATCTGTCAGTCTATTGACTAAAATTAATGCTTGATTTATTTTTAGCCTTGGATGTATGGTATGTGGTAATTGTTGACTTAAGCCATCTTTATTGCTAGCTTTCTCTGGCTGGCCAATTGGGGGTTTTCATTAATTAGTGTCCACACTTGCCTGCATCTCTGTTTAAAGTGTCAGTAGTTTGGCTGCTAAAGCCTTGGCTGGGTGCAGCTTTTCTAAGTGCAGTGTTTTAAGTGCATAACTAGCGTTAGACCTGCGCTATTTTTATTTGTTAATTCTTCTGCTGATCTTGAATGAAATGACACCGCCTCTCTCCCTATCTACAGGTAACTGAAGTTGACTGTGACTGCAAAGTTTCTCACCTCCTGTGCCTCCTTTATTAATTATAATCATAGGTAACTGAAGTAGACTGTGACTGCAAAGTTTCTCACCTCCTGTGCCTCCTTTATTAATTATAATCATAGGTAACTGAAGTTGACTGTGACTGCAAAGTTTCTCACCTCCTGTGCCTCCTTTATTAATTATAATCATAGGTAGCTAGCTTATTCTTTACTGAATCCTTATGCTATAGTTTCTAATGCCTTATGATTTGAAATAGTTAAATTGTTTTAAGGATTCTCTCAGTCTATTGACTAAAATGAATGCTTGATTTATTTGTAGCCTTAGATGTATGGTATGTGGTAATTGTTGACATAAGCCATCTTTATTGCTAGCTTTCTCTGGCTGGCCAATTGGGGGTTTTCATTAATTAGTGTCCACACTTGCCTGCATCTCTGTTTAAATTGTCAGTAGTTTGGCTGCTAAAGCCTTGGCTGGGTGCAGCTTTTCTAAGTGCAGTGTTTTAAGTGCATAACTAGCGTTAGACATGCGCTATTTTTATTAGTTAATTCTTCTGCTGATCTTGAATGAATTGACACCGCCTCTCTCCCTATCTACAGGTAACTGAAGTTGACTGTGACTGCAAAGTTTCTCACCTCCTGTGCCTACTTTATTAATTATAATCATAGGTAGCTAGCTTATTCTTTACTGAATCCTTATGCTATAGTTTCTAATGCCTTCTGATTTGAAATAGTTAAATTGTTTTAAGGAATCTGTCAGTCTATTGACTAAAATTAATGCTTGATTTATTTTTAGCCTTGGATGTATGGTATGTGGTAATTGTTGACTTAAGCCATCTTTATTGCTAGCTTTCTCTGGCTGGCCAATTGGGGGTTTTCATTAATTAGTGTCCACACTTGCCTGCATCTCTGTTTAAAGTGTCAGTAGTTTGGCTGCTAAAGCCTTGGCTGGGTGCAGCTTTTCTAAGTGCAGTGTTTTAAGTGCATAACTAGCGTTAGACCTGCGCTATTTTTATTTGTTAATTCTTCTGCTGATCTTGAATGAAATGACACCGCCTCTCTCCCTATCTACAGGTAACTGAAGTTGACTGTGACTGCAAAGTTTCTCACCTCCTGTGCCTCCTTTATTAATTATAATCATAGGTAACTGAAGTAGACTGTGACTGCAAAGTTTCTCACCTCCTGTGCCTCCTTTATTAATTATAATCATAGGTAACTGAAGTTGACTGTGACTGCAAAGTTTCTCACCTCCTGTGCCTCCTTTATTAATTATAATCATAGGTAGCTAGCTTATTCTTTACTGAATCCTTATGCTATAGTTTCTAATGCCGTATGATTTGAAATAGTTAAATTGTTTTAAGGATTCTCTCAGTCTATTGACTAAAATGAATGCTTGATTTATTTGTAGCCTTAGATGTATGTTATGTGGTAATTGTTGACTTAAGCCATCTTTATTGCTAGCTTTCTCTGGCTGGCTAATTGGGGGTTTTCATTAATTAGTGTCCACACTTGCCTGCATCTCTGTTTAAAGTGTCAGTAATTTGGCTGCTAAAGCCTTGGCTGGGTGCAGCTTTTCGAAGTGCAGTGTTTTAAGTGCATAACTAGCGTTAGACCTGCGCTATTTTTATTAGTTAATTCTTCTGCTGATCTTGAATGAATTGACACCGCCTCTCTCCCAATCTACAGGTAACTGAAGTTGACTGTGACTGCAAAGTTTCTCACCTCCTGTGCCTCCTTTATTAATTATAATCATAGGTAACTGAAGTTGACTGTGACTGCAAAGTTTCTCACCTCCTGTGCCTCCTTTATTAATTATAATCATAGGTAGCTAGCTTATTCTTTACTGAATCCTTATGCTATAGTTTCAAATGCCTTATGATTTGAAATAGTTAAATTGTTTTAAGGATTCTCTCAGTCTATTGACTAAAATGAATGCTTGATTTATTTGTAGCCTTAGATGTATGGTATGTGGTAATTGTTGACTTAAGCCATCTTTATTGCTAGCTTTCTCTGGCTGGCCAATTGGGGGTTTTCATTAATTAGTGTCCACACTTGCCTGCATCTCTGTTTAAAGTGTCAGTAGTTTGGCTGCTAAAGCCTTGGCTGGGTGCTGCTTTTCGAAGTGCAGTGTTTTAAGTGCATAACTAGCGTTAGACCTGCACTATTTTTATTAGTTAATTCTTCTGCTGATCTTGAATGAATTGACACCGCCTCTCTCCCTATCTACAGGTAACTGAAGTTGACTGTGACTACAAAGTTTCTCACCTCCTGTGCCTCCTTTATTAATTATAATCATAGGTAACTGAAGTTGACTGTGACTGCAAAGTTTCTCACCTCCTGTGCCTCCTTTATTAATTATAATCATAGGTAGCTAGCTTATTCTTTACTGAATCCTTATGCTATAGTTTCTAATGCCTTATGATTTGAAATAGTTAAATTGTTTTAAGGATTCTCTCAGTCTATTGACTAAAATGAATGCTTGATTTATTTGTAGCCTTGGATGTATGGTATGTGGTAATTGTTGACTTAAGCCATCTTTATTGCTAGCTTTCTCTGGCTTGCCAATTGGGGGTTTTCATTAATTAGTGTCCACACTTGCCTGCATCTCTGTTTAAAGTGTCAGTAGTTTGGCTGCTAAAGCCTTGGCTGGGTGCAGCTTTTCTAAGTGCAGTGTTTTAAATGCATAACTAGCGTTAGACCTGCGCTATTTTTATTAGTTAATTCTTCTGCTGATCTTGAATGAATTGACACTGCCTCTCTCCCTATCTACAGGTAACTGAAGTTGACTGTGACTGCAAAGTTTCTCACCTCCTGTGCCTCCTTTATTAATTATAATCATAGGTAGCTAGCTTATTCTTTACTGAATCCTTATGCTATAGTTTCTAATGCCTTATGATTTGAAATAGTTAAATTGTTTTAAGGATTCTCTCAGTCTATTGACTAAAATGAATGCTTGATTTATTTGTAGCCTTAGATGTATGGTATGTGGTAATTGTTGACTTAAGCCATCTTTATTGCTAGCTTTCTCTGGCTGGCCAATTGGGGGTTTTCATTAATTAGTGTCCACACTTGCCTGCATCTCTGTTTAAAGTGTCAGTAGTTTGGCTGCTAAAGCCTTGGCTGGGTGCAGCTTTTCTAAGTGCAGTGTTTTAATTGCATAACTAGCGTTTGACCTGCGCTATTTTTATTAGTTAATTCTTCTGCTGATCTTGAATGAATTGACACCGCCTCTCTCCCTATCTACAGGTAACTGAAGTTGACTGTGACTGCTAAGTTTCTCACCTCCTGTGCCTCCTTTATTAATTATAATCATAGGTAGCTAGCTTATTCTTTACTGAATCCTTATGCTATAGTTTCTAATGCCTTATGATTTGAAATAGTTAAATTGTTTTAAGGATTCTCTCAGTCTATTGACTAAAATGAATGCTTGATTTATTTGTAGCCTTGGATGTATGGTATGTGGTAATTGTTGACTTAAGCCATCTTTATTGCTAGCTTTCTCTGGCTTGCCAATTGGGGGTTTTCATGAATTAGTGTCCACACTTGCCTGCATCTCTGTTTAAAATGTCAGTAGTTTGGCTGCTAAAGCCTTGGCTGGGTGCAGCTTTTCTAAGTGCAGTGTTTTAAATGCATAACTAGCGTTAGACCTGCGCTATTTTTATTAGTTAATTCTTCTGCTGATCTTGAATGAATTGACACCGCCTCTCTCCCTATCTACAGGTAACTGAAGTTGACTGTGACTGCAAAGTTTCTCACCTCCTGTGCCTCCTTTATTAATAATAATCATAGGTAGCTAGCTTATTCTTTACTGAATCCTTATGCTATAGTTTCTAATGCCTTATGATTTGAAATAGTTAAATTGTTTTAAGGATTCTGTCAGTCTATTGACTAAAATGAATGCTTGATTTATTTGTAGCCTTAGATGTATGGTATGTGGTAATTGTTGACATAAGCCATCTTTATTGCTAGCTTTCTCTGGCTTGCCAATTGGGGTTTTCATTAATTAGTGTCCACACTTGCCTGCATCTCTGTTTAAAGTGTCAGTAGTTTGGCTGCTAAAGCCTTGGCTGGGTGCAGCTTTTCTAAGTGCAGTGTTTTAAGTGCATAACTAGCGTTAGACCTGCGCTATTTTTATTTGTTAATTCTTCTGCTTATCTTGAATGAATTGACACCGCCTCTCTCCCTATCTACAGGTAACTGAAGTTGACTGTGACTGCAAAGTTTCTCACCTCCTGTGCCTCCTTTATTAATTATAATCATAGGTAACTGAAGTTGACTGTGACTGCAAAGTTTCTCACCTCCTGTGCCTCCTTTATTAATTATAATAATAGGTAACTGAAGTTGACTGTGACTGCAAAGTTTCTCACCTCCTGTGCATCCTTTATTAATTATAATCATAGGTAGCTAGCTTATTCTTTACTGAATCCTTATGCTATAGTTTCTAATGCCTTATGATTTGAAATAGTTAAATTGTTTTAAGGATTCTCTCAGTCTATTGACTAAAATAAATGCTTGATTTATTTGTAGCCTTAGATGTATGGTATGTGGTAATTGTTGACTTAAGCCATCTTTATTGCTAGCTTTCTCTGGCTGGCCAATTGGGGGTTTTCATTAATTAGTGTCCACACTTGCCTGCATATCTGTTTAAAGTGTCAGTAGTTTGGCTGCTAAAGACTTGGCTGGGTGCAGCTTTTCTAAGTGCAGTGTGTTAATTGCATAACTAGCGTTAGACCTGCGCTATTTTTATTAGTTAATTCTTCTACAGATCTTGAATGAATTGACACCGCCTCTCTCCCTATCTACAGGTAACTGAAGTTGACTGTGACTGCAAAGTTTCTCACCTCCTGTGCCTACTTTATTAATTATAATCATAGGTAGCTAGCTTATTCTTTACTGAATCCTTATGCTATAGTTTCTAATGCCTTCTGATTTGAAATAGTTAAATTGTTTTAAGGATTCTGTCAGTCTATTGACTAAAATGAATGCTTGATTTATTTTTAGCCTTGGATGTATGGTATGTGGTAATTGTTGACTTAAGCCATCTTTATTGCTAGATTTCTCTGGCTGGCCAATTGGGGGTTTTCATTAATTAGTGTCCACACTTGCCTGCATCTCTGTTTAAAGTGTCAGTAGTTTGGCTGCTAATGCCTTGGCTGGGTGCAGCTTTTCTAAGTGCAGTGTTTTAAGTGCATAACTAGCGTTAGACCTGCGCTATTTTTATTTGTTAATTCTTCTGCTGATCTTGAATGAAATGACACCGCCTCTCTCCCTATCTACAGGTAACTGAAGTTGACTGTGACTGCAAAGTTTCTCACCTCCTGTGCCTCCTTTATTAATTATAATCATAGGTAACTGAAGTTGACTGTGACTGCAAAGTTTCTCACCTCCTGTGCCTCCTTTATTAATTATAAACATAGGTAACTGAAGTTGACTGTGACTGCAAAGTTTCTCACCTCCTGTGCCTCCTTTATTAATTATAATCATAGGTAGCTAGCTTATTCTTTACTGAATCCTTATGCTATAGTTTCTAATGCCGTATGATTTGAAATAGTTAAATTGTTTTAAGGATTCTCTCAGTCTATTGACTAAAATGAATGCTTGATTTATTTGTAGCCTTAGATGTATGTTATGTGGTAATTGTTGACTTAAGCCATCTTTATTGCTAGCTTTCTCTGGCTGGCTAATTGGGGGTTTTCATTAATTAGTGTCCACACTTGCCTGCATCTCTGTTTAAAGTGTCAGTAATTTGGCTGCTAAAGCCTTGGCTGGGTGCAGCTTTTCGAAGTGCAGTGTTTTAAGTGCATAACTAGCGTTAGACCTGCGCTATTTTAATTAGTTAATTCTTCTGCTGATCTTGAATGAATTGACACCGCCTCTCTCCCAATCTACAGGTAACTGAAGTTGACTGTGACTGCAAAGTTTCTCACCTCCTGTGCCTCCTTTATTGATTATAATCATAGGTAACTGAAGTTGACTGTGACTGCAAAGTTTCTCACCTCCTGTGCCTCCTTTATTAATTATAATCATAGGTAGCTAGCTTATTCTTTACTGAATCCTTATGCTATAGTTTCTAATACCTTATGATTTGAAATAGTTAAATTGTTTTAAGGATTCTCTCAGTCTATTGACTAAAATGAATGCTTGATTTATTTGTAGCCTTAGATGTATGGTATGTGGTAATTGTTGACTTAAGCCATCTTTATTGCTAGCTTTCTCTGGCTGGCCAATTGGGGGTTTTCATTAATTAGTGTCCACACTTGCCTGCATCTCTGCTTAAAGTGTCAGTAGTTTGGCTGCTAAAGCCTTGGCTGGGTGCAGCTTTTCTAAGTGCAGTGTTTTAAGTGCATAACTAGCGTTAGACCTGCGCTATTTTTATTAGTTAATTCTTCTGCTGATCTTGAATGAATTGACACCGCCTCTCTCCCTATCTACAGGTAACTGAAGTTGACTGTGACTGCAAAGTTTCTCACCTCCTGTGCATCCTTTATTAATTATAATCATAGGTAGCTAGCTTATTCTTTACTGAATCCTTATGCTATAGTTTCTAATGCCTTATGATTTGAAATAGTTAAATTGTTTTAAGGATTCTCTCAGTCTATTGACTAAAATGAATGCTTGATTTATTTGTAGCCTTAGATGTATGGTATGTGGTAATTGTTGACATAAGCCATCTTTATTGCTAGCTTTCTCTGGCTGGCCAATTGGGGGTTTTCATTAATTAGTGTCCACACTTGCCTGCATCTCTGTTTAAATTGTCAGTAGTTTGGCTGCTAAAGCCTTGGCTGGGTGCAGCTTTTCTAAGTGCAGTGTTTTAAGTGCATAACTAGCGTTAGACATGCGCTATTTTTATTAGTTAATTCTTCTGCTGATCTTGAATGAATTGACACCGCCTCTCTCCCTATCTACAGGTAACTGAAGTTGACTGTGACTGCAAAGTTTCTCACCTCCTGTGCCTACTTTATTAATTATAATCATAGGTAGCTAGCTTATTCTTTACTGAATCCTTATGCTATAGTTTCTAATGCCTTCTGATTTGAAATAGTTAAATTGTTTTAAGGAATCTGTCAGTCTATTGACTAAAATTAATGCTTGATTTATTTTTAGCCTTGGATGTATGGTATGTGGTAATTGTTGACTTAAGCCATCTTTATTGCTAGCTTTCTCTGGCTGGCCAATTGGGGGATTTCATTAATTAGTGTCCACACTTGCCTGCATCTCTGTTTAAAGTGTCAGTAGTTTGGCTGCTAAAGCCTTGGCTGGGTGCAGCTTTTCTAAGTGCAGTGTTTTAAGTGCATAACTAGCGTTAGACCTGCGCTATTTTTATTTGTTAATTCTTCTGCTGATCTTGAATGAAATGACACCGCCTCTCTCCCTATCTACAGGTAACTGAAGTTGACTGTGACTGCAAAGTTTCTCACCTCCTGTGCCTCCTTTATTAATTATAATCATAGGTAACTGAAGTAGACTGTGACTGCAAAGTTTCTCACCTCCTGTGCCTCCTTTATTAATTATAATCATAGGTAGCTAGCTTATTCTTTACTGAATCCTTATGCTATAGTTTCTAATGCCATATGATTTGAAATAGTTAAATTGTTTTAAGGATTCTCTCAGTCTATTGACTAAAATGAATGCTTGATTTATTTGTAGCCTTAGATGTATGGTATGTGGTAATTGTTGACTTAAGCCATCTTTATTGCTAGCTTTCTCTGGCTGGCCAATTGGGGGTTTTCATTAATTAGTGTCCACACTTGCCTGCATCTCTGTTTAAAGTGTCAGTAGTTTGGCTGCTAAAGCCTTGGCTGGGTGCAGCTTTTCTAAGTGCAGTGTTTTAAGTGCATAACTAGCGTTAGACCTGCGCTATTTTTATTAGTTAATTCTTCTGCTGATCTTGAATGAATTGACACCGCCTCTCTCCCTATCTACAGGTAACTGAAGTTGACTGTGACTGCAAAGTTTCTCACCTCCTGTGCATCCTTTATTAATTATAATCATAGGTAGCTAGCTTATTCTTTACTGAATCCTTATGCTATAGTTTCTAATGCCTTATGATTTGAAATAGTTAAATTGTTTTAAGGATTCTCTCAGTCTATTGACTAAAATGAATGCTTGATTTATTTGTAGCCTTAGATGTATGGTATGTGGTAATTGTTGACATAAGCCATCTTTATTGCTAGCTTTCTCTGGCTGGCCAATTGGGGGTTTTCATTAATTAGTGTCCACACTTGCCTGCATCTCTGTTTAAATTGTCAGTAGTTTGGCTGCTAAAGCCTTGGCTGGGTGCAGCTTTTCTAAGTGCAGTGTTTTAAGTGCATAACTAGCGTTAGACATGCGCTATTTTTATTAGTTAATTCTTCTGCTGATCTTGAATGAATTGACACCGCCTCTCTCCCTATCTACAGGTAACTGAAGTTGACTGTGACTGCAAAGTTTCTCACCTCCTGTGCCTACTTTATTAATTATAATCATAGGTAGCTAGCTTATTCTTTACTGAATCCTTATGCTATAGTTTCTAATGCCTTCTGATTTGAAATAGTTAAATTGTTTTAAGGAATCTGTCAGTCTATTGACTAAAATTAATGCTTGATTTATTTTTAGCCTTGGATGTATGGTATGTGGTAATTGTTGACTTAAGCCATCTTTATTGCTAGCTTTCTCTGGCTGGCCAATTGGGGGTTTTCATTAATTAGTGTCCACACTTGCCTGCTTCTCTGTTTAAAGTGTCAGTAGTTTGGCTGCTAAAGCCTTGGCTGGGTGCAGCTTTTCTAAGTGCAGTGTTTTAAGTGCATAACTAGCGTTAGACCTGCGCTATTTTTATTTGTTAATTCTTCTGCTGATCTTGAATGAAATGACACCGCCTCTCTCCCTATCTACAGGTAACTGAAGTTGACTGTGACTGCAAAGTTTCTCACCTCCTGTGCCTCCTTTATTAATTATAATCATAGGTAACTGAAGTAGACTGTGACTGCAAAGTTTCTCACCTCCTGTGCCTCCTTTATTAATTATAATCATAGGTAACTGAAGTTGACTGTGACTGCAAAGTTTCTCACCTCCTGTGCCTCCTTTATTAATTATAATCATAGGTAGCTAGCTTATTCTTTACTGAATCCTTATGCTATAGTTTCTAATGCCGTATGATTTGAAATAGTTAAATTGTTTTAAGGATTCTCTCAGTCTATTGACTAAAATGAATGCTTGATTTATTTGTAGCCTTAGATGTATGTTATGTGGTAATTGTTGACTTAAGCCATCTTTATTGCTAGCTTTCTCTGGCTGGCTAATTGGGGGTTTTCATTAATTAGTGTCCACACTTGCCTGCATCTCTGTTTAAAGTGTCAGTAATTTGGCTGCTAAAGCCTTGGCTGGGTGCAGCTTTTCGAAGTGCAGTGTTTTAAGTGCATAACTAGCGTTAGACCTGCGCTATTTTTATTAGTTAATTCTTCTGCTGATCTTGAATGAATTGACACCGCCTCTCTCCCAATCTACAGGTAACTGAAGTTGACTGTGACTGCAAAGTTTATCACCTCCTGTGCCTCCTTTATTAATTATAATCATAGGTAACTGAAGTTGACTGTGACTGCAAAGTTTCTCACCTCCTGTGCCTCCTTTATTAATTATAATCATAGGTAGCTAGCTTATTCTTTACTGAATCCTTATGCTATAGTTTCTAATGCCTTATGATTTGAAATAGTTAAATTGTTTTAAGGATTCTCTCAGTCTATTGACTAAAATGAATGCTTGATTTATTTGTAGCCTTAGATGTATGGTATGTGGTAATTGTTGACTTAAGCCATCTTTATTGCTAGCTTTCTCTGGCTGGCCAATTGGGGGTTTTCATTAATTAGTGTCCACACTTGCCTGCATCTCTGTTTAAAGTGTCAGTAGCTTGGCTGCTAAAGCCTTGGCTGGGTGCTGCTTTTCTAAGTGCAGTGTTTTAAGTGCATAACTAGCGTTAGACCTGCACTATTTTTATTAGTTAATTCTTCTGCTGATCTTGAATGAATTGACACCGCCTCTCTCCCTATCTACAGGTAACTGAAGTTGACTGTGACTACAAAGTTTCTCACCTCCTGTGCCTCCTTTATTAATTATAATCATAGGTAACTGAAGTTGACTGTGACTGCAAAGTTTCTCACCTCCTGTGCCTCCTTTATTAATTATAATCATAGGTAGCTAGCTTATTCTTTACTGAATCCTTATGCTATAGTTTCTAATGCCTTATGATTTGAAATAGTTAAATTGTTTTAAGGATTCTCTCAGTCTATTGACTAAAATGAATGCTTGATTTATTTGTAGCCTTGGATGTATGGTATGTGGTAATTGTTGACTTAAGCCATCTTTATTGCTAGCTTTCTCTGGCTTGCCAATTGGGGGTTTTCATTAATTAGTGTCCACACTTGCCTGCATCTCTGTTTAAAGTGTCAGTAGTTTGGCTGCTAAAGCCTTGGCTGGGTGCAGCTTTTCTAAGTGCAGTGTTTTAAGTGCATAACTAGCGTTAGACCTGCGCTATTTTTATTAGTTAATTCTTCTGCTGATCTTGAATGAATTGACACCGCCTCTCTCCCAATCTACAGGTAACTGAAGTTGACTGTGACTGCAAAGTTTCTCACCTCCTGTGCCTCCTTTATTAATTATAATCATAGGTAACTGAAGTTGACTGTGACTGCAAAGTTTCTCACCTCCTGTGCCTCCTTTATTAATTATAATCATAGGTAGCTAGCTTATTCTTTACTGAATCCTTATGCTATAGTTTCTAATGCCTTATGATTTGAAATAGTTAAATTGTTTTAAGGATTCTCTCAGTCTATTGACTAAAATGAATGCTTGATTTATTTGTAGCCTTAGATGTATGGTATGTGGTAATTGTTGACTTAAGCCATCTTTATTGCTAGCTTTCTCTGGCTGGCCAATTGGGGGTTTTCATTAATTAGTGTCCACACTTGCCTTCATCTCTGTTTAAAGTGTCAGTAGTTTGGCTGCTAAAGCCTTGGCTGGGTGCTGCTTTTCTAAGTGCAGTGTTTTAAGTGCATAACTAGCGTTAGACCTGCACTATTTTTATTAGTTAATTCTTCTGCTGATCTTGAATGAATTGACACCGCCTCTCTCCCTATCTACAGGTAACTGAAGTTGACTGTGACTACAAAGTTTCTCACCTCCTGTGCCTCCTTTATTAATTATAATCATAGGTAACTGAAGTTGACTGTGACTGCAAAGTTTCTCACCTCCTGTGCCTCCTTTATTAATTATAATCATAGGTAGCTAGCTTATTCTTTACTGAATCCTTATGCTATAGTTTCTAATGCCTTATGATTTGAAATAGTTTAATTGTTTTAAGGATTCTCTCAGTCTATTGACTAAAATGAATGCTTGATTTATTTGTAGCCTTGGATGTATGGTATGTGGTAATTGTTGACTTAAGCCATCTTTATTGCTAGCTTTCTCTGGCTTGCCAATTGGGGGTTTTCATTAATTAGTGTCCACACTTGCCTGCATCTCTGTTTAAAGTGTCAGTAGTTTGGCTGCTAAAGCCTTGGCTGGGTGCAGCTTTTCTAAGTGCAGTGTTTTAAATGCATAACTAGCGTTAGACCTGCGCTATTTTTATTAGTTAATTCTTCTGCTGATCTTGAATGAATTGACACCGCCTCTCTCCCTATCTACAGGTAACTGAAGTTGACTGTGACTGCAAAGTTTCTCACCTCCTGTGCCTCCTTTATTAATTATAATCATAGGTAGCTAGCTTATTCTTTACTGAATCCTTATGCTATAGTTTCTAATGCCTTATGATTTGAAATAGTTAAATTGTTTTAAGGATTCTGTCAGTCTATTGACTAAAATGAATGCTTGATTTATTTGTAGCCTTAGATGTATGGTATGTGGTAATTGTTGACATAAGCCATCTTTATTGCTAGCTTTCTCTGGCTTGCCAATTGGGGTTTTCATTAATTAGTGTCCACACTTGCCTGCATCTCTGTTTAAAGTGTCAGTAGTTTGGCTGCTAAAGCCTTGGCTGGGTGCAGCTTTTCTAAGTGCAGTGTTTTAAGTGCATAACTAGCGTTAGACCTGCGCTATTTTTATTTGTTAATTCTTCTGCTTATCTTGAATGAATTGACACCGCCTCTCTCCCTATCTACAGGTAACTGAAGTTGACTGTGACTGCAAAGTTTCTCACCTCCTGTGCCTCCTTTATTAATTATAATCATAGGTAACTGAAGTTGACTGTGACTGCAAAGTTTCTCACCTCCTGTGCCTCCTTTATTAATTATAATAATAGGTAACTGAAGTTGACTGTGACTGCAAAGTTTCTCACCTCCTGTGCATCCTTTATTAATTATAATCATAGGTAGCTAGCTTATTCTTTACTGAATCCTAATGCTATAGTTTCTAATGCCTTATGATTTGAAATAGTTAAATTGTTTTAAGGATTCTCTCAGTCTATTGACTAAAATAAATGCTTGATTTATTTGTAGCCTTAGATGTATGGTATGTGGTAATTGTTGACTTAAGCCATCTTTATTGCTAGCTTTCTCTGGCTGGCCAATTGGGGGTTTTCATTAATTAGTGTCCACACTTGCCTGCATATCTGTTTAAAGTGTCAGTAGTTTGGCTGCTAAAGACTTGGCTGGGTGCAGCTTTTCTAAGTGCAGTGTTTTAAGTGCATAACTAGCGTTAGACCTGCGCTATTTTTATTAGTTAATTCTTCTACAGATCTTGAATGAATTGACACCGCCTCTCTCCCTATCTACAGGTAACTGAAGTTGACTGTGACTGCAAAGTTTCTCACCTCCTGTGCCTACTTTATTAATTATAATCATAGGTAGCTAGCTTATTCTTTACTGAATCCTTATGCTATAGTTTCTAATGCCTTCTGATTTGAAATAGTTAAATTGTTTTAAGGATTCTGTCAGTCTATTGACTAAAATGAATGCTTGATTTATTTTTAGCCTTGGATGTATGGTATGTGGTAATTGTTGACTTAAGCCATCTTTATTGCTAGATTTCTCTGGCTGGCCAATTGGGGGTTTTCATTAATTAGTGTCCACACTTGCCTGCATCTCTGTTTAAAGTGTCAGTAGTTTGGCTGCTAATGCCTTGGCTGGGTGCAGCTTTTCTAAGTGCAGTGTTTTAAGTGCATAACTAGCGTTAGACCTGCGCTATTTTTATTTGTTAATTCTTCTGCTGATCTTGAATGAAATGACACCGCCTCTCTCCCTATCTACAGGTAACTGAAGTTGACTGTGACTGCAAAGTTTCTCACCTCCTGTTCCTCCTTTATTAATTATAATCATAGGTAACTGAAGTTGACTGTGACTGCAAAGTTTCTCACCTCCTGTGCCTCCTTTATTAATTATAAACATAGGTAACTGAAGTTGACTGTGACTGCAAAGTTTCTCACCTCCTGTGCCTCCTTTATTAATTATAATCATAGGTAGCTAGCTTATTCTTTACTGAATCCTTATGCTATAGTTTCTAATGCCGTATGATTTGAAATAGTTAAATTGTTTTAAGGATTCTCTCAGTCTATTGACTAAAATGAATGCTTGATTTATTTGTAGCCTTAGATGTATGTTATGTGGTAATTGTTGACTTAAGCCATCTTTATTGCTAGCTTTCTCTGGCTGGCTAATTGGGGGTTTTCATTAATTAGTGTCCACACTTGCCTGCATCTCTGTTTAAAGTGTCAGTAATTTGGCTGCTAAAGCCTTGGCTGGGTGCAGCTTTTCTAAGTGCAGTGTTTTAAGTGCATAACTAGCGTTAGACATGCGCTATTTTTATTAGTTAATTCTTCTGCTGATCTTGAATGAATTGACACCGCCTCTCTCCCTATCTACAGGTAACTGAAGTTGACTGTGACTGCAAAGTTTCTCACCTCCTGTGCCTACTTTATTAATTATAATCATAGGTAGCTAGCTTATTCTTTACTGAATCCTTATGCTATAGTTTCTAATGCCTTCTGATTTGAAATAGTTAAATTGTTTTAAGGAATCTGTCAGTCTATTGACTAAAATTAATGCTTGATTTATTTTTAGCCTTGGATGTATGGTATGTGGTAATTGTTGACTTAAGCCATCTTTATTGCTAGCTTTCTCTGGCTGGCCAATTGGGGGATTTCATTAATTAGTGTCCACACTTGCCTGCATCTCTGTTTAAAGTGTCAGTAGTTTGGCTGCTAAAGCCTTGGCTGGGTGCAGCTTTTCTAAGTGCAGTGTTTTAAGTGCATAACTAGCGTTAGACCTGCGCTATTTTTATTTGTTAATTCTTCTGCTGATCTTGAATGAAATGACACCGCCTCTCTCCCTATCTACAGGTAACTGAAGTTGACTGTGACTGCAAAGTTTCTCACCTCCTGTGCCTCCTTTATTAATTATAATCATAGGTAACTGAAGTAGACTGTGACTGCAAAGTTTCTCACCTCCTGTGCCTCCTTTATTAATTATAATCATAGGTAGCTAGCTTATTCTTTACTGAATCCTTATGCTATAGTTTCTAATGCCATATGATTTGAAATAGTTAAATTGTTTTAAGGATTCTCTCAGTCTATTGACTAAAATGAATGCTTGATTTATTTGTAGCCTTAGATGTATGGTATGTGGTAATTGTTGACTTAAGCCATCTTTATTGCTAGCTTTCTCTGGCTGGCCAATTGGGGGTTTTCATTAATTAGTGTCCACACTTGCCTGCATCTCTGTTTAAAGTGTCAGTAGTTTGGCTGCTAAAGCCTTGGCTGGGTGCAGCTTTTCTAAGTGCAGTGTTTTAAGTGCATAACTAGCGTTAGACCTGCGCTATTTTTATTAGTTAATTCTTCTGCTGATCTTGAATGAATTGACACCGCCTCTCTCCCTATCTACAGGTAACTGAAGTTGACTGTGACTGCAAAGTTTCTCACCTCCTGTGCATCCTTTATTAATTATAATCATAGGTAGCTAGCTTATTCTTTACTGAATCCTTATGCTATAGTTTCTAATGCCTTATGATTTGAAATAGTTAAATTGTTTTAAGGATTCTCTCAGTCTATTGACTAAAATGAATGCTTGATTTATTTGTAGCCTTAGATGTATGGTATGTGGTAATTGTTGACATAAGCCATCTTTATTGCTAGCTTTCTCTGGCTGGCCAATTGGGGGTTTTCATTAATTAGTGTCCACACTTGCCTGCATCTCTGTTTAAATTGTCAGTAGTTTGGCTGCTAAAGCCTTGGCTGGGTGCAGCTTTTCTAAGTGCAGTGTTTTAAGTGCATAACTAGCGTTAGACATGCGCTATTTTTATTAGTTAATTCTTCTGCTGATCTTGAATGAATTGACACCGCCTCTCTCCCTATCTACAGGTAACTGAAGTTGACTGTGACTGCAAAGTTTCTCACCTCCTGTGCCTACTTTATTAATTATAATCATAGGTAGCTAGCTTATTCTTTACTGAATCCTTATGCTATAGTTTCTAATGCCTTCTGATTTGAAATAGTTAAATTGTTTTAAGGAATCTGTCAGTCTATTGACTAAAATTAATGCTTGATTTATTTTTAGCCTTGGATGTATGGTATGTGGTAATTGTTGACTTAAGCCATCTTTATTGCTAGCTTTCTCTGGCTGGCCAATTGGGGGTTTTCATTAATTAGTGTCCACACTTGCCTGCATCTCTGTTTAAAGTGTCAGTAGTTTGGCTGCTAAAGCCTTGGCTGGGTGCAGCTTTTCTAAGTGCAGTGTTTTAAGTGCATAACTAGCGTTAGACCTGCGCTATTTTTATTTGTTAATTCTTCTGCTGATCTTGAATGAAATGACACCGCCTCTCTCCCTATCTACAGGTAACTGAAGTTGACTGTGACTGCAAAGTTTCTCACCTCCTGTGCATCCTTTATTAATTATAATCATAGGTAGCTAGCTTATTCTTTACTGAATCCTTATGCTATAGTTTCTAATGCCTTATGATTTGAAATAGTTAAATTGTTTTAAGGATTCTCTCAGTCTATTGACTAAAATAAATGCTTGATTTATTTGTAGCCTTAGATGTATGGTATGTGGTAATTGTTGACTTAAGCCATCTTTATTGCTAGCTTTCTCTGGCTGGCCAATTGGGGGTTTTCATTAATTAGTGTCCACACTTGCCTGCATATCTGTTTAAAGTGTCAGTAGTTTGGCTGCTAAAGACTTGGCTGGGTGCAGCTTTTCTAAGTGCAGTGTTTTAAGTGCATAACTAGCGTTAGACCTGCGCTATTTTTATTAGTTAATTCTTCTACAGATCTTGAATGAATTGACACCGCCTCTCTCCCTATCTACAGGTAACTGAAGTTGACTGTGACTGCAAAGTTTCTCACCTCCTGTGCCTACTTTATTAATTATAATCATAGGTAGCTAGCTTATTCTTTACTGAATCCTTATGCTATAGTTTCTAATGCCTTCTGATTTGAAATAGTTAAATTGTTTTAAGGATTTTGTCAGTCTATTGACTAAAATGAATGCTTGATTTATTTTTAGCCTTGGATGTATGGTATGTGGTAATTGTTGACTTAAGCCATCTTTATTGCTAGATTTCTCTGGCTGGCCAATTGGGGGTTTTCATTAATTAGTGTCCACACTTGCCTGCATCTCTGTTTAAAGTGTCAGTAGTTTGGCTGCTAATGCCTTGGCTGGGTGCAGCTTTTCTAAGTGCAGTGTTTTAAGTGCATAACTAGCGTTAGACCTGCGCTATTTTTATTTGTTAATTCTTCTGCTGATCTTGAATGAAATGACACCGCCTCTCTCCCTATCTACAGGTAACTGAAGTTGACTGTGACTGCAAAGTTTCTCACCTCCTGTTCCTCCTTTATTAATTATAATCATAGGTAACTGAAGTTGACTGTGACTGCAAAGTTTCTCACCTCCTGTGCCTCCTTTATTAATTATAAACATAGGTAACTGAAGTTGACTGTGACTGCAAAGTTTCTCACCTCCTGTGCCTCCTTTATTAATTATAATCATAGGTAGCTAGCTTATTCTTTACTGAATCCTTATGCTATAGTTTCTAATGCCGTATGATTTGAAATAGTTAAATTGTTTTAAGGATTCTCTCAGTCTATTGACTAAAATGAATGCTTGATTTATTTGTAGCCTTAGATGTATGTTATGTGGTAATTGTTGACTTAAGCCATCTTTATTGCTAGCTTTCTCTGGCTGGCTAATTGGGGGTTTTCATTAATTAGTGTCCACACTTGCCTGCATCTCTGTTTAAAGTGTCAGTAATTTGGCTGCTAAAGCCTTGGCTGGGTGCAGCTTTTCTAAGTGCAGTGTTTTAAGTGCATAACTAGCGTTAGACATGCGCTATTTTTATTAGTTAATTCTTCTGCTGATCTTGAATGAATTGACACCGCCTCTCTCCCTATCTACAGGTAACTGAAGTTGACTGTGACTGCAAAGTTTCTCACCTCCTGTGCCTACTTTATTAATTATAATCATAGGTAGCTAGCTTATTCTTTACTGAATCCTTATGCTATAGTTTCTAATGCCTTCTGATTTGAAATAGTTAAATTGTTTTAAGGAATCTGTCAGTCTATTGACTAAAATTAATGCTTGATTTATTTTTAGCCTTGGATGTATGGTATGTGGTAATTGTTGACTTAAGCCATCTTTATTGCTAGCTTTCTCTGGCTGGCCAATTGGGGGATTTCATTAATTAGTGTCCACACTTGCCTGCATCTCTGTTTAAAGTGTCAGTAGTTTGGCTGCTAAAGCCTTGGCTGGGTGCAGCTTTTCTAAGTGCAGTGTTTTAAGTGCATAACTAGCGTTAGACCTGCGCTATTTTTATTTGTTAATTCTTCTGCTGATCTTGAATGAAATGACACCGCCTCTCTCCCTATCTACAGGTAACTGAAGTTGACTGTGACTGCAAAGTTTCTCACCTCCTGTGCCTCCTTTATTAATTATAATCATAGGTAACTGAAGTAGACTGTGACTGCAAAGTTTCTCACCTCCTGTGCCTCCTTTATTAATTATAATCATAGGTAGCTAGCTTATTCTTTACTGAATCCTTATGCTATAGTTTCTAATGCCATATGATTTGAAATAGTTAAATTGTTTTAAGGATTCTCTCAGTCTATTGACTAAAATGAATGCTTGATTTATTTGTAGCCTTAGATGTATGGTATGTGGTAATTGTTGACTTAAGCCATCTTTATTGCTAGCTTTCTCTGGCTGGCCAATTGGGGGTTTTCATTAATTAGTGTCCACACTTGCCTGCATCTCTGTTTAAAGTGTCAGTAGTTTGGCTGCTAAAGCCTTGGCTGGGTGCAGCTTTTCTAAGTGCAGTGTTTTAAGTGCATAACTAGCGTTAGACCTGCGCTATTTTTATTAGTTAATTCTTCTGCTGATCTTGAATGAATTGACACCGCCTCTCTCCCTATCTACAGGTAACTGAAGTTGACTGTGACTGCAAAGTTTCTCACCTCCTGTGCATCCTTTATTAATTATAATCATAGGTAGCTAGCTTATTCTTTACTGAATCCTTATGCTATAGTTTCTAATGCCTTATGATTTGAAATAGTTAAATTGTTTTAAGGATTCTCTCAGTCTATTGACTAAAATGAATGCTTGATTTATTTGTAGCCTTAGATGTATGGTATGTGGTAATTGTTGACATAAGCCATCTTTATTGCTAGCTTTCTCTGGCTGGCCAATTGGGGGTTTTCATTAATTAGTGTCCACACTTGCCTGCATCTCTGTTTAAATTGTCAGTAGTTTGGCTGCTAAAGCCTTGGCTGGGTGCAGCTTTTCTAAGTGCAGTGTTTTAAGTGCATAACTAGCGTTAGACATGCGCTATTTTTATTAGTTAATTCTTCTGCTGATCTTGAATGAATTGACACCGCCTCTCTCCCTATCTACAGGTAACTGAAGTTGACTGTGACTGCAAAGTTTCTCACCTCCTGTGCCTACTTTATTAATTATAATCATAGGTAGCTAGCTTATTCTTTACTGAATCCTTATGCTATAGTTTCTAATGCCTTCTGATTTGAAATAGTTAAATTGTTTTAAGGAATCTGTCAGTCTATTGACTAAAATTAATGCTTGATTTATTTTTAGCCTTGGATGTATGGTATGTGGTAATTGTTGACTTAAGCCATCTTTATTGCTAGCTTTCTCTGGCTGGCCAATTGGGGGTTTTCATTAATTAGTGTCCACACTTGCCTGCATCTCTGTTTAAAGTGTCAGTAGTTTGGCTGCTAAAGCCTTGGCTGGGTGCAGCTTTTCTAAGTGCAGTGTTTTAAGTGCATAACTAGCGTTAGACCTGCGCTATTTTTATTTGTTAATTCTTCTGCTGATCTTGAATGAAATGACACCGCCTCTCTCCCTATCTACAGGTAACTGAAGTTGACTGTGACTGCAAAGTTTCTCACCTCCTGTGCCTCCTTTATTAATTATAATCATAGGTAACTGAAGTAGACTGTGACTGCAAAGTTTCTCACCTCCTGTGCCTCCTTTATTAATTATAATCATAGGTAACTGAAGTTGACTGTGACTGCAAAGTTTCTCACCTCCTGTGCCTCCTTTATTAATTATAATCATAGGTAGCTAGCTTATTCTTTACTGAATCCTTATGCTATAGTTTCTAATGCCGTATGATTTGAAATAGTTAAATTGTTTTAAGGATTCTCTCAGTCTATTGACTAAAATGAATGCTTGATTTATTTGTAGCCTTAGATGTATGTTATGTGGTAATTGTTGACTTAAGCCATCTTTATTGCTAGCTTTCTCTGGCTGGCTAATTGGGGGTTTTCATTAATTAGTGTCCACACTTGCCTGCATCTCTGTTTAAAGTGTCAGTAATTTGGCTGCTAAAGCCTTGGCTGGGTGCAGCTTTTCGAAGTGCAGTGTTTTAAGTGCATAACTAGCGTTAGACCTGCGCTATTTTTATTAGTTAATTCTTCTGCTGATCTTGAATGAATTGACACCGCCTCTCTCCCAATCTACAGGTAACTGAAGTTGACTGTGACTACAAAGTTTATCACCTCCTGTGCCTCCTTTATTAATTATAATCATAGGTAACTGAAGTTGACTGTGACTGCAAAGTTTCTCACCTCCTGTGCCTCCTTTATTAATTATAATCATAGGTAGCTAGCTTATTCTTTACTGAATCCTTATGCTATAGTTTCTAATGCCTTATGATTTGAAATAGTTAAATTGTTTTAAGGATTCTCTCAGTCTATTGACTAAAATGAATGCTTGATTTATTTGTAGCCTTAGATGTATGGTATGTGGTAATTGTTGACTTAAGCCATCTTTATTGCTAGCTTTCTCTGGCTGGCCAATTGGGGGTTTTCATTAATTAGTGTCCACACTTGCCTGCATCTCTGTTTAAAGTGTCAGTAGTTTGGCTGCTAAAGCCTTGGCTGGGTGCTGCTTTTCTAAGTGCAGTGTTTTAAGTGCATAACTAGCGTTAGACCTGCACTATTTTTATTAGTTAATTCTTCTGCTGATCTTGAATGAATTGACACCGCCTCTCTCCCTATCTACAGGTAACTGAAGTTGACTGTGACTACAAAGTTTCTCACCTCCCGTGCCTCCTTTATTAATTATAATCATAGGTAACTGAAGTTGACTGTGACTGCAAAGTTTCTCACCTCCTGTGCCTCCTTTATTAATTATAATCATAGGTAGCTAGCTTATTCTTTACTGAATCCTTATGCTATAGTTTCTAATGCCTTATGATTTGAAATAGTTAAATTGTTTTAAGGATTCTCTCAGTCTATTGACTAAAATGAATGCTTGATTTATTTGTAGCCTTGGATGTATGGTATGTGGTAATTGTTGACTTAAGCCATCTTTATTGCTAGCTTTCTCTGGCTTGCCAATTGGGGGTTTTCATTAATTAGTGTCCACACTTGCCTGCATCTCTGTTTAAAGTGTCAGTAGTTTGGCTGCTAAAGCCTTGGCTGGGTGCAGCTTTTCTAAGTGCAGTGTTTTAAATGCATAACTAGCGTTAGACCTGCGCTATTTTTATTAGTTAATTCTTCTGCTGATCTTGAATGAATTGACACCGCCTCTCTCCCTATCTACAGGTAACTGAAGTTGACTGTGACTGCAAAGTTTCTCACCTCCTGTGCCTCCTTTATTAATTATAATCATAGGTAGCTAGCTTATTCTTTACTGAATCCTTATGCTATAGTTTCTAATGCCTTATGATTTGAAATAGTTAAATTGTTTTAAGGATTCTCTCAGTCTATTGACTAAAATGAATGCTTGATTTATTTGTAGCCTTAGATGTATGGTATGTGGTAATTGTTGACTTAAGCCATCTTTATTGCTAGCTTTCTCTGGCTTGCCAATTGGGGGTTTTCATTAATTAGTGTCCACACTTGCCTGCATCTCTGTTTAAAGTGTCAGTAGTTTGGCTGCTAAAGCCTTGGCTGGGTGCAGCTTTTCTAAGTGCAGTGTTTTAAATGCATAACTAGCGTTAGACCTGCGCTATTTTTATTAGTTAATTCTTCTGCTGATCTTGAATGAATTGACACCGCCTCTCTCCCTATCTACAGGTAACTGAAGTTGACTGTGACTGCAAAGTTTCTCACCTCCTGTGCCTCCTTTATTAATTATAATCATAGGTAGCTAGCTTATTCTTTACTGAATCCTTATGCTATAGTTTCTAATGCCTTATGATTTGAAATAGTTAAATTGTTTTAAGGATTCTCTCAGTCTATTGACTAAAATGAATGCTTGATTTATTTGTAGCCTTAGATGTATGGTATGTGGTAATTGTTGACTTAAGCCATCTTTATTGCTAGCTTTCTCTGGCTGGCCAATTGGGGGTTTTTATTAATTAGTGTCCACACTTGCCTGCATCTCTGTTTAAAGTGTCAGTAGTTTGGCTGCTAAAGCCTTGGCTGGGTGCAGCTTTTCTAAGTGCAGTGTTTTAAGTGCATAACTAGCGTTTGACCTGCGCTATTTTTATTAGTTAATTCTTCTGCTGATCTTGAATGAATTGACACCGCCTCTCTCCCTATCTACAGGTAACTGAAGTTGACTGTGACTGCTAAGTTTCTCACCTCCTGTGCCTCCTTTATTAATTATAATCATAGGTAGCTAGCTTATTCTTTACTGAATCCTTATGCTATAGTTTCTAATGCCTTATGATTTGAAATAGTTAAATTGTTTTAAGGATTCTCTCAGTCTATTGACTAAAATGAATGCTTGATTTATTTGTAGCCTTGGATGTATGGTATGTGGTAATTGTTGACTTAAGCCATCTTTATTGCTAGCTTTCTCTGGCTTGCCAATTGGGGGTTTTCATTAATTAGTGTCCACACTTGCCTGCATCTCTGTTTAAAGTGTCAGTAGTTTGGCTGCTAAAGCCTTGGCTGGGTGCAGCTTTTCTAAGTGCAGTGTTTTAAATGCATAACTAGCGTTAGACCTGCGCTATTTTTATTAGTTAATTCTTCTGCTGATCTTGAATGAATTGACACCGCCTCTCTCCCTATCTACAGGTAACTGAAGTTGACTGTGACTGCAAAGTTTCTCACCTCCTGTGCCTCCTTTATTAATAATAATCATAGGTAGCTAGCTTATTCTTTACTGAATCCTTATGCTATAGTTTCTAATGCCTTATGATTTGAAATAGTTAAATTGTTTTAAGGATTCTGTCAGTCTATTGACTAAAATGAATGCTTGATTTATTTGTAGCCTTAGATGTATGGTATGTGGTAATTGTTGACATAAGCCATCTTTATTGCTAGCTTTCTCTGGCTTGCCAATTGGGGTTTTCATTAGTGTCCACACTTGCCTGCATCTCTGTTTAAAGTGTCAGTAGTTTGGCTGCTAAAGCCTTGGCTGGGTGCAGCTTTTCTAAGTGCAGTGTTTTAAGTGCATAACTAGCGTTAGACCTGCGCTATTTTTATTAGTTAATTCTTCTGCTTATCTTGAATGAATTGACACCGCCTCTCTCCCTATCTCAGGTAACTGAAGTTGACTGTGACTGCAAAGTTTCTCACCTCCTGTGCCTCCTTTATTAATTATAATCATAGGTAACTGAAGTTGACTGTGACTGCAAAGTTTCTCACCTCCTGTGCATCCTTTATTAATTATAATCATAGGTAGCTAGCTTATTCTTTACTGAATCCTTATGCTATAGTTTCTAATGCCTTATGATTTGAAATAGTTAAATTGTTTTAAGGATTCTCTCAGTCTATTGACTAAAATGAATGCTTGATTTATTTGTAGCCTTAGATGTATGGTATGTGGTAATTGTTGACTTAAGCCATCTTTATTGCTAGCTTTCTCTGGCTGGCCAATTGGGGGTTTTCATTAATTAGTGTCCACACTTGCCTGCATATCTGTTTAAAGTGTCAGTAGTTTGGCTGCTAAAGACTTGGCTGGGTGCAGCTTTTCTAAGTGCACTGTTTTAAGTGCATAACTAGCGTTAGACCTGCGCTATTTTTATTAGTTAATTCTTCTACAGATCTTGAATGAATTGACACCGCCTCTCTCCCTATCTACAGGTAACTGAAGTTGACTGTGACTGCAAAGTTTCTCACCTCCTGTGCCTACTTTATTAATTATAATCATAGGTAGCTAGCTTATTCTTTACTGAATCCTTATGCTATAGTTTCTAATGCCTTCTGATTTGAAATAGTTAAATTGTTTTAAGGATTCTGTCAGTCTATTGACTAAAATGAATGCTTGATTTATTTTTAGCCTTGGATGTATGGTATGTGGTAATTGTTGACTTAAGCCATCTTTATTGCTAGATTTCTCTGGCTGGCCAATTGGGGGTTTTCATTAATTAGTGTCCACACTTGCCTGCATCTCTGTTTAAAGTGTCAGTAGTTTGGCTGCTAATGCCTTGGCTGGGTGCAGCTTTTCTAAGTGCAGTGTTTTAAGTGCATAACTAGCGTTAGACCTGCGCTATTTTTATTTGTTAATTCTTCTGCTGATCTTGAATGAAATGACACCGCCTCTCTCCCTATCTACAGGTAACTGAAGTTGACTGTGACTGCAAAGTTTCTCACCTCCTGTGCCTCCTTTATTAATTATAATCATAGGTAACTGAAGTTGACTGTGACTGCAAAGTTTCTCACCTCCTGTGCCTCCTTTATTAATTATAAACATAGGTAACTGAAGTTGACTGTGACTGCAAAGTTTCTCACCTCCTGTGCCTCCTTTATTAATTATAATCATAGGTAGCTAGCTTATTCTTTACTGAATCCTTATGCTATAGTTTCTAATGCCGTATGATTTGAAATAGTTAAATTGTTTTAAGGATTCTCTCAGTCTATTGACTAAAATGAATGCTTGATTTATTTGTAGCCTTAGATGTATGTTATGTGGTAATTGTTGACTTAAGCCATCTTTATTGCTAGCTTTCTCTGGCTGGCTAATTGGGGGTTTTCATTAATTAGTGTCCACACTTGCCTGCATCTCTGTTTAAAGTGTCAGTAATTTGGCTGCTAAAGCCTTGGCTGGGTGCAGCTTTTCGAAGTGCAGTGTTTTAAGTGCATAACTAGCGTTAGACCTGCGCTATTTTAATTAGTTAATTCTTCTGCTGATCTTGAATGAATTGACACCGCCTCTCTCCCAATCTACAGGTAACTGAAGTTGACTGTGACTGCAAAGTTTCTCACCTCCTGTGCCTCCTTTATTGATTATAATCATAGGTAACTGAAGTTGACTGTGACTGCAAAGTTTCTCACCTCCTGTGCCTCCTTTATTAATTATAATCATAGGTAGCTAGCTTATTCTTTACTGAATCCTTATGCTATAGTTTCTAATACCTTATGATTTGAAATAGTTAAATTGTTTTAAGGATTCTCTCAGTCTATTGACTAAAATGAATGCTTGATTTATTTGTAGCCTTAGATGTATGGTATGTGGTAATTGTTGACTTAAGCCATCTTTATTGCTAGCTTTCTCTGGCTGGCCAATTGGGGGTTTTCATTAATTAGTGTCCACACTTGCCTGCATCTCTGTTTAAAGTGTCAGTAGTTTGGCTGCTAAAGCCTTGGCTGGGTGCAGCTTTTCTAAGTGCAGTGTTTTAAGTGCATAACTAGCGTTTGACCTGCGCTATTTTTATTCGTTAATTCTTCTGCTGATCTTGAATGAATTGACACCGCCTCTCTCCCTATCTACAGGTAACTGAAGTTGACTGTGACTGCTAAGTTTCTCACCTCCTGTGCCTCCTTTATTAATTATAATCATAGGTAGCTAGCTTATTCTTTACTGAATCCTTATGCTATAGTTTCTAATGCCTTCTGATTTGAAATAGTTAAATTGTTTTAAGGATTCTCTCAGTCTATTGACTAAAATGAATGCTTGATTTATTTGTAGCCTTGGATGTATGGTATGTGGTAATTGTTGACTTAAGCCATCTTTATTGCTAGCTTTCTCTGGCTTGCCAATTGGGGGTTTTCATTAATTAGTGTCCACACTTGCCTGCATCTCTGTTTAAAGTGTCAGTAGTTTGGCTGCTAAAGCCTTGGCTGGGTGCAGCTTTTCTAAGTGCAGTGTTTTAAATGCATAACTAGCGTTAGACCTGCGCTATTTTTATTAGTTAATTATTCTGCTGATCTTGAATGAATTGACACCGCCTCTCTCCCTATCTACAGGTAACTGAAGTTGACTGTGACTGCAAAGTTTCTCACCTCCTGTGCCTCCTTTATTAATTATAATCATAGGTAGCTAGCTTATTCTTTACTGAATCCTTATGCTATAGTTTCTAATGCCTTATGATTTGAAATAGTTAAATTGTTTTAAGGATTCTCTCAGTCTATTGACTAAAATGAATGCTTGATTTATTTGTAGCCTTAGATGTATGGTATGTGGTAATTGTTGACATAAGCCATCTTTATTGCTAGCTTTCTCTGGCTTGCCAATTGGGGTTTTCATTAATTAGTGTCCACACTTGCCTGCATCTCTGTTTAAAGTGTCAGTAGTTTGGCTGCTAAAGCCTTGGCTGGGTGCAGCTTTTCTAAGTGCAGTGTTTTAAGTGCATAACTAGCGTTAGACCTGCGCTATTTTTATTAGTTAATTCTTCTGCTGATCTTGAATGTATTGACACCGCCTCTCTCCCTATCTACAGGTAACTGAAGTTGACTGTGACTGCAAAGTTTCTCACCTCCTGTGCCTCCTTTATTAATTATAATCATAGGTAGCTAGCTTATTCTTTACTGAATCCTTATGCTATAGTTTCTAATGCCTTCTGATTTGAAATAGTTAAATTGTTTTAAGGATTCTGTCAGTCTATTGACTAAAATGAATGCTTGATTTATTTTTAGCCTTGGATGTATGGTATGTGGTAATTGTTGACTTAAGCCATCTTTATTGCTAGATTTCTCTGGCTGGCCAATTGGGGGTTTTCATTAATTAGTGTCCACACTTGCCTGCATCTCTGTTTAAAGTGTCAGTAGTTTGGCTGCTAATGCCTTGGCTGGGTGCAGCTTTTCTAAGTGCAGTGTTTTAAGTGCATAACTAGCGTTAGACCTGCGCTATTTTTATTTGTTAATTCTTCTGCTGATCTTGAATGAAATGACACCGCCTCTCTCCCTATCTACAGGTAACTGAAGTTGACTGTGACTGCAAAGTTTCTCACCTCCTGTGCCTCCTTTATTAATTATAATCATAGTTAACTGAAGTTGACTGTGACTGCAAAGTTTCTCACCTCCTGTGCCTCCTTTATTAATTATAATCATAGGTAACTGAAGTTGACTGTGACTGCAAAGTTTCTCACCTCCTGTGCCTCCTTTATTAATTATAATCATAGGTAGCTAGCTTATTCTTTACTGAATCCTTATGCTATAGTTTCTAATGCCTTCTGATTTGAAATAGTTAAATTGTTTTAAGGATTCTGTCAGTCTATTGACTAAAATGAATGCTTGATTTATTTTTAGCCTTGGATGTATGGTATGTGGTAATTGTTGACTTAAGCCATCTTTATTGCTAGATTTCTCTGGCTGGCCAATTGGGGGTTTTCATTAATTAGTGTCCACACTTGCCTGCATCTCTGTTTAAAGTGTCAGTAGTTTGGCTGCTAATGCCTTGGCTGGGTGCAGCTTTTCTAAGTGCAGTGTTTTAAGTGCATAACTAGCGTTAGACCTGCGCTATTTTTATTTGTTAATTCTTCTGCTGATCTTGAATGAAATGACACCGCCTCTCTCCCTATCTACAGGTAACTGAAGTTGACTGTGACTGCAAAGTTTCTCACCTCCTGTGCCTCCTTTATTAATTATAATCATAGGTAACTGAAGTTGACTGTGACTGCAAAGTTTCTCACCTCCTGTGCCTCCTTTATTAATTATAATCATAGGTAACTGAAGTTGACTGTGACTGCAAAGTTTCTCACCTCCTGTGCCTCCTTTATTAATTATAATCATAGGTAGCTAGCTTATTCTTTACTGAATCCTTATGCTAAAGTTTCTAATGCCGTATGATTTGAAATAGTTAAATTGTTTTAAGGATTCTCTCAGTCTATTGACTAAAATGAATGCTTGATTTATTTGTAGCCTTAGATGTATGTTATGTGGTAATTGTTGACTTAAGCCATCTTTATTGCTAGCTTTCTCTGGCTGGCTAATTGGGGGTTTTCATTAATTAGTGTCCACACTTGCCTGCATCTCTGTTTAAAGTGTCAGTAATTTGGCTGCTAAAGCCTTGGCTGGGTGCAGCTTTTCGAAGTGCAGTGTTTTAAGTGCATAACTAGCGTTAGACCTGCGCTATTTTAATTAGTTAATTCTTCTGCTGATCTTGAATGAATTGACACCGCCTCTCTCCCAATCTACAGGTAACTGAAGTTGACTGTGACTGCAAAGTTTCTCACCTCCTGTGCCTCCTTAATTAATTATAATCATAGGTAGCTAGCTTCTTCTTTACTGAATCCTTATGCTATAGTTTCTAATGCCTTATGATTTGAAATAGTTAAATTGTTTTAAGGATTCTCTCAGTCTATTGACTAAAATGAATGCTTGATTTATTTGTAGCCTTAGATGTATGGTATGTGGTAATTGTTGACTTAAGCCATCTTTATTGCTAGCTTTCTCTGGCTGGCCAATTGGGGGTTTTCATTAATTAGTGTCCACACTTGCCTGCATCTCTGTTTAAAGTGTCAGTAGTTTGGCTGCTAAAGCCTTGGCTGGGTGCAGCTTTTCTAAGTGCAGTGTTTTAAGTGCATAACTAGCGTTAGACCTGCGCTATTTTTATTAGTTCATTCTTCTGCTGATCTTGAATGAATTGACACCGCTCTCTCCCTATCTACAGGTAACTGAAGTTGACTGTGACTACAAAGTTTCTCACCTCCTGTGCCTCCTTTATTAATTATAATCATAGGTAACTGAAGTTGACTGTGACTGCAAAGTTTCTCACCTCCTGTGCCTCCTTTATTAATTATAATCATAGGTAGCTAGCTTATTCTTTACTGAATCCTTATGCTTTAGTTTCTAATGCCTTATGATTTGAAATAGTTAAATTGTTTTAAGGATTCTCTCAGTCTATTGACTAAAATGAATGCTTGATTTATTTGTAGCCTTAGATGTATGGTATGTGGTAATTGTTGACTTAAGCCATCTTTATTGCTAGCTTTCTCTGGCTTGCCAATTGGGGGTTTTCATTAATTAATGTCCACACTTGCCTGCATCTCTGTTTAAAGTGTCAGTAGTTTGGCTGCTAAAGCCTTGGCTGGGTGGAGCTTTTCTAAGTGCAGTGTTTTAAATGCATAACTAGCGTTAGACCTGCGCTATTTTTATTAGTTAATTCTTCTGCTGATCTTGAATGAATTGACACCGCCTCTCTCCCTATCTACAGGGAACTGAAGTTGACTGTGACTGCAAAGTTTCTCACCTCCTGTGCCTCAGTTATTAATTATAATCTTAGGTAGCTAGCTTATTCTTTACTGAATCCTTATGCTATAGTTTCTAATGCCTTATGATTTGAAATAGTTAAATTGTTTTAAGGATTCTCTCAGTCTATTGACTAAAATGAATGCTTGATTTATTTGTATCCTTAGATGTATGGTATGTGGTAATTGTTGACTTAAGCCATCTTTATTGCTAGCTTTCTCTGGCTTGCCAATTGGGGGTTTTCATTAATTAGTGTCCACACTTGCCTGCATCTCTGTTTAAAGTGTCAGTAGTTTGGCTGCTAAAGCCTTGGCTGGGTGCAGCTTTTCTAAGTGCAGTGTTTTAAGTGCATAACTAGCGTTAGACCTGCGCTATTTTTATTAGTTAATTCTTCTGCTGATCTTGAATGAATTGACACCGCCTCTCTCCCTATCTACCGGTAACTGAAGTTGACTGTGACTGCAAAGTTTCTCACCTCCTGTGCCTCCTTTATTAATTATAATCATAGGTAGCTAGCTTATTCTTTACTGAATCCTTATGCTATAGTTTCTAATGCCTTCTGATTTGAAATAGTTAAATTGTTTTAAGGATTCTGTCAGTCTATTGACTAAAATGAATGCTTGATTTATTTGTAGCCTTAGATGTATGGTATGTGGTAATTGTTGACTTATGCCATCTTTATTGCTAGATTTCTCTGGCTGGCCAATTGGGGGTTTTCATTAATTAGTGTCCACACTTGCCTGCATCTCTGTTTAAAGTGTCAGTAGTTTGGCTGCTAATGCCTTGGCTGGGTGCAGCTTTTCTAAGTGCAGTGTTTTAAGTGCATAACTAGCGTTAGACCTGCGCTATTTTTATTTGTTAATTCTTCTGCTGATCTTGAATGAAATGACACCGCCTCTCTCCCTATCTACAGGTAACTGAAGTTGACTGTGACTGCAAAGTTTCTCACCTCCTGTGCCTCCTTTATTAATTATAATCATAGGTAACTGAAGTTGACTGTGACTGCAAAGTTTCTCACCTCCTGTGCCTCCTTTATTAATTATAATCATAGGTAACTGAAGTTGACTGTGACTGCAAAGTTTCTCACCTCCTGTGCCTCCTTTATTAATTATAATCATAGGTAGCTAGCTTATTCTTTACTGAATCCTTATGCTAAAGTTTCTAATGCCGTATGATTTGAAATAGTTAAATTGTTTTAAGGATTCTCTCAGTCTATTGACTAAAATGAATGCTTGATTTATTTGTAGCCTTAGATGTATGTTATGTGGTAATTGTTGACTTAAGCCATCTTTATTGCTAGCTTTCTCTGGCTGGCTAATTGGGGGTTTTCATTAATTAGTGTCCACACTTGCCTGCATCTCTGTTTAAAGTGTCAGTAATTTGGCTGCTAAAGCCTTGGCTGGGTGCAGCTTTTCGAAGTGCAGTGTTTTAAGTGCATAACTAGCGTTAGACCTGCGCTATTTTAATTAGTTAATTCTTCTGCTGATCTTGAATGAATTGACACCGCCTCTCTCCCAATCTACAGGTAACTGAAGTTGACTGTGACTGCAAAGTTTCTCACCTCCTGTGCCTCCTTAATTAATTATAATCATAGGTAGCTAGCTTCTTCTTTACTGAATCCTTATGCTATAGTTTCTAATGCCTTATGATTTGAAATAGTTAAATTGTTTTAAGGATTCTCTCAGTCTATTGACTAAAATGAATGCTTGATTTATTTGTAGCCTTAGATGTATGGTATGTGGTAATTGTTGACTTAAGCCATCTTTATTGCTAGCTTTCTCTGGCTGGCCAATTGGGGGTTTTCATTAATTAGTGTCCACACTTGCCTGCATCTCTGTTTAAAGTGTCAGTAGTTTGGCTGCTAAAGCCTTGGCTGGGTGCAGCTTTTCTAAGTGCAGTGTTTTAAGTGCATAACTAGCGTTAGACCTGCGCTATTTTTATTAGTTCATTCTTCTGCTGATCTTGAATGAATTGACACCGCTCTCTCCCTATCTACAGGTAACTGAAGTTGACTGTGACTACAAAGTTTCTCACCTCCTGTGCCTCCTTTATTAATTATAATCATAGGTAACTGAAGTTGACTGTGACTGCAAAGTTTCTCACCTCCTGTGCCTCCTTTATTAATTATAATCATAGGTAGCTAGCTTATTCTTTACTGAATCCTTATGCTATAGTTTCTAATGCCTTATGATTTGAAATAGTTAAATTGTTTTAAGGATTCTCTCAGTCTATTGACTAAAATGAATGATTGATTTATTTGTAGCCTTAGATGTATGGTATGTGGTAATTGTTGACTTAAGCCATCTTTATTGCTAGCTTTCTCTGGCTTGCCAATTGGGGGTTTTCATTAATTAATGTCCACACTTGCCTGCATCTCTGTTTAAAGTGTCAGTAGTTTGGCTGCTAAAGCCTTGGCTGGGTGGAGCTTTTCTAAGTGCAGTGTTTTAAATGCATAACTAGCGTTAGACCTGCGCTATTTTTATTAGTTAATTCTTCTGCTGATCTTGAATGAATTGACACCGCCTCTCTCCCTATCTACAGGGAACTGAAGTTGACTGTGACTGCAAAGTTTCTCACCTCCTGTGCCTCAGTTATTAATTATAATCTTAGGTAGCTAGCTTATTCTTTACTGAATCCTTATGCTATAGTTTCTAATGCCTTATGATTTGAAATAGTTAAATTGTTTTAAGGATTCTCTCAGTCTATTGACTAAAATGAATGCTTGATTTATTTGTATCCTTAGATGTATGGTATGTGGTAATTGTTGACTTAAGCCATCTTTATTGCTAGCTTTCTCTGGCTTGCCAATTGGGGGTTTTCATTAATTAGTGTCCACACTTGCCTGCATCTCTGTTTAAAGTGTCAGTAGTTTGGCTGCTAAAGCCTTGGCTGGGTGCAGCTTTTCTAAGTGCAGTGTTTTAAGTGCATAACTAGCGTTAGACCTGCGCTATTTTTATTAGTTAATTCTTCTGCTGATCTTGAATGAATTGACACCGCCTCTCTCCCTATCTACCGGTAACTGAAGTTGACTGTGACTGCAAAGTTTCTCACCTCCTGTGCCTCCTTTATTAATTATAATCATAGGTAGCTAGCTTATTCTTTACTGAATCCTTATGCTATAGTTTCTAATGCCTTCTGATTTGAAATAGTTAAATTGTTTTAAGGATTCTGTCAGTCTATTGACTAAAATGAATGCTTGATTTATTTGTAGCCTTAGATGTATGGTATGTGGTAATTGTTGACTTATGCCATCTTTATTGCTAGATTTCTCTGGCTGGCCAATTGGGGGTTTTCATTAATTAGTGTCCACACTTGCCTGCATCTCTGTTTAAAGTGTCAGTAGTTTGGCTGCTAAAGCCTTGGCTGGGTGCAGCTTTTCTAAGTGCAGTGTTTTAAGTGCATAACTAGCGTTAGACCTGCGCTATTTTTATTTGTTAATTCTTCTGCTTATCTTGAATGAATTGACACCGCCTCTCTCCCTATCTACAGGTAACTGAAGTTGACTGTGACTGCAAAGTTTCTCACCTCCTGTGCCTCCTTTATTAATTATAATCATAGGTAACTGAAGTTGACTGTGACTGCAAAGTTTCTCACCTCCTGTGCCTCCTTTATTAATTATAATCATAGGTAACTGAAGCTGACTGTGATGCAAAGTTGCTCACCTCCTGTGCCTCCTTTATTAATTATAATCATAGGTAGCTAGCTTATTCTTTACTGAATCCTTATGCTATAGTTTCTAATGCCGTATGATTTGAAATAGTTAAATTGTTTTAAGGATTCTCTCAGTCTATTGACTAAAATGAATGCTTGATTTATTTGTAGCCTTAGATGTATGTTATGTGGTAATTGTTGACTTAAGCCATCTTTATTGCTAGCTTTCTCTGGCTGGCTAATTGGGGGTTTTCATTAATTAGTGTCCACACTTGCCTGCATCTCTGTTTAAAGTGTCAGTAATTTGGCTGCTAAAGCCTTGGCTGGGTGCAGCTTTTTGAAGTGCAGTGTTTTAAGTGCATAACTAGCGTTAGACCTGCGCTATTTTTATTAGTTAATTCTTCTGCTGATCTTGAATGAATTGACACCGCCACTCTCCCAATCTACAGGTAACTGAAGTTGACTGTGACTGCAAAGTTTCTCACCTCCTGTGCCTCCTTTATTGATTATAATCATAGGTAACTGAAGTTGACTGTGACTGCAAAGTTTCTCACCTCCTGTGCCTCCTTTATTAATTATAATCATAGGTAGCTAGCTTATTCTTTACTGAATCCTTATGCTATAGTTTCTAATGCCTTATGATTTGAAATAGTTAAATTGTTTTAAGGATTCTCTCAGTCTATTGACTAAAATGAATGCTTGATTTATTTGTAGCCTTAGATGTATGGTATGTGGTAATTGTTGACTTAAGCCATCTTTATTGCTAGCTTTCTCTGGCAGGCCAATTGGGGGTTTTCATTAATTAGTGTCCACATTTGCCTGCATCTCTGTTTAAAGTGTCAGTAGTTTGGCTGCTAAAGCCTTGGCTGGGTGCAGCTTTTCTAAGTGCAGTGTTTTAAGTGCATAACTAGCGTTAGACCTGCGCTATTTTTATTAGTTAATTCTTCTGCTGATCTTGAATGAATTGACACCGCCTCTCTCCCTATCTACAGGTAACTGAAGTTGTCTGTGACTGCAAAGTTTCTCACCTCCTGTGCCTCCTTTATTAATTATAATCATAGGTAACTGAAGTTGACTGTGACTGCAAAGTTTCTCACCTCCTGTGCCTCCTTTATTAATTATAATCATAGGTAGCTAGCTTATTCTTTACTGAATCCTTATGCTATAGTTTCTAATGCCTTATGATTTGAAATAGTTAAATTGTTTTAAGGATTCTCTCAGTCTATTGACTAAAATGAATGCTTGATTTATTTGTAGCCTTGGATGTATGGTATGTGGTAATTGTTGACTTAAGCCATCTTTATTGCTAGCTTTCTCTGGCTTGCCAATTGGGGGTTTTCATTAATTAGTGTCCACACTTGCCTGCATCTCTGTTTAAAGTGTCAGTAGTTTGGCTGCTAAAGCCTTGGCTGGGTGAAGCTTTTCTAAGTGCAGTGTTTTAAATGCATAACTAGCGTTAGACCTGCGCTATTTTTATTAGTTAATTCTTCTGCTGATCTTGAATGAATTGACACCGCCTCTCTCCCTATCTACAGGTAACTAAAGTTGACTGTGACTGCAAAGTTTCTCACCTCCTGTGCCTCCTTTATTAATTATAATCATAGGTAGCTGAACTTGACTGTGACTGCAAAGTTTCTCACCTCCTGTGCCTCCTTTATTAATTATAATCATAGGTAGCTGAAGTTGACTGTGACTGCAAAGTTTCTCACCTCCTGTGCCTCCTTTATTAATTATAATCATAGGTAACTGAAGTTGACTGTGACTGCAAAGTTTCTCACCTCCTGTGCCTCCTTTATTAATTATAATCATAGGTAGCTAGCTTATTCTTTACTGAATCCTTATGCTATAGTTTCTAATGCCGTATGATTTGAAATAGTTAAATTGTTTTAATGATTCTCTCAGTCTATTGACTAAAATGAATGCTTGATTTATTTGTAGCCTTAGATGTATGTTATGTGGTAATTGTTGACTTAAGCCATCTTTATTGCTAGCTTTCTCTGGCTGGCTAATTGGGGGTTTTCATTAATTAGTGTCCACACTTGCCTGCATCTCTGTTTAAAATGTCAGTAATTTGGCTGCTAAAGCCTTGGCTGGGTGCAGCTTTTCTAAGTGCAGTGTTTTAAGTGCATAACTAGCGTTAGACCTGCGCTATTTTTATAAGTTAATTCTTCTTCTGATCTTGAATGAATTGACACCGCCTCTCTCCCTATCTACAGGTAACTGAAGTTGACTGTGACTACAAAGTTTCTCACCTCCTGTGCCTCCTTTATTAATTATAATCATAGGTAACTGAAGTTGACTGTGACTGCAAAGTTTCTCACCTCCTGTGCCTCCTTTATTAATTATAATCATAGGTAGCTAGCTTATTCTTTACTGAATCCTTATGCTATAGTTTCTAATGCCTTATGATTTGAAATAGTTAAATTGTTTTAAGGATTCTCTCAGTCTATTGACTAAAATGAATGCTTGATTTATTTGTAGCCTTGGATGTATGGTATGTGGTAATTGTTGACTTAAGCCATCTTTATTGCTAGCTTTCTCTGGCTTGCCAATTGGGGGTTTTCATTAATTAGTGTCCACACTTGCCTGCATCTCTGTTTAAAGTGTCAGTAGTTTGGCTGCTAAAGCCTTGGCTGGGTGCAGCTTTTCTAAGTGCAGTGTTTTAAATGCATAACTAGCGTTAGACCTGCGCTATTTTTATTAGTTAATTCTTCTGCTGATCTTGAATGAATTGACACTGCCTCTCTCCCTATCTACAGGTAACTGAAGTTGACTGTGACTGCAAAGTTTCTCACCTCCTGTGCCTCCTTTATTAATTATAATCATAGGTAGCTAGCTTATTTTTTACTGAATCCTTATGCTATAGTTTCTAATGCCTTATGATTTGAAATAGTTAAATTGTTTTAAGGATTCTCTCAGTCTATTGACTCAAATGAATGCTTGATTTATTTGTAGCCTTAGATGTATGGTATGTGGTAATTGTTGACTTAAGCCATCTTTATTGCTAGATTTCTCTGTTGGCCAATTGGGGGTTTTCATTAATTAGTGTCCACACTTGCCTGCATCTCTGTTTAAAGTGTCAGTAGTTTGGCTGCTAAAGCCTTGGCTGGGTGCAGCTTTTCTAAGTGCAGTGTTTTAAGTGCATAACTAGCGTTAGACCTGCGCTATTTTTATTTGCTAATTCTTCTGCTGATCTTCAATGAAATGACACCGCCTCTCTCCCTATCTACAGGTAACTGAAGTTGACTGTGACTGCAAAGTTTCTCACCTCCTGTGCCTCCTTTATTAATTATAATCATAGGTAACTGAAGTTGACTGTGACTGCAAAGTTTCTCACCTCCTGTGCATCCTTTATTAATTATAATCATAGGTAACTGAAGATGACTGTGACTGCAAAGTTTCTCACCTCCTGTGCCTCCTTTATTAATTATAATCATAGGTAGCTAGCTTATTCTTTACTGAATCCTTATGCTATAGTTTCTAATGCCTTATGATTTGAAATAGTTAAATTGTTTTAAGGATTCTCTCAGTCTATTGACTAAAATGAATGCTTGATTTATTTGTAGCCTTAGATGTATGGTATGTGGTAATTGTTGACTTAAGCCATCTTTATTGCTAGCTTTCTCTGGCTTGGCAATTGGGGGTTTTCATTAATTAGTGTCCACACTTGCCTGCATCTCTGTTTAAAGTGTCAGTAGTTTGGCTGCTACAGCCTTGGCTGGGTGCAGCTTTTCTAAGTGCAGTGTTTTAAGTGCATAACTAGCGTTAGACCTGCGCTATTTTTATTAGTTAATTCTTCTGCTGATCTTGAATGAATTGACACCGCCTCTCTCCCAATCTACAGGTAACTGAAGTTGACTGTGACTGCAAAGTTTCTCACCTCCTGTGCCTCCTTTATTAATTATAATCATAGGTAACTGAAGTTGACTGTGACTGCAAAGTTTCTCACCTCCTGTGCCTCCTTTATTAATTATAATCATAGGTAGCTAGCTTCTTCTTTACTGAATCCTTATGCTATAGTTTCTAATGCCTTATGATTTGAAATAGTTAAATTGTTTTAAGGATTCTCTCAGTCTATTGACTAAAATGAATGCTTGATTTATTTGTAGCCTTGGATGTATGGTATGTGGTAATTGTTGACTTAAGCCATCTTTATTGCTAGCTTTCTCTGGCTTGCCAATTGGGGGTTTTCATTAATTAGTGTCCACACTTGCCTGCATCTCTGTTTAAAGTGTCAGTAGTTTGGCTGCTAAAGCCTTGGCTGGGTGCAGCTTTTCTAAGTGCAGTGTTTTAAATGCATAACTAGCGTTAGACCTGCGCTATTTTTATTAGTTAATTCTTCTGCTGATCTTGAATGAATTGACACTGCCTCTCTCCCTATCTACAGGTAACTGAAGTTGACTGTGACTGCAAAGTTTCTCACCTCCTGTGCCTCCTTTATTAATTATAATCATAGGTAGCTAGCTTATTCTTTACTGAATCCTTATGCTATAGTTTCTAATGCCTTATGATTTGAAATAGTTAAATTGTTTTAAGGATTCTCTCAGTCTATTGACTAAAATGAATGCTTGATTTATTTGTAGCCTTAGATGTATGGTATGTGGTAATTGTTGACTTAAGCCATCTTTATTGCTAGCTTTCTCTGGCTTGCCAATTGGGGGTTTTCATTAATTAGTGTCCACACTTGCCTGCATCTCTGTTTAAAGTGTCAGTAGTTTGGCTGCTAAAGCCTTGGCTGGGTGCAGCTTTTCTAAGTGCAGTGTTTTAAGTGCATAACTAGCGTTAGACCTGCGCTATTTTTATTAGTTAATTCTTCTGCTGATCTTGAATGAATTGACACCGCCTCTCTCCCTATCTACACGTTACTGAAGTTGACTGTGACTGCAAAGTTTCTCACCTCCTGTGCCACCTTTATTAATTATAATCATAGGTAGCTAGCTTATTCTTTACTGAATCCTTATGCTATAGTTTCTAATGCCTTCTGATTTGAAATAGTTAAATTGTTTTAAGGATTCTGTCAGTCTATTGACTCAAATGAATGCTTGATTTATTTGTAGCCTTAGATGTATGGTATGTGGTAATTGTTGACTTAAGCCATCTTTATTGCTAGATTTCTCTGGCTGGCCAATTGGGGGTTTTCATTAATTAGTGTCCACACTTGCCTGCATCTCTGTTTAAAGTGTCAGTAGTTTGGCTGCTAAAGCCTTGGCTGGGTGCAGCTTTTCTAAGTGCAGTGTTTTAAGTGCATAACTAGCGTTAGACCTGCGCTATTTTTATTTGCTAATTCTTCTGCTGATCTTCAATGAAATGACACCGCCTCTCTCCCTATCTACAGGTAACTGAAGTTGACTGTGACTGCAAAGTTTCTCACCTCCTGTGCCTCCTTTATTAATTATAATCATAGGTAGCTAGCTTATTCTTTACTGAATCCTTATGCTATAGTTTCTAATGCCTTATGATTTGAAATAGTTAAATTGTTTTAAGGATTCTCTCAGTCTATTGACTAAAATGAATGCTTGATTTATTTGTAGCCTTAGATGTATGGTATGTGGTAATTGTTGACTTAAGCCATCTTTATTGCTAGCTTTCTCTCGCTTGCCAATTGGGGGTTTTCATTAATTAGTGTCCACAATTGCCTGCATCTCTGTTTAAATTGTCAGTAGTTTGGCTGCTAAAGCTTTGGCTGGGTGCAGCTTTTCTAAGTGCAGTGTTTTAAGTGCATAACTAGCGTTAGACCTGCACTATTTTTATTTGTTAATTCTTCTGCTTATCTTGAATGAATTGACACCGCCTCTCTCCCTATCTACAGGTAACTGAAGTTGACTGTGACTGCAAAGTTTCTCAACTCCTGTGCCTCCTTTATTAATTATAATCATAGGTAACTGAAGTTGACTGTGACTGCAAAGTTTCTCACCTCCTGTGCCTCCTTTATTAATTATAATCATAGGTAACTGAAGTTGACTGTGACTGCAAAGTTTCTCACCTCCTGTGCCTCCTTTATTAATTATAATCATAGGTACCTAGCTTATTCTTTACTGAATCCTTATGCTATAGTTTCTAATGCCGTATGATTTGAAATAGTTACATTGTTTTAAGGATTCTCTCAGTCTATTGACTAAAATGAATGCTTGATTTATTTGTAGCCTTAGATGTATGTTATGTGGTAATTGTTGACTTAAGCCATCTTTATTGCTAGCTTTCTCTGGCTGGCTAATTGGGGGTTTTCATTAATTAGTGTCCACACTTGCCTGCCTCTCTGTTTAAAGTGTCAGTAGTTTGGCTGCTAAAGCCTTGGCTGGGTGCAGCTTTTCTAAGTGCAGTGTTTTAAGTGCATAACTAGCGTTAGACCTGCGCTATTTTTATTAGTTTATTCTTCTGCTGATCTTGAATGAATTGACACCGCCTCTCTCCCTATCTACAGGTAACTGAAGTTGACTGTGACTGCAAAGTTTCTCACCTCCTGTGCCTCCTTTATTAATTATAATCATAGGTAACTGAAGTTGACTGTGACTGCAAAGTTTCTCACCTCCTGTGCCTCCTTTATTAATTATAATCATAGGTAGCTAGCTTCTTCTTTACTGAATCCTTATGCTATAGTTTCTAATGCCTTATGATTTGAAATAGATAAATTGTTTTAAGGATTCTCTCAGTCTATTGACTAAAATGAATGCTTGATTTATTTGTAGCCTTAGATGTATGGTATGTGGTAATTGTTGACTTAAGCCATCTTTATTGCTAGCTTTCTCTGGCTGGCCAATTGGGGGTTTTCATTAATTAGTGTCCACACTTGCCTGCATCTCTGTTTAAAGTGTCAGTAGTTTGGCTGCTAAAGCCTTGGCTGGGTGCAGCTTTTCTAAGTGCAGTGTTTTAAGTGCATAACTAGCGTTAGACCTGCGCTATTTTTATTAGTTAATTCTTCTGCTGATCTTGAATGAATTGACACCGCCTCTCTCCCAATCTACAGGTAACTGAAGTTGACTGTGACTGCAAAGTTTCTCACCTCCTGTGCCTCCTTTATTAATTATAATCATAGGTAACTGAAGTTGACTGTGACTGCAAAGTTTCTCACCTCCTGTGCCTCCTTTATTAATTATAATCATAGGTAGCTAGCTTATTCTTTACTGAATCCTTATGCTATAGTTTCTAATGCCTTATGATTTGAAATAGTTAAATTGTTTTAAGGATTCTCTCAGTCTATTGACTAAAATGAATGCTTGATTTATTTGTAGCCTTAGATGTATGGTATGTGGTAATTGTTGACTTAAGCCATCTTTATTGCTAGCTTTCTCTGGCTGGCCAATTGGGGGTTTTCATTAATTAGTGTCCACACTTGCCTGCATCTCTGTTTAAAGTGTCAGTAGTTTGGCTGCTAAAGCCTTGGCTGGGTGCAGCTTTTCTAAGTGCAGTGTTTTAAGTGCATAACTAGCGTTAGACCTGCGCTATTTTTATTAGTTAATTCTTCTGCTGATCTTGAATGAATTGACACCGCCTCTCTCCCTATCTACAGGTAACTGAAGTTGACTGTGACTGCAAAGTTTCTCACCTCCTGTGCCTCCTTTATTAATTATAATCATAGGTAGCTAGCTTATTCTTTACTGAATCCTTACGCTATAGTTTCTAATGCCTTATGATTTGAAATAGTTAAATTGTTTTAAGGATTCTCTGAGTCTATTGAATAAAACGAATGCTTGATTTATTTGTAGCCTTAGATGTATGGTATGTGGTAATTGTTGACTTAAGCCATCTTTATTGCTAGCTTTCTCTGGCTTGCCAATTGGGGGTTTTCATTAATTAGTGTCCACACTTGCCTGCATCTCTGTTTAAAGTGTCAGTAGTTTGGCTGCTAAAGCCTTGGCTGGGTGCAGCTTTTCTAAGTGCAGTGTTTTAAGTGCATAACTAGCGTTAGACCTGCGCTATTTTTATTAGTTAATTCTTCTGCTGATCTTGAATGAATTGACACCGCCTCTCTCCCTATCTACAGGTAACTGAAGTTGACTGTGACTGCAAAGTTTTTCACCTCCTGTGCCTCCTTTATTAATTATAATCATAGGTAGCTAGCTTATTCTTTACTGAATCCTTATGCTATAGTTTCTAATGCCTTCTGATTTGAAATAGTTAAATTGTTTTAAGGATTCTGTCAGTCTATTGACTAAAATGAATGCTTGATTTATTTGTAGCCTTAGATGTATGGTATGTGGTAATTGTTGACTTATGCCATCTTTATTGCTAGATTTCTCTGGCTGGCCAATTGGGGGTTTTCATTAATTAGTGTCCACATTTGCCTGCATCTCTGTTTAAAGTGTCAGTAGTTTGGCTGCTAAAGCCTTGGCTGGGTGCAGCTTTTCTAAGTGCAGTGTTTTAAGTGCATAACTACCGTTAGACCTGCGCTATTTTTATTTGTTAATTCTTCTGCTTATCTTGAATGAATTGACACCGCCACTCTCCCTATCTACAGGTAACTGAAGTTGACTGTGACTGCAAAGTTTCTCACCTCCTGTGCCTCCTTTATTAATTATAATCATAGGTAACTGAAGTTGACTGTGACTGCAAAGTTTCTCACCTCCTGTGCCTCCTTTATTAATTATAATCATAGGTAACTGAAGTTGACTGTGACTGCAAAGTTTCTCACCTCCTGTGCCTCCTTTATTAATTATAATCATAGGTAGCTAGCTTATTCTTCACTGAATCCTTATGCTATAGTTTCTAATGCCTTATGATTTGAAATAGATAAATTGTTTTAAGGATTCTCTCAGTCTATTGACTAAAATGAATGCTTGATTTATTTGTAGCCTTAGATGTATGGTATGTGCTAATTGTTGACTTAAGCCATCTTTATTGCTAGCTTTCTCTGGCTGGCCAATTGGGGGTTTTCATTAATTAGTGTCCACACTTGCCTGCATCTCTGTTTAAAGTGTCAGTAGTTTGGCTGCTAAAGCCTTGGCTGGGTGCAGCTTTTCTAAGTGCAGTGTTTTAAGTGCATAACTAGCATTAGACCTGCGCTATTTTTATTAGTTAATTCTTCTGCTGATCTTGAATGAATTGACACCGCCTCTCTCCCTATCTACAGGTAACTGAAGTTGACTGTGACTGCAAAGTTTCTCACCTCCTGTGCCTCCTTTATTAATTATAATCATAGGTAACTGAAGTTGACTGTGACTGCAAAGTTTCTCACCTCCTGTGCCTCCTTTTTTAATTATAATCATAGGTAGCAAGCTTATTCTTTACTGAATCCTTATGCTATAGTTTCTAATGCCTTATGATTTGAAATAGTTAAATTGTTTTAAGGATTCTCTCAGTCTATTGACTAAAATGAATGCTTGATTTATTTTTAGCCTTGGATGTATGGTATGTGGTAATTGTTGACTTATGCCATCTTTATTGCTAGCTTTCTCTGGCTTGCCAATTGGGGGTTTACATTAATTAGTGTCCACACTTGCCTGCATCTCTGTTTAAAGTGTCAGTAGTTTAGCTGCTAAAGCCTTGGCTGGGTGCAGCTTTTCTAAGTGCAGTGTTTTAAATGCATAACTAGCGTTAGACCTGCGCTATTTTTATTAGTTAATTCGTCTGCTGATCTTGAATGAATTGACACCGCCTCTCTCCCTATCTACAGGTAACTGAAGTTGACTGTGACTGCAAAGTTTCTCACCTCCTGTGCCTCCTTTATTAATTATAATCATAGGTAGCTAGCTTATTCTTTACTGAATCCTTATGCTATAGTTTCTAATGCCTTATGATTTGAAATAGTTAAATTGTTTTAAGGATTCTCTCAGTCTATTGAATAAAATGAATGCTTGATTTATTTGTAGCCTTAGATGTATGGTATGTGGTAATTGTTGACTTAAGCCATCTTTATTGCTAGCTTTCTCTGGCTTGCCAATTGGGGGTTTTCATTAATTAGTGTCCACACTTGCCTGCATCTCTGTTTAAAGTGTCAGTAGTTTGGCTGCTAAAGCCTTGGCTGGGTGCAGCTTTTCTAAGTGCAGTGTTTTAAGTGCATAACTAGCGTTAGACCTGCGCTATTTTTATTAGTTAATTCTTCTGCTGATCTTGAATGAATTGACACCGCCTCTCTCCCTATCTACAGGTAACTGAAGTTGACTGTGACTGCAAAGTTTCTCACCTCCTGTGCCTCCTTTATTAATTATAATCATAGGTAGCTAGCTTATTCTTTACTGAATCCTTATGCTATAGTTTCTAATGCCTTCTGATTTGAAATAGTTAAATTGTTTTAAGGATTCTGTCAGTCTATTGACTAAAATGAATGCTTGATTTATTTGTAGCCTTAGATGTATGGTATGTGGTAATTGTTGACTTATGCCATCTTTATTGCTAGATTTCTCTGGCTGGCCAATTGGGGGTTTTCATTAATTAGTGTCCACACTTGCCTGCATCTCTGTTTAAAGTGTCAGTAGTTTGGCTGCTAAAGCCTTGGCTGGGTGCAGCTTTTCTAAGTGCAGTGTTTTAAGTGCATAACTACCGTTAGACCTGCGCTATTTTTATTTGTTAATTCTTCTGCTTATCTTGAATGAATTGACACCGCCTCTCTCCCTATCTACAGGTAACTGAAGTTGACTGTGACTGCAAAGTTTCTCACCTCCTGTGCCTCCTTTATTAATTATAATCATAGGTAACTGAAGTTGACTGTGACTGCAAAGTTTCTCACCTCCTGTGCCTCCTTTATTAATTATAATCATAGGTAACTGAAGTTGACTGTGACTGCAAAGTTTCTCACCTCCTGTGCCTCCTTTATTAATTAAAATCATAGGTAGCTAGCTTATTCTTTACTGAATCCTTATGCTATAGTTTCTAATGCCGTATGATTTGAAATAGTTAAATTGTTTTAAGGATTCTCTCAGTCTATTGACTAAAATGAATGCTTGATTTATTTGTAGCCTTAGATGTATGTTATGTGGTAATTGTTGACTTAAGCCATCTTTATTGCTAGCTTTCTCTGGCTGGCTAATTGGGGGTTTTCATTAATTAGTGTCCACATTTGCCTGCATCTCTGTTTAAAGTGTCAGTAATTTGGCTGCTAAAGCCTTGGCTGGGTGCAGCTTTTCGAAGTGCAGTGTTTTAAGTGCATAACTAGCGTTAGACCTGCGCTATTTTTATTAGTTAATTCTTCTGCTGATCTTGAATGAATTGACACCGCCACTCTCCCTATCTACAGGTAACTGAAGTTGACTGTGACTGCAAAGTTTCTCACCTCCTGTGCCTCCTTTATTGATTATAATCATAGGTAACTGAAGTTGACTGTGACTGCAAAGTTTCTCACCTCCTGTGCCTCCTTTATTAATTATAATCATAGGTAGCTAGCTTATTCTTTACTGAATCCTTATGCTATAGTTTCTAATGCCTTATGATTTGAAATAGTTAAATTGTTTTAAGGATTCTCTCAGTCTATTGACTAAAATTAATGCTTGATTTATTTGTAGCCTTAGATGTATGGTATGTGGTAATTGTTGACTTAAGCCATCTTTATTGCTAGCTTTCTCTGGCAGGCCTATTGGGGGTTTTCATTAATTAGTGTCCACACTTGCCTGCATCTCTGTTTAAAGTGTCAGTAGTTTGGCTGCTAAAGCCTTGGCTGGGTGCAGCTTTTCTAAGTGCAGTGTTTTAAGTGCATAACTAGCGTTAGACCTGCGCTATTTTTATTAGTTAATTCTTCTGCTGATCTTGAATGAATTGACACCGCCTCTCTCCCTATCTACAGGTAACTGAAGTTGACTGTGACTGCAAAGTTTCTCACCTCCTGTGCCTCCTTTATTAATTATAATCATAGGTAGCTAGCTTATTCTTTACTGAATCCTTATGCTATAGTTTCTAATGCCTTCTGATTTGAAATAGTTAAATTGTTTTAAGGATTCTGTCAGTCTATTGACTAAAATGAATGCTTGATTTATTTGTAGCCTTAGATGTATGGTATGTGGTAATTGTTGAATTATGCCATCTTTATTGCTAGATTTCTCTGGCTGGCCAATTGGGGGTTTTCATTAATTAGTGTCCACACTTGCCTGCATCTCTGTTTAAAGTGTCAGTAGTTTGGCTGCTAAAGCCTTGGCTGGGTGCAGCTTTTCTAAGTGCAGTGTTTTAAGTGCATAACTACCGTTAGACCTGCGCTATTTTTATTTGTTAATTCTTCTGCTTATCTTGAATGAATTGACACCGCCTCTCTCCCTATCTACAGGTAACTGAAGTTGACTGTGACTGCAAAGTTTCTCACCTCCTGTGCCTCCTTTATTAATTATAATCATAGGTAACTGAAGTTGACTGTGACTGCAAAGTTTCTCACCTCCTGTGCCTCCTTTATTAATTATAATCATAGGTAACTGAAGTTGACTGTGACTGCAAAGTTTCTCACCTCCTGTGCCTCCTTTATTAATTATAATCATAGGTAGCTAGCTTATTCTTTACTGAATCCTTATGCTATAGTTTCTAATGCCGTATGATTTGAAATAGTTAAATTGTTTTAAGGATTCTCTCAGTCTATTGACTAAAATGAATGCTTGATTTATTTGTAGCCTTAGATGTATGTTATGTGGTAATTGTTGACTTAAGCCATCTTTATTGCTAGCTTTCTCTGGCTGGCTAATTGGGGGTTTTCATTAATTAGTGTCCACACTTGCCTGCATCTCTGTTTAAAGTGTCAGTAATTTGGCTGCTAAAGCCTTGGCTGGGTGCAGCTTTTCGAAGTGCAGTGTTTTAAGTGCATAACTAGCATTAGACCTGCGCTATTTTTATTAGTTAATTCTTCTGCTGATCTTGAATGAATTGACACCGCCTCTCTCCCTATCTACAGGTAACTGAAGTTGACTGTGACTGCAAAGTTTCTCACCTCCTGTGCCTCCTTTATTAATTATAATCATAGGTAACTGAAGTTGACTGTGACTGCAAAGTTTCTCACCTCCTGTGCCTCCTTTTTTAATTATAATCATAGGTAGCAAGCTTATTCTTTACTGAATCCTTATGCTATAGTTTCTAATGCCTTATGATTTGAAATAGTTAAATTGTTTTAAGGATTCTCTCAGTCTATTGACTAAAATGAATGCTTGATTTATTTTTAGCCTTGGATGTATGGTATGTGGTAATTGTTGACTTATGCCATCTTTATTGCTAGCTTTCTCTGGCTTGCCAATTGGGGGTTTACATTAATTAGTGTCCACTCTTGCCTGCATCTCTGTTTAAAGTGTCAGTAGTTTAGCTGCTAAAGCCTTGGCTGGGTGCAGCTTTTCTAAGTGCAGTGTTTTAAATGCATAACTAGCGTTAGACCTGCGCTATTTTTATTAGTTAATTCGTCTGCTGATCTTGAATGAATTGACACCGCCTCTCTCCCTATCTACAGGTAACTGAAGTTGACTGTGACTGCAAAGTTTCTCACCTCCTGTGCCTCCTTTATTAATTATAATCATAGGTAGCTAGCTTATTCTTTACTGAATCCTTATGCTATAGTTTCTAATGCCTTATGATTTGAAATAGTTAAATTGTTTTAAGGATTCTCTCAGTCTATTGAATAAAATGAATGCTTGATTTATTTGTAGCCTTAGATGTATGGTATGTGGTAATTGTTGACTTAAGCCATCTTTATTGCTAGCTTTCTCTGGCTTGCCAATTGGGGGTTTTCATTAATTAGTGTCCACACTTGCCTGCATCTCTGTTTAAAGTGTCAGTAGTTTGGCTGCTAAAGCCTTGGCTGGGTGCAGCTTTTCTAAGTGCAGTGTTTTAAGTGCATAACTAGCGTTAGACCTGCGCTATTTTTATTAGTTAATTCTTCTGCTGATCTTGAATGAATTGACACCGCCTCTCTCCCTATCTACAGGTAACTGAAGTTGACTGTGACTGCAAAGTTTCTCACCTCCTGTGCCTCCTTTATTAATTATAATCATAGGTAGCTAGCTTATTCTTTACTGAATCCTTATGCTATAGTTTCTAATGCCTTCTGATTTGAAATAGTTAAATTGTTTTAAGGATTCTGTCAGTCTATTGACTAAAATGAATGCTTGATTTATTTGTAGCCTTAGATGTATGGTATGTGGTAATTGTTGACTTATGCCATCTTTATTGCTAGATTTCTCTGGCTGGCCAATTGGGGGTTTTCATTAATTAGTGTCCACACTTGCCTGCATCTCTGTTTAAAGTGTCAGTAGTTTGGCTGCTAAAGCCTTGGCTGGGTGCAGCTTTTCTAAGTGCAGTGTTTTAAGTGCATAACTACCGTTAGACCTGCGCTATTTTTATTTGTTAATTCTTCTGCTTATCTTGAATGAATTGACACCGCCTCTCTCCCTATCTACAGGTAACTGAAGTTGACTGTGACTGCAAAGTTTCTCACCTCCTGTGCCTCCTTTATTAATTATAATCATAGGTAACTGAAGTTGACTGTGACTGCAAAGTTTCTCACCTCCTGTGCCTCCTTTATTAATTATAATCATAGGTAACTGAAGTTGACTGTGACTGCAAAGTTTCTCACCTCCTGTGCCTCCTTTATTAATTAAAATCATAGGTAGCTAGCTTATTCTTTACTGAATCCTTATGCTATAGTTTCTAATGCCGTATGATTTGAAATAGTTAAATTGTTTTAAGGATTCTCTCAGTCTATTGACTAAAATGAATGCTTGATTTATTTGTAGCCTTAGATGTATGTTATGTGGTAATTGTTGACTTAAGCCATCTTTATTGCTAGCTTTCTCTGGCTGGCTAATTGGGGGTTTTCATTAATTAGTGTCCACATTTTCCTGCATCTCTGTTTAAAGTGTCAGTAATTTGGCTGCTAAAGCCTTGGCTGGGTGCAGCTTTTCGAAGTGCAGTGTTTTAAGTGCATAACTAGCGTTAGACCTGCGCTATTTTTATTAGTTAATTCTTCTGCTGATCTTGAATGAATTGACACCGCCACTCTCCCTATCTACAGGTAACTGAAGTTGACTGTGACTGCAAAGTTTCTCACCTCCTGTGCCTCCTTTATTGATTATAATCATAGGTAACTGAAGTTGACTGTGACTGCAAAGTTTCTCACCTCCTGTGCCTCCTTTATTAATTATAATCATAGGTAGCTAGCTTATTCTTTACTGAATCCTTATGCTATAGTTTCTAATGCCTTATGATTTGAAATAGTTAAATTGTTTTAAGGATTCTCTCAGTCTATTGACTAAAATTAATGCTTGATTTATTTGTAGCCTTAGATGTATGGTATGTGGTAATTGTTGACTTAAGCCATCTTTATTGCTAGCTTTCTCTGGCAGGCCTATTGGGGGTTTTCATTAATTAGTGTCCACACTTGCCTGCATCTCTGTTTAAAGTGTCAGTAGTTTGGCTGCTAAAGCCTTGGCTGGGTGCAGCTTTTCTAAGTGCAGTGTTTTAAGTGCATAACTAGCGTTAGACCTGCACTATTTTTATTAGTTAATTCTTCTGCTGATCTTGAATGAATTGACACCGCCTCTCTCCCTATCTACAGGTAACTGAAGTTCACTGTGACTGCAAAGTTTCTCACCTCCTGTGCCTCCTTTATTAATTATAATCATAGGTAGCTAGCTTATTCTTTACTGAATCCTTATGCTATAGTTTCTAATGCCTTCTGATTTGAAATAGTTAAATTGTTTTAAGGATTCTGTCAGTCTATTGACTAAAATGAATGCTTGATTTATTTGTAGCCTTAGATGTATGGTATGTGGTAATTGTTGAATTATGCCATCTTTATTGCTAGATTTCTCTGGCTGGCCAATTGGGGGTTTTCATTAATTAGTGTCCACACTTGCCTGCATCTCTGTTTAAAGTGTCAGTAGTTTGGCTGCTAAAGCCTTGGCTGGGTGCAGCTTTTCTAAGTGCAGTGTTTTAAGTGCATAACTACCGTTAGACCTGCGCTATTTTTATTTGTTAATTCTTCTGCTTATCTTGAATGAATTGACACCGCCTCTCTCCCTATCTACAGGTAACTGAAGTTGACTGTGACTGCAAAGTTTCTCACCTCCTGTGCCTCCTTTATTAATTATAATCATAGGTAACTGAAGTTGACTGTGACTGCAAAGTTTCTCACCTCCTGTGCCTCCTTTATTAATTATAATCATAGGTAACTGAAGTTGACTGTGACTGCAAAGTTTCTCACCTCCTGTGCCTCCTTTATTAATTATAATCATAGGTAGCTAGCTTATTCTTTACTGAATCCTTATGCTATAGTTTCTAATGCCGTATGATTTGAAATAGTTAAATTGTTTTAAGGATTCTCTCAGTCTATTGACTAAAATGAATGCTTGATTTATTTGTAGCCTTAGATGTATGTTATGTGGTAATTGTTGACTTAAGCCATCTTTATTGCTAGCTTTCTCTGGCTGGCTAATTGGGGGTTTTCATTAATTAGTGTCCACACTTGCCTGCATCTCTGTTTAAAGTGTCAGTAATTTGGCTGCTAAAGCCTTGGCTGGGTGCAGCTTTTCGAAGTGCAGTGTTTTAAGTGCATAACTAGCATTAGACCTGCGCTATTTTTATTAGTTAATTCTTCTGCTGATCTTGAATGAATTGACACCGCCTCTCTCCCTATCTACAGGTAACTGAAGTTGACTGTGACTGCAAAGTTTCTCACCTCCTGTGCCTCCTTTATTAATTATAATCATAGGTAACTGAAGTTGACTGTGACTGCAAAGTTTCTCACCTCCTGTGCCTCCTTTTTTAATTATAATCATAGGTAGCAAGCTTATTCTTTACTGAATCCTTATGCTATAGTTTCTAATGCCTTATGATTTGAAATAGTTAAATTGTTTTAAGGATTCTCTCAGTCTATTGACTAAAATGAATGCTTGATTTATTTTTAGCCTTGGATGTATGGTATGTGGTAATTGTTGACTTATGCCATCTTTATTGCTAGCTTTCTCTGGCTTGCCAATTGGGGGTTTACATTAATTAGTGTCCACACTTGCCTGCATCTCTGTTTAAAGTGTCAGTAGTTTAGCTGCTAAAGCCTTGGCTGGGTGCAGCTTTTCTAAGTGCAGTGTTTTAAATGCATAACTAGCGTTAGACCTGCGCTATTTTTATTAGTTAATTCGTCTGCTGATCTTGAATGAATTGACACCGCCTCTCTCCCTATCTACAGGTAACTGAAGTTGACTGTGACTGCAAAGTTTCTCACCTCCTGTGCCTCCTTTATTAATTATAATCATAGGTAGCTAGCTTATTCTTTACTGAATCCTTATGCTATAGTTTCTAATGCCTTATGATTTGAAATAGTTAAATTGTTTTAAGGATTCTCTCAGTCTATTGAATAAAATGAATGCTTGATTTATTTGTAGCCTTAGATGTATGGTATGTGGTAATTGTTGACTTAAGCCATCTTTATTGCTAGCTTTCTCTGGCTTGCCAATTGGGGGTTTTCATTAATTAGTGTCCACACTTGCCTGCATCTCTGTTTAAAGTGTCAGTAGTTTGGCTGCTAAAGCCTTGGCTGGGTGCAGCTTTTCTAAGTGCAGTGTTTTAAGTGCATAACTAGCGTTAGACCTGCGCTATTTTTATTAGTTAATTCTTCTGCTGATCTTGAATGAATTGACACCGCCTCTCTCCCTATCTACAGGTAACTGAAGTTGACTGTGACTGCAAAGTTTCTCACCTCCTGTGCCTCCTTTATTAATTATAATCATAGGTAGCTAGCTTATTCTTTACTGAATCCTTATGCTATAGTTTCTAATGCCTTCTGATTTGAAATAGTTAAATTGTTTTAAGGATTCTGTCAGTCTATTGACTAAAATGAATGCTTGATTTATTTGTAGCCTTAGATGTATGGTATGTGGTAATTGTTGACTTATGCCATCTTTATTGCTAGATTTCTCTGGCTGGCCAATTGGGGGTTTTCATTAATTAGTGTCCACACTTGCCTGCATCTCTGTTTAAAGTGTCAGTAGTTTGGCTGCTAAAGCCTTGGCTGGGTGCAGCTTTTCTAAGTGCAGTGTTTTAAGTGCATAACTACCGTTAGACCTGCGCTATTTTTATTTGTTAATTCTTCTGCTTATCTTGAATGAATTGACACCGCCTCTCTCCCTATCTACAGGTAACTGAAGTTGACTGTGACTGCAAAGTTTCTCACCTCCTGTGCCTCCTTTATTAATTATAATCATAGGTAACTGAAGTTGACTGTGACTGCAAAGTTTCTCACCTCCTGTGCCTCCTTTATTAATTATAATCATAGGTAACTGAAGTTGACTGTGACTGCAAAGTTTCTCACCTCCTGTGCCTCCTTTATTAATTAAAATCATAGGTAGCTAGCTTATTCTTTACTGAATCCTTATGCTATAGTTTCTAATGCCGTATGATTTGAAATAGTTAAATTGTTTTAAGGATTCTCTCAGTCTATTGACTAAAATGAATGCTTGATTTATTTGTAGCCTTAGATGTATGTTATGTGGTAATTGTTGACTTAAGCCATCTTTATTGCTAGCTTTCTCTGGCTGGCTAATTGGGGGTTTTCATTAATTAGTGTCCACATTTGCCTGCATCTCTGTTTAAAGTGTCAGTAATTTGGCTGCTAAAGCCTTGGCTGGGTGCAGCTTTTCGAAGTGCAGTGTTTTAAGTGCATAACTAGCGTTAGACCTGCGCTATTTTTATTAGTTAATTCTTCTGCTGATCTTGAATGAATTGACACCGCCACTCTCCCTATCTACAGGTAACTGAAGTTGACTGTGACTGCAAAGTTTCTCACCTCCTGTGCCTCCTTTATTGATTATAATCATAGGTAACTGAAGTTGACTGTGACTGCAAAGTTTCTCACCTCCTGTGCCTCCTTTATTAATTATAATCATAGGTAGCTAGCTTATTCTTTACTGAATCCTTATGCTATAGTTTCTAATGCCTTATGATTTGAAATAGTTAAATTGTTTTAAGGATTCTCTCAGTCTATTGACTAAAATTAATGCTTGATTTATTTGTAGCCTTAGATGTATGGTATGTGGTAATTGTTGACTTAAGCCATCTTTATTGCTAGCTTTCTCTGGCAGGCCTATTGGGGGTTTTCATTAATTAGTGTCCACACTTGCCTGCATCTCTGTTTAAAGTGTCAGTAGTTTGGCTGCTAAAGCCTTGGCTGGGTGCAGCTTTTCTAAGTGCAGTGTTTTAAGTGCATAACTAGCGTTAGACCTGCGCTATTTTTATTAGTTAATTCTTCTGCTGATCTTGAATGAATTGACACCGCCTCTCTCCCTATCTACAGGTAACTGAAGTTGACTGTGACTGCAAAGTTTCTCACCTCCTGTGCCTCCTTTATTAATTATAATCATAGGTAGCTAGCTTATTCTTTACTGAATCCTTATGCTATAGTTTCTAATGCCTTCTGATTTGAAATAGTTAAATTGTTTTAAGGATTCTGTCAGTCTATTGACTAAAATGAATGCTTGATTTATTTGTAGCCTTAGATGTATGGTATGTGGTAATTGTTGACTTATGCCATCTTTATTGCTAGATTTCTCTGGCTGGCCAATTGGGGGTTTTCATTAATTAGTGTCCACACTTGCCTGCATCTCTGTTTAAAGTGTCAGTAGTTTGGCTGCTAAAGCCTTGGCTGGGTGCAGCTTTTCTAAGTGCAGTGTTTTAAGTGCATAACTACCGTTAGACCTGCGCTATTTTTATTTGTTAATTCTTCTGCTTATCTTGAATGAATTGACACCGCCTCTCTCCCTATCTACAGGTAACTGAAGTTGACTGTGACTGCAAAGTTTCTCACCTCCTGTGCCTCCTTTATTAATTATAATCATAGGTAACTGAAGTTGACTGTGACTGCAAAGTTTCTCACCTCCTGTGCCTCCTTTATTAATTATAATCATAGGTAACTGAAGTTGACTGTGACTGCAAAGTTTCTCACCTCCTGTGCCTCCTTTATTAATTATAATCATAGGTAGCTAGCTTATTCTTTACTGAATCCTTATGCTATAGTTTCTAATGCCGTATGATTTGAAATAGTTAAATTGTTTTAAGGATTCTCTCAGTCTATTGACTAAAATGAATGCTTGATTTATTTGTAGCCTTAGATGTATGTTATGTGGTAATTGTTGACTTAAGCCATCTTTATTGCTAGCTTTCTCTGGCTGGCTAATTGGGGGTTTTCATTAATTAGTGTCCACACTTGCCTGCATCTCTGTTTAAAGTGTCAGTAATTTGGCTGCTAAAGCCTTGGCTGGGTGCAGCTTTTCGAAGTGCAGTGTTTTAAGTGCATAACTAGCGTTAGACCTGCGCTATTTTTATTAGTTAATTCTTCTGCTGATCTTGAATGAATTGACACCGCCACTCTCCCTATCTACAGGTAACTGAAGTTGACTGTGACTGCAAAGTTTCTCACCTCCTGTGCCTCCTTTATTGATTATAATCATAGGTAACTGAAGTTGACTGTGACTGCAAAGTTTCTCACCTCCTGTGCCTCCTTTATTAATTATAATCATAGGTAGCTAGCTTATTCTTTACTGAATCCTTATGCTATAGTTTCTAATGCCTTATGATTTGAAATAGTTAAATTGTTTTAAGGATTCTCTCAGTCTATTGACTAAAATGAATGCTTGATTTATTTGTAGCCTTAGATGTATGGTATGTGGTAATTGTTGACTTAAGCCATCTTTATTGCTAGCTTTCTCTGGCTGGCCAATTGGGGGTTTTCATTAATTAGTGTCCACACTTGCCTGCATCTCTGTTTAAAGTGTCAGTAGTTTGGCTGCTAAAGCCTTGGCTGGGTGCAGCTTTTCTAAGTGCAGTGTTTTAAGTGCATAACTAGCGTTAGACCTGCGCTATTTTTATTAGTTAATTCTTCTGCTGATCTTGAATGAATTGACACCGCCTCTCTCCCTATCTACAGGTAACTGAAGTTGACTGTGACTGCAAAGTTTCTCACCTCCTGTGCCTCCTTTATTAATTATAATCATAGGTAACTGAAGTTGACTGTGACTGCAAAGTTTCTCACCTCCTGTGCCTCCTTTTTTAATTATAATCATAGGTAGCAAGCTTATTCTTTACTGAATCCTTATGCTATAGTTTCTAATGCCTTATGATTTGAAATAGTTAAATTGTTTTAAGGATTCTCTCAGTCTATTGACTAAAATGAATGCTTGATTTATTTGTAGCCTTAGATGTATGGTATGTGCTAATTGTTGACTTAAGCCATCTTTATTGCTAGCTTTCTCTGGCTGGCCAATTGGGGGTTTTCATTAATTAGTGTCCACACTTGCCTGCATCTCTGTTTAAAGTGTCAGTAGTTTGGCTGCTAAAGCCTTGGCTGGGTGCAGCTTTTCTAAGTGCAGTGTTTTAAGTGCATAACTAGCATTAGACCTGCGCTATTTTTATTAGTTAATTCTTCTGCTGATCTTGAATGAATTGACACCGCCTCTCTCCCTATCTACAGGTAACTGAAGTTGACTGTGACTGCAAAGTTTCTCACCTCCTGTGCCTCCTTTATTAATTATAATCATAGGTAACTGAAGTTGACTGTGACTGCAAAGTTTCTCACCTCCTGTGCCTCCTTTTTTAATTATAATCATAGGTAGCAAGCTTATTCTTTACTGAATCCTTATGCTATAGTTTCTAATGCCTTATGATTTGAAATAGTTAAATTGTTTTAAGGATTCTCTCAGTCTATTGACTAAAATGAATGCTTGATTTATTTTTAGCCTTGGATGTATGGTATGTGGTAATTGTTGACTTATGCCATCTTTATTGCTAGCTTTCTCTGGCTTGCCAATTGGGGGTTTACATTAATTAGTGTCCACACTTGCCTGCATCTCTGTTTAAAGTGTCAGTAGTTTAGCTGCTAAAGCCTTGGCTGGGTGCAGCTTTTCTAAGTGCAGTGTTTTAAATGCATAACTAGCGTTAGACCTGCGCTATTTTTATTAGTTAATTCGTCTGCTGATCTTGAATGAATTGACACCGCCTCTCTCCCTATCTACAGGTAACTGAAGTTGACTGTGACTGCAAAGTTTCTCACCTCCTGTGCCTCCTTTATTAATTATAATCATAGGTAGCTAGCTTATTCTTTACTGAATCCTTATGCTATAGTTTCTAATGCCTTATGATTTGAAATAGTTAAATTGTTTTAAGGATTCTCTCAGTCTATTGAATAAAATGAATGCTTGATTTATTTGTAGCCTTAGATGTATGGTATGTGGTAATTGTTGACTTAAGCCATCTTTATTGCTAGCTTTCTCTGGCTTGCCAATTGGGGGTTTTCATTAATTAGTGTCCACACTTGCCTGCATCTCTGTTTAAAGTGTCAGTAGTTTGGCTGCTAAAGCCTTGGCTGGGTGCAGCTTTTCTAAGTGCAGTGTTTTAAGTGCATAACTAGCGTTAGACCTGCGCTATTTTTATTAGTTAATTCTTCTGCTGATCTTGAATGAATTGACACCGCCTCTCTCCCTATCTACAGGTAACTGAAGTTGACTGTGACTGCAAAGTTTCTCACCTCCTGTGCCTCCTTTATTAATTATAATCATAGGTAGCTAGCTTATTCTTTACTGAATCCTTATGCTATAGTTTCTAATGCCTTCTGATTTGAAATAGTTAAATTGTTTTAAGGATTCTGTCAGTCTATTGACTAAAATGAATGCTTGATTTATTTGTAGCCTTAGATGTATGGTATGTGGTAATTGTTGACTTATGCCATCTTTATTGCTAGATTTCTCTGGCTGGCCAATTGGGGGTTTTCATTAATTAGTGTCCACACTTGCCTGCATCTCTGTTTAAAGTGTCAGTAGTTTGGCTGCTAAAGCCTTGGCTGGGTGCAGCTTTTCTAAGTGCAGTGTTTTAAGTGCATAACTACCGTTAGACCTGCGCTATTTTTATTTGTTAATTCTTCTGCTTATCTTGAATGAATTGACACCGCCTCTCTCCCTATCTACAGGTAACTGAAGTTGACTGTGACTGCAAAGTTTCTCACCTCCTGTGCCTCCTTTATTAATTATAATCATAGGTAACTGAAGTTGACTGTGACTGCAAAGTTTCTCACCTCCTGTGCCTCCTTTATTAATTATAATCATAGGTAACTGAAGTTGACTGTGACTGCAAAGTTTCTCACCTCCTGTGCCTCCTTTATTAATTAAAATCATAGGTAGCTAGCTTATTCTTTACTGAATCCTTATGCTATAGTTTCTAATGCCGTATGATTTGAAATAGTTAAATTGTTTTAAGGATTCTCTCAGTCTATTGACTAAAATGAATGCTTGATTTATTTGTAGCCTTAGATGTATGTTATGTGGTAATTGTTGACTTAAGCCATCTTTATTGCTAGCTTTCTCTGGCTGGCTAATTGGGGGTTTTCATTAATTAGTGTCCACATTTGCCTGCATCTCTGTTTAAAGTGTCAGTAATTTGGCTGCTAAAGCCTTGGCTGGGTGCAGCTTTTCGAAGTGCAGTGTTTTAAGTGCATAACTAGCGTTAGACCTGCGCTATTTTTATTAGTTAATTCTTCTGCTGATCTTGAATGAATTGACACCGCCACTCTCCCTATCTACAGGTAACTGAAGTTGACTGTGACTGCAAAGTTTCTCACCTCCTGTGCCTCCTTTATTGATTATAATCATAGGTAACTGAAGTTGACTGTGACTGCAAAGTTTCTCACCTCCTGTGCCTCCTTTATTAATTATAATCATAGGTAGCTAGCTTATTCTTTACTGAATCCTTATGCTATAGTTTCTAATGCCTTATGATTTGAAATAGTTAAATTGTTTTAAGGATTCTCTCAGTCTATTGACTAAAATGAATGCTTGATTTATTTGTAGCCTTAGATGTATGGTATGTGGTAATTGTTGACTTAAGCCATCTTTATTGCTAGCTTTCTCTGGCAGGCCTATTGGGGGTTTTCATTAATTAGTGTCCACACTTGCCTGCATCTCTGTTTAAAGTGTCAGTAGTTTGGCTGCTAAAGCCTTGGCTGGGTGCAGCTTTTCTAAGTGCAGTGTTTTAAGTGCATAACTAGCGTTAGACCTGCGCTATTTTTATTAGTTAATTCTTCTGCTGATCTTGAATGAATTGACACCGCCTCTCTCCCTATCTACAGGTAACTGAAGTTGACTGTGACTGCAAAGTTTCTCACCTCCTGTGCCTCCTTTATTAATTATAATCATAGGTAGCTAGCTTATTCTTTACTGAATCCTTATGCTATAGTTTCTAATGCCTTCTGATTTGAAATAGTTAAATTGTTTTAAGGATTCTGTCAGTCTATTGACTAAAATGAATGCTTGATTTATTTGTAGCCTTAGATGTATGGTATGTGGTAATTGTTGACTTATGCCATCTTTATTGCTAGATTTCTCTGGCTGGCCAATTGGGGGTTTTCATTAATTAGTGTCCACACTTGCCTGCATCTCTGTTTAAAGTGTCAGTAGTTTGGCTGCTAAAGCCTTGGCTGGGTGCAGCTTTTCTAAGTGCAGTGTTTTAAGTGCATAACTACCGTTAGACCTGCGCTATTTTTATTTGTTAATTCTTCTGCTTATCTTGAATGAATTGACACCGCCTCTCTCCCTATCTACAGGTAACTGAAGTTGACTGTGACTGCAAAGTTTCTCACCTCCTGTGCCTCCTTTATTAATTATAATCATAGGTAACTGAAGTTGACTGTGACTGCAAAGTTTCTCACCTCCTGTGCCTCCTTTATTAATTATAATCATAGGTAACTGAAGTTGACTGTGACTGCAAAGTTTCTCACCTCCTGTGCCTCCTTTATTAATTATAATCATAGGTAGCTAGCTTATTCTTTACTGAATCCTTATGCTATAGTTTCTAATGCCGTATGATTTGAAATAGTTAAATTGTTTTAAGGATTCTCTCAGTCTATTGACTAAAATGAATGCTTGATTTATTTGTAGCCTTAGATGTATGTTATGTGGTAATTGTTGACTTAAGCCATCTTTATTGCTAGCTTTCTCTGGCTGGCTAATTGGGGGTTTTCATTAATTAGTGTCCACACTTGCCTGCATCTCTGTTTAAAGTGTCAGTAATTTGGCTGCTAAAGCCTTGGCTGGGTGCAGCTTTTCGAAGTGCAGTGTTTTAAGTGCATAACTAGCATTAGACCTGCGCTATTTTTATTAGTTAATTCTTCTGCTGATCTTGAATGAATTGACACCGCCTCTCTCCCTATCTACAGGTAACTGAAGTTGACTGTGACTGCAAAGTTTCTCACCTCCTGTGCCTCCTTTATTAATTATAATCATAGGTAACTGAAGTTGACTGTGACTGCAAAGTTTCTCACCTCCTGTGCCTCCTTTTTTAATTATAATCATAGGTAGCAAGCTTATTCTTTACTGAATCCTTATGCTATAGTTTCTAATGCCTTATGATTTGAAATAGTTAAATTGTTTTAAGGATTCTCTCAGTCTATTGACTAAAATGAATGCTTGATTTATTTTTAGCCTTGGATGTATGGTATGTGGTAATTGTTGACTTATGCCATCTTTATTGCTAGCTTTCTCTGGCTTGCCAATTGGGGGTTTACATTAATTAGTGTCCACACTTGCCTGCATCTCTGTTTAAAGTGTCAGTAGTTTAGCTGCTAAAGCCTTGGCTGGGTGCAGCTTTTCTAAGTGCAGTGTTTTAAATGCATAACTAGCGTTAGACCTGCGCTATTTTTATTAGTTAATTCGTCTGCTGATCTTGAATGAATTGACACCGCCTCTCTCCCTATCTACAGGTAACTGAAGTTGACTGTGACTGCAAAGTTTCTCACCTCCTGTGCCTCCTTTATTAATTATAATCATAGGTAGCTAGCTTATTCTTTACTGAATCCTTATGCTATAGTTTCTAATGCCTTATGATTTGAAATAGTTAAATTGTTTTAAGGATTCTCTCAGTCTATTGAATAAAATGAATGCTTGATTTATTTGTAGCCTTAGATGTATGGTATGTGGTAATTGTTGACTTAAGCCATCTTTATTGCTAGCTTTCTCTGGCTTGCCAATTGGGGGTTTTCATTAATTAGTGTCCACACTTGCCTGCATCTCTGTTTAAAGTGTCAGTAGTTTGGCTGCTAAAGCCTTGGCTGGGTGCAGCTTTTCTAAGTGCAGTGTTTTAAGTGCATAACTAGCGTTAGACCTGCGCTATTTTTATTAGTTAATTCTTCTGCTGATCTTGAATGAATTGACACCGCCTCTCTCCCTATCTACAGGTAACTGAAGTTGACTGTGACTGCAAAGTTTCTCACCTCCTGTGCCTCCTTTATTAATTATAATCATAGGTAGCTAGCTTATTCTTTACTGAATCCTTATGCTATAGTTTCTAATGCCTTCTGATTTGAAATAGTTAAATTGTTTTAAGGATTCTGTCAGTCTATTGACTAAAATGAATGCTTGATTTATTTGTAGCCTTAGATGTATGGTATGTGGTAATTGTTGACTTATGCCATCTTTATTGCTAGATTTCTCTGGCTGGCCAATTGGGGGTTTTCATTAATTAGTGTCCACACTTGCCTGCATCTCTGTTTAAAGTGTCAGTAGTTTGGCTGCTAAAGCCTTGGCTGGGTGCAGCTTTTCTAAGTGCAGTGTTTTAAGTGCATAACTACCGTTAGACCTGCGCTATTTTTATTTGTTAATTCTTCTGCTTATCTTGAATGAATTGACACCGCCTCTCTCCCTATCTACAGGTAACTGAAGTTGACTGTGACTGCAAAGTTTCTCACCTCCTGTGCCTCCTTTATTAATTATAATCATAGGTAACTGAAGTTGACTGTGACTGCAAAGTTTCTCACCTCCTGTGCCTCCTTTATTAATTATAATCATAGGTAACTGAAGTTGACTGTGACTGCAAAGTTTCTCACCTCCTGTGCCTCCTTTATTAATTAAAATCATAGGTAGCTAGCTTATTCTTTACTGAATCCTTATGCTATAGTTTCTAATGCCGTATGATTTGAAATAGTTAAATTGTTTTAAGGATTCTCTCAGTCTATTGACTAAAATGAATGCTTGATTTATTTGTAGCCTTAGATGTATGTTATGTGGTAATTGTTGACTTAAGCCATCTTTATTGCTAGCTTTCTCTGGCTGGCTAATTGGGGGTTTTCATTAATTAGTGTCCACATTTGCCTGCATCTCTGTTTAAAGTGTCAGTAATTTGGCTGCTAAAGCCTTGGCTGGGTGCAGCTTTTCGAAGTGCAGTGTTTTAAGTGCATAACTAGCGTTAGACCTGCGCTATTTTTATTAGTTAATTCTTCTGCTGATCTTGAATGAATTGACACCGCCACTCTCCCTATCTACAGGTAACTGAAGTTGACTGTGACTGCAAAGTTTCTCACCTCCTGTGCCTCCTTTATTAATTATAATCATAGGTAACTGAAGTTGACTGTGACTGCAAAGTTTCTCACCTCCTGTGCCTCCTTTATTAATTATAATCATAGGTAACTGAAGTTGACTGTGACTGCAAAGTTTCTCACCTCCTGTGCCTCCTTTATTAATTAAAATCATAGGTAGCTAGCTTATTCTTTACTGAATCCTTATGCTATAGTTTCTAATGCCGTATGATTTGAAATAGTTAAATTGTTTTAAGGATTCTCTCAGTCTATTGACTAAAATGAATGCTTGATTTATTTGTAGCCTTAGATGTATGTTATGTGGTAATTGTTGACTTAAGCCATCTTTATTGCTAGCTTTCTCTGGCTGGCTAATTGGGGGTTTTCATTAATTAGTGTCCACATTTGCCTGCATCTCTGTTTAAAGTGTCAGTAATTTGGCTGCTAAAGCCTTGGCTGGGTGCAGCTTTTCGAAGTGCAGTGTTTTAAGTGCATAACTAGCGTTAGACCTGCGCTATTTTTATTAGTTAATTCTTCTGCTGATCTTGAATGAATTGACACCGCCACTCTCCCTATCTACAGGTAACTGAAGTTGACTGTGACTGCAAAGTTTCTCACCTCCTGTGCCTCCTTTATTGATTATAATCATAGGTAACTGAAGTTGACTGTGACTGCAAAGTTTCTCACCTCCTGTGCCTCCTTTATTAATTATAATCATAGGTAGCTAGCTTATTCTTTACTGAATCCTTATGCTATAGTTTCTAATGCCTTATGATTTGAAATAGTTAAATTGTTTTAAGGATTCTCTCAGTCTATTGACTAAAATTAATGCTTGATTTATTTGTAGCCTTAGATGTATGGTATGTGGTAATTGTTGACTTAAGCCATCTTTATTGCTAGCTTTCTCTGGCAGGCCTATTGGGGGTTTTCATTAATTAGTGTCCACACTTGCCTGCATCTCTGTTTAAAGTGTCAGTAGTTTGGCTGCTAAAGCCTTGGCTGGGTGCAGCTTTTCTAAGTGCAGTGTTTTAAGTGCATAACTAGCGTTAGACCTGCGCTATTTTTATTAGTTAATTCTTCTGCTGATCTTGAATGAATTGACACCGCCTCTCTCCCTATCTACAGGTAACTGAAGTTGACTGTGACTGCAAAGTTTCTCACCTCCTGTGCCTCCTTTATTAATTATAATCATAGGTAGCTAGCTTATTCTTTACTGAATCCTTATGCTATAGTTTCTAATGCCTTCTGATTTGAAATAGTTAAATTGTTTTAAGGATTCTGTCAGTCTATTGACTAAAATGAATGCTTGATTTATTTGTAGCCTTAGATGTATGGTATGTGGTAATTGTTGACTTATGCCATCTTTATTGCTAGATTTCTCTGGCTGGCCAATTGGGGGTTTTCATTAATTAGTGTCCACACTTGCCTGCATCTCTGTTTAAAGTGTCAGTAGTTTGGCTGCTAAAGCCTTGGCTGGGTGCAGCTTTTCTAAGTGCAGTGTTTTAAGTGCATAACTACCGTTAGACCTGCGCTATTTTTATTTGTTAATTCTTCTGCTTATCTTGAATGAATTGACACCACCTCTCTCCCTATCTACAGGTAACTGAAGTTGACTGTGACTGCAAAGTTTCTCACCTCCTGTGCCTCCTTTATTAATTATAATCATAGGTAACTGAAGTTGACTGTGACTGCAAAGTTTCTCACCTCCTGTGCCTCCTTTATTAATTATAATCATAGGTAACTGAAGTTGACTGTGACTGCAAAGTTTCTCACCTCCTGTGCCTCCTTTATTAATTATAATCATAGGTAGCTAGCTTATTCTTTACTGAATCCTTATGCTATAGTTTCTAATGCCGTATGATTTGAAATAGTTAAATTGTTTTAAGGATTCTCTCAGTCTATTGACTAAAATGAATGCTTGATTTATTTGTAGCCTTAGATGTATGTTATGTGGTAATTGTTGACTTAAGCCATCTTTATTGCTAGCTTTCTCTGGCTGGCTAATTGGGGGTTTTCATTAATTAGTGTCCACACTTGCCTGCATCTCTGTTTAAAGTGTCAGTAATTTGGCTGCTAAAGCCTTGGCTGGGTGCAGCTTTTCGAAGTGCAGTGTTTTAAGTGCATAACTAGCGTTAGACCTGCGCTATTTTTATTAGTTAATTCTTCTGCTGATCTTGAATGAATTGACACCGCCACTCTCCCTATCTACAGGTAACTGAAGTTGACTGTGACTGCAAAGTTTCTCACCTCCTGTGCCTCCTTTATTGATTATAATCATAGGTAACTGAAGTTGACTGTGACTGCAAAGTTTCTCACCTCCTGTGCCTCCTTTATTAATTATAATCATAGGTAGCTAGCTTATTCTTTACTGAATCCTTATGCTATAGTTTCTAATGCCTTATGATTTGAAATAGTTAAATTGTTTTAAGGATTCTCTCAGTCTATTGACTAAAATGAATGCTTGATTTATTTGTAGCCTTAGATGTATGGTATGTGGTAATTGTTGACTTAAGCCATCTTTATTGCTAGCTTTCTCTGGCTGGCCAATTGGGGGTTTTCATTAATTAGTGTCCACACTTGCCTGCATCTCTGTTTAAAGTGTCAGTAGTTTGGCTGCTAAAGCCTTGGCTGGGTGCAGCTTTTCTAAGTGCAGTGTTTTAAGTGCATAACAAGCGTTAGACCTGCGCTATTTTTATTAGTTAATTCTTCTGCTGATCTTGAATGAATTGACACCGCCTCTCTCCCTATCTACAGGTAACTGAAGTTGACTGTGACTGCAAAGTTTCTCACCTCCTGTGCCTCCTTTATTAATTATAATCATAGGTAACTGAAGTTGACTGTGACTGCAAAGTTTCTCACCTCCTGTGCCTCCTTTTTTAATTATAATCATAGGTAGCAAGCTTATTCTTTACTGAATCCTTATGCTATAGTTTCTAATGCCTTATGATTTGAAATAGTTAAATTGTTTTAAGGATTCTCTCAGTCTATTGACTAAAATGAATGCTTGATTTATTTGTAGCCTTAGATGTATGGTATGTGCTAATTGTTGACTTAAGCCATCTTTATTGCTAGCTTTCTCTGGCTGGCCAATTGGGGGTTTTCATTAATTAGTGTCCACACTTGCCTGCATCTCTGTTTAAAGTGTCAGTAGTTTGGCTGCTAAAGCCTTGGCTGGGTGCAGCTTTTCTAAGTGCAGTGTTTTAAGTGCATAACTACCGTTAGACCTGCGCTATTTTTATTTGTTTATTCTTCTGCTTATCTTGAATGAATTGACACCGCCTCTCTCCCTATCTACAGGTAACTGAAGTTGACTGTGACTGCAAAGTTTCTCACCTCCTGTGCCTCCTTTATTAATTATAATCATAGGTAACTGAAGTTGACTGTGACTGCAAAGTTTCTCACCTCCTGTGCCTCCTTTATTAATTATAATCATAGGTAACTGAAGTTGACTGTGACTGCAAAGTTTCTCACCTCCTGTGCCTCCTTTATTAATTATAATCATAGGTAGCTAGCTTATTCTTTACTGAATCCTTATGCTATAGTTTCTAATGCCGTATGATTTGAAATAGTTAAATTGTTTTAAGGATTCTCTCAGTCTATTGACTAAAATGAATGCTTGATTTATTTGTAGCCTTAGATGTATGTTATGTGGTAATTGTTGACTTAAGCCATCTTTATTGCTAGCTTTCTCTGGCTGGCTAATTGGGGGTTTTCATTAATTAGTGTCCACACTTGCCTGCATCTCTGTTTAAAGTGTCAGTAATTTGGCTGCTAAAGCCTTGGCTGGGTGCAGCTTTTCGAAGTGCAGTGTTTTAAGTGCATAACTAGCGTTAGACCTGCGCTATTTTTATTAGTTAATTCTTCTGCTGATCTTGAATGAATTGACACCGCCACTCTCCCTATCTACAGGTAACTGAAGTTGACTGTGACTGCAAAGTTTCTCACCTCCTGTGCCTCCTTTATTGATTATAATCATAGGTAACTGAAGTTGACTGTGACTGCAAAGTTTCTCACCTCCTGTGCCTCCTTTATTAATTATAATCATAGGTAGCTAGCTTATTCTTTACTGAATCCTTATGCTATAGTTTCTAATGCCTTATGATTTGAAATAGTTAAATTGTTTTAAGGATTCTCTCAGTCTATTGACTAAAATGAATGCTTGATTTATTTGTAGCCTTAGATGTATGGTATGTGGTAATTGTTGACTTAAGCCATCTTTATTGCTAGCTTTCTCTGGCTGGCCAATTGGGGGTTTTCATTAATTAGTGTCCACACTTGCCTGCATCTCTGTTTAAAGTGTCAGTAGTTTGGCTGCTAAAGCCTTGGCTGGGTGCAGCTTTTCTAAGTGCAGTGTTTTAAGTGCATAACTAGCGTTAGACCTGCGCTATTTTTATTAGTTAATTCTTCTGCTGATCTTGAATGAATTGACACCGCCTCTCTCCCTATCTACAGGTAACTGAAGTTGACTGTGACTGCAAAGTTTCTCACCTCCTGTGCCTCCTTTATTAATTATAATCATAGGTAACTGAAGTTGACTGTGACTGCAAAGTTTCTCACCTCCTGTGCCTCCTTTTTTAATTATAATCATAGGTAGCAAGCTTATTCTTTACTGAATCCTTATGCTATAGTTTCTAATGCCTTATGATTTGAAATAGTTAAATTGTTTTAAGGATTCTCTCAGTCTATTGACTAAAATGAATGCTTGATTTATTTGTAGCCTTAGATGTATGGTATGTGCTAATTGTTGACTTAAGCCATCTTTATTGCTAGCTTTCTCTGGCTGGCCAATTGGGGGTTTTCATTAATTAGTGTCCACACTTGCCTGCATCTCTGTTTAAAGTGTCAGTAGTTTGGCTGCTAAAGCCTTGGCTGGGTGCAGCTTTTCTAAGTGCAGTGTTTTAAGTGCATAACTAGCATTAGACCTGCGCTATTTTTATTAGTTAATTCTTCTGCTGATCTTGAATGAATTGACACCGCCTCTCTCCCTATCTACAGGTAACTGAAGTTGACTGTGACTGCAAAGTTTCTCACCTCCTGTGCCTCCTTTATTAATTATAATCATAGGTAACTGAAGTTGACTGTGACTGCAAAGTTTCTCACCTCCTGTGCCTCCTTTTTTAATTATAATCATAGGTAGCAAGCTTATTCTTTACTGAATCCTTATGCTATAGTTTCTAATGCCTTATGATTTGAAATAGTTAAATTGTTTTAAGGATTCTCTCAGTCTATTGACTAAAATGAATGCTTGATTTATTTTTAGCCTTGGATGTATGGTATGTGGTAATTGTTGACTTATGCCATCTTTATTGCTAGCTTTCTCTGGCTTGCCAATTGGGGGTTTACATTAATTAGTGTCCACACTTGCCTGCATCTCTGTTTAAAGTGTCAGTAGTTTAGCTGCTAAAGCCTTGGCTGGGTGCAGCTTTTCTAAGTGCAGTGTTTTAAATGCATAACTAGCGTTAGACCTGCGCTATTTTTATTAGTTAATTCGTCTGCTGATCTTGAATGAATTGACACCGCCTCTCTCCCTATCTACAGGTAACTGAAGTTGACTGTGACTGCAAAGTTTCTCACCTCCTGTGCCTCCTTTATTAATTATAATCCTAGGTAGCTAGCTTATTCTTTACTGAATCCTTATGCTATAGTTTCTAATGCCTTATGATTTGAAATAGTTAAATTGTTTTAAGGATTCTCTCAGTCTATTGAATAAAATGAATGCTTGATTTATTTGTAGCCTTAGATGTATGGTATGTGGTAATTGTTGACTTAAGCCATCTTTATTGCTAGCTTTCTCTGGCTTGCCAATTGGGGGTTTTCATTAATTAGTGTCCACACTTGCCTGCATCTCTGTTTAAAGTGTCAGTAGTTTGGCTGCTAAAGCCTTGGCTGGGTGCAGCTTTTCTAAGTGCAGTGTTTTAAGTGCATAACTAGCGTTAGACCTGCGCTATTTTTATTAGTTAATTCTTCTGCTGATCTTGAATGAATTGACACCGCCTCTCTCCCTATCTACAGGTAACTGAAGTTGACTGTGACTGCAAAGTTTCTCACCTCCTGTGCCTCCTTTATTAATTATAATCATAGGTAGCTAGCTTATTCTTTACTGAATCCTTATGCTATAGTTTCTAATGCCTTCTGATTTGAAATAGTTAAATTGTTTTAAGGATTCTGTCAGTCTATTGACTAAAATGAATGCTTGATTTATTTGTAGCCTTAGATGTATGGTATGTGGTAATTGTTGACTTATGCCATCTTTATTGCTAGATTTCTCTGGCTGGCCAATTGGGGGTTTTCATTAATTAGTGTCCACACTTGCCTGCATCTCTGTTTAAAGTGTCAGTAGTTTGGCTGCTAAAGCCTTGGCTGGGTGCAGCTTTTCTAAGTGCAGTGTTTTAAGTGCATAACTACCGTTAGACCTGCGCTATTTTTATTTGTTAATTCTTCTGCTTATCTTGAATGAATTGACACCGCCTCTCTCCCTATCTACAGGTAACTGAAGTTGACTGTGACTGCAAAGTTTCTCACCTCCTGTGCCTCCTTTATTAATTATAATCATAGGTAACTGAAGTTGACTGTGACTGCAAAGTTTCTCACCTCCTGTGCCTCCTTTATTAATTATAATCATAGGTAACTGAAGTTGACTGTGACTGCAAAGTTTCTCACCTCCTGTGCCTCCTTTATTAATTAAAATCATAGGTAGCTAGCTTATTCTTTACTGAATCCTTATGCTATAGTTTCTAATGCCGTATGATTTGAATTAGTTAAATTGTTTTAAGGATTCTCTCAGTCTATTGACTAAAATGAATGCTTGATTTATTTGTAGCCTTAGATGTATGTTATGTGGTAATTGTTGACTTAAGCCATCTTTATTGCTAGCTTTCTCTGGCTGGCTAATTGGGGGTTTTCATTAATTAGTGTCCACATTTGCCTGCATCTCTGTTTAAAGTGTCAGTAATTTGGCTGCTAAAGCCTTGGCTGGGTGCAGCTTTTCGAAGTGCAGTGTTTTAAGTGCATAACTAGCGTTAGACCTGCGCTATTTTTATTAGTTAATTCTTCTGCTGATCTTGAATGAATTGACACCGCCACTCTCCCTATCTACAGGTAACTGAAGTTGACTGTGACTGCAAAGTTTCTCACCTCCTGTGCCTCCTTTATTGATTATAATCATAGGTAACTGAAGTTGACTGTGACTGCAAAGTTTCTCACCTCCTGTGCCTCCTTTATTAATTATAATCATAGGTAGCTAGCTTATTCTTTACTGAATCCTTATGCTATAGTTTCTAATGCCTTATGATTTGAAATAGTTAAATTGTTTTAAGGATTCTCTCAGTCTATTGACTAAAATGAATGCTTGATTTATTTGTAGCCTTAGATGTATGGTATGTGGTAATTGTTGACTTAAGCCATCTTTATTGCTAGCTTTCTCTGGCAGGCCTATTGGGGGTTTTCATTAATTAGTGTCCACACTTGCCTGCATCTCTGTTTAAAGTGTCAGTAGTTTGGCTGCTAAAGCCTTGGCTGGGTGCAGCTTTTCTAAGTGCAGTGTTTTAAGTGCATAACTAGCGTTAGACCTGCGCTATTTTTATTAGTTAATTCTTCTGCTGATCTTGAATGAATTGACACCGCCTCTCTCCCTATCTACAGGTAACTGAAGTTGACTGTGACTGCAAAGTTTCTCACCTCCTGTGCCTCCTTTATTAATTATAATCATAGGTAGCTAGCTTATTCTTTACTGAATCCTTATGCTATAGTTTCTAATGCCTTCTGATTTGAAATAGTTAAATTGTTTTAAGGATTCTGTCAGTCTATTGACTAAAATGAATGCTTGATTTATTTGTAGCCTTAGATGTATGGTATGTGGTAATTGTTGACTTATGCCATCTTTATTGCTAGATTTCTCTGGCTGGCCAATTGGGGGTTTTCATTAATTAGTGTCCACACTTGCCTGCATCTCTGTTTAAAGTGTCAGTAGTTTGGCTGCTAAAGCCTTGGCTGGGTGCAGCTTTTCTAAGTGCAGTGTTTTAAGTGCATAACTACCGTTAGACCTGCGCTATTTTTATTTGTTAATTCTTCTGCTTATCTTGAATGAATTGACACCGCCTCTCTCCCTATCTACAGGTAACTGAAGTTGACTGTGACTGCAAAGTTTCTCACCTCCTGTGCCTCCTTTATTAATTATAATCATAGGTAACTGAAGTTGACTGTGACTGCAAAGTTTCTCACCTCCTGTGCCTCCTTTATTAATTATAATCATAGGTAACTGAAGTTGACTGTGACTGCAAAGTTTCTCACCTCCTGTGCCTCCTTTATTAATTATAATCATAGGTAGCTAGCTTATTCTTTACTGAATCCTTATGCTATAGTTTCTAATGCCGTATGATTTGAAATAGTTAAATTGTTTTAAGGATTCTCTCAGTCTATTGACTAAAATGAATGCTTGATTTATTTGTAGCCTTAGATGTATGTTATGTGGTAATTGTTGACTTAAGCCATCTTTATTGCTAGCTTTCTCTGGCTGGCTAATTGGGGGTTTTCATTAATTAGTGTCCACACTTGCCTGCATCTCTGTTTAAAGTGTCAGTAATTTGGCTGCTAAAGCCTTGGCTGGGTGCAGCTTTTCGAAGTGCAGTGTTTTAAGTGCATAACTAGCGTTAGACCTGCGCTATTTTTATTAGTTAATTCTTCTGCTGATCTTGAATGAATTGACACCGCCACTCTCCCTATCTACAGGTAACTGAAGTTGACTGTGACTGCAAAGTTTCTCACCTCCTGTGCCTCCTTTATTGATTATAATCATAGGTAACTGAAGTTGACTGTGACTGCAAAGTTTCTCACCTCCTGTGCCTCCTTTATTAATTATAATCATAGGTAGCTAGCTTATTCTTTACTGAATCCTTATGCTATAGTTTCTAATGCCTTATGATTTGAAATAGTTAAATTGTTTTAAGGATTCTCTCAGTCTATTGACTAAAATGAATGCTTGATTTATTTGTAGCCTTAGATGTATGGTATGTGGTAATTGTTGACTTAAGCCATCTTTATTGCTAGCTTTCTCTGGCTGGCCAATTGGGGGTTTTCATTAATTAGTGTCCACACTTGCCTGCATCTCTGTTTAAAGTGTCAGTAGTTTGGCTGCTAAAGCCTTGGCTGGGTGCAGCTTTTCTAAGTGCAGTGTTTTAAGTGCATAACTAGCGTTAGACCTGCGCTATTTTTATTAGTTAATTCTTCTGCTGATCTTGAATGAATTGACACCGCCTCTCTCCCTATCTACAGGTAACTGAAGTTGACTGTGACTGCAAAGTTTCTCACCTCCTGTGCCTCCTTTATTAATTATAATCATAGGTAACTGAAGTTGACTGTGACTGCAAAGTTTCTCACCTCCTGTGCCTCCTTTTTTAATTATAATCATAGGTAGCAAGCTTATTCTTTACTGAATCCTTATGCTATAGTTTCTAATGCCTTATGATTTGAAATAGTTAAATTGTTTTAAGGATTCTCTCAGTCTATTGACTAAAATGAATGCTTGATTTATTTGTAGCCTTAGATGTATGGTATGTGGTAATTGTTGACTTAAGCCATCTTTATTGCTAGCTTTCTCTGGCTGGCCAATTGGGGGTTTTCATTAATTAGTGTCCACACTTGCCTGCATCTCTGTTTAAAGTGTCAGTAGTTTGGCTGCTAAAGCCTTGGCTGGGTGCAGCTTTTCTAAGTGCAGTGTTTTAAATGCATAACTAGCGTTAGACCTGCGCTATTTTTATTAGTTAATTCTTCTGCTGATCTTGAATGAATTGACACCGCCTCTCTCCCTATCTACAGGTAACTGAAGTTGACTGTGACTGCAAAGTTTCTCACCTCCTGTGCCTCCTTTATTAATTATAATCATAGGTAGCTAGCTTATTCTTTACTGAATCCTTATGCTATAGTTTCTAATGCCTTCTGATTTGAAATAGTTAAATTGTTTTAAGGATTCTGTCAGTCTATTGACTAAAATGAATGCTTGATTTATTTGTAGCCTTATATGTATGGTATGTGGTAATTGTTGACTTAAGCCATCTTTATTGCTAGCTTTCTCTGGCTTGCCAATTGGGGGTTTTCATTAATTAGTGTCCACACTTGCCTGCATCTCTGTTTAAAGTGTCAGTAGTTTGGCTGCTAAAGCCTTGGCTGGGTGCAGCTTTTCTAAGTGCAGTGTTTTAAATGCATAACTAGCGTTAGACCTGCGCTATTTTTATTAGTTAATTCGTCTGCTGATCTTGAATGAATTGACACCGCCTCTCTCCCTATCTACAGGTAACTGAAGTTGACTGTGACTGCAAAGTTTCTCACCTCCTGTGCCTCCTTTATTAATTATAATCATAGGTAGCTAGCTTATTCTTTACTGAATCCTTATGCTATAGTTTCTAATGCCTTATGATTTGAAATAGTTAAATTGTTTTAAGGATTCTCTCAGTCTATTGACTAAAATGAATGCTTGATTTATTTGTAGCCTTAGATGTATGGTATGTGGTAATTGTTGACTTAAGCCATCTTTATTGCTAGCTTTCTCTGGCTGGCCAATTGGGGGTTTTCATTAATTAGTGTCCACACTTGCCTGTATCTCTGTATAAAGTGTCAGTAGTTTGGCTGCTAAAGCCTTGGCTGGGTGCAGCTTTTCCAAGTGCAGTGTTTTAAATGCATAACTAGCGTTAGACCTGCGCTATTTTTATTAGTTAATTCTTCTGCTGATCTTGAATGAATTGACACCGCCTCTCTCCCTATCTACAGGTAACTGAAGTTGACTGTGACTGCAAAGTTTCTCACCTCCTGTGCCTCCTTTATTAATTATAATCATAGGTAGCTAGCTTATTCTTTACTGAATCCTTATGCTATAGTTTCTAATGCCTTATGATTTGAAATAGTTAAATTGTTTTAAGGATTCTCTCAGTCTATTGAATAAAATGAATGCTTGATTTATTTGTAGCCTTATATGTATGGTATGTGGTAATTGTTGACTTAAGCCATCTTTATTGCTAGCTTTCTCTGGCTTGCCAATTGGGGGTTTTCATTAATTAGTGTCCACACTTGCCTGCATCTCTGTTTAAAGTGTCAGTAGTTTGGCTGCTAAAGCCTTGGCTGGGTGCAGCTTTTCTAAGTGCAGTGTTTTAAGTGCATAACTAGCGTTAGACCTGCGCTATTTTTATTAGTTAATTCTTCTGCTGATCTTGAATGATTTGACACCGCCTCTCTCCCTATCTACAGGTAACTGAAGTTGACTGTGACTGCAAAGTTTCTCACCTCCTGTGCCTCCTTTATTAATTATAATCATAGGTAGCTAGCTTATTCTTTACTGAATCCTTATGCTATAGTTTCTAATGCCTTCTGATTTGAAATATTTAAATTGTTTTAAGGATTCTGTCAGTCTATTGACTAAAATGAATGCTTGATTTATTTGTAGCCTTAGATGTATGGTATGTGGTAATTGTTGACTTATGCCATCTTTATTGCTAGATTTCTCTGGCTGGCCAATTGGGGGTTTTCATTAATTAGTGTCCACACTTGCCTGCATCTCTGTTTAAAGTGTCAGTAGTTTGGCTGCTAAAGCCTTGGCTGGGTGCAGCTTTTCTAAGTGCAGTGTTTTAAGTGCATAACTACCGTTAGACCTGCGCTATTTTTATTTGTTAATTCTTCTGCTTATCTTGAATGAATTGACACCGCCTCTCTCCCTATCTACAGGTAACTGAAGTTGACTGTGACTGCAAAGTTTCTCACCTCCTGTGCCTCCTTTATTAATTATAATCATAGGTAACTGAAGTTGACTGTGACTGCAAAGTTTCTCACCTCCTGTGCCTCCTTTATTAATTATAATCGTAGGTAACTGAAGTTGACTGTGACTGCAAAGTTTCTCACCTCCTGTGCCTCCTTTATTAATTATAATCATAGGTAGCTAGCTTATTCTTTACTGAATCCTTATGCTATAGTTTCTAATGCCGTATGATTTGAAATAGTTAAATTGTTTTAAGGATTCTCTCAGTCTATTGACTAAAATGAATGCTTGATTTATTTGTAGCCTTAGATGTATGTTATGTGGTAATTGTTTACTTAAGCCATCTTTATTGCTAGCTTTCTCTGGCGGGCTAATTGGGGGTTTTCATTAATTAGTGTCCACACTTGCCTGCATCTCTGTTTAAAGTGTCAGTAATTTGGCTGCTAAAGCCTTGGCTGGGTGCAGCTTTTCGAAGTGCAGTGTTTTAAGTGCATAACTAGCGTTAGACCTGCGCTATTTTTATTAGTTAATTCTTCTGCTGATCTTGAATGAATTGACACCGCCACTCTCCCTATCTACAGGTAACTGAAGTTGACTGTGACTGCAAAGTTTCTCACCTCCTGTGCCTCCTTTATTGATTATAATCATAGGTAACTTAAGTTGACTGTGACTGCAAAGTTTCTCACCTCCTGTGCCTCCTTTATTAATTATAATCATAGGTAGCTAGCTTATTCTTTACTGAATCCTTATGCTATAGTTTCTAATGCCTTATGATTTGAAATAGTTCAATTGTTTTAAGGATTCTCTCAGTCTATTGACTAAAATTAATGCTTGATTTATTTGTAGCCTTAGATGTATGGTATGTGGTAATTGTTGACTTAAGCCATCTTTATTGCTAGCTTTCTCTGGCAGGCCTATTGGGGGTTTTCATTAATTAGTGTCCACACTTGCCTGCATCTCTGTTTAAAGTGTCAGTAGTTTGGCTGCTAAAGCCTTGGCTGGGTGCAGCTTTTCTAAGTGCAGTGTTTTAAGTGCATAACTAGCGTTAGACCTGCGCTATTTTTATTAGTTAATTCTTCTGCTGATCTTGAATGAATTGACACCGCCTCTCTCCCTATCTACAGGTAACTGAAGTTGACTGTGACTGCAAAGTTTCTCACCTCCTGTGCCTCCTTTATTAATTATAATCATAGGTAACTGAAGTTGACTGTGACTGCAAAGTTTCTCACCTCCTGTGCCTCCTTTATTAATTATAATCATAGGTAGCTAGCTTCTTCTTTACTGAATCCTTATGCTATAGTTTCTAATGCCTTATGATTTGAAATAGTTAAATTGTTTTAAGGATTCTCTCAGTCTATTGACTAAAATGAATGCTTGATTTATTTGTAGCCTTAGATGTATGGTATGTGGTAATTGTTGACTTAAGCCATCTTTATTGCTAGCTTTCTCTGGCTGGCCAATTGGGAATTTTCATTAATTAGTGTCCACACTTGCCTGCATCTCTGTTTAAAGTGTCAGTAGTTTGGCTGCTAAAGCCTTGGCTGGGTGCAGCTTTTCTAAGTGCAGTGTTTTAAGTGCATAACTAGCGTTAGACCTGCGCTATTTTTATTAGTTAATTCTTCTGCTGATCTTGAAAGATTTGACACCGCCTCTCTCCCTATCTACAGGTAACTGAAGTTGACTGTGACTGCAAAGTTTCTCACCTCCTGTGCCTCCTTTATTAATTATAATCATAGGTAGCTAGCTTATTCTTTACTGAATCCTTATGCTATAGTTTCTAATGCCTTATGATTTGAAATAGTTAAATTGTTTTAAGGATTCTCTCAGTCTATTGACTAAAATGAATGCTTGATTTATTTGTAGCCTTAGATGTATGGTATGTGGTAATTGTTGACTTAAGCCATCTTTATTGCTAGCTTTCTCTGGCTGGCCAATTGGGGGTTTTCATTAATTAGTGTCCACACTTGCCTGCATCTCTGTTTAAAGTGTCAGTAGTTTGGCTGCTAAAGCCTTGGCTGGGTGCAGCTTTTCTAAGTGCAGTGTTTTAAGTGCATAACTAGCGTTAGACCTGCGCTATTTTTATTAGTTAATTCTTCTGCTGATCTTGAATGAATTGACACCGCCTCTCTCCCTATCTACAGGTAACTGAAGTTGACTGTGACTGCAAAGTTTCTCACCTCCTGTGCCTCCTTTATTAATTATAATCATAGGTAACTGAAGTTGACTGTGACTGCAAAGTTTCTCACCTCCTGTGCCTCCTTTTTTAATTATAATCATAGGTAGCAAGCTTATTATTTACTGAATCCTTATGCTATAGTTTCTAATGCCTTATGATTTGAAATAGTTAAATTGTTTTAAGGATTCTCTCAGTCTATTGACTAAAATGAATGCTTGATTTATTTTTAGCCTTGGATGTATGGTATGTGGTAATTGTTGACTTATGCCATCTTTATTGCTAGCTTTCTCTGGCTTGCCAATTGGGGGTTTACATTAATTAGTGTCCACACTTGCCTGCATCTCTGTTTAAAGTGTCAGTAGTTTAGCTGCTAAAGCCTTGGCTGGGTGCAGCTTTTCTAAGTGCAGTGTTTTAAATGCATAACTAGCGTTAGACCTGCGCTATTTTTATTAGTTAATTCGTCTGCTGATCTTGAATGAATTGACACCGCCTCTCTCCCTATCTACAGGTAACTGAAGTTGACTGTGACTGCAAAGTTTCTCACCTCCTGTGCCTCCTTTATTAATTATAATCATAGGTAGCTAGCTTATTCTTTACTGAATCCTTATGCTATAGTTTCTAATGCCTTATGATTTGAAATAGTTAAATTGTTTTAAGGATTCTCTCAGTCTATTGACTAAAATGAATGCTTGATTTATTTGTAGCCTTAGATGTATGGTATGTGGTAATTGTTGACTTAAGCCATCTTTATTGCTAGCTTTCTCTGGCTGGCCAATTGGGGGTTTTCATTAATTAGTGTCCACACTTGCCTGCATCTCTGTTTAAAGTGTCAGTAGTTTGGCTGCTAAAGCCTTGGCTGGGTGCAGCTTTTCTAAGTGCAGTGTTTTAAATGCATAACTAGCGTTAGACCTGCGCTATTTTTATTAGTTAATTCTTCTGCTGATCTTGAATGAATTGACACCGCCTCTCTCCCTATCTACAGGTAACTGAAGTTGACTGTGACTGCAAAGTTTCTCACCTCCTGTGCCTCCTTTATTAATTATAATCATAGGTAGCTAGCTTATTCTTTACTGAATCCTTATGCTATAGTTTCTAATGCCTTATGATTTGAAATAGTTAAATTGTTTTAAGGATTCTCTCAGTCTATTGAATAAAATGAATGCTTGATTTATTTGTAGCCTTATATGTATGGTATGTGGTAATTGTTGACTTAAGCCATCTTTATTGCTAGCTTTCTCTGGCTTGCCAATTGGGGGTTTTCATTAATTAGTGTCCACACTTGCCTGCATCTCTGTTTAAAGTGTCAGTAGTTTGGCTGCTAAAGCCTTGGCTGGGTGCAGCTTTTCTAAGTGCAGTGTTTTAAGTGCATAACTAGCGTTAGACCTGCGCTATTTTTATTAGTTAATTCTTCTGCTGATCTTGAATGATTTGACACCGCCTCTCTCCCTATCTACAGGTAACTGAAGTTGACTGTGACTGCAAAGTTTCTCACCTCCTGTGCCTCCTTTATTAATTATAATCATAGGTAGCTAGCTTATTCTTTACTGAATCCTTATGCTATAGTTTCTAATGCCTTCTGATTTGAAATAGTTAAATTGTTTTAAGGATTCTGTCAGTCTATTGACTAAAATGAATGTTTTATTTATTTGTAGCCTTAGATGTATGGTATGTGGTAATTGTTGACTTAAGCCATCTTTATTGCTAGCTTTCTCTGGCAGGCCAATTGGGGGTTTTCATTAATTAGTGTCCACACTTGCCTGCATCTCTGTTTAAAGTGTCAGTAGTTTGGCTGCTAAAGCCTTGGCTGGGTGCAGCTTTTCTAAGTGCAGTGTTTTAAGTGCATAACTACCGTTAGACCTGCACTATTTTTATTTGTTAATTCTTCTGCTTATCTTGAATGAATTGACACCGCCTCTCTCCCTATCTACAGGTAACTGAAGTTGACTGTGACTGCAAAGTTTCTCACCTCCTGTGCCTCCTTTATTAATTATAATCATAGGTAACTGAAGTTGACTGTGACTGCAAAGTTTCTCACCTCCTGTGCCTCCTTTATTAATTATAATCGTAGGTAACTGAAGTTGACTGTGACTGCAAAGTTTCTCACCTCCTGTGCCTCCTTTATTAATTATAATCATAGGTAGCTAGCTTATTCTTTACTGAATCCTTATGCTATAGTTTCTAATGCCGTATGATTTGAAATAGTTAAATTGTTTTAAGGATTCTCTCAGTCTATTGACTAAAATGAATGCTTGATTTATTTGTAGCCTTAGATGTATGTTATGTGGTAATTGTTGACTTAAGCCATCTTTATTGCTAGCTTTCTCTGGCTGGCTAATTGGGGGTTTTCATTAATTAGTGTCCACACTTGCCTGCATCTCTGTTAAAAGTGTCAGTAATTTGGCTGCTAAAGCCTTGGCTGGGTGCAGCTTTTCGAAGTGCAGTGTTTTAAGTGCATAACTAGCGTTAGACCTGCGCTATTTTTATTAGTTAATTCTTCTGCTGATCTTGAATGAATTGACACCGCCACTCTCCCTATCTACAGGTAACTGAAGTTGACTGTGACTGCAAAGTTTCTCACCTCCTGTGCCTCCTTTATTGATTATAATCATAGGTAACTTAAGTTGACTGTGACTGCAAAGTTTCTCACCTCCTGTGCCTCCATTATTAATTATAATCATAGGTAGCTAGCTTATTCTTTACTGAATCCTTATGCTATAGTTTCTAATGCCTTATGATTTGAAATAGTTAAATTGTTTTAAGGATTCTCTCAGTCTATTGACTAAAATTAATGCTTGATTTATTTGTAGCCTTAGATGTATGGTATGTGGTAATTGTTGACTTAAGCCATCTTTATTGCTAGCTTTCTCTGGCAGGCCTATTGGGGGTTTTCATTAATTAGTGTCCACACTTGCCTGCATCTCTGTTTAAAGTGTCAGTAGTTTGGCTGCTAAAGCCTTGGCTGGGTGCAGCTTTTCTAAGTGCAGTGTTTTAAGTGCATAACTAGCGTTAGACCTGCACTATTTTTATTAGTTAATTCTTCTGCTGATCTTGAATGAATTGACACCGCCTCTCTCCCTATCTACAGGTAACTGAAGTTGACTGTGACTGCAAAGTTTCTCACCTCCTGTGCCTCCTTTATTAATTATAATCATAGGTAACTGAAGTTGACTGTGACTGCAAAGTTTCTCACCTCCTGTGCCTCCTTTATTAATTATAATCATAGGTAGCTAGCTTCTTCTTTACTGAATCCTTATGCTATAGTTTCTAATGCCTTATGATTTGAAATAGTTAAATTGTTTTAAGGATTCTCTCAGTCTATTGACTAAAATGAATGCTTGATTTATTTGTTGCCTTAGATGTATGGTATGTGGTAATTGTTGACTTAAGCCATCTTTATTGCTAGCTTTCTCTGGCTGGCCAATTGGGGATATTCATTAATTAGTGTCCACACTTGTCTGCATCTCTGTTTAAAGTGTCAGTAGTTTGGCTGCTAAAGCCTTGGCTGGGTGCAGCTTTTCTAAGTGCAGTGATTTAAATGCATAACTAGCGTTAGACCTGCGCTATTTTTATTAGTTAATTCGTCTGCTGATCTTGAATGAATTGACACCGCCTCTCTCCCTATCTACAGGTAACTGAAGTTGACTGTGACTGCAAAGTTTCTCACCTCCTGTGCCTCCTTTATTAATTATAATCATAGGTAGCTAGCTTATTCTTTACTGAATCCTTATGCTATAGTTTCTAATGCCTTATGATTTGAAATAGTTAAATTGTTTTAAGGATTCTCTCAGTCTATTGACTAAAATGAATGCTTGATTTATTTGTAGCCTTAGATGTATGGTATGTGGTAATTGTTGACTTAAGCCATCTTTATTGCTAGCTTTCTCTGGCTGGCCAATTGGGGGTTTTCATTAATTAGTGTCCACACTTGCCTGCATCTCTGTTTAAAGTGTCAGTAGTTTGGCTGCTAAAGCCTTGGCTGGGTGCAGCTTTTCTAAGTGCAGTGTTTTAAATGCATAACTAGCGTTAGACCTGCGCTATTTTTATTAGTTAATTCTTCTGCTGATCTTGAATGAATTGACACCGCCTCTCTCCCTATCTACAGGTAACTGAAGTTGACTGTGACTGCAAAGTTTCTCACCTCCTGTGCCTCCTTTATTAATTATAATCATAGGTAGCTAGCTTATTCTTTACTGAATCCTTATGCTATAGTTTCTAATGCCTTCTGATTTGAAATAGTTAAATTGTTTTAAGGATTCTGTCAGTCTATTGACTAAAATGAATGCTTGATTTATTTGTAGCCTTAGATGTATGGTATGTGGTAATTGTTGACTTATGCCATCTTTATTGCTAGATTTCTCTGGCTGGCCAATTGGGGGTTTTCATTAATTAGTGTCCACACTTGCCTGCATCTCTGTTTAAAGTGTCAGTAGTTTGGCTGCTAAAGCCTTGGCTGGGTGCAGCTTTTCTAAGTGCAGTGTTTTAAGTGCATAACTACCGTTAGACCTGCGCTATTATTATTTGTTAATTCTTCTGCTTATCTTGAATGAATTGACACCGCCTCTCTCCCTATCTACAGGTAACTGAAGTTGACTGTGACTGCAAAGTTTCTCACCTCCTGTGCCTCCTTTATTAATTATAATCATAGGTAACTGAAGTTGACTGTGACTGCAAAGTTTCTCACCTCCTGTGCCTCCTTTATTAATTATAATCGTAGGTAACTGAAGTTGACTGTGACTGCAAAGTTTCTCACCTCCTGTGCCTCCTTTATTAATTATAATCATAGGTAGCTAGCTTATTCTTTACTGAATCCTTATGCTATAGTTTCTAATGCCGTATGATTTGAAATAGTTAAATTGTTTTAAGGATTCTCTCAGTCTATTGACTAAAATGAATGCTTGATTTATTTGTAGCCTTAGATGTATGTTATGTGGTAATTGTTGACTTAAGCCATCTTTATTGCTAGCTTTCTCTGGCTGGCTAATTGGGGGTTTTCATTAATTAGTGTCCACACTTGCCTGCATCTCTGTTTAAAGTGTCAGTAATTTGGCTGCTAAAGCCTTGGCTGGGTGCAGCTTTTCGAAGTGCAGTGTTTTAAGTGCATAACTAGCGTTAGACCTGCGCTATTTTTATTAGTTAATTATTCTGCTGATCTTGAATGAATTGACACCGCCACTCTCCCTATCTACAGGTAACTGAAGTTGACTGTGACTGCAAAGTTTCTCACCTCCTGTGCCTCCTTTATTGATTATAATCATAGGTAACTTAAGTTGACTGTGACTGCAAAGTTTCTCAACTCCTGTGCCTCCTTTATTAATTATAATCATAGGTAGCTAGCTTATTCTTTACTGAATCCTTATGCTATAGTTTCTAATGCCTTATGATTTGAAATAGTTAAATTGTTTTAAGGATTCTCTCAGTCTATTGACTAAAATTAATGCTTGATTTATTTGTAGCCTTAGATGTATGGTATGTGGTAATTGTTGACTTAAGCCATCTTTATTGCTAGCTTTCTCTGGCAGGCCTATTGGGGGTTTTCATTAATTAGTGTCCACACTTGCCTGCATCTCTGTTTAAAGTGTCAGTAGTTTGGCTGCTAAAGCCTTGGCTGGGTGCAGCTTTTCTAAGTGCAGTGTTTTAAGTGCATAACTAGCGTTAGACCTGCGCTATTTTTATTAGTTAATTCTTCTGCTGATCTTGAATGAATTGACACCGCCTCTCTCCCTATCTACAGGTAACTGAAGTTGACTGTGACTGTAAGGTTTCTCACCTCCTGTGCCTCCTTTATTAATTATAATCATAGGTAACTGAAGTTGACTGTGACTGCAAAGTTTCTCACCTCCTGTGCCTCCTTTATTAATTATAATCATAGGTAGCTAGCTTCTTCTTTACTGAATCCTTATGCTATAGTTTCTAATGCCTTATGATTTGAAATAGTTAAATTGTTTTAAGGATTCTCTCAGTCTATTGACTAAAATGAATGCTTGATTTATTTGTAGCCTTAGATGTATGGTATGTGGTAATTGTTGACTTAAGCCATCTTTATTGCTAGCTTTCTCTGGCTGGCCAATTGGGGGTTTTCATTAATTAGTGTCCACACTTGCCTGCATCTCTGTTTAAAGTGTCAGTAGTTTGGCTGCTAAAGCCTTGGCTGGGTGCAGCTTTTCTAAGTGCAGTGTTTTAAGTGCATAACTAGCGTTAGACCTGCGCTATTTTTATTAGTTAATTCTTCTGCTGATCTTGAATGAATTGACACCGCCTCTCTCCCTATCTACAGGTAACTGAAGTTGACTGTGACTGCAAAGTTTCTCACCTCCTGTGCCTCCTTTATTAATTATAATCATAGGTAACTGAAGTTGACTGTGACTGCAAAGTTTCTCACCTCCTGTGCCTCCTTTTTTAATTATAATCATAGGTAGCAAGCTTATTCTTTACTGAATCCTTATGCTATAGTTTCTAATGCCTTATGATTTGAAATAGTTAAATTGTTTTAAGGATTCTCTCAGTCTATTGACTAAAATGAATGCTTGATTTATTTGTAGCCTTAGATGTATGGTATGTGGTAATTGTTGACTTAAGCCATCTTTATTGCTAGCTTTCTCTGGCTGGCCAATTGGGGGTTTTCATTAATTAGTGTCCACACTTGCCTGCATCTCTGTTTAAAGTGTCAGTAGTTTGGCTGCTAAAGCCTTGGCTGGGTGCAGCTTTTCTAAGTGCAGTGTTTTAAATGCATAACTAGCGTTAGACCTGCGCTATTTTTATTAGTTAATTCTTCTGCTGATCTTGAATGAATTGACACCGCCTCTCTCCCTATCTACAGGTAACTGAAGTTGACTGTGACTGCAAAGTTTCTCACCTCCTGTGCCTCCTTTATTAATTATAATCATAGGTAGCTAGCTTATTCTTTACTGAATCCTTATGCTATAGTTTCTAATGCCTTCTGATTTGAAATAGTTAAATTGTTTTAAGGATTCTGTCAGTCTATTGACTAAAATGAATGCTTGATTTATTTGTAGCCTTATATGTATGGTATGTGGTAATTGTTGACTTAAGCCATCTTTATTGCTAGCTTTCTCTGGCTTGCCAATTGGGGGTTTTCATTAATTAGTGTCCACACTTGCCTGCATCTCTGTTTAAAGTGTCAGTAGTTTGGCTGCTAAAGCCTTGGCTGGGTGCAGCTTTTCTAAGTGCAGTGTTTTAAATGCATAACTAGCGTTAGACCTGCGCTATTTTTATTAGTTAATTCGTCTGCTGATCTTGAATGAATTGACACCGCCTCTCTCCCTATCTACAGGTAACTGAAGTTGACTGTGACTGCAAAGTTTCTCACCTCCTGTGCCTCCTTTATTAATTATAATCATAGGTAGCTAGCTTATTCTTTACTGAATCCTTATGCTATAGTTTCTAATGCCTTATGATTTGAAATAGTTAAATTGTTTTAAGGATTCTCTCAGTCTATTGACTAAAATGAATGCTTGATTTATTTGTAGCCTTAGATGTATGGTATGTGGTAATTGTTGACTTAAGCCATCTTTATTGCTAGCTTTCTCTGGCTGGCCAATTGGGGGTTTTCATTAATTAGTGTCCACACTTGCCTGTATCTCTGTATAAAGTGTCAGTAGTTTGGCTGCTAAAGCCTTGGCTGGGTGCAGCTTTTCCAAGTGCAGTGTTTTAAATGCATAACTAGCGTTAGACCTGCGCTATTTTTATTAGTTAATTCTTCTGCTGATCTTGAATGAATTGACACCGCCTCTCTCCCTATCTACAGGTAACTGAAGTTGACTGTGACTGCAAAGTTTCTCACCTCCTGTGCCTCCTTTATTAATTATAATCATAGGTAGCTAGCTTATTCTTTACTGAATCCTTATGCTATAGTTTCTAATGCCTTATGATTTGAAATAGTTAAATTGTTTTAAGGATTCTCTCAGTCTATTGAATAAAATGAATGCTTGATTTATTTGTAGCCTTATATGTATGGTATGTGGTAATTGTTGACTTAAGCCATCTTTATTGCTAGCTTTCTCTGGCTTGCCAATTGGGGGTTTTCATTAATTAGTGTCCACACTTGCCTGCATCTCTGTTTAAAGTGTCAGTAGTTTGGCTGCTAAAGCCTTGGCTGGGTGCAGCTTTTCTAAGTGCAGTGTTTTAAGTGCATAACTAGCGTTAGACCTGCGCTATTTTTATTAGTTAATTCTTCTGCTGATCTTGAATGATTTGACACCGCCTCTCTCCCTATCTACAGGTAACTGAAGTTGACTGTGACTGCAAAGTTTCTCACCTCCTGTGCCTCCTTTATTAATTATAATCATAGGTAGCTAGCTTATTCTTTACTGAATCCTTATGCTATAGTTTCTAATGCCTTCTGATTTGAAATAGTTAAATTGTTTTAAGGATTCTGTCAGTCTATTGACTAAAATGAATGCTTGATTTATTTGTAGCCTTAGATGTATGGTATGTGGTAATTGTTGACTTATGCCATCTTTATTGCTAGATTTCTCTGGCTGGCCAATTGGGGGTTTTCATTAATTAGTGTCCACACTTGCCTGCATCTCTGTTTAAAGTGTCAGTAGTTTGGCTGCTAAAGCCTTGGCTGGGTGCAGCTTTTCTAAGTGCAGTGTTTTAAGTGCATAACTACCGTTAGACCTGCGCTATTTTTATTTGTTAATTCTTCTGCTTATCTTGAATGAATTGACACCGCCTCTCTCCCTATCTACAGGTAACTGAAGTTGACTGTGACTGCAAAGTTTCTCACCTCCTGTGCCTCCTTTATTAATTATAATCATAGGTAACTGAAGTTGACTGTGACTGCAAAGTTTCTCACCTCCTGTGCCTCCTTTATTAATTATAATCGTAGGTAACTGAAGTTGACTGTGACTGCAAAGTTTCTCACCTCCTGTGCCTCCTTTATTAATTATAATCATAGGTAGCTAGCTTATTCTTTACTGAATCCTTATGCTATAGTTTCTAATGCCGTATGATTTGAAATAGTTAAATTGTTTTAAGGATTCTCTCAGTCTATTGACTAAAATGAATGCTTGATTTATTTGTAGCCTTAGATGTATGTTATGTGGTAATTGTTTACTTAAGCCATCTTTATTGCTAGCTTTCTCTGGCGGGCTAATTGGGGGTTTTCATTAATTAGTGTCCACACTTGCCTGCATCTCTGTTTAAAGTGTCAGTAATTTGGCTGCTAAAGCCTTGGCTGGGTGCAGCTTTTCGAAGTGCAGTGTTTTAAGTGCATAACTAGCGTTAGACCTGCGCTATTTTTATTAGTTAATTCTTCTGCTGATCTTGAATGAATTGACACCGCCACTCTCCCTATCTACAGGTAACTGAAGTTGACTGTGACTGCAAAGTTTCTCACCTCCTGTGCCTCCTTTATTGATTATAATCATAGGTAACTTAAGTTGACTGTGACTGCAAAGTTTCTCACCTCCTGTGCCTCCTTTATTAATTATAATCATAGGTAGCTAGCTTATTCTTTACTGAATCCTTATGCTATAGTTTCTAATGCCTTATGATTTGAAATAGTTCAATTGTTTTAAGGATTCTCTCAGTCTATTGACTAAAATTAATGCTTGATTTATTTGTAGCCTTAGATGTATGGTATGTGGTAATTGTTGACTTAAGCCATCTTTATTGCTAGCTTTCTCTGGCAGGCCTATTGGGGGTTTTCATTAATTAGTGTCCACACTTGCCTGCATCTCTGTTTAAAGTGTCAGTAGTTTGGCTGCTAAAGCCTTGGCTGGGTGCAGCTTTTCTAAGTGCAGTGTTTTAAGTGCATAACTAGCGTTAGACCTGCGCTATTTTTATTAGTTAATTCTTCTGCTGATCTTGAATGAATTGACACCGCCTCTCTCCCTATCTACAGGTAACTGAAGTTGACTGTGACTGCAAAGTTTCTCACCTCCTGTGCCTCCTTTATTAATTATAATCATAGGTAACTGAAGTTGACTGTGACTGCAAAGTTTCTCACCTCCTGTGCCTCCTTTATTAATTATAATCATAGGTAGCTAGCTTCTTCTTTACTGAATCCTTATGCTATAGTTTCTAATGCCTTATGATTTGAAATAGTTAAATTGTTTTAAGGATTCTCTCAGTCTATTGACTAAAATGAATGCTTGATTTATTTGTAGCCTTAGATGTATGGTATGTGGTAATTGTTGACTTAAGCCATCTTTATTGCTAGCTTTCTCTGGCTGGCCAATTGGGAATTTTCATTAATTAGTGTCCACACTTGCCTGCATCTCTGTTTAAAGTGTCAGTAGTTTGGCTGCTAAAGCCTTGGCTGGGTGCAGCTTTTCTAAGTGCAGTGTTTTAAGTGCATAACTAGCGTTAGACCTGCGCTATTTTTATTAGTTAATTCTTCTGCTGATCTTGAATGATTTGACACCGCCTCTCTCCCTATCTACAGGTAACTGAAGTTGACTGTGACTGCAAAGTTTCTCACCTCCTGTGCCTCCTTTATTAATTATAATCATAGGTAGCTAGCTTATTCTTTACTGAATCCTTATGCTATAGTTTCTAATGCCTTATGATTTGAAATAGTTAAATTGTTTTAAGGATTCTCTCAGTCTATTGACTAAAATGAATGCTTGATTTATTTGTAGCCTTAGATGTATGGTATGTGGTAATTGTTGACTTAAGCCATCTTTATTGCTAGCTTTCTCTGGCTGGCCAATTGGGGGTTTTCATTAATTAGTGTCCACACTTGCCTGCATCTCTGTTTAAAGTGTCAGTAGTTTGGCTGCTAAAGCCTTGGCTGGGTGCAGCTTTTCTAAGTGCAGTGTTTTAAGTGCATAACTAGCGTTAGACCTGCGCTATTTTTATTAGTTAATTCTTCTGCTGATCTTGAATGAATTGACACCGCCTCTCTCCCTATCTACAGGTAACTGAAGTTGACTGTGACTGCAAAGTTTCTCACCTCCTGTGCCTCCTTTATTAATTATAATCATAGGTAACTGAAGTTGACTGTGACTGCAAAGTTTCTCACCTCCTGTGCCTCCTTTTTTAATTATAATCATAGGTAGCAAGCTTATTATTTACTGAATCCTTATGCTATAGTTTCTAATGCCTTATGATTTGAAATAGTTAAATTGTTTTAAGGATTCTCTCAGTCTATTGACTAAAATGAATGCTTGATTTATTTTTAGCCTTGGATGTATGGTATGTGGTAATTGTTGACTTATGCCATCTTTATTGCTAGCTTTCTCTGGCTTGCCAATTGGGGGTTTACATTAATTAGTGTCCACACTTGCCTGCATCTCTGTTTAAAGTGTCAGTAGTTTAGCTGCTAAAGCCTTGGCTGGGTGCAGCTTTTCTAAGTGCAGTGTTTTAAATGCATAACTAGCGTTAGACCTGCGCTATTTTTATTAGTTAATTCGTCTGCTGATCTTGAATGAATTGACACCGCCTCTCTCCCTATCTACAGGTAACTGAAGTTGACTGTGACTGCAAAGTTTCTCACCTCCTGTGCCTCCTTTATTAATTATAATCATAGGTAGCTAGCTTATTCTTTACTGAATCCTTATGCTATAGTTTCTAATGCCTTATGATTTGAAATAGTTAAATTGTTTTAAGGATTCTCTCAGTCTATTGACTAAAATGAATGCTTGATTTATTTGTAGCCTTAGATGTATGGTATGTGGTAATTGTTGACTTAAGCCATCTTTATTGCTAGCTTTCTCTGGCTGGCCAATTGGGGGTTTTCATTAATTAGTGTCCACACTTGCCTGCATCTCTGTTTAAAGTGTCAGTAGTTTGGCTGCTAAAGCCTTGGCTGGGTGCAGCTTTTCTAAGTGCAGTGTTTTAAATGCATAACTAGCGTTAGACCTGCGCTATTTTTATTAGTTAATTCTTCTGCTGATCTTGAATGAATTGACACCGCCTCTCTCCCTATCTACAGGTAACTGAAGTTGACTGTGACTGCAAAGTTTCTCACCTCCTGTGCCTCCTTTATTAATTATAATCATAGGTAGCTAGCTTATTCTTTACTGAATCCTTATGCTATAGTTTCTAATGCCTTATGATTTGAAATAGTTAAATTGTTTTAAGGATTCTCTCAGTCTATTGAATAAAATGAATGCTTGATTTATTTGTAGCCTTATATGTATGGTATGTGGTAATTGTTGACTTAAGCCATCTTTATTGCTAGCTTTCTCTGGCTTGCCAATTGGGGGTTTTCATTAATTAGTGTCCACACTTGCCTGCATCTCTGTTTAAAGTGTCAGTAGTTTGGCTGCTAAAGCCTTGGCTGGGTGCAGCTTTTCTAAGTGCAGTGTTTTAAGTGCATAACTAGCGTTAGACCTGCGCTATTTTTATTAGTTAATTCTTCTGCTGATCTTGAATGATTTGACACCGCCTCTCTCCCTATCTACAGGTAACTGAAGTTGACTGTGACTGCAAAGTTTCTCACCTCCTGTGCCTCCTTTATTAATTATAATCATAGGTAGCTAGCTTATTCTTTACTGAATCCTTATGCTATAGTTTCTAATGCCTTCTGATTTGAAATAGTTAAATTGTTTTAAGGATTCTGTCAGTCTATTGACTAAAATGAATGTTTTATTTATTTGTAGCCTTAGATGTATGGTATGTGGTAATTGTTGACTTAAGCCATCTTTATTGCTAGCTTTCTCTGGCAGGCCAATTGGGGGTTTTCATTAATTAGTGTCCACACTTGCCTGCATCTCTGTTTAAAGTGTCAGTAGTTTGGCTGCTAAAGCCTTGGCTGGGTGCAGCTTTTCTAAGTGCAGTGTTTTAAGTGCATAACTACCGTTAGACCTGCACTATTTTTATTTGTTAATTCTTCTGCTTATCTTGAATGAATTGACACCGCCTCTCTCCCTATCTACAGGTAACTGAAGTTGACTGTGACTGCAAAGTTTCTCACCTCCTGTGCCTCCTTTATTAATTATAATCATAGGTAACTGAAGTTGACTGTGACTGCAAAGTTTCTCACCTCCTGTGCCTCCTTTATTAATTATAATCGTAGGTAACTGAAGTTGACTGTGACTGCAAAGTTTCTCACCTCCTGTGCCTCCTTTATTAATTATAATCATAGGTAGCTAGCTTATTCTTTACTGAATCCTTATGCTATAGTTTCTAATGCCGTATGATTTGAAATAGTTAAATTGTTTTAAGGATTCTCTCAGTCTATTGACTAAAATGAATGCTTGATTTATTTGTAGCCTTAGATGTATGTTATGTGGTAATTGTTGACTTAAGCCATCTTTATTGCTAGCTTTCTCTGGCTGGCTAATTGGGGGTTTTCATTTATTAGTGTCCACACTTGCCTGCATCTCTGTTTAAAGTGTCAGTAATTTGGCTGCTAAAGCCTTGGCTGGGTGCAGCTTTTCGAAGTGCAGTGTTTTAAGTGCATAACTAGCGTTAGACCTGCGCTATTTTTATTAGTTAATTCTTCTGCTGATCTTGAATGAATTGACACCGCCACTCTCCCTATCTACAGGTAACTGAAGTTGACTGTGACTGCAAAGTTTCTCACCTCCTGTGCCTCCTTTATTGATTATAATCATAGGTAACTTAAGTTGACTGTGACTGCAAAGTTTCTCACCTCCTGTGCCTCCTTTATTAATTATAATCATAGGTAGCTAGCTTATTCTTTACTGAATCCTTATGCTATAGTTTCTAATGCCTTATGATTTGAAATAGTTAAATTGTTTTAAGGATTCTCTCAGTCTATTGACTAAAATGAATGCTTGATTTATTTGTAGCCTTAGATGTATGGTATGTGGTAATTGTTGACTTAAGCCATCTTTATTGCTAGCTTTCTCTGGCAGGCCTATTGGGGGTTTTCATTAATTAGTGTCCACACTTGCCTGCATCTCTGTTTAAAGTGTCAGTAGTTTGGCTGCTAAAGCCTTGGCTGGGTGCAGCTTTTCTAAGTGCAGTGTTTTAAGTGCATAACTAGCGTTAGACCTGCACTATTTTTATTAGTTAATTCTTCTGCTGATCTTGAATGAATTGACACCGCCTCTCTCCCTATCTACAGGTAACTGAAGTTGACTGTGACTGCAAAGTTTCTCACCTCCTGTGCCTCCTTTATTAATTATAATCATAGGTAACTGAAGTTGACTGTGACTGCAAAGTTTCTCACCTCCTGTGCCTCCTTTATTAATTATAATCATAGGTAGCTAGCTTCTTCTTTACTGAATCCTTATGCTATAGTTTCTAATGCCTTATGATTTGAAATAGTTAAATTGTTTTAAGGATTCTCTCAGTCTATTGACTAAAATGAATGCTTGATTTATTTGTTGCCTTAGATGTATGGTATGTGGTAATTGTTGACTTAAGCCATCTTTATTGCTAGCTTTCTCTGGCTGGCCAATTGGGGATATTCATTAATTAGTGTCCACACTTGTCTGCATCTCTGTTTAAAGTGTCAGTAGTTTGGCTGCTAAAGCCTTGGCTGGGTGCAGCTTTTCTAAGTGCAGTGATTTAAATGCATAACTAGCGTTAGACCTGCGCTATTTTTATTAGTTAATTCGTCTGCTGATCTTGAATGAATTGACACCGCCTCTCTCCCTATCTACAGGTAACTGAAGTTGACTGTGACTGCAAAGTTTCTCACCTCCTGTGCCTCCTTTATTAATTATAATCATAGGTAGCTAGCTTATTCTTTACTGAATCCTTATGCTATAGTTTCTAATGCCTTATGATTTGAAATAGTTAAATTGTTTTAAGGATTCTCTCAGTCTATTGACTAAAATGAATGCTTGATTTATTTGTAGCCTTAGATGTATGGTATGTGGTAATTGTTGACTTATGCCATCTTTATTGCTAGATTTCTCTGGCTGGCCAATTGGGGGTTTTCATTAATTAGTGTCCACACTTGCCTGCATCTCTGTTTAAAGTGTCAGTAGTTTGGCTGCTAAAGCCTTGGCTGGGTGCAGCTTTTCTAAGTGCAGTGTTTTAAGTGCATAACTACCGTTAGACCTGCGCTATTATTATTTGTTAATTCTTCTGCTTATCTTGAATGAATTGACACCGCCTCTCTCCCTATCTACAGGTAACTGAAGTTGACTGTGACTGCAAAGTTTCTCACCTCCTGTGCCTCCTTTATTAATTATAATCATAGGTAACTGAAGTTGACTGTGACTGCAAAGTTTCTCACCTCCTGTGCCTCCTTTATTAATTATAATCGTAGGTAACTGAAGTTGACTGTGACTGCAAAGTTTCTCACCTCCTGTGCCTCCTTTATTAATTATAATCATAGGTAGCTAGCTTATTCTTTACTGAATCCTTATGCTATAGTTTCTAATGCCGTATGATTTGAAATAGTTAAATTGTTTTAAGGATTCTCTCAGTCTATTGACTAAAATGAATGCTTGATTTATTTGTAGCCTTAGATGTATGTTATGTGGTAATTGTTGACTTAAGCCATCTTTATTGCTAGCTTTCTCTGGCTGGCTAATTGGGGGTTTTCATTAATTAGTGTCCACACTTGCCTGCATCTCTGTTTAAAGTGTCAGTAATTTGGCTGCTAAAGCCTTGGCTGGGTGCAGCTTTTCGAAGTGCAGTGTTTTAAGTGCATAACTAGCGTTAGACCTGCGCTATTTTTATTAGTTAATTATTCTGCTGATCTTGAATGAATTGACACCGCCACTCTCCCTATCTACAGGTAACTGAAGTTGACTGTGACTGCAAAGTTTCTCACCTCCTGTGCCTCCTTTATTGATTATAATCATAGGTAACTTAAGTTGACTGTGACTGCAAAGTTTCTCAACTCCTGTGCCTCCTTTATTAATTATAATCATAGGTAGCTAGCTTATTCTTTACTGAATCCTTATGCTATAGTTTCTAATGCCTTATGATTTGAAATAGTTAAATTGTTTTAAGGATTCTCTCAGTCTATTGACTAAAATTAATGCTTGATTTATTTGTAGCCTTAGATGTATGGTATGTGGTAATTGTTGACTTAAGCCATCTTTATTGCTAGCTTTCTCTGGCAGGCCTATTGGGGGTTTTCATTAATTAGTGTCCACACTTGCCTGCATCTCTGTTTAAAGTGTCAGTAGTTTGGCTGCTAAAGCCTTGGCTGGGTGCAGCTTTTCTAAGTGCAGTGTTTTAAGTGCATAACTAGCGTTAGACCTGCGCTATTTTTATTAGTTAATTCTTCTGCTGATCTTGAATGAATTGACACCGCCTCTCTCCCTATCTACAGGTAACTGAAGTTGACTGTGACTGTAAGGTTTCTCTCCTCCTGTGCCTCCTTTATTAATTATAATCATAGGTAACTGAAGTTGACTGTGACTGCAAAGTTTCTCACCTCCTGTGCCTCCTTTATTAATTATAATCATAGGTAGCTAGCTTCTTCTTTACTGAATCCTTATGCTATAGTTTCTAATGCCTTATGATTTGAAATAGTTAAATTGTTTTAAGGATTCTCTCAGTCTATTGACTAAAATGAATGCTTGATTTATTTGTAGCCTTAGATGTATGGTATGTGGTAATTGTTGACTTAAGCCATCTTTATTGCTAGCTTTCTCTGGCTGGCCAATTGGGGATTTTCATTAATTAGTGTCCACACTTGTCTGCATCTCTGTTTAAAGTGTCAGTAGTTTGGCTGCTAAAGCCTTGGCTGGGTGCAGCTTTTCTAAGTGCAGTGATTTAAGTGCATAACTAGCGTTAGACCTGCGCTATTTTTATTAGTTAATTCTTCTGCTGATCTTGAATGAATTGACACCGCCTCTCTCCCTATCTACAGGTAACTGAAGTTGACTGTGACTGCAAAGTTTCTCACCTCCTGTGCCTCCTTTATTAATTATAATCATAGGTAACTGAAGTTGACTGTGACTGCAAAGTTTCTCACCTCCTGTGCCTCCTTTTTTAATTATAATCATAGGTAGCAAGCTTATTCTTTACTGAATCCTTATGCTATAGTTTCTAATGCCTTATGATTTGAAATAGTTAAATTGTTTTAAGGATTCTCTCAGTCTATTGACTAAAATGAATGCTTGATTTATTTTTAGCCTTGGATGTATGGTATGTGGTAATTGTTGACTTATGCCATCTTTATTGCTAGCTTTCTCTGGCTTGCCAATTGGGGGTTTACATTAATTAGTGTCCACACTTGCCTGCATCTCTGTTTAAAGTGTCAGTAGTTTAGCTGCTAAAGCCTTGGCTGGGTGCAGCTTTTCTAAGTGCAGTGTTTTAAATGCATAACTAGCGTTAGACCTGCGCTATTTTTATTAGTTAATTCGTCTGCTGATCTTGAATGAATTGACACCGCCTCTCTCCCTATCTACAGGTAACTGAAGTTGACTGTGACTGCAAAGTTTCTCACCTCCTGTGCCTCCTTTATTAATTATAATCATAGGTAGCTAGCTTATTCTTTACTGAATCCTTATGCTATAGTTTCTAATGCCTTATGATTTGAAAAAGTTAAATTGTTTTAAGGATTCTCTCAGTCTATTGACTAAAATGAATGCTTGATTTATATGTAGCCTTAGATGTATGGTATGTGGTAATTGTTGACTTAAGCCATCTTTATTGCTAGCTTTCTCTGGCTGGCCAATTGGGGGTTTTCATTAATTAGTGTCCACACTTGCCTGCATCTCTGTTTAAAGTGTCAGTAGTTTGGCTGCTAAAGCCTTGGCTGGGTGCAGCTTTTCTAAGTGCAGTGTTTTAAATGCATAACTAGCGTTAGACCTGCGCTATTTTTATTAGTTAATTCTTCTGCTGATCTTGAATGAATTGACACCGCCTCTCTCCCTATCTACAGGTAACTGAAGTTGACTGTGACTGCAAAGTTTCTCACCTCCTGTGCCTCCTTTATTAATTATAATCATAGGTAGCTAGCTTATTCTTTACTGAATCCTTATGCTATAGTTTCTAATGCCTTATGATTTGAAATAGTTAAATTGTTTTAAGGATTCTCTCAGTCTATTGAATAAAATGAATGCTTGATTTATTTGTAGCCTTATATGTATGGTATGTGGTAATTGTTGACTTAAGCCATCTTTATTGCTAGCTTTCTCTGGCTTGCCAATTGGGGGTTTTCATTAATTAGTGTCCACACTTGCCTGCATCTCTGTTTAAAGTGTCAGTAGTTTGGCTGCTAAAGCCTTGGCTGGGTGCAGCTTTTCTAAGTGCAGTGTTTTAAGTGCATAACTAGCGTTAGACCTGCGCTATTTTTATTAGTTAATTCTTCTGCTGATCTTGAATGATTTGACACCGCCTCTCTCCCTATCTACAGGTAACTGAAGTTGACTGTGACTGCAAAGTTTCTCACCTCCTGTGCTTCCTTTATTAATTATAATCATAGGTAGCTAGCTTATTCTTTACTGAATCCTTATGCTATAGTTTCTAATGCCTTCTGATTTGAAATAGTTATATTGTTTTAAGGATTCTGTCAGTCTATTGACTAAAATGAATGCTTGATTTATTTGTAGCCTTAGATGTATGGTATGTGGTAATTGTTGACTTAAGCCATCTTTATTGCTAGCTTTCTCTGGCAGGCCAATTGGGGGTTTTCATTAATTAGTGTCCACACTTGCCTGCATCTCTGTTTAAAGTGTCAGTAGTTTGGCTGCTAAAGCCTTGGCTGGGTGCAGCTTTTCTAAGTGCAGTGTTTTAAGTGCATAACTACCGTTAGACCTGCGCTATTTTTATTTGTTAATTCTTCTGCTTATCTTGAATGAATTGACACCGCCTCTCTCCCTATCTACAGGTAACTGAAGTTGACTGTGACTGCAAAGTTTCTCACCTCCTGTGCCTCCTTTATTAATTATAATCATAGGTAACTGAAGTTGACTGTGACTGCAAAGTTTCTCACCTCCTGTGCCTCCTTTATTAATTATAATCGTAGGTAACTGAAGTTGACTGTGACTGCAAAGTTTCTCACCTCCTGTGCCTCCTTTATTAATTATAATCATAGGTAGCTAGCTTATTCTTTACTGAATCCTTATGCTATAGTTTCTAATGCCGTATGATTTGAAATAGTTAAATTGTTTTAAGGATTCTCTCAGTCTATTGACTAAAATGAATGCTTGATTTATTTGTAGCCTTAGATGTATGTTATGTGGTAATTGTTGACTTAAGCCATCTTTATTGCTAGCTTTCTCTGGCTGGCTAATTGGGGGTTTTCATTAATTAGTGTCCACACTTGCCTGCATCTCTGTTTAAAGTGTCAGTAATTTGGCTGCTAAAGCCTTGGCTGGGTGCAGCTTTTCGAAGTGCAGTGTTTTAAGTGCATAACTAGCGTTAGACCTGCGCTATTTTTATTAGTTAATTCTTCTGCTGATCTTGAATGAATTGACACCGCCACTCTCCCTATCTACAGGTAACTGAAGTTGACTGTGACTGCAAAGTTTCTCACCTCCTGTGCCTCCTTTATTGATTATAATCATAGGTAACTTAAGTTGACTGTGACTGCAAAGTTTCTCACCTCCTGTGCCTCCTTTATTAATTATAATCATAGGTAGCTAGCTTATTCTTTACTGAATCCTTATGCTATAGTTTCTAATGCCTTATGATTTGAAATAGTTAAATTGTTTTAAGGATTCTCTCAGTCTATTGACTAAAATTAATGCTTGATTTATTTGTAGCCTTAGATGTATGGTATGTGGTAATTGTTGACTTAAGCCATCTTTATTGCTAGCTTTCTCTGGCAGGCCTATTGGGGGTTTTCATTAATTAGTGTCCACACTTGCCTGCATCTCTGTTTAAAGTGTCAGTAGTTTGGCTGCTAAAGCCTTGGCTGGGTGCAGCTTTTCTAAGTGCAGTGTTTTAAGTGCATAACTAGCGTTAGACCTGCACTATTTTAATTAGTTAATTCTTCTGCTGATCTTGAATGAATTGACACCGCCTCTCTCCCTATCTACAGGTAACTGAAGTTGACTGTGACTGCAAAGTTTCTCACCTCCTGTGCCTCCTTTATTAATTATAATCATAGGTAACTGAAGTTGACTGTGACTGCAAAGTTTCTCACCTCCTGTGCCTCCTTTATTAATTATAATCATAGGTAGCAAGCTTATTCTTTACTGAATCCTTATGCTATAGTTTCTAATGCCTTATGATTTGAAATAGTTAAATTGTTTTAAGGATTCTCTCAGTCTATTGACTAAAATGAATGCTTGATTTATTTGTTGCCTTAGATGTATGGTATGTGGTAATTGTTGACTTAAGCCATCTTTATTGCTAGCTTTCTCTGGCTGGCCAATTGGGGATATTCATTAATTAGTGTCCACACTTGTCTGCATCTCTGTTTAAAGTGTCAGTAGTTTGGCTGCTAAAGCCTTGGCTGGGTGCAGCTTTTCTAAGTGCAGTGATTTAAATGCATAACTAGCGTTAGACCTGCGCTATTTTTATTAGTTAATTCGTCTGCTGATCTTGAATGAATTGACACCGCCTCTCTCCCTATCTACAGGTAACTGAAGTTGACTGTGACTGCAAAGTTTCTCACCTCCTGTGCCTCCTTTATTAATTATAATCATAGGTAGCTAGCTTATTCTTTACTGAATCCTTATGCTATAGTTTCTAATGCCTTATGATTTGAAATAGTTAAATTGTTTTAAGGATTCTCTCAGTCTATTGACTAAAATGAATGCTTGATTTATTTGTAGCCTTAGATGTATGGTATGTGGTAATTGTTGACTTAAGCCATCTTTATTGCTAGCTTTCTCTGGCTGGCCAATTGGGGGTTTTCATTAATTAGTGTCCACACTTGCCTGCATCTCTGTTTAAAGTGTCAGTAGTTTGGCTGCTAAAGCCTTGGCTGGGTGCAGCTTTTCTAAGTGCAGTGTTTTAAATGCATAACTAGCGTTAGACCTGCGCTATTTTTATTAGTTAATTCTTCTGCTGATCTTGAATGAATTGACACCGCCTCTCTCCCTATCTACAGGTAACTGAAGTTGACTGTGACTGCAAAGTTTCTCACCTCCTGTGCCTCCTTTATTAATTATAATCATAGGTAGCTAGCTTATTCTTTACTGAATCCTTATGCTATAGTTTCTAATGCCTTCTGATTTGAAATAGTTAAATTGTTTTAAGGATTCTGTCAGTCTATTGACTAAAATGAATGCTTGATTTATTTGTAGCCTTAGATGTATGGTATGTGGTAATTGTTGACTTATGCCATCTTTATTGCTAGATTTCTCTGGCTGGCCAATTGGGGGTTTTCATTAATTAGTGTCCACACTTGCCTGCATCTCTGTTTAAAGTGTCAGTAGTTTGGCTGCTAAAGCCTTGGCTGGGTGCAGCTTTTCTAAGTGCAGTGTTTTAAGTGCATAACTACCGTTAGACCTGCGCTATTTTTATTTGTTAATTCTTCTGCTTATCTTGAATGAATTGACACCGCCTCTCTCCCTATCTACAGGTAACTGAAGTTGACTGTGACTGCAAAGTTTCTCACCTCCTGTGCCTCCTTTATTAATTATAATCATAGGTAACTGAAGTTGACTGTGACTGCAAAGTTTCTCACCTCCTGTGCCTCCTTTATTAATTATAATCGTAGGTAACTGAAGTTGACTGTGACTGCAAAGTTTCTCACCTCCTGTGCCTCCTTTATTAATTATAATAATAGGTAGCTAGCTTATTCTTTACTGAATCCTTATGCTATAGTTTCTAATGCCGTATGATTTGAAATAGTTAAATTGTTTTAAGGATTCTCTCAGTCTATTGACTAAAATGAATGCTTGATTTATTTGTAGCCTTAGATGTATGTTATGTGGTAATTGTTGACTTAAGCCATCTTTATTGCTAGCTTTCTCTGGCTGGCTAATTGGGGGTTTTCATTAATTAGTGTCCACACTTGCCTGCATCTCTGTTTAAAGTGTCAGTAATTTGGCTGCTAAAGCCTTGGCTGGGTGCAGCTTTTCGAAGTGCAGTGTTTTAAGTGCATAACTAGCGTTAGACCTGCGCTATTTTTATTAGTTAATTCTTCTGCTGATCTTGAATGAATTGACACCGCCACTCTCCCTATCTACAGGTAACTGAAGTTGACTGTGACTGCAAAGTTTCTCACCTCCTGTGCCTCCTTTATTGATTATAATCATAGGTAACTTAAGTTGACTGTGACTGCAAAGTTTCTCACCTCCTGTGCCTCCTTTATTAATTATAATCATAGGTAGCTAGCTTATTCTTTACTGAATCCTTATGCTATAGTTTCTAATGCCTTATGATTTGAAATAGTTAAATTGTTTTAAGGATTCTCTCAGTCTATTGACTAAAATTAATGCTTGATTTACTTGTAGCCTTAGATGTATGGTATGTGGTAATTGTTGACTTAAGCCATCTTTATTGCTAGCTTTCTCTGGCAGGCCTATTGGGGGTTTTCATTAATTAGTGTCCACACTTGCCTGCATCTCTGTTTAAAGTGTCAGTAGTTTGGCTGCTAAAGCCTTGGCTGGGTGCAGCTTTTCTAAGTGCAGTGTTTTAAGTGCATAACTAGCGTTAGACCTGCGCTATTTTTATTTGTTAATTCTTCTGCTGATCTTGAATGAATTGACACCGCCTCTCTCCCTATCTACAGGTAACTGAAGTTGACTGTGACTGTAAGGTTTCTCACCTCCTGTGCCTCCTTTATTAATTATAATCATAGGTAACTGAAGTTGACTGTGACTGCAAAGTTTCTCACCTCCTGTGCCTCCTTTATTAATTATAATCATAGGTAGCTAGCTTCTTCTTTACTGAATCCTTATGCTATAGTTTCTAATGCCTTATGATTTGAAATAGTTAAATTGTTTTAAGGATTCTCTCAGTCTATTGACTAAAATGAATGCTTGATTTATTTGTAGCCTTAGATGTATGGTATGTGGTAATTGTTGACTTAAGCCATCTTTATTGCTAGCTTTCTCTGGCTGGCCAATTGGGGATTTTCATTAATTAGTGTCCACACTTGTCTGCATCTCTGTTTAAAGTGTCAGTAGTTTGGCTGCTAAAGCCTTGGCTGGGTGCAGCTTTTCTAAGTGCAGTGATTTAAGTGCATAACTAGCGTTAGACCTGCGCTATTTTTATTAGTTAATTCTTCTGCTGATCTTGAATGAATTGACACCGCCTCTCTCCCTATCTACAGGTAACTGAAGTTGACTGTGACTACAAAGTTTCTCACCTCCTGTGCCTCCTTTATTAATTATAATCATAGGTAACTTAAGTTGACTGTGACTGCAAAGTTTCTCACCTCCTGTGCCTCCTTTATTAATTATAATCATAGGTAGCTAGCTTATTCTTTACTGAATCCTTATGCTATAGTTTCTAATGCCTTATGATTTGAAATAGTTAAATTGTTTTAAGGATTCTCTCAGTCTATTGACTAAAATGAATGCTTGATTTATTTGTAGCCTTAGATGTATGGTATGTGGTAATTGTTGACTTAAGCCATCTTTATTGCTAGCTTTCTCTGGCTTGCCAATTGGGGGTTTTCATTAATTAGTGTCCACACTTGCCTGCATCTCTGTTTAAAGTGTCAGTAGTTTGGCTGCTAAAGCCTTGGCTGGGTGCAGCTTTTCTAAGTGCAGTGTTTTAAGTGCATAACTAGCGTTAGACATGCGCTATTTTTATTAGTTAATTCTTCTGCTGATCTTGAATGAATTGACACCGCCTCTCTCCCTATCTACAGGTTACTGAAGTTGACTGTGACTGCAAAGTTTCTCACCTCCTGTGCCACCTTTATTAATTATAATCATAGGTAGCTAGCTTATTCTTTACTGAATCCTTATGCTATAGTTTCTAATGCCTTATGATTTGAAATAGTTAAATTGTTTTAAGGATTCTGTCAGTCTATTGACTCAAATGAATGCTTGATTTATATGTAGCCTTAGATGTATGGTATGTGGTAATTGTTGACTTAAGCCATCTTTATTGCTAGATTTCTCTGGCTGGCCAATTGGGGGTTTTCATTAATTAGTGTCCACACTTGCCTGCATCTCTGTTTAAAGTGTCAGTAGTTTGGCTGCTAAAGCCTTGGCTGGGTGCAGCTTTTCTAAGTGCAGTGTTTTAAGTGCATAACTAGCGTTAGACCTGCGCTATTTTTATTTGCTAATTCTTCTGCTGATCTTCAATGAAATGACACCGCCTCTCTCCCTATCTACAGGTAACTGAAGTTGACTGTGACTGCAAAGTTTCTCACCTCCTGTGCCTCCTTTATTAATTATAATCATAGGTAACTGAAGTTGACTGTGACTGCAAAGTTTCTCACCTCCTGTGCCTCCTTTATTAATTATAATCATAGGTAACTGAAGTTGACTGTGACTGCAAAGTTTCTCACCTCCTGTGCCTCCTTTATTAATTATAATCATAGGTAGCTAGCTTATTCTTTACTGAATCCTTATGCTATAGTTTCTAATGCCTTATGATTTGAAATAGTTAAATTGTTTTAAGGATTCTCTCAGTCTATTGACTAAAATGAATGCTTGATTTATTTGTAGCCTTAGATGTATGGTATGTGGTAATTGTTGACTTAAGCCATCTTTATTGCTAGCTTTCTCTGGCTGGCCAATTGGGGGTTTTCATTAATTAGTGTCCACACTTGCCTGCATCTCTGTTTAAAGTGTCAGTAGTTTGGCTGCTAAAGCCTTGGCTGGGTGTAGCTTTTCTAAGTGCAGTGTTTTAAGTGCATAACTAGCGTTAGACCTGCGCTATTTTTATTAGTTAATTCTTCTGCTGATCTTGAAGGAATTGACACCGCCTCTCTCCCAATCTACAGGTAACTGAAGTTGACTGTGACTGCAAAGTTTCTCACCTCCTGTGCCTCCTTTATTAATTATAATCATAGGTAACTGAAGTTGACTGTGACTGCAAAGTTTCTCACCTCCTGTGCCTCCTTTATTAATTATAATCATAGGTAGCTAGCTTATTCTTTACTGAATCCTTATGCTATAGTTTCTAATGCCTTATGATTTGAAATAGTTAAATTGTTTTAAGGATTCTCTCAGTCTATTGTCTAAAATGAATGCTTGATTTATTTGTAGCCTTAGATGTATGGTATGTGGTAATTGTTGACTTAAGCCATCTTTATTGCTAGCTTTCTCTGGCTGGCCAATTGGGGGTTTTCATTAATTAGTGTCCACACTTGCCTGCATCTCTGTTTAAAGTGTCAGTAGTTTGGCTGCTAAAGCCTTGGCTGGGTGCAGCTTTTCTAAGTGCAGTGTTTTAAGTGCATAACTAGCGTTAGACCTGCGCTATTTTTATTAGTTAATTCTTCTGCTGATCTTGAATGAATTGACACCGCCTCTCTCCCTATCTACAGGTAACTGACGTTGACTGTGACTGCAAAGTTTCTCACCTCCTTTGCCTCCTTTATTAATTATAATCATAGGTAAGTGAAGTTGACTGTGACTGCAAAGTTTCTCACCTCCTGTGCCTCCTTTTTTAATTATAATCATAGGTAGCAAGCTTATTCTTTACTGAATCCTTATGCTATAGTTTGTAATGCATTATGATTTGAAATAGTTAAATTGTTTTAAGGATTCTCTCAGTCTATTGACTAAAATGAATGCTTGATTTATTTTTAGCCTTGGATGTATGGTATGTGGTAATTGTTGACTTATGCCATCTTTATTGCTAGCTTTCTCTGGCTTGCCAATTGGGGGTTTACATTAATTAGTGTCCACACTTGCCTGCATCTCCGTTTAAAGTGTCAGTAGTTTAGCTGCTAAAGCCTTGGCTGGGTGCAGCTTTTCTAAGTGCAGTGTTTTAAATGCATAACTAGCGTTAGACCTGCGCTACTTTTATTAGTTAATTCGTCTGCTGATCTTGAATGAATTGACACCGCCTCTCTCCCTATCTACAGGTAACTGAAGTTGACTGTGACTGCAAAGTTTCTCACCTCCTGTGCCTCCTTTATTAATTATAATCATAGGTAGCTAGCTTATTCTTTACTGAATCCTTATGCTATAGTTTCTAATGCCTTATGATTTGAAATAGTTAAATTGTTTTAAGGATTCTCTCAGTCTATTGACTAAAATGAATGCTTGATTTATTTGTAGCCTTAGATGTATGGTATGTGGTAATTGTTGACTTAAGCCATCTTTATTGCTAGTTTTCTCTGGCTGGCCAATTGGGGGTTTTCATTAATTAGTGTCCACACTTGCCTGCATCTCTGTTTAAAGTGTCAGTAGTTTGGCTGCTAAAGCCTTGGCTGGGTGCAGCTTTTCTAAGTGCAGTGTTTTAAATGCATAACTAGCGTTAGACCTGCGCTATTTTTATTTGTTAATTCTTCTGCTTATCTTGAATGAATTGACACCGCCTCTCTCCCTATCTACAGGTAACTGAAGTTGACTGTGACTGCAAAGTTTCTCACCTCCTGTGCCTCCTTTATTAATTATAATCATAGGTAACTGAAGTTGACTGTGACTGCAAAGTTTCTCACCTCCTGTGCCTCCTTTATTAATTATAATCGTAGGTAACTGAAGTTGACTGTGACTGCAAAGTTTCTCACCTCCCGTGCCTCCTTTATTAATTATAATCATAGGTAGCTAGCTTATTCTTTACTGAATCCTTATGCTATAGTTTCTAATGCCGTATGATTTGAAATAGTTAAATTGTTTTAAGGATTCTCTCAGTCTATTGACTAAAATGAATGCTTGATTTATTTGTAGCCTTAGATGTATGTTATGTGGTAATTGTTGACTTAAGCCATCTTTATTGCTAGCTTTCTCTGGCTGGCTAATTGGGGGTTTTCATTAATTAGTGTCCACACTTGCCTGCATCTCTGTTTAAAGTGTCAGTAATTTGGCTGCTAAAGCCTTGGCTGGGTGCAGCTTTTCGAAGTGCAGTGTTTTAAGTGCATAACTAGCGTTAGACCTGCGCTATTTTTATTAGTTAATTCTTCTGCTGATCTTGAATGAATTGACACCGCCACTCTCCCTATCTACAGGTAACTGAAGTTGACTGTGACTGCAAAGTTTCTCACCTCCTGTGCCTCCTTTATTGATTATAATCATAGGTAACTTAAGTTGACTGTGACTGCAAAGTTTCTCACCTCCTGTGCCTCCTTTATTAATTATAATCATAGGTAGCTAGCTTATTCTTTACTGAATCCTTATGCTATAGTTTCTAATGCCTTATGATTTGAAATAGTTCAATTGTTTTAAGGATTCTCTCAGTCTATTGACTAAAATTAATGCTTGATTTATTTGTAGCCTTAGATGTATGGTATGTGGTAATTGTTGACTTAAGCCATCTTTATTGCTAGCTTTCTCTGGCAGGCCTATTGGGGGTTTTCATTAATTAGTGTCCACACTTGCCTGCATCTCTGTTTAAAGTGTCAGTAGTTTGGCTGCTAAAGCCTTGGCTGGGTGCAGCTTTTCTAAGTGCAGTGTTTTAAGTGCATAACTAGCGTTAGACCTGCGCTATTTTTATTAGTTAATTCTTCTGCTGATCTTGAATGAATTGACACCGCCTCTCTCCCTATCTACAGGTAACTGAAGTTGACTGTGACTGCAAAGTTTCTCACCTCCTGTGCCTCCTTTATTAATTATAATCATAGGTAACTGAAGTTGACTGTGACTGCAAAGTTTCTCACCTCCTGTGCCTCCTTTATTAATTATAATCATAGGTAGCTAGCTTCTTCTTTACTGAATCCTTATGCTATAGTTTCTAATGCCTTATGATTTGAAATAGTTAAATTGTTTTAAGGATTCTCTCAGTCTATTGACTAAAATGAATGCTTGATTTATTTGTAGCCTTAGATGTATGGTATGTGGTAATTGTTGACTTAAGCCATCTTTATTGCTAGCTTTCTCTGGCTGGCCAATTGGGGATTTTCATTAATTAGTGTCCACACTTGTCTGCATCTCTGTTTAAAGTGTCAGTAGTTTGGCTGCTAAAGCCTTGGCTGGGTGCAGCTTTTCTAAGTGCAGTGATTTAAGTGCATAACTAGCGTTAGACCTGCGCTATTTTTATTAGTTAATTCTTCTGCTGATCTTGAATGAATTGACACCGCCTCTCTCCCTATCTACAGGTAACTGAAGTTGACTGTGACTACAAAGTTTCTCACCTCCTGTGCCTCCTTTATTAATTATAATCATAGGTAACTTAAGTTGACTGTGACTGCAAAGTTTCTCACCTCCTGTGCCTCCTTTATTAATTATAATCATAGGTAGCTAGCTTATTCTTTACTGAATCCTTATGCTATAGTTTCTAATGCCTTATGATTTGAAATAGTTAAATTGTTTTAAGGATTCTCTCAGTCTATTGACTAAAATGAATGCTTGATTTATTTGTAGCCTTAGATGTATGGTATGTGGTAATTGTTGACTTAAGCCATCTTTATTGCTAGTTTTCTCTGGCTGGCCAATTGGGGGTTTTCATTAATTAGTGTCCACACTTGCCTGCATCTCTGTTTAAAGTGTCAGTAGTTTGGCTGCTAAAGCCTTGGCTGGGTGCAGCTTTTCTAAGTGCAGTGTTTTAAATGCATAACTAGCGTTAGACCTGCGCTATTTTTATTTGTTAATTCTTCTGCTTATCTTGAATGAATTGACACCGCCTCTCTCCCTATCTACAGGTAACTGAAGTTGACTGTGACTGCAAAGTTTCTCACCTCCTGTGCCTCCTTTATTAATTATAATCATAGGTAACTGAAGTTGACTGTGACTGCAAAGTTTCTCACCTCCTGTGCCTCCTTTATTAATTATAATCGTAGGTAACTGAAGTTGACTGTGACTGCAAAGTTTCTCACCTCCCGTGCCTCCTTTATTAATTATAATCATAGGTAGCTAGCTTATTCTTTACTGAATCCTTATGCTATAGTTTCTAATGCCGTATGATTTGAAATAGTTAAATTGTTTTAAGGATTCTCTCAGTCTATTGACTAAAATGAATGCTTGATTTATTTGTAGCCTTAGATGTATGGTATGTGGTAATTGTTGACTTAAGCCATCTTTATTGCTAGCTTTCTCTGGCTGGCCAATTGGGGGTTTTCATTAATTAGTGTCCACACTTGCCTGCATCTCTGTTTAAAGTGTCAGTAGTTTGGCTGCTAAAGCCTTGGCTGGGTGCAGCTTTTCTAAGTGCAGTGTTTTAAGTGCATAACTAGCGTTAGACCTGAGCTATTTTTATTAGTTAATTCTTCTGCTGATCTTGAAGGAATTGACACCGCCTCTCTCCCAATCTACAGGTAAATGAAGTTGACTGTGACTGCAAAGTTTCTCACCTCCTGTGCCTCCTTTATTAATTATAATCATAGGTAACTGAAGTTGACTGTGACTGCAAAGTTTCTCACCTCCTGTGCCTCCTTTATTAATTATAATCATAGGTAGCTAGCTTATTCTTTACTGAATCCTTATGCTATAGTTTCTAATGCCTTATGATTTGAAATAGTTAAATTGTTTTAAGGATTCTCTCAGTCTATTGTCTAAAATGAATGCTTGATTTATTTGTAGCCTTAGATGTATGGTATGTGGTAATTGTTGACTTAAGCCATCTTTATTGCTAGCTTTCTCTGGCTGGCCAATTGGGGGTTTTCATTAATTAGTGTCCACACTTGCCTGCATCTCTGTTTAAAGTGTCAGTAGTTTGGCTGCTAAAGCCTTGGCTGGGTGCAGCTTTTCTAAGTGCAGTGTTTTAAGTGCATAACTAGCGTTAGACCTGCGCTATTTTTATTAGTTAATTCTTCTGCTGATCTTGAATGAATTGACACCGCCTCTCTCCCTATCTACAGGTAACTGAAGTTGACTGTGACTGCAAAGTTTCTCACCTCCTGTGCCTCCTTTATTAATTATAATCATAGGTAACTGAAGTTGACTGTGACTGCAAAGTTTCTCACCTCCTGTGCCTCCTTTTTTAATTATAATCATAGGTAGCAAGCTTATTCTTTACTGAATCCTTATGCTATAGTTTGTAATGCCTTATGATTTGAAATAGTTAAATTGTTTTAAGGATTCTCTCAGTCTATTGACTAAAATGAATGCTTGATTTATTTTTAGCCTTGGATGTATGGTATGTGGTAATTGTTGACTTATGCCATCTTTATTGCTAGCTTTCTCTGGCTTGCCAATTGGGGGTTTACATTAATTAGTGTCCACACTTGCCTGCATCTCTGTTTAAAGTGTCAGTAGTTTAGCTGCTAAAGCCTTGGCTGGGTGCAGCTTTTCTAAGTGCAGTGTTTTAAATGCATAACTAGCGTTAGACCTGCGCTACTTTTATTAGTTAATTCGTCTGCTGATCTTGAATGAATTGACACCGCCTCTCTCCCTATCTACAGGTAACTGAAGTTGACTGTGACTGCAAAGTTTCTCACCTCCTGTGCCTCCTTTATTAATTATAATCATAGGTAGCTAGCTTATTCTTTACTGAATCCTTATGCTATAGTTTCTAATGCCTTATGATTTGAAATAGTTAAATTGTTTTAAGGATTCTCTCAGTCTATTGACTAAAATGAATGCTTGATTTATTTGTAGCCTTAGATGTATGGTATGTGGTAATTGTTGACTTAAGCCATCTTTATTGCTAGTTTTCTCTGGCTGGCCAATTGGGGGTTTTCATTAATTAGTGTCCACACTTGCCTGCATCTCTGTTTAAAGTGTCAGTAGTTTGGCTGCTAAAGCCTTGGCTGGGTGCAGCTTTTCTAAGTGCAGTGTTTTAAATGCATAACTAGCGTTAGACCTGCGCTATTTTTATTAGTTAATTCTTCTGCTGATCTTGAATGAATTGACACCGCCTCTCTCCCTATCTACAGGTAACTGAAGTTGACTGTGACTGCAAAGTTTCTCACCTCCTGTGCCTCCTTTATTAATTATAATCATAGGTAGCTAGCTTATTCTTTACTGAATCCTTATGCTATAGTTTCTAATGCCTTATGATTTGAAATAGTTAAATTGTTTTAAGGATTCTCTCAGTCTATTGAATAAAATGAATGCTTGATTTATTTGTAGCCTTAGATGTATGGTATGTGGTAATTGTTGACTTAAGCCATCTTTATTGCTAGCTTTCTCTGGCTTGCCAATTGGGGGTTTTCATTAATTAGTGTCCACACTTGCCTGCATCTCTGTTTAAAGTGTCAGTAGTTTGGCTGCTAAAGCCTTGGCTGGGTGCAGCTTTTCTAAGTGCAGTGTTTTAAGTGCATAACTAGCGTTAGACCTGCGCTATTTTTATTAGTTAATTCTTCTGCTGATCTTGAATGATTTGACACCGCCTCTCTCCCTATCTACAGGTAACTGAAGTTGACTGTGACTGCAAAGTTTCTCACCTCCTGTGCCTCCTTTATTAATTATAATCATAGGTAGCTAGCTTATTCTTTACTGAATCCTTATGCTATAGTTTCTAATGCCTTCTGATTTGAAATAGTTAAATTGTTTTAAGGATTCTGTCAGTCTATTGACTAAAATGAATGCTTGATTTATTTGTAGCCTTAGATGCATGGTATGTGGTAATTGTTGACTTATGCCATCTTTATTGCTAGATTTCTCTGGCTGGCCAATTGGGGGTTTTCATTAATTAGTGTCCACACTTGCCTGCATCTCTGTTTAAAGTGTCAGTAGTTTGGCTGCTAAAGCCTTGGCTGGGTGCAGCTTTTCTAAGTGCAGTGTTTTAAGTGCATAACTACCGTTAGACCTGCGCTATTTTTATTTGTTAATTCTTCTGCTTATCTTGAATGAATTGACACCGCCTCTCTCCCTATCTACAGGTAACTGAAGTTGATTGTGACTGCAAAGTTTCTCACCTCCTGTGCCTCCTTTATTAATTATAATCATAGGTAACTGAAGTTGACTGTGACTGCAAAGTTTCTCACCTCCTGTGCCTCCTTTATTAATTATAATCATAGGTAACTGAAGTTGACTGTGACTGCAAAGTTTCTCACCTCCTGTGCCTCCTTTATTAATTATAATCATAGGTAGCTAGCTTATTCTTTACTGAATCCTTATGCTATAGTTTCTAATGCCGTATGATTTGAAATAGTTAAATTGTTTTAAGGATTCTCTCAGTCTATTGACTAAAATGAATGCTTGATTTATTTGTAGCCTTAGATGTATGTTATGTGGTAATTGTTGACTTAAGCCATCTTTATTGCTAGCTTTCTCTGGCTGGCTAATTGGGGGTTTTCATTAATTAGTGTCCACACTTGCCTGCATCTCTGTTTAAAGTGTCAGTAATTTGGCTGCTAAAGCCTTGGCTGGGTGCAGCTTTTCGAAGTGCAGTGTTTTAAGTGCATAACTAGCGTTAGACCTGCGCTATTTTTATTAGTTAATTCTTCTGCTGATCTTGAATGAATTGACACCGCCACTCTCCCTATCTACAGGTAACTGAAGTTGACTGTGACTGCAAAGTTTCTCACCTCCTGTGCCTCCTTTATTGATTATAATCATAGGTAACTGAAGTTGACTGTGACTGCAAAGTTTCTCACCTCCTGTGCTTCCTTTATTAATTATAATCATAGGTAGCTAGCTTATTCTTTACTGAATCCTTATGCTATAGTTTCTAATGCCTTATGATTTGAAATAGTTAAATTGTTTTAAGGATTCTCTCAGTCTATTGACTAAAATTAATGCTTGATTTATTTGTAGCCTTAGATGTATGGTATGTGGTAATTGTTGACTTAAGCCATCTTTATTGCTAGCTTTCTCTGGCAGGCCTATTGGGTGTTTTCATTAATTAGTGTCCACACTTGCCTGCATCTCTGTTTAAAGTGTTAGTAGTTTGGCTGCTAAAGCCTTGGCTGGGTGCAGCTTTTCTAAGTGCAGTGTTTTAAGTGCATAACTAGCGTTAGACCTGCGCTATTTTTATTTGCTAAATCTTCTGCTGATCTTCAATGAAATGACACCGCCTCTCTCCCTATCTACAGGTAACTGAAGTTGACTGTGACTGCAAAGTTTCTCACCTCCTGTGCCTCCTTTATTAATTATAATCATAGGTAACTGAAGTTGACTGTGACTGCAAAGTTTCTCACCTCCTGTGCCTCCTTTTTTAATTATAATCATAGGTAGCTAGCTTATTCTTTACTGAATCCTTATGCTATAGTTTGTAATGCCTTATGATTTGAAATAGTTAAATTGTTTTAAGGATTCTCTCAGTCTATTGACTAAAATGAATGCTTGATTTATTTGTAGCCTTGGATGTATGGTATGTGGTAATTGTTGACTTAAGCCATCTTTATTGCTAGCTTTCTCTGGCTTGCCAATTGGGGGTTTACATTAATTAGTGTCCACACTTGCCTGCATCTCTGTTTAAAGTGTCAGTAGTTTGGCTGCTAAAGCCTTGGCTGGGTGCAGCTTTTCTAAGTGCAGTGTTTTAAATGCATAACTAGCGTTAGACCTGCGCTATTTTTATTAGTTAATTTGTCTGCTGATCTTGAATGAATTGACACCGCCTCTATCCCTATCTACAGGTAACTGAAGTTGACTGTGACTGCAAAGTTTCTCACCTCCTGTGCCTCCTTTATTAATTATAATCATAAGTAGCTAGCTTATTCTTTACTGAATCCTTATGCTATAGTTTCTAATGCCTTATGATTTGAAATAGTTAAATTGTTTTAAGGATTCTCTCAGTCTATTGACTAAAATGAATGCTTGATTTATTTGTAGCCTTAGATGTATGGTATGTGGTAATTGTTGACTTAAGCCATCTTTATTGCTAGCTTTCTCTGGCTGGCCAATTGGGGGTTTTCATTAATTAGTGTCCACACTTGCCTGCATCTCTGTTTAAAGTGTCAGTAGTTTGGCTGCTAAAGCCTTGGCTGGGTGCAGCTTTTCTAATTGCAGTGTTTTAAGTGCATAACTAGCGTTAGACCTGCGCTATTTTTATTAGTTAATTCTTCTGCTGATCTTGAATGAATTGACACCGCCTCTCTCCCTATCTACAGGTAACTGAAGTTGACTGTGACTGCAAAGTTTCTCACCTCCTGTGCCTCCTTTATTAATTATAATCATAGGTAGCTAGCTTATTCTTTACTGAATCCTTATGCTATAGTTTCTAATGCCTTATGATTTGAAATAGTTAAATTGTTTTAAGGATTCTCTCAGTCTATTGACTAAAATGAATGCTTGATTTATTTGTAGCCTTAGATGTATGGTATGTGGTAATTGTTGACTTAAGCCATCTTTATTGCTAGCTTTCTCTGGCTGGCCAATTGGGGGTTTTCATTAATTAGTGTCCACACTTGCCTGCATCTCTGTTTAAAGTGTCAGTAGTTTGGCTGCTAAAGCCTTGGCTGGGTGCAGCTTTTCTAATTGCAGTGTTTTAAGTGCATAACTAGCGTTAGACCTGCGCTATTTTTATTAGTTAATTCTTCTGCTGATCTTGAATGAATTGACACCGCCTCTCTCCCTATCTACAGGTAACTGAAGTTGACTGTGACTGCAAAGTTTCTCACCTCCTGTGCATCCTTTATTAATTATAATCATAGGTAGCTAGCTTATTCTTTACTGAATCCTTATGCTATAGTTTCTAATGCCTTCTGATTTGAAATAATTAAATTGTTTTAAGGATTCTGTCAGTCTATTGACTAAAATGAATGCTTGATTTATTTGTAGCCTTAGATGTATGGTATGTGGTAATTGTTGACTTATGCCATCTTTATTGCTAGATTTCTCTGGCTGGCCAATTGGGGGTTTTCATTAATTAGTGTCCACACTTGCCTGCATCTCTGTTTAAAGTGTCAGTAGTTTGGCTGCTAAAGCCTTGGCTGGGTGCAGCTTTTCTAAGTGCAGTGTTTTAAGTGCATAACTACTGTTAGACCTGCGCTATTTTTATTAGTTAATTCTTCTGCTTATCTTGAATGAATTGACACCGCCTCTCTCCCTATCTACAGGTAACTGAAGTTGACTGTGACTGCAAAGTTTCTCACCTCCTGTGCCTCCTTTATTAATTATAATCATAGGTAACTGAAGTTGACTGTGACTGCAAAGTTTCTCACCTCCTGTGCCTCCTTTATTAATTATAATCATAGGTAGCTAGCTTATTCTTTACTGAATCCTTATGCTATAGTTTCTAATGCCGTATGATTTGAAATAGTTAAATTGTTTTAAGGATTCTCTCAGTATATTGACTAAAATGAATGCTTGATTTATTTGTAGACTTAGATGTATGTTATGTGGTAATTGTTGACTTAAGCCATCTTTATTGCTAGCTTTCTCTGGCTGGCTAATTGGGGGTTTTCATTAATTAGTGTCCACACTTGCCTGCATCTCTGTTTAAAGTGTCAGTAGTTTGGCTGCTAAAGCCTTGGCTGGGTGCAGTTTTTCGAAGTGCAGTGTTTTAAGTGCATAACTAGTGTTAGACCTGCGCTATTTTTATTAGTTAATTCTTCTGCTGATCTTGAATGAATTGACACCGCCACTCTCCCAATCTACAGGTAACTGAAGTTGACTGTGACTGCAAAGTTTCTCACCTCCTGTGCCTCCTTTATTGATTATAATCATAGGTAACTGAAGTTGACTGTGACTGCAAAGTTTCTCACCTCCTGTGCCTCCTTTATTAATTATAATCATAGGTAGCTAGCTTATTCTTTACTGAATCCTTATGCTATAGTTTCTAATGCCTTATGATTTGAAATAGTTAAATTGTTTTAAGGATTCTCTCAGTCTATTGACTAAAATGAATGCTTGATTTATTTGTAGCCTTAGATGTATGGTATGTGGTAATTGTTGACTTAAGCCATCTTTATTGCTAGCTTTCTCTGGCTTGCCAATTGGGGGTTTTCATTAATTAGTGTCCACACTTGCCTGCATCTCTGTTTAAAGTGTCAGTAGTTTGGCTGCTAAAGCCTTGGCTGGGTGCAGCTTTTCTAAGTGCAGTGTTTTAAGTGCATAACTAGCGTTAGACCTGCGCTATTTTTATTAGTTAATTCTTCTGCTGATCTTGAATGAATTGACACCGCCTCTCTCCCTATCTACAGGTAACTGAAGTTGACTGTGACTGCAAAGTTTCTCACCTCCTGTGCCTCCTTTATTAATTATAATCATAGGTAACTGAAGTTGACTGTGACTGCAAAGTTTCTCACCTCCTGTGCCTCCTTTATTAATTATAATCATCGGTAGCTAGCTTCTTCTTTACTGAATCCTTATGCTATAGTTTCTAATGCCTTATGATTTGAAATAGTTAAATTGTTTTAAGGATTCTCTCAGTCTATTGACTAAAATGAATGCTTGATTTATTTGTAGCCTTAGATGTATGGTATGTGGTAATTGTTGACTTAAGCCATCTTTATTGCTAGCTTTCTCTGGCTGGCCAATTGGGGGTTTTCATTAATTAGTGTCCACACTTGTCTGCATCTCTGTTTAAAGTGTCAGTAGTTTGGCTGCTAAAGCCTTGGCTGGGTGCAGCTTTTCTAAGTGCAGTGATTTAAGTGCATAACTAGCGTTAGACCTGCGCTATTTTTATTAGTTAATTCTTCTGCTGATCTTGAATGAATTGACACCGCCTCTCTCCCTATCTACAGGTAACTGAAGTTGACTGTGACTACAAAGTTTCTCACCTCCTGTGCCTCCTTTATTAATTATAATCATAGGTAACTGAAGTTGACTGTGACTGCAAAGTTTCTCACCTCCTGTGCCTCCTTTATTAATTATAATCATAGGTAGCTAGCTTATTCTTTACTGAATCCTTATGCTATAGTTTCTAATGCCTTATGATTTGAAATAGTTAAATTGTTTTAAGGATTCTCTCAGTCTATTGACTAAAATGAATGCTTGATTTATTTGTAGCCTTAGATGTATGGTATGTGGTAATTGTTGACTTAAGCCATCTTTATTGCTAGCTTTCTCTGGCTTGCCAATTGGGGGTTTTCATTAATTAGTGTCCACACTTGCCTGCATCTCTGTTTAAAGTGTCAGTAGTTTGGCTGCTAAAGCCTTGGCTGGGTGCAGCTTTTCTAAGTGCAGTGTTTTAAGTGCATAACTAGCGTTAGACCTGCGCTATTTTTATTAGTTAATTCTTCTGCTGATCTTGAAGGAATTGACACCACCTCTCTCCCAATCTACAGGTAACTGAAGTTGACTGTGACTGCAAAGTTTCTCACCTCCTGTGACTCCTTTATTAATTATAATCATAGGTAACTGAAGTTGACTGTGACTGCAAAGTTTCTCACCTCCTGTGCCTCCTTTATTAATTATAATCATAGGTAGCTAGCTTATTCTTTACTGAATACTTATGCTATAGTTTCTAATGCCTTCTGATTTGAAATAGTTAAATTGTTTTAAGGATTCTCTCAGTCTATTGACTAAAATGAATGCTTGATTTATTTGTAGCCTTAGATGTATGGTATGTGGTAATTGTTGACTTAAGCCATCTTTATTGCTAGATTTCTCTGGCTGGCCAATTGGGGGTTTTCATTAATTAGTGTCCACACTTGCCTGCAACTCAGTTTAAAGTGTCAGAAGTTTGGCTGCTAAAGCCTTGGCAGGGTGCAGCTTTTCTAAGTACAGTGTTTTAAGTGCATAACTAGCGTTAGACCTGCGCTATTTTTATTAGTTAATTTGTCTGCTGATCTTGAATGAATTGACACCGCCTCTATCCCTATCTACAGGTAACTGAAGTTGACTGTGACTGCAAAGTTTCTCACCTCCTGTGCCTCCTTTATTAATTATAATCATAAGTAGCTAGCTTATTCTTTACTGAATCCTTATGCTATAGTTTCTAATGCCTTATGATTTGAAATAGTTAAATTGTTTTAAGGATTCTCTCAGTCTATTGACTAAAATGAATGCTTGATTTATTTGTAGCCTTAGATGTATGGTATGTGGTAATTGTTGACTTAAGCCATCTTTATTGCTAGCTTTCTCTGGCTGGCCAATTGGGGGTTTTCATTAATTAGTGTCCACACTTGCCTGCATCTCTGTTTAAAGTGTCAGTAGTTTGGCTGCTAAAGCCTTGGCTGGGTGCAGCTTTTCTAAGTGCAGTGTTTTAAATGCATAACTAGCGTTAGACCTGCGCTATTTTTATTAGTTAATTCTTCTGCTGATCTTGAATGAATTGACACCGCCTCTCTCCCTATCTACAGGTAACTGAAGTTGACTGTGACTGCAAAGTTTCTCACCTCCTGTGCCTCCTTTATTAATTATAATCATAGGTAACTGAAGTTGACTGTGACTGCAAAGTTTCTCACCTCCTGTGCCTCCTTTATTAATTATAATCATAGGTAACTGAAGTTGACTGTGACTGCAAAGTTTCTCACCTCCTGTGCCTCCTTTATTAATTATAATCATAGGTAACTGAAGTTGACTGTGACTGCAAAGTTTCTCACCTCCTGTGCCTCCTTTATTAATTATAATCATAGGTAGCTAGCTTATTCTTTACTGAATCCTTATGCTATAGTTTCTAATGCCTTATGATTTGAAATAGTTAAATTGTTTTAAGGATTCTCTCAGTCTATTGACTAAAATGAATGCTTGATTTATTTGTAGCCTTAGATGTATGGTATGTGGTAATTGTTGACTTAAGCCATCTTTATTGCTAGCTTTCTCTGGCTTGCCAATTGGGGGTTTTCATTAATTAGTGTCCACACTTGCCTGCATCTCTGTTTAAAGTGTCAGTAGTTTGGCTGCTAAAGCCTTGGCTGGGTGCAGCTTTTCTAAGTGCAGTGTTTTAAGTGCATAACTAGCGTTAGACCTGCGCTATTTTTATTAGTTAATTCTTCTGCTGATCTTGAATGAATTGACACCGCCTCTCTCCCTATCTACAGGTAACTGAAGTTGACTGTGACTGCAAAGTTTCTCACCTCCTGTGCCTCCTTTATTAATTATAATCATAGGTAGCTAGCTTATTCTTTACTGAATACTTATGCTATAGTTTCTAATGCCTTCTGATTTGAAATAGTTAAATTGTTTTAAGGATTCTCTCAGTCTATTGACTAAAATGAATGCTTGATTTATTTGTAGCCTTAGATGTATGGTATGTGGTAATTGTTGACTTAAGCCATCTTTATTGCTAGATTTCTCTGGCTGGCCAATTGGGGGTTTTCATTAATTAGTGTCCACACTTGCCTGCAACTCAGTTTAAAGTGTCAGAAGTTTGGCTGCTAAAGCCTTGGCAGGGTGCAGCTTTTCTAAGTACAGTGTTTTAAGTGCATAACTAGCGTTAGACCTGCGCTATTTTTATTAGTTAATTTGTTTGCTGATCTTGAATGAATTGACACCGCCTCTATCCCTATCTACAGGTAACTGAAGTTGAATGTGACTGCAAAGTTTCTCACCTCCTGTGCCTCCTTTATTAATTATATTCATAAGTAGCTAGCTTATTATTTACTGAATCCTTATGCTATAGTTTCTAATGCCTTATGATTTGAAATAGTTAAATTGTTTTAAGGATTCTCTCAGTCTATTGACTAAAATGAATGCTTGATTTATTTGTAGCCTTAGATGTATGGTATGTGGTAATTGTTGACTTAAGCCATCTTTATTGCTAGCTTTCTCTGGCTGGCCAATTGGGGGTTTTCATTAATTAGTGTCCACACTTGCCTGCATCTCTGTTTAAAGTGTCAGTAGTTTGGCTGCTAAAGCCTTGGCTGGGTGCAGCTTTTCTAAGTGCAGTGTTTTAAGTGCATAACTAGCGTTAGACCTGCGCTATTTTTATTAGTTAATTCTTCTGCTGATCTTGAAGGAATTGACACCACCTCTCTCCCAATCTACAGGTAACTGAAGTTGACTGTGACTGCAAAGTTTCTCACCTCCTGTGACTCCTTTATTAATTATAATCATAGGTAACTGAAGTTGACTGTGACTGCAAAGTTTCTCACCTCCTGTGCCTCCTTTATTAATTATAATCATAGGTAGCTAGCTTATTCTTTACTGAATCCTTATGCTATAGTTTCTAATGCCTTATGATTTGAAATAGTTAAATTGTTTTAAGGATTCTCTCAGTCTATTGACTAAAATGAATGCTTGATTCATTTGTAGCCTTAGATGTATGGTATGTGGTAATTGTTGACTAAAGCCATCTTTATTGCTAGCTTTCTCTGGCTGGCCAATTGGGGGTTTTCATTAATTAGTGTCCACACTTGCCTGCATCTCTGTTTAAAGTGTCAGTAGTTTGGCTGCTAAAGCCTTGGCTGGGTGCAGCTTTTCTAAGTGCAGTGTTTTAAGTGCATAACTAGCGTTAGACCTGCGCTATTTTTATTAGTTAATTCTTCTGCTGATCTTGAATGAATTGACACCGCCTCTCTCCCTATCTACAGGTAACTGAAGTTGACTGTGACTGCAAAGTTTCTCACCTCCTGTGCCTCCTTTATTAATTATAATCATAGGTAACTGAAGTTGACTGTGACTGCAAAGTTTCTCACCTCCTGTGCCTCCTTTTTTAATTATAATCATAGGTAGCAAGCTTATTCTTTTCTGAATCCTTATGCTATAGTTTGTAATGCCTTATGATTTGAAATAGTTAAATTGTTTTAAGGATTCTCTCAGTCTATTGACTAAAATGAATGCTTGATTTATTTTTAGCCTTGGATGTATGGTATGTGGTAATTGTTGACTTATGCCATCTTTATTGCTAGCTTTCTCTGGCTTGCCAATTGGGGGTTTACATTAATTAGTGTCCACACTTGCCTGCATCTCTGTTTAAAGTGTCAGTAGTTTAGCTGCTAAAGCCTTGGCTGGGTGCAGCTTTTCTAAGTGCAGTGTTTTAAATGCATAACTAGCGTTAGACCTGCGCTACTTTTATTAGTTAATTCGTCTGCTGATCTTGAATGAATTGACACCGCCTCTCTCCCTATCTACAGGTAACTGAAGTTGACTGTGACTGCAAAGTTTCTCACCTCCTGTGCCTCCTTTATTAATTATAATCATAGGTAGCTAGCTTATTCTTTACTGAATCCTTATGCTATAGTTTCTAATGCCTTATGATTTGAAATAGTTAAATTGTTTTAAGGATTCTCTCAGTCTATTGACTAAAATGAATGCTTGATTTATTTGTAGCCTTAGATGTATGGTATGTGGTAATTGTTGACTTAAGCCATCTTTATTGCTAGTTTTCTCTGGCTGGCCAATTGGGGGTTTTCATTAATTAGTGTCCACACTTGCCTGCATCTCTGTTTAAAGTGTCAGTAGTTTGGCTGCTAAAGCCTTGGCTGGGTGCAGCTTTTCTAAGTGCAGTGTTTTAAATGCATAACTAGCGTTAGACCTGCGCTATTTTTATTAGTTAATTTGTCTGCTGATCTTGAATGAATTGACACCGCCTCTATCCCTATCTACAGGTAACTGAAGTTGACTGTGACTGCAAAGTTTCTCACCTCCTGTGCCTCCTTTATTAATTATAATCATAAGTAGCTAGCTTATTCTTTACTGAATCCTTATGCTATAGTTTCTAATGCCTTATGATTTGAAATAGTTAAATTGTTTTAAGGATTCTCTCAGTCTATTGACTAAAATGAATGCTTGATTTATTTGTAGCCTTAGATGTATGGTATGTGGTAATTGTTGACTTAAGCCATCTTTATTGCTAGCTTTCTCTGGCTGGCCAATTGGGGGTTTTCATTAATTAGTGTCCACACTTGCCTGCATCTCTGTTTAAAGTGTCAGTAGTTTGGCTGCTAAAGCCTTGGCTGGGTGCAGCTTTTCTAATTGCAGTGTTTTAAGTGCATAACTAGCGTTAGACCTGCGCTATTTTTATTAGTTAATTCTTCTGCTGATCTTGAATGAATTGACACCGCCTCTCTCCCTATCTACAGGTAACTGAAGTTGACTGTGACTGCAAAGTTTCTCACCTCCTGTGCCTCCTTTATTAATTATAATCATAGGTAGCTAGCTTATTCTTTACTGAATCCTTATGCTATAGTTTCTAATGCCTTATGATTTGAAATAGTTAAATTGTTTTAAGGATTCTCTCAGTCTATTGACTAAAATGAATGCTTGATTTATTTGTAGCCTTAGATGTATGGTATGTGGTAATTGTTGACTTAAGCCATCTTTATTGCTAGCTTTCTCTGGCTGGCCAATTGGGGGTTTTCATTAATTAGTGTCCACACTTGCCTGCATCTCTGTTTAAAGTGTCAGTAGTTTGGCTGCTAAAGCCTTGGCTGGGTGCAGCTTTTCTAATTGCAGTGTTTTAAGTGCATAACTAGCGTTAGACCTGCGCTATTTTTATTAGTTAATTCTTCTGCTGATCTTGAATGAATTGACACCGCCTCTCTCCCTATCTACAGGTAACTGAAGTTGACTGTGACTGCAAAGTTTCTCACCTCCTGTGCATCCTTTATTAATTATAATCATAGGTAGCTAGCTTATTCTTTACTGAATCCTTATGCTATAGTTTCTAATGCCTTCTGATTTGAAATAGTTAAATTGTTTTAAGGATTCTGTCAGTCTATTGACTAAAATGAATGCTTGATTTATTTGTAGCCTTAGATGTATGGTATGTGGTAATTGTTGACTTATGCCATCTTTATTGCTAGATTTCTCTGGCTGGCCAATTGGGGGTTTTCATTAATTAGTGTCCACACTTGCCTGCATCTCTGTTTAAAGTGTCAGTAGTTTGGCTGCTAAAGCCTTGGCTGGGTGCAGCTTTTCTAAGTGCAGTGTTTTAAGTGCATAACTACTGTTAGACCTGCGCTATTTTTATTAGTTAATTCTTCTGCTTATCTTGAATGAATTGACACCGCCTCTCTCCCTATCTACAGGTAACTGAAGTTGACTGTGACTGCAAAGTTTCTCACCTCCTGTGCCTCCTTTATTAATTATAATCATAGGTAACTGAAGTTGACTGTGACTGCAAAGTTTCTCACCTCCTGTGCCTCCTTTATTAATTATAATCATAGGTAGCTAGCTTATTCTTTACTGAATCCTTATGCTATAGTTTCTAATGCCGTATGATTTGAAATAGTTAAATTGTTTTAAGGATTCTCTCAGTATATTGACTAAAATGAATGCTTGATTTATTTGTAGACTTAGATGTATGTTATGTGGTAATTGTTGACTTAAGCCATCTTTATTGCTAGCTTTCTCTGGCTGGCTAATTGGGGGTTTTCATTAATTAGTGTCCACACTTGCCTGCATCTCTGTTTAAAGTGTCAGTAGTTTGGCTGCTAAAGCCTTGGCTGGGTGCAGTTTTTCGAAGTGCAGTGTTTTAAGTGCATAACTAGCGTTAGACCTGCGCTATTTTTATTAGTTAATTCTTCTGCTGATCTTGAATGAATTGACACCGCCTCTCTCCCTATCTACAGGTAACTGAAGTTGACTGTGACTGCAAAGTTTCTCACCTCCTGTGCCTCCTTTATTAATTATAATCATAGGTAACTGAAGTTGACTGTGACTGCAAAGTTTCTCACCTCCTGTGCCTCCTTTATTAATTATAATCATCGGTAGCTAGCTTCTTCTTTACTGAATCCTTATGCTATAGTTTCTAATGCCTTATGATTTGAAATAGTTAAATTGTTTTAAGGATTCTCTCAGTCTATTGACTAAAATGAATGCTTGATTTATTTGTAGCCTTAGATGTATGGTATGTGGTAATTGTTGACTTAAGCCATCTTTATTGCTAGCTTTCTCTGGCTGGCCAATTGGGGGTTTTCATTAATTAGTGTCCACACTTGTCTGCATCTCTGTTTAAAGTGTCAGTAGTTTGGCTGCTAAAGCCTTGGCTGGGTGCAGCTTTTCTAAGTGCAGTGATTTAAGTGCATAACTAGCGTTAGACCTGCGCTATTTTTATTAGTTAATTCTTCTGCTGATCTTGAATGAATTGACACCGCCTCTCTCCCTATCTACAGGTAACTGAAGTTGACTGTGACTACAAAGTTTCTCACCTCCTGTGCCTCCTTTATTAATTATAATCATAGGTAACTGAAGTTGACTGTGACTGCAAAGTTTCTCACCTCCTGTGCCTCCTTTATTAATTATAATCATAGGTAGCTAGCTTATTCTTTACTGAATCCTTATGCTATAGTTTCTAATGCCTTATGATTTGAAATAGTTAAATTGTTTTAAGGATTCTCTCAGTCTATTGACTAAAATGAATGCTTGATTTATTTGTAGCCTTAGATGTATGGTATGTGGTAATTGTTGACTTAAGCCATCTTTATTGCTAGCTTTCTCTGGCTTGCCAATTGGGGGTTTTCATTAATTAGTGTCCACACTTGCCTGCATCTCTGTTTAAAGTGTCAGTAGTTTGGCTGCTAAAGCCTTGGCTGGGTGCAGCTTTTCTAAGTGCAGTGTTTTAAGTGCATAACTAGCGTTAGACCTGCGCTATTTTTATTAGTTAATTCTTCTGCTGATCTTGAAGGAATTGACACCACCTCTCTCCCAATCTACAGGTAACTGAAGTTGACTGTGACTGCAAAGTTTCTCACCTCCTGTGACTCCTTTATTAATTATAATCATAGGTAACTGAAGTTGACTGTGACTGCAAAGTTTCTCACCTCCTGTGCCTCCTTTATTAATTATAATCATAGGTAGCTAGCTTATTCTTTACTGAATACTTATGCTATAGTTTCTAATGCCTTCTGATTTGAAATAGTTAAATTGTTTTAAGGATTCTCTCAGTCTATTGACTAAAATGAATGCTTGATTTATTTGTAGCCTTAGATGTATGGTATGTGGTAATTGTTGACTTAAGCCATCTTTATTGCTAGATTTCTCTGGCTGGCCAATTGGGGGTTTTCATTAATTAGTGTCCACACTTGCCTGCAACTCAGTTTAAAGTGTCAGAAGTTTGGCTGCTAAAGCCTTGGCAGGGTGCAGCTTTTCTAAGTACAGTGTTTTAAGTGCATAACTAGCGTTAGACCTGCGCTATTTTTATTAGTTAATTTGTCTGCTGATCTTGAATGAATTGACACCGCCTCTATCCCTATCTACAGGTAACTGAAGTTGACTGTGACTGCAAAGTTTCTCACCTCCTGTGCCTCCTTTATTAATTATAATCATAAGTAGCTAGCTTATTCTTTACTGAATCCTTATGCTATAGTTTCTAATGCCTTATGATTTGAAATAGTTAAATTGTTTTAAGGATTCTCTCAGTCTATTGACTAAAATGAATGCTTGATTTATTTGTAGCCTTAGATGTATGGTATGTGGTAATTGTTGACTTAAGCCATCTTTATTGCTAGCTTTCTCTGGCTGGCCAATTGGGGGTTTTCATTAATTAGTGTCCACACTTGCCTGCATCTCTGTTTAAAGTGTCAGTAGTTTGGCTGCTAAAGCCTTGGCTGGGTGCAGCTTTTCTAAGTGCAGTGTTTTAAATGCATAACTAGCGTTAGACCTGCGCTATTTTTATTAGTTAATTCTTCTGCTGATCTTGAATGAATTGACACCGCCTCTCTCCCTATCTACAGGTAACTGAAGTTGACTGTGACTGCAAAGTTTCTCACCTCCTGTGCCTCCTTTATTAATTATAATCATAGGTAACTGAAGTTGACTGTGACTGCAAAGTTTCTCACCTCCTGTGCCTCCTTTATTAATTATAATCATAGGTAACTGAAGTTGACTGTGACTGCAAAGTTTCTCACCTCCTGTGCCTCCTTTATTAATTATAATCATAGGTAACTGAAGTTGACTGTGACTGCAAAGTTTCTCACCTCCTGTGCCTCCTTTATTAATTATAATCATAGGTAGCTAGCTTATTCTTTACTGAATCCTTATGCTATAGTTTCTAATGCCTTATGATTTGAAATAGTTAAATTGTTTTAAGGATTCTCTCAGTCTATTGACTAAAATGAATGCTTGATTTATTTGTAGCCTTAGATGTATGGTATGTGGTAATTGTTGACTTAAGCCATCTTTATTGCTAGCTTTCTCTGGCTTGCCAATTGGGGGTTTTCATTAATTAGTGTCCACACTTGCCTGCATCTCTGTTTAAAGTGTCAGTAGTTTGGCTGCTAAAGCCTTGGCTGGGTGCAGCTTTTCTAAGTGCAGTGTTTTAAGTGCATAACTAGCGTTAGACCTGCGCTATTTTTATTAGTTAATTCTTCTGCTGATCTTGAATGAATTGACACCGCCTCTCTCCCTATCTACAGGTAACTGAAGTTGACTGTGACTGCAAAGTTTCTCACCTCCTGTGCCTCCTTTATTAATTATAATCATAGGTAGCTAGCTTATTCTTTACTGAATACTTATGCTATAGTTTCTAATGCCTTCTGATTTGAAATAGTTAAATTGTTTTAAGGATTCTCTCAGTCTATTGACTAAAATGAATGCTTGATTTATTTGTAGCCTTAGATGTATGGTATGTGGTAATTGTTGACTTAAGCCATCTTTATTGCTAGATTTCTCTGGCTGGCCAATTGGGGGTTTTCATTAATTAGTGTCCACACTTGCCTGCAACTCAGTTTAAAGTGTCAGAAGTTTGGCTGCTAAAGCCTTGGCAGGGTGCAGCTTTTCTAAGTACAGTGTTTTAAGTGCATAACTAGCGTTAGACCTGCGCTATTTTTATTAGTTAATTTGTTTGCTGATCTTGAATGAATTGACACTGCCTCTATCCCTATCTACAGGTAACTGAAGTTGAATGTGACTGCAAAGTTTCTCACCTCCTGTGCCTCCTTTATTAATTATATTCATAAGTAGCTAGCTTATTATTTACTGAATCCTTATGCTATAGTTTCTAATGCCTTATGATTTGAAATAGTTAAATTGTTTTAAGGATTCTCTCAGTCTATTGACTAAAATGAATGCTTGATTTATTTGTAGCCTTAGATGTATGGTATGTGGTAATTGTTGACTTAAGCCATCTTTATTGCTAGCTTTCTCTGGCTGGCCAATTGGGGGTTTTCATTAATTAGTGTCCACACTTGCCTGCATCTCTGTTTAAAGTGTCAGTAGTTTGGCTGCTAAAGCCTTGGCTGGGTGCAGCTTTTCTAAGTGCAGTGTTTTAAGTGCATAACTAGCGTTAGACCTGCGCTATTTTTATTAGTTAATTCTTCTGCTGATCTTGAAGGAATTGACACCACCTCTCTCCCAATCTACAGGTAACTGAAGTTGACTGTGACTGCAAAGTTTCTCACCTCCTGTGACTCCTTTATTAATTATAATCATAGGTAACTGAAGTTGACTGTGACTGCAAAGTTTCTCACCTCCTGTGCCTCCTTTATTAATTATAATCATAGGTAGCTAGCTTATTCTTTACTGAATCCTTATGCTATAGTTTCTAATGCCTTATGATTTGAAATAGTTAAATTGTTTTAAGGATTCTCTCAGTCTATTGACTAAAATGAATGCTTGATTCATTTGTAGCCTTAGATGTATGGTATGTGGTAATTGTTGACTAAAGCCATCTTTATTGCTAGCTTTCTCTGGCTGGCCAATTGGGGGTTTTCATTAATTAGTGTCCACACTTGCCTGCATCTCTGTTTAAAGTGTCAGTAGTTTGGCTGCTAAAGCCTTGGCTGGGTGCAGCTTTTCTAAGTGCAGTGTTTTAAGTGCATAACTAGCGTTAGACCTGCGCTATTTTTATTAGTTAATTCTTCTGCTGATCTTGAATGAATTGACACCGCCTCTCTCCCTATCTACAGGTAACTGAAGTTGACTGTGACTGCAAAGTTTCTCACCTCCTGTGCCTCCTTTATTAATTATAATCATAGGTAACTGAAGTTGACTGTGACTGCAAAGTTTCTCACCTCCTGTGCCTCCTTTTTTAATTATAATCATAGGTAGCAAGCTTATTCTTTTCTGAATCCTTATGCTATAGTTTGTAATGCCTTATGATTTGAAATAGTTAAATTGTTTTAAGGATTCTCTCAGTCTATTGACTAAAATGAATGCTTGATTTATTTTTAGCCTTGGATGTATGGTATGTGGTAATTGTTGACTTAAGCCATCTTTATTGCTAGCTTTCTCTGGCTTGCCAATTGGGGGTTTACATTAATTAGTGTCCACACTTGCCTGCATCTCTGTTTAAAGTGTCAGTAGTTTAGCTGCTAAAGCCTTGGCTGGGTGCAGCTTTTCTAAGTGCAGTGTTTTAAATGCATAACTAGCGTTAGACCTGCGCTACTTTTATTAGTTAATTCGTCTGCTGATCTTGAATGAATTGACACCGCCTCTCTCCCTATCTACAGGTAACTGAAGTTGACTGTGACTGCAAAGTTTCTCACCTCCTGTGCCTCCTTTATTAATTATAATCATAGGTAGCTAGCTTATTCTTTACTGAATCCTTATGCTATAGTTTCTAATGCCTTATGATTTGAAATAGTTAAATTGTTTTAAGGATTCTCTCAGTCTATTGACTAAAATGAATGCTTGATTTATTTGTAGCCTTAGATGTATGGTATGTGGTAATTGTTGACTTAAGCCATCTTTATTGCTAGTTTTCTCTGGCTGGCCAATTGGGGGTTTTCATTAATTAGTGTCCACACTTGCCTGCATCTCTGTTTAAAGTGTCAGTAGTTTGGCTGCTAAAGCCTTGGCTGGGTGCAGCTTTTCTAAGTGCAGTGTTTTAAATGCATAACTAGCGTTAGACCTGCGCTATTTTTATTAGTTAATTCTTCTGCTGATCTTGAATGAATTGACACCGCCTCTCTCCCTATCTACAGGTAACTGAAGTTGACTGTGACTGCAAAGTTTCTCACCTCCTGTGCCTCCTTTATTAATTATAATCATAGGTAGCTAGCTTATTCTTTACTGAATCCTTATGCTATAGTTTCTAATGCCTTATGATTTGAAATAGTTAAATTGTTTTAAGGATTCTCTCAGTCTATTGAATAAAATGAATGCTTGATTTATTTGTAGCCTTAGATGTATGGTATGTGGTAATTGTTGACTTAAGCCATCTTTATTGCTAGCTTTCTCTGGCTTGCCAATTGGGGGTTTTCATTAATTAGTGTCCACACTTGCCTGCATCTCTGTTTAAAGTGTCAGTAGTTTGGCTGCTAAAGCCTTGGCTGGGTGCAGCTTTTCTAAGTGCAGTGTTTTAAGTGCATAACTAGCGTTAGACCTGCGCTATTTTTATTAGTTAATTCTTCTGCTGATCTTGAATGATTTGACACCGCCTCTCTCCCTATCTACAGGTAACTGAAGTTGACTGTGACTGCAAAGTTTCTCACCTCCTGTGCCTCCTTTATTAATTATAATCATAGGTAGCTAGCTTATTCTTTACTGAATCCTTATGCTATAGTTTCTAATGCCTTCTGATTTGAAATAGTTAAATTGTTTTAAGGATTCTGTCAGTCTATTGACTAAAATGAATGCTTGATTTATTTGTAGCCTTAGATGCATGGTATGTGGTAATTGTTGACTTATGCCATCTTTATTGCTAGATTTCTCTGGCTGGCCAATTGGGGGTTTTCATTAATTAGTGTCCACACTTGCCTGCATCTCTGTTTAAAGTGTCAGTAGTTTGGCTGCTAAAGCCTTGGCTGGGTGCAGCTTTTCTAAGTGCAGTGTTTTAAGTGCATAACTACCGTTAGACCTGCGCTATTTTTATTTGTTAATTCTTCTGCTTATCTTGAATGAATTGACACCGCCTCTCTCCCTATCTACAGGTAACTGAAGTTGATTGTGACTGCAAAGTTTCTCACCTCCTGTGCCTCCTTTATTAATTATAATCATAGGTAACTGAAGTTGACTGTGACTGCAAAGTTTCTCACCTCCTGTGCCTCCTTTATTAATTATAATCATAGGTAACTGAAGTTGACTGTGACTGCAAAGTTTCTCACCTCCTGTGCCTCCTTTATTAATTATAATCATAGGTAGCTAGCTTATTCTTTACTGAATCCTTATGCTATAGTTTCTAATGCCGTATGATTTGAAATAGTTAAATTGTTTTAAGGATTCTCTCAGTCTATTGACTAAAATGAATGCTTGATTTATTTGTAGCCTTAGATGTATGTTATGTGGTAATTGTTGACTTAAGCCATCTTTATTGCTAGCTTTCTCTGGCTGGCTAATTGGGGGTTTTCATTAATTAGTGTCCACACTTGCCTGCATCTCTGTTTAAAGTGTCAGTAATTTGGCTGCTAAAGCCTTGGCTGGGTGCAGCTTTTCGAAGTGCAGTGTTTTAAGTGCATAACTAGCGTTAGACCTGCGCTATTTTTATTAGTTAATTCTTCTGCTGATCTTGAATGAATTGACACCGCCACTCTCCCTATCTACAGGTAACTGAAGTTGACTGTGACTGCAAAGTTTCTCACCTCCTGTGCCTCCTTTATTGATTATAATCATAGGTAACTGAAGTTGACTGTGACTGCAAAGTTTCTCACCTCCTGTGCCTCCTTTTTTAATTATAATCATAGGTAGCAAGCTTATTCTTTTCTGAATCCTTATGCTATAGTTTGTAATGCCTTATGATTTGAAATAGTTAAATTGTTTTAAGGATTCTCTCAGTCTATTGACTAAAATGAATGCTTGATTTATTTTTAGCCTTGGATGTATGGTATGTGGTAATTGTTGACTTAAGCCATCTTTATTGCTAGCTTTCTCTGGCTTGCCAATTGGGGGTTTACATTAATTAGTGTCCACACTTGCCTGCATCTCTGTTTAAAGTGTCAGTAGTTTAGCTGCTAAAGCCTTGGCTGGGTGCAGCTTTTCTAAGTGCAGTGTTTTAAATGCATAACTAGCGTTAGACCTGCGCTACTTTTATTAGTTAATTCGTCTGCTGATCTTGAATGAATTGACACCGCCTCTCTCCCTATCTACAGGTAACTGAAGTTGACTGTGACTGCAAAGTTTCTCACCTCCTGTGCCTCCTTTATTAATTATAATCATAGGTAGCTAGCTTATTCTTTACTGAATCCTTATGCTATAGTTTCTAATGCCTTATGATTTGAAATAGTTAAATTGTTTTAAGGATTCTCTCAGTCTATTGACTAAAATGAATGCTTGATTTATTTGTAGCCTTAGATGTATGGTATGTGGTAATTGTTGACTTAAGCCATCTTTATTGCTAGTTTTCTCTGGCTGGCCAATTGGGGGTTTTCATTAATTAGTGTCCACACTTGCCTGCATCTCTGTTTAAAGTGTCAGTAGTTTGGCTGCTAAAGCCTTGGCTGGGTGCAGCTTTTCTAAGTGCAGTGTTTTAAATGCATAACTAGCGTTAGACCTGCGCTATTTTTATTAGTTAATTCTTCTGCTGATCTTGAATGAATTGACACCGCCTCTCTCCCTATCTACAGGTAACTGAAGTTGACTGTGACTGCAAAGTTTCTCACCTCCTGTGCCTCCTTTATTAATTATAATCATAGGTAGCTAGCTTATTCTTTACTGAATCCTTATGCTATAGTTTCTAATGCCTTATGATTTGAAATAGTTAAATTGTTTTAAGGATTCTCTCAGTCTATTGAATAAAATGAATGCTTGATTTATTTGTAGCCTTAGATGTATGGTATGTGGTAATTGTTGACTTAAGCCATCTTTATTGCTAGCTTTCTCTGGCTTGCCAATTGGGGGTTTTCATTAATTAGTGTCCACACTTGCCTGCATCTCTGTTTAAAGTGTCAGTAGTTTGGCTGCTAAAGCCTTGGCTGGGTGCAGCTTTTCTAAGTGCAGTGTTTTAAGTGCATAACTAGCGTTAGACCTGCGCTATTTTTATTAGTTAATTCTTCTGCTGATCTTGAATGATTTGACACCGCCTCTCTCCCTATCTACAGGTAACTGAAGTTGACTGTGACTGCAAAGTTTCTCACCTCCTGTGCCTCCTTTATTAATTATAATCATAGGTAGCTAGCTTATTCTTTACTGAATCCTTATGCTATAGTTTCTAATGCCTTCTGATTTGAAATAGTTAAATTGTTTTAAGGATTCTGTCAGTCTATTGACTAAAATGAATGCTTGATTTATTTGTAGCCTTAGATGCATGGTATGTGGTAATTGTTGACTTATGCCATCTTTATTGCTAGATTTCTCTGGCTGGCCAATTGGGGGTTTTCATTAATTAGTGTCCACACTTGCCTGCATCTCTGTTTAAAGTGTCAGTAGTTTGGCTGCTAAAGCCTTGGCTGGGTGCAGCTTTTCTAAGTGCAGTGTTTTAAGTGCATAACTACCGTTAGACCTGCGCTATTTTTATTTGTTAATTCTTCTGCTTATCTTGAATGAATTGACACCGCCTCTCTCCCTATCTACAGGTAACTGAAGTTGATTGTGACTGCAAAGTTTCTCACCTCCTGTGCCTCCTTTATTAATTATAATCATAGGTAACTGAAGTTGACTGTGACTGCAAAGTTTCTCACCTCCTGTGCCTCCTTTATTAATTATAATCATAGGTAACTGAAGTTGACTGTGACTGCAAAGTTTCTCACCTCCTGTGCCTCCTTTATTAATTATAATCATAGGTAGCTAGCTTATTCTTTACTGAATCCTTATGCTATAGTTTCTAATGCCGTATGATTTGAAATAGTTAAATTGTTTTAAGGATTCTCTCAGTCTATTGACTAAAATGAATGCTTGATTTATTTGTAGCCTTAGATGTATGTTATGTGGTAATTGTTGACTTAAGCCATCTTTATTGCTAGCTTTCTCTGGCTGGCTAATTGGGGGTTTTCATTAATTAGTGTCCACACTTGCCTGCATCTCTGTTTAAAGTGTCAGTAATTTGGCTGCTAAAGCCTTGGCTGGGTGCAGCTTTTCGAAGTGCAGTGTTTTAAGTGCATAACTAGCGTTAGACCTGCGCTATTTTTATTAGTTAATTCTTCTGCTGATCTTGAATGAATTGACACCGCCACTCTCCCTATCTACAGGTAACTGAAGTTGACTGTGACTGCAAAGTTTCTCACCTCCTGTGCCTCCTTTATTGATTATAATCATAGGTAACTGAAGTTGACTGTGACTGCAAAGTTTCTCACCTCCTGTGCTTCCTTTATTAATTATAATCATAGGTAGCTAGCTTATTCTTTACTGAATCCTTATGCTATAGTTTCTAATGCCTTATGATTTGAAATAGTTAAATTGTTTTAAGGATTCTCTCAGTCTATTGACTAAAATTAATGCTTGATTTATTTGTAGCCTTAGATGTATGGTATGTGGTAATTGTTGACTTAAGCCATCTTTATTGCTAGCTTTCTCTGGCAGGCCTATTGGGTGTTTTCATTAATTAGTGTCCACACTTGCCTGCATCTCTGTTTAAAGTGTCAGTAGTTTGGCTGCTAAAGCCTTGGCTGGGTGCAGCTTTTCTAAGTGCAGTGTTTTAAGTGCATAACTAGCGTTAGACCTGCGCTATTTTTATTTGCTAAATCTTCTGCTGATCTTCAATGAAATGACACCGCCTCTCTCCCTATCTACAGGTAACTGAAGTTGACTGTGACTGCAAAGTTTCTCACCTCCTGTGCCTCCTTTATTAATTATAATCATAGGTAGCTAGCTTATTCTTTACTGAATCCTTATGCTATAGTTTCTAATGCCTTATGATTTGAAATAGTTAAATTGTTTTAAGGATTCTCTCAGTCTATTGACTAAAATGAATGCTTGATTTATTTGTAGCCTTAGATGTATGGTATGTGGTAATTGTTGACTTAAGCCATCTTTATTGCTAGCTTTCTCTGGCTGGCCAATTGGGGGTTTTCATTAATTAGTGTCCACACTTGCCTGCATCTCTGTTTAAAGTGTCAGTAGTTTGGCTGCTAAAGCCTTGGCTGGGTGCAGCTTTTCTAATTGCAGTGTTTTAAGTGCATAACTAGCGTTACACCTGCGCTATTTTTATTAGTTAATTCTTCTGCTGATCTTGAATGAATTGACACCGCCTCTCTCCCTATCTACAGGTAACTGAAGTTGACTGTGACTGCAAAGTTTCTCACCTCCTGTGCATCCTTTATTAATTATAATCATAGGTAGCTAGCTTATTCTTTACTGAATCCTTATGCTATAGTTTCTAATGCCTTCTGATTTGAAATAGTTAAATTGTTTTAAGGATTCTGTCAGTCTATTGACTAAAATGAATGCTTGATTTATTTGTAGCCTTAGATGTATGGTATGTGGTAATTGTTGACTTATGCCATCTTTATTGCTAGATTTCTCTGGCTGGCCAATTGGGGGTTTTCATTAATTAGTGTCCACACTTGCCTGCATCTCTGTTTAAAGTGTCAGTAGTTTGGCTGCTAAAGCCTTGGCTGGGTGCAGCTTTTCTAAGTGCAGTGTTTTAAGTGCATAACTACTGTTAGACCTGCGCTATTTTTATTAGTTAATTCTTCTGCTTATCTTGAATGAATTGACACCGCCTCTCTCCCTATCTACAGGTAACTGAAGTTGACTGTGACTGCAAAGTTTCTCACCTCCTGTGCCTCCTTTATTAATTATAATCATAGGTAACTGAAGTTGACTGTGACTGCAAAGTTTCTCACCTCCTGTGCCTCCTTTATTAATTATAATCATAGGTAGCTAGCTTATTCTTTACTGAATCCTTATGCTATAGTTTCTAATGCCGTATGATTTGAAATAGTTAAATTGTTTTAAGGATTCTCTCAGTATATTGACTAAAATGAATGCTTGATTTATTTGTAGACTTAGATGTATGTTATGTGGTAATTGTTGACTTAAGCCATCTTTATTGCTAGCTTTCTCTGGCTGGCTAATTGGGGGTTTTCATTAATTAGTGTCCACACTTGCCTGCATCTCTGTTTAAAGTGTCAGTAGTTTGGCTGCTAAAGCCTTGGCTGGGTGCAGTTTTTCGAAGTGCAGTGTTTTAAGTGCATAACTAGCGTTAGACCTGCGCTATTTTTATTAGTTAATTCTTCTGCTGATCTTGAATGAATTGACACCGCCACTCTCCCAATCTACAGGTAACTGAAGTTGACTGTGACTGCAAAGTTTCTCACCTCCTGTGCCTCCTTTATTGATTATAATCATAGGTAACTGAAGTTGACTGTGACTGCAAAGTTTCTCACCTCCTGTGCCTCCTTTATTAATTATAATCATAGGTAACTGAAGTTGACTGTGACTGCAAAGTTTCTCACCTCCTGTGCCTCCTTTATTAATTATAATCATAGGTAGCTAGCTTAATCTTTACTGAATCCTTATGCTATAGTTTCTAATGCCTTATGATTTGAAATAGTTAAATTGTTTTAAGGATTCTCTCCGTCTATTGACTAAAATGAATGCTTGATTTATTTGTAGCCTTAGATGTATGGTATGTGGTAATTGTTGACTTAAGCCATCTTTATTGCTAGCTTTCTCTGGCTTGCCAATTGGGGGTTTTCATTAATTAGTGTCCACACTTGCCTGCATCTCTGTTTAAAGTGTCAGTAGTTTGGCTGCTAAAGCCTTGGCTGGGTGCAGCTTTTCTAAGTGCAGTGTTTTAAGTGCATAACTAGCGTTAGACCTGCGCTATTTTTATTAGTTAATTCTTCTGCTGATCTTGAAGGAATTGACACCACCTCTCTCCCAATCTACAGGTAACTGAAGTTGACTGTGACTGCAAAGTTTCTCACCTCCTGTGACTCCTTTATTAATTATAATCATAGGTAACTGAAGTTGACTGTGACTGCAAAGTTTCTCACCTCCTGTGCCTCCTTTATTAATTATAATCATAGGTAGCTAGCTTATTCTTTACTGAATCCTTATGCTATAGTTTCTAATGCCTTATGATTTGAAATAGTTAAATTGTTTTAAGGATTCTCTCAGTCTATTGACTAAAATGAATGCTTGATTCATTTGTAGCCTTAGATGTATGGTATGTGGTAATTGTTGACTAAAGCCATCTTTATTGCTAGCTTTCTCTGGCTGGCCAATTGGGGGTTTTCATTAATTAGTGTCCACACTTGCCTGCATCTCTGTTTAAAGTGTCAGTAGTTTGGCTGCTAAAGCCTTGGCTGGGTGCAGCTTTTCTAAGTGCAGTGTTTTAAGTGCATAACTAGCGTTAGACCTGCGCTATTTTTATTAGTTAATTCTTCTGCTGATCTTGAATGAATTGACACCACCTCTCTCCCTATCTACAGGTAACTGAAGTTGACTGTGACTGCAAAGTTTCTCACCTCCTGTGCCTCCTTTATTAATTATAATCATAGGTAGCTAGCTTATTCTTTACTGAATACTTATGCTATAGTTTCTAATGCCTTCTGATTTGAAATAGTTAAATTGTTTTAAGGATTCTCTCAGTCTATTGACTAAAATGAATGCTTGATTTATTTGTAGCCTTAGATGTATGGTATGTGGTAATTGTTGACTTAAGCCATCTTTATTGCTAGATTTCTCTGGCTGGCCAATTGGGGGTTTTCATTAATTAGTGTCCACACTTGCCTGCAACTCAGTTTAAAGTGTCAGAAGTTTGGCTGCTAAAGCCTTGGCAGGGTGCAGCTTTTCTAAGTACAGTGTTTTAAGTGCATAACTAGCGTTAGACCTGCGCTATTTTTATTAGTTAATTTGTCTGCTGATCTTGAATGAATTGACACCGCCTCTATCCCTATCTACAGGTAACTGAAGTTGACTGTGACTGCAAAGTTTCTCACCTCCTGTGCCTCCTTTATTAATTATAATCATAAGTAGCTAGCTTATTCTTTACTGAATCCTTATGCTATAGTTTCTAATGCCTTATGATTTGAAATAGTTAAATTGTTTTAAGGATTCTCTCAGTCTATTGACTAAAATGAATGCTTGATTTATTTGTAGCCTTAGATGTATGGTATGTGGTAATTGTTGACTTAAGCCATCTTTATTGCTAGCTTTCTCTGGCTGGCCAATTGGGGGTTTTCATTAATTAGTGTCCACACTTGCCTGCATCTCTGTTTAAAGTGTCAGTAGTTTGGCTGCTAAAGCCTTGGCTGGGTGCAGCTTTTCTAAGTGCAGTGTTTTAAATGCATAACTAGCGTTAGACCTGCGCTATTTTTATTAGTTAATTCTTCTGCTGATCTTGAATGAATTGACACCGCCTCTCTCCCTATCTACAGGTAACTGAAGTTGACTGTGACTGCAAAGTTTCTCACCTCCTGTGCCTCCTTTATTAATTATAATCATAGGTAACTGAAGTTGACTGTGACTGCAAAGTTTCTCACCTCCTGTGCCTCCTTTATTAATTATAATCATAGGTAACTGAAGTTGACTGTGACTGCAAAGTTTCTCACCTCCTGTGCCTCCTTTATTAATTATAATCATAGGTAACTGAAGTTGACTGTGACTGCAAAGTTTCTCACCTCCTGTGCCTCCTTTATTAATTATAATCATAGGTAGCTAGCTTATTCTTTACTGAATCCTTATGCTATAGTTTCTAATGCCTTATGATTTGAAATAGTTAAATTGTTTTAAGGATTCTCTCAGTCTATTGACTAAAATGAATGCTTGATTTATTTGTAGCCTTAGATGTATGGTATGTGGTAATTGTTGACTTAAGCCATCTTTATTGCTAGCTTTCTCTGGCTTGCCAATTGGGGGTTTTCATTAATTAGTGTCCACACTTGCCTGCATCTCTGTTTAAAGTGTCAGTAGTTTGGCTGCTAAAGCCTTGGCTGGGTGCAGCTTTTCTAAGTGCAGTGTTTTAAGTGCATAACTAGCGTTAGACCTGCGCTATTTTTATTAGTTAATTCTTCTGCTGATCTTGAATTAATTGACACCGCCTCTCTCCCTATCTACAGGTAACTGAAGTTGACTGTGACTGCAAAGTTTCTCACCTCCTGTGCCTCCTTTATTAATTATAATCATAGGTAGCTAGCTTATTCTTTACTGAATACTTATGCTATAGTTTCTAATGCCTTCTGATTTGAAATAGTTAAATTGTTTTAAGGATTCTCTCAGTCTATTGACTAAAATGAATGCTTGATTTATTTGTAGCCTTAGATGTATGGTATGTGGTAATTGTTGACTTAAGCCATCTTTATTGCTAGATTTCTCTGGCTGGCCAATTGGGGGTTTTCATTAATTAGTGTCCACACTTGCCTGCAACTCAGTTTAAAGTGTCAGAAGTTTGGCTGCTAAAGCCTTGGCAGGGTGCAGCTTTTCTAAGTACAGTGTTTTAAGTGCATAACTAGCGTTAGACCTGCGCTATTTTTATTAGTTAATTTGTTTGCTGATCTTGAATGAATTGACACCGCCTCTATCCCTATCTACAGGTAACTGAAGTTGAATGTGACTGCAAAGTTTCTCACCTCCTGTGCCTCCTTTATTAATTATAATCATAAGTAGCTAGCTTATTATTTACTGAATCCTTATGCTATAGTTTCTAATGCCTTATGATTTGAAATAGTTAAATTGTTTTAAGGATTCTCTCAGTCTATTGACTAAAATGAATGCTTGATTTATTTGTAGCCTTAGATGTATGGTATGTGGTAATTGTTGACTTAAGCCATCTTTATTGCTAGCTTTCTCTGGCTGGCCAATTGGGGGTTTTCATTAATTAGTGTCCACACTTGCCTGCATCTCTGTTTAAAGTGTCAGTAGTTTGGCTGCTAAAGCCTTGGCTGGGTGCAGCTTTTCTAAGTGCAGTGTTTTAAGTGCATAACTAGCGTTAGACCTGCGCTATTTTTATTAGTTAATTCTTCTGCTGATCTTGAAGGAATTGACACCACCTCTCTCCCAATCTACAGGTAACTGAAGTTGACTGTGACTGCAAAGTTTCTCACCTCCTGTGACTCCTTTATTAATTATAATCATAGGTAACTGAAGTTGACTGTGACTGCAAAGTTTCTCACCTCCTCTGCCTCCTTTATTAATTATAATCATAGGTAGCTAGCTTATTCTTTACTGAATCCTTATGCTATAGTTTCTAATGCCTTATGATTTGAAATAGTTAAATTGTTTTAAGGATTCTCTCAGTCTATTGACTAAAATGAATGCTTGATTCATTTGTAGCCTTAGATGTATGGTATGTGGTAATTGTTGACTAAAGCCATCTTTATTGCTAGCTTTCTCTGGCTGGCCAATTGGGGGTTTTCATTAATTAGTGTCCACACTTGCCTGCATCTCTGTTTAAAGTGTCAGTAGTTTGGCTGCTAAAGCCTTGGCTGGGTGCAGCTTTTCTAAGTGCAGTGTTTTAAGTGCATAAATAGCGTTAGTCCTGCGCTATTTTTATTAGTTAATTCTTCTGCTGATCTTGAATGAATTGACACCGCCTCTCTCCCTATCTACAGGTAACTGAAGTTGACTGTGACTGCAAAGTTTCTCACCTCCTGTGCCTCCTTTATTAATTATAATCATAGGTAGCTAGCTTATTCTTTACTGAATACTTATGCTATAGTTTCTAATGCCTTCTGATTTGAAATAGTTAAATTGTTTTAAGGATTCTCTCAGTCTATTGACTAAAATGAATGCTTGATTTATTTGTAGCCTTAGATGTATGGTATGTGGTAATTGTTGACTTAAGCCATCTTTATTGCTAGCTTTCTCTGGCTGGCCAATTGGGGGTTTTCATTAATTAGTGTCCACACTTGCCTGCAACTCAGTTTAAAGTGTCAGAAGTTTGGCTGCTAAAGCCTTGGCAGGGTGCAGCTTTTCTAAGTACAGTGTTTTAAGTGCATAACTAGCGTTAGACCTGCGCTATTTTTATTAGTTAATTTGTCTGCTGATCTTGAATGAATTGACACCGCCTCTATCCCTATCTACAGGTAACTGAAGTTGACTGTGACTGCAAAGTTTCTCACCTCCTGTGCCTCCTTTATTAATTATAATCATAAGTAGCTAGCTTATTCTTTACTGAATACTTATGCTATAGTTTCTAATGCCTTATGATTTGAAATAGTTAAATTGTTTTAAGGATTCTCTCAGTCTATTGACTAAAATGAATGCTTGATTTATTTGTAGCCTTAGATGTATGGTATGTGGTAATTGTTGACTTAAGCCATCTTTATTGCTAGCTTTCTCTGGCTGGCCAATTGGGGGTTTTCATTAATTAGTGTCCACACTTGCCTGCATCTCTGTTTAAAGTGTCAGTAGTTTGGCTGCTAAAGCCTTGGCTGGGTGCAGCTTTTCTAAGTGCAGTGTTTTAAATGCATAACTAGCGTTAGACCTGCGCTATTTTTATTAGTTAATTCTTCTGCTGATCTTGAATGAATTGACACCGCCTCTCTCCCTATCTACAGGTAACTGAAGTTGACTGTGACTGCAAAGTTTCTCACCTCCTGTGCCTCCTTTATTAATTATAATCATAGGTAGCTAGCTTATTCTTTACTGAATCCTTATGCTATAGTTTCTAATGCCTTATGATTTGAAATAGTTAAATTGTTTTAAGGATTCTCTCAGTCTATTGACTAAAATGAATGCTTGATTTATTTGTAGCCTTAGATGTATGGTATGTGGTAATTGTTGACTTAAGCGATCTTTATTGCTAGCTTTCTCTGGCTTGCCAATTGGGGGTTTTCATTAATTAGTGTCCACACTTGCCTGCATCTCTGTTTAAAGTGTCAGTAGTTTGGCTGCTAAAGCCTTGGCTGGGTGCAGCTTTTCTAATTGCAGTGTTTTAAGTGCATAACTAGCGTTAGACCTGCGCTATTTTTATTAGTTAATTCTTCTTCTGATCTTGAATGAATTGACACCGCCTCTCTCCCTATCTACAGGTAACTGAAGTTGACTGTGACTGCAAAGTTTCTCACCTACTGTGCCTCCTTTATTAATTATAATCATAGGTAGCTAGCTTATTCTTTACTGAATCCTTATGCTATAGTTTCTAATGCCTTCTGATTTGAAATAGTTAAATTGTTTTAAGGATTCTGTCAGTCTATTGACTAAAATGAATGCTTGATTTATTTGTAGCCTTAGATGTATGGTATGTGGTAATTGTTGACTTAAGCGATCTTTATTGCTAGCTTTCTCTGGCTTGCCAATTGGGGGTTTTCATTAATTAGTGTCCACACTTGCCTGCATCTCTGTTTAAAGTGTCAGTAGTTTGGCTGCTAAAGCCTTGGCTGGGTGCAGCTTTTCTAATTGCAGTGTTTTAAGTGCATAACTAGCGTTAGACCTGCGCTATTTTTATTAGTTAATTCTTCTTCTGATCTTGAATGAATTGACACCGCCTCTCTCCCTATCTACAGGTAACTGAAGTTGACTGTGACTGCAAAGTTTCTCACCTACTGTGCCTCCTTTATTAATTATAATCATAGGTAGCTAGCTTATTCTTTACTGAATCCTTATGCTATAGTTTCTAATGCCTTCTGATTTGAAATAGTTAAATTGTTTTAAGGATTCTGTCAGTCTATTGACTAAAATGAATGCTTGATTTATTTGTAGCCTTAGATGTATGGTATGTGGTAATTGTTGACTTATGCCATCTTTATTGCTAGATTTCTCTGGCTGGCCAATTGGGGGTTTTCATTAATTAGTGTCCACACTTGCCTGCATCTCTGTTTAAAGTGTCAGTAGTTTGGCTGCTAAAGCCTTGGCTGGGTGCAGCTTTTCTAAGTGCAGTGTTTTAAGTGCATAACTACCGTTAGACCTGCGCTATTTTTATTAGTTAATTCTTCTGCTTATCTTGAATGAATTGACACCGCCTCTCTCCCTATCTACAGGTAACTGAAGTTGACTGTGACTGCAAAGTTTCTCACCTCCTGTGCCTCCTTTATTAATTATAATCATAGGTAACTGAAGTTGACTGTGACTGCAAAGTTTCTCACCTCCTGTGCCTCCTTTATTAATTATAATCATAGGTAGCTAGCTTATTCTTTACTGAATCCTTATGCTATAGTTTCTAATGCCGTATGATTTGAAATAGTTAAATTGTTTTAAGGATTCTCTCAGTATATTGACTAAAATGAATGCTTGATTTATTTGTAGACTTAGATGTATGTTATGTGGTAATTGTTGACTTAAGCCATCTTTATTGCTAGCTTTCTCTGGCTGGCTAATTGGGGGTTTTCATTAATTAGTGTCCACACTTGCCTGCATCTCTGTTTAAAGTGTCAGTAATTTGGCTGCTAAAGCCTTGGCTGGGTGCAGCTTTTCGAAGTGCAGTGTTTTAAGTGCATAACTAGCATTAGACCTGCGCTATTTTTATTAGTTAATTCTTCTGCTGATATTGAATGAATTGACACCGCCTCTCTCCCTATCTACAGGTAACTGAAGTTGACTGTGACTGCAAAGTTTCTCACCTCCTGTGCCTCCTTTATTAATTATAATCATAGGTAACTGAAGTTGACTGTGACTGCAAAGTTTCTCACCTCCTGTGCCTCCTTTATTAATTATAATCATAGGTAGCTAGCTTCTTCTTTACTGAATCCTTATGCTATAGTTTCTAATGCCTTATGATTTGAAATAGTTAAATTGTTTTAAGGATTCTCTCAGTCTATTGACTAAAATGAATGCTTGATTTATTTGTAGCCTTAGATGTATGGTATGTGGTAATTGTTGACTTAAGCCATCTTTATTGCTAGCTTTCTCTGGCTGGCCAATTGGGGGTTTTCATTAATTAGTGTCCACACTTGTCTGCATCTCTGTTTAAAGTGTCAGCAGTTTGGCTGCTAAAGCCTTGGCTGGGTGCAGCTTTTCTAAGTGCAGTGATTTAAGTGCATAACTAGCGTTAGACCTGCGCTATTTTTATTAGTTAATTCTTCTGCTGATCTTGAATGAATTGACACCGCCTCTCTCCCTATCTACAGGTAACTGAAGTTGACTGTGACTACAAAGTTTCTCACCTCCTGTGCCTCCTTTATTAATTATAATCATAGGTAACTGAAGTTGACTGTGACTGCAAAGTTTCTCACCTCCTGTGCCTCCTTTATTAATTATAATCATAGGTAGCTAGCTTATTCTTTACTGAATCCTTATGCTATAGTTTCTAATGCCTTATGATTTGAAATAGTTAAATTGTTTTAAGGATTCTCTCAGTCTATTGACTAAAATGAATGCTTGATTTATTTGTAGCCTTAGATGTATGGTATGTGGTAATTGTTGACTTAAGCCATCTTTATTGCTAGCTTTCTCTGGCTTGCCAATTGGGGGTTTTCATTAATTAGTGTCCACACTTGCCTGCATCTCTGTTTAAAGTGTCAGTAGTTTGGCTGCTAAAGCCTTGGCTGGGTGCAGCTTTTCTAAGTGCAGTGTTTTAAGTGCATAACTAGCGTTAGACATGCGCTATTTTTATTAGTTAATTCTTCTGCTGATCTTGAATGAATTGACACCACCTCTCTCCCTATCTACAGGTTACTGAAGTTGACTGTGACTGCAAAGTTTCTCACCTCCTGTGCCACCTTTATTAATTATAATCATAGGTAGCTAGCTTCTTCTTTACTGAATCCTTATGCTATAGTTTCTAATGCCTTCTGATTTGAAATAGTTAAATTGTTTTAAGGATTCTGTCAGTCTATTGACTCAAATGAATGCTTGATTTATATGTAGCCTTAGATGTATGGTATGTGGTAATTGTTGACTTAAGCCATCTTTATTGCTAGATTTCTCTGGCTGGCCAATTGGGGGTTTTCATTAATTAGTGTCCACACTTGCCTGCATCTCTGTTTAAAGTGTCAGTAGTTTGGCTGCTAAAGCCTTGGCTGGGTGCAGCTTTTCTAAGTGCAGTGTTTTAAGTGCATAACTAGCGTTAGACCTGCGCTATTTTTATTTGCTAATTCTTCTGCTGATCTTCAATGAAATGACACCGCCTCTCTCCCTATCTACAGGTAACTGAAGTTGACTGTGACTGCAAAGTTTCTCACCTCCTGTGCCTCCTTTATTAATTATAATCATAGGTAACTGAAGTTGACTGTGACTGCAAAGTTTCTCACCTCCTGTGCCTCCTTTATTAATTATAATCATAGGTAACTGAAGTTGACTGTGACTGCAAAGTTTCTCACCTCCTGTGCCTCCTTTATTAATTATAATCATAGGTAGCTAGCTTATTCTTTACTGAATCCTTATGCTATAGTTTCTAATGCCTTATGATTTGAAATAGTTAAATTGTTTTAAGGATTCTCTCAGTCTATTGACTAAAATGAATGCTTGATTTATTTGTAGCCTTAGATGTATGGTATGTGGTAATTGTTGACTTAAGCGATCTTTATTGCTAGCTTTCTCTGGCTTGCCAATTGGGGGTTTTCATTAATTAGTGTCCACACTTGCCTGCATCTCTGTTTAAAGTGTCAGTAGTTTGGCTGCTAAAGCCTTGGCTGGGTGCAGCTTTTCTAATTGCAGTGTTTTAAGTGCATAACTAGCGTTAGACCTGCGCTATTTTTATTAGTTAATTCTTCTTCTGATCTTGAATGAATTGACACCGCCTCTCTCCCTATCTACAGGTAACTGAAGTTGACTGTGACTGCAAAGTTTCTCACCTACTGTGCCTCCTTTATTAATTATAATCATAGGTAGCTAGCTTATTCTTTACTGAATCCTTATGCTATAGTTTCTAATGCCTTCTGATTTGAAATAGTTAAATTGTTTTAAGGATTCTGTCAGTCTATTGACTAAAATGAATGCTTGATTTATTTGTAGCCTTAGATGTATGGTATGTGGTAATTGTTGACTTATGCCATCTTTATTGCTAGATTTCTCTGGCTGGCCAATTGGGGGTTTTCATTAATTAGTGTCCACACTTGCCTGCATCTCTGTTTAAAGTGTCAGTAGTTTGGCTGCTAAAGCCTTGGCTGGGTGCAGCTTTTCTAAGTGCAGTGTTTTAAGTGCATAACTACCGTTAGACCTGCGCTATTTTTATTAGTTAATTCTTCTGCTTATCTTGAATGAATTGACACCGCCTCTCTCCCTATCTACAGGTAACTGAAGTTGACTGTGACTGCAAAGTTTCTCACCTCCTGTGCCTCCTTTATTAATTATAATCATAGGTAACTGAAGTTGACTGTGACTGCAAAGTTTCTCACCTCCTGTGCCTCCTTTATTAATTATAATCATAGGTAGCTAGCTTATTCTTTACTGAATCCTTATGCTATAGTTTCTAATGCCGTATGATTTGAAATAGTTAAATTGTTTTAAGGATTCTCTCAGTATATTGACTAAAATGAATGCTTGATTTATTTGTAGACTTAGATGTATGTTATGTGGTAATTGTTGACTTAAGCCATCTTTATTGCTAGCTTTCTCTGGCTGGCTAATTGGGGGTTTTCATTAATTAGTGTCCACACTTGCCTGCATCTCTGTTTAAAGTGTCAGTAATTTGGCTGCTAAAGCCTTGGCTGGGTGCAGCTTTTCGAAGTGCAGTGTTTTAAGTGCATAACTAGCATTAGACCTGCGCTATTTTTATTAGTTAATTCTTCTGCTGATATTGAATGAATTGACACCGCCTCTCTCCCTATCTACAGGTAACTGAAGTTGACTGTGACTGCAAAGTTTCTCACCTCCTGTGCCTCCTTTATTAATTATAATCATAGGTAACTGAAGTTGACTGTGACTGCAAAGTTTCTCACCTCCTGTGCCTCCTTTATTAATTATAATCATAGGTAGCTAGCTTCTTCTTTACTGAATCCTTATGCTATAGTTTCTAATGCCTTATGATTTGAAATAGTTAAATTGTTTTAAGGATTCTCTCAGTCTATTGACTAAAATGAATGCTTGATTTATTTGTAGCCTTAGATGTATGGTATGTGGTAATTGTTGACTTAAGCCATCTTTATTGCTAGCTTTCTCTGGCTGGCCAATTGGGGGTTTTCATTAATTAGTGTCCACACTTGTCTGCATCTCTGTTTAAAGTGTCAGTAGTTTGGCTGCTAAAGCCTTGGCTGGGTGCAGCTTTTCTAAGTGCAGTGATTTAAGTGCATAACTAGCGTTAGACCTGCGCTATTTTTATTAGTTAATTCTTCTGCTGATCTTGAATGAATTGACACCGCCTCTCTCCCTATCTACAGGTAACTGAAGTTGACTGTGACTACAAAGTTTCTCACCTCCTGTGCCTCCTTTATTAATTATAATCATAGGTAACTGAAGTTGACTGTGACTGCAAAGTTTCTCACCTCCTGTGCCTCCTTTATTAATTATAATCATAGGTAGCTAGCTTATTCTTTACTGAATCCTTATGCTATAGTTTCTAATGCCTTATGATTTGAAATAGTTAAATTGTTTTAAGGATTCTCTCAGTCTATTGACTAAAATGAATGCTTGATTTATTTGTAGCCTTAGATGTATGGTATGTGGTAATTGTTGACTTAAGCCATCTTTATTGCTAGCTTTCTCTGGCTTGCCAATTGGGGGTTTTCATTAATTAGTGTCCACACTTGCCTGCATCTCTGTTTAAAGTGTCAGTAGTTTGGCTGCTAAAGCCTTGGCTGGGTGCAGCTTTTCTAAGTGCAGTGTTTTAAGTGCATAACTAGCGTTAGACATGCGCTATTTTTATTAGTTAATTCTTCTGCTGATCTTGAATGAATTGACACCACCTCTCTCCCTATCTACAGGTTACTGAAGTTGACTGTGACTGCAAAGTTTCTCACCTCCTGTGCCACCTTTATTAATTATAATCATAGGTAGCTAGCTTCTTCTTTACTGAATCCTTATGCTATAGTTTCTAATGCCTTCTGATTTGAAATAGTTAAATTGTTTTAAGGATTCTGTCAGTCTATTGACTCAAATGAATGCTTGATTTATATGTAGCCTTAGATGTATGGTATGTGGTAATTGTTGACTTAAGCCATCTTTATTGCTAGATTTCTCTGGCTGGCCAATTGGGGGTTTTCATTAATTAGTGTCCACACTTGCCTGCATCTCTGTTTAAAGTGTCAGTAGTTTGGCTGCTAAAGCCTTGGCTGGGTGCAGCTTTTCTAAGTGCAGTGTTTTAAGTGCATAACTAGCGTTAGACCTGCGCTATTTTTATTTGCTAATTCTTCTGCTGATCTTCAATGAAATGACACCGCCTCTCTCCCTATCTACAGGTAACTGAAGTTGACTGTGACTGCAAAGTTTCTCACCTCCTGTGCCTCCTTTATTAATTATAATCATAGGTAACTGAAGTTGACTGTGACTGCAAAGTTTCTCACCTCCTGTGCCTCCTTTATTAATTATAATCATAGGTAACTGAAGTTGACTGTGACTGCAAAGTTTCTCACCTCCTGTGCCTCCTTTATTAATTATAATCATAGGTAGCTAGCTTATTCTTTACTGAATCCTTATGCTATAGTTTCTAATGCCTTATGATTTGAAATAGTTAAATTGTTTTAAGGATTCTCTCAGTCTATTGACTAAAATGAATGCTTGATTTAATTGTAGCCTTAGATGTATGGTATGTGGTAATTGTTGACTTAAGCCATCTTTATTGCTAGCTTTCTCTGGCTTGCCAATTGGGGGTTTTCATTAATTAGTGTCCACACTTGCCTGCATCTCTGTTTAAAGTGTCAGTAGTTTGGCTGCTAAAGCCTTGGCTGGGTGCAGCTTTTCTAAGTGCAGTGTTTTAAGTGCATAACTAGCGTTAGACCTGCGCTATTTTTATTAGTTAATTATTCTGCTGATCTTGAAGGAATTGACACCACCTCTCTCCCAATTTACAGGTAACTGAAGTTGACTGTGACTGCAAAGTTTCTCACCTCCTGTGACTCCTTTATTAATTATAATCATAGGTAACTGAAGTTGACTGTGACTGCAAAGTTTCTCACCTCCTGTGCCTCCTTTATTAATTATAATCATAGGTAGCTAGCTTATTCTTTACTGAATCCTTATGCTATAGTTTCTAATGCCTTATGATTTGAAATAGTTAAATTGTTTTAAGGATTCTCTCAGTCTATTGACTAAAATGAATGCTTGATTCATTTGTAGCCTTAGATGTATGGTATGTGGTAATTGTTGACTTAAGCCATCTTTATTGCTAGCTTTCTCTGGCTGGCCAATTGGGGGTTTTCATTAATTAGTGTCCACACTTGCCTGCATCTCTGTTTAAAGTGTCAGTAGTTTGGCTGCTAAAGCCTTGGCTGGGTGCAGCTTTTCTAAGTGCAGTGTTTTAAGTGCATAACTAGCGTTAGACCTGCGCTATTTTTATTAGTTAATTCTTCTGCTGATCTTGAATGAATTGACACCGCCTCTCTCCCTATCTACAGGTAACTGAAGTTGACTGTGACTGCAAAGTTTCTCACCTCCTGTGCCTCCTTTATTAATTATAATCATAGGTAGCTAGCTTATTCTTTACTGAATACTTATGCTATAGTTTCTAATGCCTTCTGATTTGAAATAGTTAAATTGTTTTAAGGATTCTGTCAGTCTATTGACTAAAATGAATGCTTGATTTATTTGTAGCCTTAGATGTATGGTATGTGGTAATTGTTGACTTAAGCCATCTTTATTGCTAGATTTCTCTGGCTGGCTAATTGGGGGTTTTCATTAATTAGTGTCCACACTTGCCTGCAACTCAGTTTAAAGTGTCAGAAGTTTGGCTGCTAAAGCCTTGGCAGGGTGCAGCTTTTCTAAGTACACTGTTTTAAGTGCATAACTAGCGTTAGACCTGCGCTATTTTTATTTGTTAATTCTTCTGCTTATCTTGAATGAATTGACACCGCCTCTCTCCCTATCTACAGGTAACTGAAGTTGACTGTGACTGCAAAGTTTCTCACCTCCTGTGCCTCCTTTATTAATTATAATCATAGGTAACTGAAGTTGACTGTGACTGCAAAGTTTCTCACCTCCTGTGCCTCCTTTATTAATTATAATCATAGGTAACTGAAGTTGACTGTGACTGCAAAGTTTCTCACCTCCTGTGCCTCCTTTATTAATTATAATCATAGGTAGCTAGCTTATTCTTTACTGAATCCTTATGCTATAGTTTCTAATGCCTTATGATTTGAAATAGTTAAATTGTTTTAAGGATTCTCTCAGTCTATTGACTAAAATGAATGCTTGATTTATTTGTAGCCTTAGATGTATGGTATGTGGTAATTGTTGACTTAAGCCATCTTTATTGCTAGCTTTCTCTGGCTGGCCAATTGGGGGTTTTCATTAATTAGTGTCCACACTTGCCTGCATCTCTGTTTAAAGTGTCAGTAGTTTGGCTGCTAAAGCCTTGGCTGGGTGCAGCTTTTCTAAGTGCAGTGTTTTAAGTGCATAACTAGCGTTAGACCTGCACTATTTTTATTAGTTAATTCTTCTGCTGATCTTCAATGAATTGACACTGCCTCTCTCCCAATCTACAGGTAACTGAAGTTGAATGTGACTGCAAAGTTTCTCACCTCCTGTGCCTCCTTTATTAATTATAATCATAGGTAACTGAAGTTGACTGTGACTGCAAAGTTTCTCACCTCCTGTGCCTCCTTTATTAATTATAATCATAGGTAGCTAGCTTATTCTTTACTGAATCCTTATGCTATAGTTTCTAATGCCTTATGATTTGAAATAGTTAAATTGTTTTAAGGATTCTCTCAGTCTATTGACTAAAATGAATGCTTGATTTATTTGTAGCCTTAGATGTATGGTATGTGGTAATTGTTGATTAAGCCATCTTTATTGCTAGATTGCTCTGGCTGGCCAATTGGGGGTTTTCATTAATTAGTGTCCACACTTGCCTGCATCTCTGTTTAAAGTGTCAGTAGTTTGACTGCTAAAGCCTTGGCAGGGTGCTGCTTTTCTAAGTGCAGTGTTTTAAGTGCATAACTTGCGTTAGACCTGCGCTATATTTATTAGTTAATTCTTCTGCTTATCTTGAATGAATTGACACCGCCTCTCTCCCTATCTACAGGTAACTGAAGTTGACTGTGACTGCAAAGTTTCTCACCTCCTGTGCCTCCTTTATTAATTATAATCATAGGTAGCTAGCTTATTCTTTACTGAAAACTTATGCTATAGTTTCTAATGCCTTATGATTTGAAATAGTTAAATTGTTTTAAGGATTCTCTCAGTCTATTGACTAAAATGAATGCTTGATTTATTTGTAGCCTTAGATGTATGGTATGTGGTAATTGTTGACTAAAGCCATCTTTATTGCTAGCTTTCTCTGGCTGGCCAATTGGGGGTTTTCATAAATTAGTGTCCACACTTGCCTGCATCTCTGTTTAAAGTGTCAGTAGTTTGGCTGCTAAAGCCTTGGCTGGGTGCAGCTTTTCTAAGTGCAGTGTTTTAAGTGCATAACTAGCGTTAGACCTGCGCTATTTTTATTAGTTAATTCCTCTGCTGATCTTGAATGAATTGACACCGCCTCTCTCCCTATCTACAGGTAACTGAAGTTGACTGTGACTGCAAAGTTTCTCACCTCCTGTGCCTCCTTTATTAATTATAATCATAGGTAACTGAAGTTGACTGTGACTGCAAAGTTTCTCACCTCCTGTGCCTCCTTTATTAATTATAATCATAGGTAACTGAAGTTGACTGTGACTGCAAAGTTTCTCACCTCCTGTGCCTCCTTTATTAATTATAATCATAGGTAGCTAGCTTATTCTTTACTGAATCCTTATGCTATAGTTTCTAATGCCTTATGATTTGAAATAGTTAAATTGTTTTAAGGATTCTCTCAGTCTATTAACTAAAATGAATGCTTGATTTATTTGTAGCCTTAGATGTATGGTATGTGGTAATTGTTGACTTAAGCCATCTTTATTGCTAGATTTCTCTGGCTGGCCAATTGGGGGTTTTCAATAATTAGTTTCCACACTTGCCTGCATCTCTGTTTAAAGTGTCAGTAGTTTGGCTGCTAAAGCCTTGGCTGGGTGCAGCTTTTCTAAGTGCAGTGTTTTAAGTGCATAACTAGCGTTAGACCTGCGCTATTTTTATTAGTTAATTCTTCTGCTGATCTTGAATGAATTGACACAGCCTCTCTCCCTATCTACAGGTAACTGAAGTTGACTGTGACTGCAAAGTTTCTCACCTCCTGTGCCTCCTTTATTAATTATAATCATAGGTAGCTAGCTTATTCTTTACTGAATCCTTATGCTATAGTTTCTAATGCCTTATGATTTGAAATAGTTAAATTGTTTTAAGGATTCTCTCAGTCTATTGACTAAAATGAATGCTTGATTTATTTGTAGCCTTAGATGTATGGTATGTGGTAATTGTTGACTAAAGCCATCTTTATTGCTAGCTTTCTCTGGCTGGCCAATTGGGGGTTTTCATGAATTAGTGTCCACACTTGCCTGCATCTCTGTTTAAAGTGTCAGTAGTTTGGCTGCTAAAGCCTTGGCTGGGTGCAGCTTTTCTAAGTGCAGTGTTTTTAGTGCATAACTAGCGTTAGACCTGCGCTATTTTTATTAGTTAATTCTTCTGCTGATCTTGAATGAATTGACACCGCCTCTCTCCCAATCTACAGGTAACTGAAGTTGACTGTGACTGCAAAGTTTCTCACCTCCTGTGCCTCCTTTATTAATTATAATCATAGGTAACTGAAGTTGACTGTGACTGCAAAGTTTCTCACCTCCTGTGCCTACTTTATTAATTATAATCATAGGTAGCTAGCTTATTCTCTACTGAATCTTTATGCTATAGTTTCTAATGCCTTATGATTTGAAATAGTTAAATTGTTTTAAGGATTCTCTCAGTCTATTGACTAAAATGAATGCTTGATTTATTTGTAGCCTTAGATGTATGGTATGTGGTAATTGTTGACTAAAGCCATCTTTATTGCTAGCTTTGTCTGGCTGGCCAATTGGGGGTTTTCATGAATTAGTGTCCACACTTGCCTGCATCTCTGTTTAAAGTGTCAGTAGTTTGGCTGCTAAAGCCTTGGCAGGGTGCAGCTTTTCTAAGTGCAGTGTTTTAAGTGCATAACTAGCGTAAGACCTACGCTATTTTTATTAGTTAATTCTTCTGCTGATCTTGAATGAATTGACACCGCCTCTCTCCCTATCTACAGGTAACTGAAGTTGACTGTGACTGCAAAGTTTCTCACCTCCTGTGCCTCCTTTATTAATTATAATCATAGGTAGCTAGCTTATTCTTTACTGAATCCTTATGCTATAGTTTCTAATGCCTTCTGATTTGAAATAGTTAAATTGTTTTAAGGATTCTGTCAGTCTATTGACTAAAATGAATGCTTGATTTATTTGTAGCCTTAGATGTATGGTATGTGGTAATTGTTGACTTAAACCATCTTTATTGCTAGATTTCTCTGGCTGGCCAATTGAGGGTTTTCAATAATTAGTGTCCACACTTGCCTTCATCTCTGTTTAAAGTGTCAGTAGTTTGGCTGCTAAAGCCTTGGCTGGGTGCAGCTTTTCTAAGTGCAGTGTTTTAAGTGCATAACTAGCGTTAGACCTGCGCTATTTTTATTTGTTAATTCTTCTGCTTATCTTCAATGAAATGACACCGCCTCTCTCCAGATCTACAGGTAACTGAAGTTGACTGTGACTGCAAAGTTTCTCACCTCCTGTGCCTCCTTTATTAATTATAATCATAGGTAACTGAAGTTGACTGTGACTGCAAAGTTTCTCACCTCCTGTGCCTCCTTTATTAATTATAATCATAGGTAACTGAAGTTGACTGTGACTGCAAAGTTTCTCACCTCCTGTGCCTCCTTTATTAATTATAATCATAGGTAGCTAGCTTATTCTTTACTGAATCCTTATGCTATAGTTTCTAATGCCGTATGATTTGAAATAGTTAAATTGTTTTAAGGATTCTCTCAGTATATTGACTAAAATGAATGCTTGATTTATTTGTAGACTTAGATGTATGTTATGTGGTAATTGTTGACTTAAGCCATCTTTATTGCTAGCTTTCTCTGGCTGGCTAATTGGGGGTTTTCATTAATTAGTGTCCACACTTGCCTGCATCTCTGTTTAAAGTGTCAGTAATTTGGCTGCTAAAGCCTTGGCTGGGTGCAGCTTTTCGAAGTGCAGTGTTTTAAGTGCATAACTAGCGTTAGACCTGCGCTATTTTTATTAGTTAATTCTTCTGCTGATCTTGAATGAATTGACACCGCCACTCTCCCAATCTACAGGTAACTGAAGTTGACTGTGACTGCAAAGTTTCTCACCTCCTGTGCCTCCTTTATTGATTATAATCATAGGTAACTGAAGTTGACTGTGACTGCAAAGTTTCTCACCTCCTGTGCCTCCTTTATTAATTATAATCATAGGTAGCTAGCTTATTCTTTACTGAATCCTTATGCTATAGTTTCTAATGCCTTATGATTTGAAATAGTTAAATTGTTTTAAGGATTCTCTCAGTCTATTGACTAAAATGAATGCTTGATTTATTTGTAGCCTTAGATGTATGGTATGTGGTAATTGTTGACTTAAGCCATCTTTATTGCTAGCTTTCTCTGGCTTGCCAATTGGGGGTTTTCATTAATTAGTGTCCACACTTGCCTGCATCTCTGTTTAAAGTGTCAGTAGTTTGGCTGCTAAAGCCTTGGCTGGGTGCAGCTTTTCTAAGTGCAGTGTTTTAAGTGCATAACTAGCATTAGACCTGCGCTATTTTTATTAGTTAATTCTTCTGCTGATCTTGAATGAATTGACACCGCCTCTCTCCCTATCTACAGGTAACTGAAGTTGACTGTGACTGCAAAGTTTCTCACCTCCTGTGCCTCCTTTATTAATTATAATCATAGGTAACTGAAGTTGACTGTGACTGCAAAGTTTCTCACCTCCTGTGCCTCCTTTATTAATTATAATCATAGGTAGCTAGCTTCTTCTTTACTGAATCCTTATGCTATAGTTTCTAATGCCTTATGATTTGAAATAGTTAAATTGTTTTAAGGATTCTCTCAGTCTATTGACTAAAATGAATGCTTGATTTATTTGTAGCCTTAGATGTATGGTATGTGGTAATTGTTGACTTAAGCCATCTTTATTGCTAGCTTTCTCTGGCTGGCCAATTGGGGGTTTTCATTAATTAGTGTCCACACTTGTCTGCATCTCTGTTTAAAGTGTCAGTAGTTTGGCTGCTAAAGCCTTGGCTGGGTGCAGCTTTTCTAAGTGCAGTGATTTAAGTGCATAACTAGCGTTAGACCTGCGCTATTTTTATTAGTTAATTCTTCTGCTGATCTTGAATGAATTGACACCGCCTCTCTCCCTATCTACAGGTAACTGAAGTTGACTGTGACTACAAAGTTTCTCACCTCCTGTGCCTCCTTTATTAATTATAATCATAGGTAACTGAAGTTGACTGTGACTGCAAAGTTTCTCACCTCCTGTGCCTCCTTTATTAATTATAATCATAGGTAGCTAGCTTATTCTTTACTGAATCCTTATGCTATAGTTTCTAATGCCTTATGATTTGAAATAGTTAAATTGTTTTAAGGATTCTCTCAGTCTATTGACTAAAATGAATGCTTGATTTATTTGTAGCCTTAGATGTATGGTATGTGGTAATTGTTGACTTAAGCCATCTTTATTGCTAGCTTTCTCTGGCTTGCCAATTGGGGGTTTTCATTAATTAGTGTCCACACTTGCCTGCATCTCTGTTTAAAGTGTCAGTAGTTTGGCTGCTAAAGCCTTGGCTGGGTGCAGCTTTTCTAAGTGCAGTGTTTTAAGTGCATAACTAGCGTTAGACATGCGCTATTTTTATTAGTTAATTCTTCTGCTGATCTTGAATGAATTGACACCACCTCTCTCCCTATCTACAGGTTACTGAAGTTGACTGTGACTGCAAAGTTTCTCACCTCCTGTGCCACCTTTATTAATTATAATCATAGGTAGCTAGCTTCTTCTTTACTGAATCCTTATGCTATAGTTTCTAATGCCTTCTGATTTGAAATAGTTAAATTGTTTTAAGGATTCTGTCAGTCTATTGACTCAAATGAATGCTTGATTTATATGTAGCCTTAGATGTATGGTATGTGGTAATTGTTGACTTAAGCCATCTTTATTGCTAGATTTCTCTGGCTGGCCAATTGGGGGTTTTCATTAATTAGTGTCCACACTTGCCTGCATCTCTGTTTAAAGTGTCAGTAGTTTGGCTGCTAAAGCCTTGGCTGGGTGCAGCTTTTCTAAGTGCAGTGTTTTAAGTGCATAACTAGCGTTAGACCTGCGCTATTTTTATTTGCTAATTCTTCTGCTGATCTTCAATGAAATGACACCGCCTCTCTCCCTATCTACAGGTAACTGAAGTTGACTGTGACTGCAAAGTTTCTCACCTCCTGTGCCTCCTTTATTAATTATAATCATAGGTAACTGAAGTTGACTGTGACTGCAAAGTTTCTCACCTCCTGTGCCTCCTTTATTAATTATAATCATAGGTAACTGAAGTTGACTGTGACTGCAAAGTTTCTCACCTCCTGTGCCTCCTTTATTAATTATAATCATAGGTAGCTAGCTTAATCTTTACTGAATCCTTATGCTATAGTTTCTAATGCCTTATGATTTGAAATAGTTAAATTGTTTTAAGGATTCTCTCCGTCTATTGACTAAAATGAATGCTTGATTTATTTGTAGCCTTAGATGTATGGTATGTGGTAATTGTTGACTTAAGCCATCTTTATTGCTAGCTTTCTCTGGCTTGCCAATTGGGGGTTTTCATTAATTAGTGTCCACACTTGCCTGCATCTCTGTTTAAAGTGTCAGTAGTTTGGCTGCTAAAGCCTTGGCTGGGTGCAGCTTTTCTAAGTGCAGTGTTTTAAGTGCATAACTAGCGTTAGACCTGCGCTATTTTTATTAGTTAATTCTTCTGCTGATCTTGAAGGAATTGACACCACCTCTCTCCCAATCTACAGGTAACTGAAGTTGACTGTGACTGCAAAGTTTCTCACCTCCTGTGACTCCTTTATTAATTATAATCATAGGTAACTGAAGTTGACTGTGACTGCAAAGTTTCTCACCTCCTGTGCCTCCTTTATTAATTATAATCATAGGTAGCTAGCTTATTCTTTACTGAATCCTTATGCTATAGTTTCTAATGCCTTATGATTTGAAATAGTTAAATTGTTTTAAGGATTCTCTCAGTCTATTGACTAAAATGAATGCTTGATTCATTTGTAGCCTTAGATGTATGGTATGTGGTAATTGTTGACTAAAGCCATCTTTATTGCTAGCTTTCTCTGGCTGGCCAATTGGGGGTTTTCATTAATTAGTGTCCACACTTGCCTGCATCTCTGTTTAAAGTGTCAGTAGTTTGGCTGCTAAAGCCTTGGCTGGGTGCAGCTTTTCTAAGTGCAGTGTTTTAAGTGCATAACTAGCGTTAGACCTGCGCTATTTTTATTAGTTAATTCTTCTGCTGATCTTGAATGAATTGACACCGCCTCTCTCCCTATCTACAGGTAACTGAAGTTGACTGTGACTGCAAAGTTTCTCACCTCCTGTGCCTCCTTTATTAATTATAATCATAGGTAGCTAGCTTATTCTTTACTGAATACTTATGCTATAGTTTCTAATGCCTTCTGATTTGAAATAGTTAAATTGTTTTAAGGATTCTCTCAGTCTATTGACTAAAATGAATGCTTGATTTATTTGTAGCCTTAGATGTATGGTATGTGGTAATTGTTGACTTAAGCCATCTTTATTGCTAGATTTCTCTGGCTGGCCAATTGGGGGTTTTCATTAATTAGTGTCCACACTTGCCTGCAACTCAGTTTAAAGTGTCAGAAGTTTGGCTGCTAAAGCCTTGGCAGGGTGCAGCTTTTCTAAGTACAGTGTTTTAAGTGCATAACTAGCGTTAGACCTGCGCTATTTTTATTAGTTAATTTGTCTGCTGATCTTGAATGAATTGACACCGCCTCTATCCCTATCTACAGGTAACTGAAGTTGACTGTGACTGCAAAGTTTCTCACCTCCTGTGCCTCCTTTATTAATTATAATCATAAGTAGCTAGCTTATTCTTTACTGAATCCTTATGCTATAGTTTCTAATGCCTTATGATTTGAAATAGTTAAATTGTTTTAAGGATTCTCTCAGTCTATTGACTAAAATGAATGCTTGATTTATTTGTAGCCTTAGATGTATGGTATGTGGTAATTGTTGACTTAAGCCATCTTTATTGCTAGCTTTCTCTGGCTGGCCAATTGGGGGTTTTCATTAATTAGTGTCCACACTTGCCTGCATCTCTGTTTAAAGTGTCAGTAGTTTGGCTGCTAAAGCCTTGGCTGGGTGCAGCTTTTCTAAGTGCAGTGTTTTAAATGCATAACTAGCGTTAGACCTGCGCTATTTTTATTAGTTAATTCTTCTGCTGATCTTGAATGAATTGACACCGCCTCTCTCCCTATCTACAGGTAACTGAAGTTGACTGTGACTGCAAAGTTTCTCACCTCCTGTGCCTCCTTTATTAATTATAATCATAGGTAACTGAAGTTGACTGTGACTGCAAAGTTTCTCACCTCCTGTGCCTCCTTTATTAATTATAATCATAGGTAACTGAAGTTGACTGTGACTGCAAAGTTTCTCACCTCCTGTGCCTCCTTTATTAATTATAATCATAGGTAACTGAAGTTGACTGTGACTGCAAAGTTTCTCACCTCCTGTGCCTCCTTTATTAATTATAATCATAGGTAGCTAGCTTATTCTTTACTGAATCCTTATGCTATAGTTTCTAATGCCTTATGATTTGAAATAGTTAAATTGTTTTAAGGATTCTCTCAGTCTATTGACTAAAATGAATGCTTGATTTATTTGTAGCCTTAGATGTATGGTATGTGGTAATTGTTGACTTAAGCCATCTTTATTGCTAGCTTTCTCTGGCTTGCCAATTGGGGGTTTTCATTAATTAGTGTCCACACTTGCCTGCATCTCTGTTTAAAGTGTCAGTAGTTTGGCTGCTAAAGCCTTGGCTGGGTGCAGCTTTTCTAAGTGCAGTGTTTTAAGTGCATAACTAGCGTTAGACCTGCGCTATTTTTATTAGTTAATTCTTCTGCTGATCTTGAATGAATTGACACCGCCTCTCTCCCTATCTACAGGTAACTGAAGTTGACTGTGACTGCAAAGTTTCTCACCTCCTGTGCCTCCTTTATTAATTATAATCATAGGTAGCTAGCTTATTCTTTACTGAATACTTATGCTATAGTTTCTAATGCCTTCTGATTTGAAATAGTTAAATTGTTTTAAGGATTCTCTCAGTCTATTGACTAAAATGAATGCTTGATTTATTTGTAGCCTTAGATGTATGGTATGTGGTAATTGTTGACTTAAGCCATCTTTATTGCTAGATTTCTCTGGCTGGCCAATTGGGGGTTTTCATTAATTAGTGTCCACACTTGCCTGCAACTCAGTTTAAAGTGTCAGAAGTTTGGCTGCTAAAGCCTTGGCAGGGTGCAGCTTTTCTAAGTACAGTGTTTTAAGTGCATAACTAGCGTTAGACCTGCGCTATTTTTATTAGTTAATTTGTTTGCTGATCTTGAATGAATTGACACTGCCTCTATCCCTATCTACAGGTAACTGAAGTTGAATGTGACTGCAAAGTTTCTCACCTCCTGTGCCTCCTTTATTAATTATAATCATAAGTAGCTAGCTTATTATTTACTGAATCCTTATGCTATAGTTTCTAATGCCTTATGATTTGAAATAGTTAAATTGTTTTAAGGATTCTCTCAGTCTATTGACTAAAATGAATGCTTGATTTATTTGTAGCCTTAGATGTATGGTATGTGGTAATTGTTGACTTAAGCCATCTTTATTGCTAGCTTTCTCTGGCTGGCCAATTGGGGGTTTTCATTAATTAGTGTCCACACTTGCCTGCATCTCTGTTTAAAGTGTCAGTAGTTTGGCTGCTAAAGCCTTGGCTGGGTGCAGCTTTTCTAAGTGCAGTGTTTTAAGTGCATAACTAGCGTTAGACCTGCGCTATTTTTATTAGTTAATTCTTCTGCTGATCTTGAAGGAATTGACACCACCTCTCTCCCAATCTACAGGTAACTGAAGTTGACTGTGACTGCAAAGTTTCTCACCTCCTGTGACTCCTTTATTAATTATAATCATAGGTAACTGAAGTTGACTGTGACTGCAAAGTTTCTCACCTCCTCTGCCTCCTTTATTAATTATAATCATAGGTAGCTAGCTTATTCTTTACTGAATCCTTATGCTATAGTTTCTAATGCCTTATGATTTGAAATAGTTAAATTGTTTTAAGGATTCTCTCAGTCTATTGACTAAAATGAATGCTTGATTCATTTGTAGCCTTAGATGTATGGTATGTGGTAATTGTTGACTAAAGCCATCTTTATTGCTAGCTTTCTCTGGCTGGCCAATTGGGGGTTTTCATGAATTAGTGTCCACACTTGCCTGCATCTCTGTTTAAAGTGTCAGTAGTTTGGCTGCTAAAGCCTTGGCTGGGTGCAGCTTTTCTAAGTGCAGTGTTTTAAGTGCATAAATAGCGTTAGTCCTGCGCTATTTTTATTAGTTAATTCTTCTGCTGATCTTGAATGAATTGACACCGCCTCTCTCCCTATCTACAGGTAACTGAAGTTGACTGTGACTGCAAAGTTTCTCACCTCCTGTGCCTCCTTTATTAATTATAATCATAGGTAGCTAGCTTATTCTTTACTGAATACTTATGCTATAGTTTCTAATGCCTTCTGATTTGAAATAGTTAAATTGTTTTAAGGATTCTCTCAGTCTATTGACTAAAATGAATGCTTGATTTATTTGTAGCCTTAGATGTATGGTATGTGGTAATTGTTGACTTAAGCCATCTTTATTGCTAGCTTTCTCTGGCTGGCCAATTGGGGGTTTTCATTAATTAGTGTCCACACTTGCCTGCAACTCAGTTTAAAGTGTCAGAAGTTTGGCTGCTAAAGCCTTGGCAGGGTGCAGCTTTTCTAAGTACAGTGTTTTAAGTGCATAACTAGCGTTAGACCTGCGCTATTTTTATTAGTTAATTTGTCTGCTGATCTTGAATGAATTGACACCGCCTCTATCCCTATCTACAGGTAACTGAAGTTGACTGTGACTGCAAAGTTTCTCACCTCCTGTGCCTCCTTTATTAATTATAATCATAAGTAGCTAGCTTATTCTTTACTGAATACTTATGCTATAGTTTCTAATGCCTTATGATTTGAAATAGTTAAATTGTTTTAAGGATTCTCTCAGTCTATTGACTAAAATGAATGCTTGATTTATTTGTAGCCTTAGATGTATGGTATGTGGTAATTGTTGACTTAAGCCATCTTTATTGCTAGCTTTCTCTGGCTGGCCAATTGGGGGTTTTCATTAATTAGTGTCCACACTTGCCTGCATCTCTGTTTAAAGTGTCAGTAGTTTGGCTGCTAAAGCCTTGGCTGGGTGCAGCTTTTCTAAGTGCAGTGTTTTAAATGCATAACTAGCGTTAGACCTGCGCTATTTTTATTAGTTAATTCTTCTGCTGATCTTGAATGAATTGACACCGCCTCTCTCCCTATCTACAGGTAACTGAAGTTGACTGTGACTGCAAAGTTTCTCACCTCCTGTGCCTCCTTTATTAATTATAATCATAGGTAGCTAGCTTATTCTTTACTGAATCCTTATGCTATAGTTTCTAATGCCTTATGATTTGAAATAGTTAAATTGTTTTAAGGATTCTCTCAGTCTATTGACTAAAATGAATGCTTGATTTATTTGTAGCCTTAGATGTATGGTATGTGGTAATTGTTGACTTAAGCGATCTTTATTGCTAGCTTTCTCTGGCTTGCCAATTGGGGGTTTTCATTAATTAGTGTCCACACTTGCCTGCATCTCTGTTTAAAGTGTCAGTAGTTTGGCTGCTAAAGCCTTGGCTGGGTGCAGCTTTTCTAATTGCAGTGTTTTAAGTGCATAACTAGCGTTAGACCTGCGCTATTTTTATTAGTTAATTCTTCTTCTGATCTTGAATGAATTGACACCGCCTCTCTCCCTATCTACAGGTAACTGAAGTTGACTGTGACTGCAAAGTTTCTCACCTACTGTGCCTCCTTTATTAATTATAATCATAGGTAGCTAGCTTATTCTTTACTGAATCCTTATGCTATAGTTTCTAATGCCTTCTGATTTGAAATAGTTAAATTGTTTTAAGGATTCTGTCAGTCTATTGACTAAAATGAATGCTTGATTTATTTGTAGCCTTAGATGTATGGTATGTGGTAATTGTTGACTTATGCCATCTTTATTGCTAGATTTCTCTGGCTGGCCAATTGGGGGTTTTCATTAATTAGTGTCCACACTTGCCTGCATCTCTGTTTAAAGTGTCAGTAGTTTGGCTGCTAAAGCCTTGGCTGGGTGCAGCTTTTCTAAGTGCAGTGTTTTAAGTGCATAACTACCGTTAGACCTGCGCTATTTTTATTAGTTAATTCTTCTGCTTATCTTGAAAGAATTGACACCGCCTCTCTCCCTATCTACAGGTAACTGAAGTTGACTGTGACTGCAAAGTTTCTCACCTCCTGTGCCTCCTTTATTAATTATAATCATAGGTAACTGAAGTTGACTGTGACTGCAAAGTTTCTCACCTCCTGTGCCTCCTTTATTAATTATAATCATAGGTAGCTAGCTTATTCTTTACTGAATCCTTATGCTATAGTTTCTAATGCCGTATGATTTGAAATAGTTAAATTGTTTTAAGGATTCTCTCAGTATATTGACTAAAATGAATGCTTGATTTATTTGTAGACTTAGATGTATGTTATGTGGTAATTGTTGACTTAAGCCATCTTTATTGCTAGCTTTCTCTGGCTGGCTAATTGGGGGTTTTCATTAATTAGTGTCCACACTTGCCTGCATCTCTGTTTAAAGTGTCAGTAATTTGGCTGCTAAAGCCTTGGCTGGGTGCAGCTTTTCGAAGTGCAGTGTTTTAAGTGCATAACTAGCATTAGACCTGCGCTATTTTTATTAGTTAATTCTTCTGCTGATATTGAATGAATTGACACCGCCTCTCTCCCTATCTACAGGTAACTGAAGTTGACTGTGACTGCAAAGTTTCTCACCTCCTGTGCCTCCTTTATTAATTATAATCATAGGTAACTGAAGTTGACTGTGACTGCAAAGTTTCTCACCTCCTGTGCCTCCTTTATTAATTATAATCATAGGTAGCTAGCTTCTTCTTTACTGAATCCTTATGCTATAGTTTCTAATGCCTTATGATTTGAAATAGTTAAATTGTTTTAAGGATTCTCTCAGTCTATTGACTAAAATGAATGCTTGATTTATTTGTAGCCTTAGATGTATGGTATGTGGTAATTGTTGACTTAAGCCATCTTTATTGCTAGCTTTCTCTGGCTGGCCAATTGGGGGTTTTCATTAATTAGTGTCCACACTTGTCTGCATCTCTGTTTAAAGTGTCAGTAGTTTGGCTGCTAAAGCCTTGGCTGGGTGCAGCTTTTCTAAGTGCAGTGATTTAAGTGCATAACTAGCGTTAGACCTGCGCTATTTTTATTAGTTAATTCTTCTGCTGATCTTGAATGAATTGACACCGCCTCTCTCCCTATCTACAGGTAACTGAAGTTGACTGTGACTACAAAGTTTCTCACCTCCTGTGCCTCCTTTATTAATTATAATCATAGGTAACTGAAGTTGACTGTGACTGCAAAGTTTCTCACCTCCTGTGCCTCCTTTATTAATTATAATCATAGGTAGCTAGCTTATTCTTTACTGAATCCTTATGCTATAGTTTCTAATGCCTTATGATTTGAAATAGTTAAATTGTTTTAAGGATTCTGTCAGTCTATTGACTAAAATGAATGCTTGATTTATTTGTAGCCTTAGATGTATGGTATGTGGTAATTGTTGACTTAAGCCATCTTTATTGCTAGCTTTCTCTGGCTTGCCAATTGGGGGTTTTCATTAATTAGTGTCCACACTTGCCTGCATCTCTGTTTAAAGTGTCAGTAGTTTGGCTGCTAAAGCCTTGGCTGGGTGCAGCTTTTCTAAGTGCAGTGTTTTAAGTGCATAACTAGCGTTAGACATGCGCTATTTTTATTAGTTAATTCTTCTGCTGATCTTGAATGAATTGACACCACCTCTCTCCCTATCTACAGGTTACTGAAGTTGACTGTGACTGCAAAGTTTCTCACCTCCTGTGCCACCTTTATTAATTATAATCATAGGTAGCTAGCTTCTTCTTTACTGAATCCTTATGCTATAGTTTCTAATGCCTTCTGATTTGAAATAGTTAAATTGTTTTAAGGATTCTGTCAGTCTATTGACTCAAATGAATGCTTGATTTATATGTAGCCTTAGATGTATGGTATGTGGTAATTGTTGACTTAAGCCATCTTTATTGCTAGATTTCTCTGGCTGGCCAATTGGGGGTTTTCATTAATTAGTGTCCACACTTGCCTGCATCTCTGTTTAAAGTGTCAGTAGTTTGGCTGCTAAAGCCTTGGCTGGGTGCAGCTTTTCTAAGTGCAGTGTTTTAAGTGCATAACTAGCGTTAGACCTGCGCTATTTTTATTTGCTAATTCTTCTGCTGATCTTCAATGAAATGACACCGCCTCTCTCCCTATCTACAGGTAACTGAAGTTGACTGTGACTGCAAAGTTTCTCACCTCCTGTGCCTCCTTTATTAATTATAATCATAGGTAACTGAAGTTGACTGTGACTGCAAAGTTTCTCACCTCCTGTGCCTCCTTTATTAATTATAATCATAGGTAACTGAAGTTGACTGTGACTGCAAAGTTTCTCACCTCCTGTGCCTCCTTTATTAATTATAATCATAGGTAGCTAGCTTATTCTTTACTGAATCCTTATGCTATAGTTTCTAATGCCTTATGATTTGAAATAGTTAAATTGTTTTAAGGATTCTCTCAGTCTATTGACTAAAATGAATGCTTGATTTATTTGTAGCCTTAGATGTATGGTATGTGGTAATTGTTGACTTAAGCCATCTTTATTGCTAGCTTTCTCTGGCTTGCCAATTGGGGGTTTTCATTAATTAGTGTCCACACTTGCCTGCATCTCTGTTTAAAGTGTCAGTAGTTTGGCTGCTAAAGCCTTGGCTGGGTGCAGCTTTTCTAAGTGCAGTGTTTTAAGTGCATAACTAGCGTTAGACCTGCGCTATTTTTATTAGTTAATTATTCTGCTGATCTTGAAGGAATTGACACCACCTCTCTCCCAATTTACAGGTAACTGAAGTTGACTGTGACTGCAAAGTTTCTCACCTCCTGTGACTCCTTTATTAATTATAATCATAGGTAACTGAAGTTGACTGTGACTGCAAAGTTTCTCACCTCCTGTGCCTCCTTTATTAATTATAATCATAGGTAGCTAGCTTATTCTTTACTGAATCCTTATGCTATAGTTTCTAATGCCTTATGATTTGAAATAGTTAAATTGTTTTAAGGATTCTCTCAGTCTATTGACTAAAATGAATGCTTGATTCATTTGTAGCCTTAGATGTATGGTATGTGGTAATTGTTGACTTAAGCCATCTTTATTGCTAGCTTTCTCTGGCTGGCCAATTGGGGGTTTTCATTAATTAGTGTCCACACTTGCCTGCATCTCTGTTTAAAGTGTCAGTAGTTTGGCTGCTAAAGCCTTGGCTGGGTGCAGCTTTTCTAAGTGCAGTGTTTTAAGTGCATAACTAGCGTTAGACCTGCGCTATTTTTATTAGTTAATTCTTCTGCTGATCTTGAATGAATTGACACCGCCTCTCTCCCTATCTACAGGTAACTGAAGTTGACTGTGACTGCAAAGTTTCTCACCTCCTGTGCCTCCTTTATTAATTATAATCATAGGTAGCTAGCTTATTCTTTACTGAATACTTATGCTATAGTTTCTAATGCCTTCTGATTTGAAATAGTTAAATTGTTTTAAGGATTCTGTCAGTCTATTGACTAAAATGAATGCTTGATTTATTTGTAGCCTTAGATGTATGGTATGTGGTAATTGTTGACTTAAGCCATCTTTATTGCTAGATTTCTCTGGCTGGCCAATTGGGGGTTTTCATTAATTAGTGTCCACACTTGCCTGCAACTCAGTTTAAAGTGTCAGAAGTTTGGCTGCTAAAGCCTTGGCAGGGTGCAGCTTTTCTAAGTACACTGTTTTAAGTGCATAACTAGCGTTAGACCTGCGCTATTTTTATTTGTTAATTCTTCTGCTTATCTTGAATGAATTGACACCGCCTCTCTCCCTATCTACAGGTAACTGAAGTTGACTGTGACTGCAAAGTTTCTCACCTCCTGTGCCTCCTTTATTAATTATAATCATAGGTAACTGAAGTTGACTGTGACTGCAAAGTTTCTCACCTCCTGTGCCTCCTTTATTAATTATAATCATAGGTAACTGAAGTTGACTGTGACTGCAAAGTTTCTCACCTCCTGTGCCTCCTTTATTAATTATAATCATAGGTAGCTAGCTTATTCTTTACTGAATCCTTATGCTATAGTTTCTAATGCCTTATGATTTGAAATAGTTAAATTGTTTTAAGGATTCTCTCAGTCTATTGACTAAAATGAATGCTTGATTTATTTGTAGCCTTAGATGTATGGTATGTGGTAATTGTTGACTTAAGCCATCTTTATTGCTAGCTTTCTCTGGCTGGCCAATTGGGGGTTTTCATTAATTAGTGTCCACACTTGCCTGCATCTCTGTTTAAAGTGTCAGTAGTTTGGCTGCTAAAGCCTTGGCTGGGTGCAGCTTTTCTAAGTGCAGTGTTTTAAGTGCATAACTAGCGTTAGACCTGCACTATTTTTATTAGTTAATTCTTCTGCTGATCTTCAATGAATTGACACTGCCTCTCTCCCAATCTACAGGTAACTGAAGTTGAATGTGACTGCAAAGTTTCTCACCTCCTGTGCCTCCTTTATTAATTATAATCATAGGTAACTGAAGTTGACTGTGACTGCAAAGTTTCTCACCTCCTGTGCCTCCTTTATTAATTATAATCATAGGTAGCTAGCTTATTCTTTACTGAATCCTTATGCTATAGTTTCTAATGCCTTATGATTTGAAATAGTTAAATTGTTTTAAGGATTCTCTCAGTCTATTGACTAAAATGAATGCTTGATTTATTTGTAGCCTTAGATGTATGGTATGTGGTAATTGTTGACTTAAGCCATCTTTATTGCTAGCTTTCTCTGGCTTGCCAATTGGGGGTTTTCATTAATTAGTGTCCACACTTGCCTGCATCTCTGTTTATAGTGTCAGTAGTTTGGCTGCTAAAGCCTTGGCTGGGTGCAGCTTTTCTAAGTGCAGTGTTTTAAGTGCATAACTAGCGTTAGACCTGCGCTATTTTTATTAGTTAATTCCTCTGCTGATCTTGAATGAATTGACACCGCCTCTCTCCCTATCTACAGGTAACTGAAGTTGACTGTGACTGCAAAGTTTCTCACCTCATGTGCCTCGTTTATTAATTATAATCATAGGTAACTGAAGTTGACTGTGACTGCAAAGTTTCTCACTTCCTGTGCCTCCTTTATTAATTATAATCATAGGTAGCTAGCTTATTCTTTACTGAATCCTTATGCTATAGTTTCTAATGCCTTATGATTTGAAATAGTTAAATTGTTTTAAGGATTCTCTCAGTCTATTGACTAAAATGAATGCTTGATTTATTTGTAGCCTTAGATGTATGGTATGTGGTAATTGTTGACTTAAGCCATCTTTATTGCTAGCTTTCTCTGGCTGGCCAATTGGGGGTTTTCATTAATTAGTGTCCACACTTGCCTGCATCTCTGTTTAAAGTGTCAGTAGTTTGGCTGCTAAAGCCTTGGCTGGGTGCAGCTTTTCTAAGTGCAGTGTTTTAAGTGCATAACTAGCGTTAGACCTGCGCTATTTTTATTAGTTAATTCTTCTGCTGATCTTGAATGAATTGACACCGCCTCTCTCCCTATCTACAGGTAACTGAAGTTGACTGTGACTGCAAAGTTTCTCACCTCCTGTGCCTCCTTTATTAATTATAATCATAGGTAGCTAGCTTATTCTTTACTGAATCCTTATGCTATAGTTTCTAATGCCTTCTGATTTGAAATAGTTAAATTGTTTTAAGGATTCTCTCAGTCTATTGACTAAAATGAATGCTTGATTTATTTGTAGCCTTAGATGTATGGTATGTGGTAATTGTTTACTAAAGCCATCTTTATTGCTAGCTTTCTCTGGCTGGCCAATTGGGGGTTTTCATGAATTAGTGTCCACACTTGCCTGCATCTCTGTTTAAAGTGTCAGTAGTTTGGCTGCTAAAGCCTTGGCTGGGTGCAGCTTTTCTAAGTGCAGTGTTTTTAGTGCATAACTAGCGTTAGACCGGCGCTATTTTTATTAGTTAATTCTTCTGTTGATCTTGAATGAATTGACACAGCCTCTCTCGCAATCTACAGGTAACTGAAGTTGACTCTGACTGCAAAGTTTCTCACCTCCTGTGCCTCCTTTATTAATTATAATCATAGGTAGCTAGCTTATTCTTTACTGAATCCTTATGCTATAGTTTCTAATGCCTTCTGATTTGAAATAGTTAAATTGTTTTAAGGATTCTGTCAGTCTATTGACTAAAATGAATGCTTGATTTATTTGTAGCCTTAGATGTATGGTATGTGGTAATTGTTGATTAAGCCATCTTTATTGCTAGATTGCTCTGGCTGGCCAATTGGGGGTTTTCATTAATTAGTGTCCACACTTGCCTGCATCTCTGTTTAAAGTGTCAGTAGTTTGACTGCTAAAGCCTTGGCAGGGTGCTGCTTTTCTAAGTGCAGTGTTTTAAGTGCATAACTTGCGTTAGACCTGCGCTATATTTATTAGTTAATTCTTCTGCTTATCTTGAATGAATTGACACCGCCTCTCTCCCTATCTACAGGTAACTGAAGTTGACTGTGACTGCAAAGTTTCTCACCTCCTGTGCCTCCTTTATTAATTATAATCATAGGTAGCTAGCTTATTCTTTACTGAAAACTTATGCTATAGTTTCTAATGCCTTATGATTTGAAATAGTTAAATTGTTTTAAGGATTCTCTCAGTCTATTGACTAAAATGAATGCTTGATTTATTTGTAGCCTTAGATGTATGGTATGTGGTAATTGTTGACTAAAGCCATCTTTATTGCTAGCTTTCTCTGGCTGGCCAATTGGGGGTTTTCATAAATTAGTGTCCACACTTGCCTGCATCTCTGTTTAAAGTGTCAGTAGTTTGGCTGCTAAAGCCTTGGCTGGGTGCAGCTTTTCTAAGTGCAGTGTTTTAAGTGCATAACTAGCGTTAGACCTGCGCTATTTTTATTAGTTAATTCCTCTGCTGATCTTGAATGAATTGACACCGCCTCTCTCCCTATCTACAGGTAACTGAAGTTGACTGTGACTGCAAAGTTTCTCACCTCCTGTGCCTCCTTTATTAATTATAATCATAGGTAACTGAAGTTGACTGTGACAGCAAAGTTTCTCACCTCCTGTGCCTCCTTTATTAATTATAATCATAGGTAACTGAAGTTGACTGTGACTGCAAAGTTTCTCACCTCCTGTGCCTCCTTTATTAATTATAATCATAGGTAGCTAGCTTATTCTTTACTGAATCCTTATGCTATAGTTTCTAATGCCTTATGATTTGAAATAGTTAAATTGTTTTAAGGATTCTCTCAGTCTATTAACTAAAATGAATGCTTGATTTATTTGTAGCCTTAGATGTATGGTATGTGGTAATTGTTGACTTAAGCCATCTTTATTGCTAGATTTCTCTGGCTGGCCAATTGGGGGTTTTCAATAATTAGTTTCCACACTTGCCTGCATCTCTGTTTAAAGTGTCAGTAGTTTGGCTGCTAAAGCCTTGGCTGGGTGCAGCTTTTCTAAGTGCAGTGTTTTAAGTGCATAACTAGCGTTAGACCTGCGCTATTTTTATTAGTTAATTCTTCTGCTGATCTTGAATGAATTGACACCGCCTCTCTCCCTATCTACAGGTAACTGAAGTTGACTGTGACTGCAAAGTTTCTCACCTCCTGTGCCTCCTTTATTAATTATAATCATAGGTAGCTAGCTTATTCTTTACTGAATCCTTATGCTATAGTTTCTAATGCCTTATGATTTGAAATAGTTAAATTGTTTTAAGGATTCTCTCAGTCTATTGACTAAAATGAATGCTTGATTTATTTGTAGCCTTAGATGTATGGTATGTGGTAATTGTTGACTAAAGCCATCTTTATTGCTAGCTTTCTCTGGCTGGCCAATTGGGGGTTTTCATGAATTAGTGTCCACACTTGCCTGCATCTCTGTTTAAAGTGTCAGTAGTTTGGCTGCTAAAGCCTTGGCTGGGTGCAGCTTTTCTAAGTGCAGAGTTTTTAGTGCATAACTAGCGTTAGACCTGCGCTATTTTTATTAGTTAATTCTTCTGCTGATCTTGAATGAATTGACACCGCCTCTCTCCCAATCTACAGGTAACTGAAGTTGACTGTGACTGCAAAGTTTCTCACCTCCTGTGCCTCCTTTATTAATTATAATCATAGGTAACTGAAGTTGACTGTGACTGCAAAGTTTCTCACCTCCTGTGCCTACTTTATTAATTATAATCATAGGTAGCTAGCTTATTCTCTACTGAATCTTTATGCTATAGTTTCTAATGCCTTATGATTTGAAATAGTTAAATTGTTTTAAGGATTCTCTCAGTCTATTGACTAAAATGAATGCTTGATTTATTTGTAGCCTTAGATGTATGGTATGTGGTAATTGTTGACTAAAGCCATCTTTATTGCTAGCTTTGTCTGGCTGGCCAATTGGGGGTTTTCATGAATTAGTGTCCACACTTGCCTGCATCTCTGTTTAAAGTGTCAGTAGTTTGGCTGCTAAAGCCTTGGCAGGGTGCAGCTTTTCTAAGTGCAGTGTTTTAAGTGCATAACTAGCGTAAGACCTACGCTATTTTTATTAGTTAATTCTTCTGCTGATCTTGAATGAATTGACACCGCCTCTCTCCCTATCTACAGGTAACTGAAGTTGACTGTGACTGCAAAGTTTCTCACCTCCTGTGCCTCCTTTATTAATTATAATCATAGGTAGCTAGCTTATTCTTTACTGAATCCTTATGCTATAGTTTCTAATGCCTTCTGATTTGAAATAGTTAAATTGTTTTAAGGATTCTGTCAGTCTATTGACTAAAATGAATGCTTGATTTATTTGTAGCCTTAGATGTATGGTATGTGGTAATTGTTGACTTAAACCATCTTTATTGCTAGATTTCTCTGGCTGGCCAATTGAGGGTTTTCAATAATTAGTGTCCACACTTGCCTTCATCTCTGTTTAAAGTGTCAGTAGTTTGGCTGCTAAAGCCTTGGCTGGGTGCAGCTTTTCTAAGTGCAGTGTTTTAAGTGCATAACTAGCGTTAGACCTGCGCTATTTTTATTTGTTAATTCTTCTGCTTATCTTCAATGAAATGACACCGCCTCTCTCCAGATCTACAGGTAACTGAAGTTGACTGTGACTGCAAAGTTTCTCACCTCCTGTGCCTCCTTTATTAATTATAATCATAGGTAACTGAAGTTGACTGTGACTGCAAAGTTTCTCACCTCCTGTGCCTCCTTTATTAATTATAATCATAGGTAACTGAAGTTGACTGTGACTGCAAAGTTTCTCACCTCCTGTGCCTCCTTTATTAATTATAATCATAGGTAGCTAGCTTATTCTTTACTGAATCCTTATGCTATAGTTTCTAATGCCGTATGATTTGAAATAGTTAAATTGTTTTAAGGATTCTCTCAGTATATTGACTAAAATGAATGCTTGATTTATTTGTAGACTTAGATGTATGTTATGTGGTAATTGTTGACTTAAGCCATCTTTATTGCTAGCTTTCTCTGGCTGGCTAATTGGGGGTTTTCATTAATTAGTGTCCACACTTGCCTGCATCTCTGTTTAAAGTGTCAGTAATTTGGCTGCTAAAGCCTTGGCTGGGTGCAGCTTTTCGAAGTGCAGTGTTTTAAGTGCATAACTAGCGTTAGACCTGCGCTATTTTTATTAGTTAATTCTTCTGCTGATCTTGAATGAATTGACACCGCCACTCTCCCAATCTACAGGTAACTGAAGTTGACTGTGACTGCAAAGTTTCTCACCTCCTGTGCCTCCTTTATTGATTATAATCATAGGTAACTGAAGTTGACTGTGACTGCAAAGTTTCTCACCTCCTGTGCCTCCTTTATTAATTATAATCATAGGTAGCTAGCTTATTCTTTACTGAATCCTTATGCTATAGTTTCTAATGCCTTATGATTTGAAATAGTTAAATTGTTTTAAGGATTCTCTCAGTCTATTGACTAAAATGAATGCTTGATTTATTTGTAGCCTTAGATGTATGGTATGTGGTAATTGTTGACTTAAGCCATCTTTATTGCTAGCTTTCTCTGGCTTGCCAATTGGGGGTTTTCATTAATTAGTGTCCACACTTGCCTGCATCTCTGTTTAAAGTGTCAGTAGTTTGGCTGCTAAAGCCTTGGCTGGGTGCAGCTTTTCTAAGTGCAGTGTTTTAAGTGCATAACTAGCATTAGACCTGCGCTATTTTTATTAGTTAATTCTTCTGCTGATCTTGAATGAATTGACACCGCCTCTCTCCCTATCTACAGGTAACTGAAGTTGACTGTGACTGCAAAGTTTCTCACCTCCTGTGCCTCCTTTATTAATTATAATCATAGGTAACTGAAGTTGACTGTGACTGCAAAGTTTCTCACCTCCTGTGCCTCCTTTATTAATTATAATCATAGGTAGCTAGCTTCTTCTTTACTGAATCCTTATGCTATAGTTTATAATGCCTTATGATTTGAAATAGTTAAATTGTTTTAAGGATTCTCTCAGTCTATTGACTAAAATGAATGCTTGATTTATTTGTAGCCTTAGATGTATGGTATGTGGTAATTGTTGACTTAAGCCATCTTTATTGCTAGCTTTCTCTGGCTGGCCAATTGGGGGTTTTCATTAATTAGTGTCCACACTTGTCTGCATCTCTGTTTAAAGTGTCAGTAGTTTGGCTGCTAAAGCCTTGGCTGGGTGCAGCTTTTCTAAGTGCAGTGATTTAAGTGCATAACTAGCGTTAGACCTGCGCTATTTTTATTAGTTAATTCTTCTGCTGATCTTGAATGAATTAACACCGCCTCTCTCCCTATCTACAGGTAACTGAAGTTGACTGTGACTACAAAGTTTCTCACCTCCTGTGCCTCCTTTATTAATTATAATCATAGGTAACTGAAGTTGACTGTGACTGCAAAGTTTCTCACCTCCTGTGCCTCCTTTATTAATTATAATCATAGGTAGCTAGCTTATTCTTTACTGAATCCTTATGCTATAGTTTCTAATGCCTTATGATTTGAAATAGTTAAATTGTTTTAAGGATTCTCTCAGTCTATTGACTAAAATGAATGCTTGATTTATTTGTAGCCTTAGATGTATGGTATGTGGTAATTGTTGACTTAAGCCATCTTTATTGCTAGCTTTCTCTGGCTTGCCAATTGGGGGTTTTCATTAATTAGTGTCCACACTTGCCTGCATCTCTGTTTAAAGTGTCAGTAGTTTGGCTGCTAAAGCCTTGGCTGGGTGCAGCTTTTCTAAGTGCAGTGTTTTAAGTGCATAACTAGCGTTAGACATGCGCTATTTTTATTAGTTAATTCTTCTGCTGATCTTGAATGAATTGACACCACCTCTCTCCCTATCTACAGGTTACTGAAGTTGACTGTGACTGCAAAGTTTCTCACCTCCTGTGCCACCTTTATTAATTATAATCATAGGTAGCTAGCTTCTTCTTTACTGAATCCTTATGCTATAGTTTCTAATGCCTTCTGATTTGAAATAGTTAAATTGTTTTAAGGATTCTGTCAGTCTATTGACTCAAATGAATGCTTGATTTATATGTAGCCTTAGATGTATGGTATGTGGTAATTGTTGACTTAAGCCATCTTTATTGCTAGATTTCTCTGGCTGGCCAATTGGGGGTTTTCATTAATTAGTGTCCACACTTGCCTGCATCTCTGTTTAAAGTGTCAGTAGTTTGGCTGCTAAAGCCTTGGCTGGGTGCAGCTTTTCTAAGTGCAGTGTTTTAAGTGCATAACTAGCGTTAGACCTGCGCTATTTTTATTTGCTAATTCTTCTGCTGATCTTCAATGAAATGACACCGCCTCTCTCCCTATCTACAGGTAACTGAAGTTGACTGTGACTGCAAAGTTTCTCACCTCCTGTGCCTCCTTTATTAATTATAATCATAGGTAACTGAAGTTGACTGTGACTGCAAAGTTTCTCACCTCCTGTGCCTCCTTTATTAATTATAATCATAGGTAACTGAAGTTGACTGTGACTGCAAAGTTTCTCACCTCCTGTGCCTCCTTTATTAATTATAATCATAGGTAGCTAGCTTAATCTTTACTGAATCCTTATGCTATAGTTTCTAATGCCTTATGATTTGAAATAGTTAAATTGTTTTAAGGATTCTCTCCGTCTATTGACTAAAATGAATGCTTGATTTATTTGTAGCCTTAGATGTATGGTATGTGGTAATTGTTGACTTAAGCCATCTTTATTGCTAGCTTTCTCTGGCTTGCCAATTGGGGGTTTTCATTAATTAGTGTCCACACTTGCCTGCATCTCTGTTTAAAGTGTCAGTAGTTTGGCTGCTAAAGCCTTGGCTGGGTGCAGCTTTTCTAAGTGCAGTGTTTTAAGTGCATAACTAGCGTTAGACCTGCGCTATTTTTATTAGTTAATTATTCTGCTGATCTTGAAGGAATTGACACCACCTCTCTCCCAATTTACAGGTAACTGAAGTTGACTGTGACTGCAAAGTTTCTCACCTCCTGTGACTCCTTTATTAATTATAATCATAGGTAACTGAAGTTGACTGTGACTGCAAAGTTTCTCACCTCCTGTGCCTCCTTTATTAATTATAATCATAGGTAGCTAGCTTATTCTTTACTGAATCCTTATGCTATAGTTTCTAATGCCTTATGATTTGAAATAGTTAAATTGTTTTAAGGATTCTCTCAGTCTATTGACTAAAATGAATGCTTGATTCATTTGTAGCCTTAGATGTATGGTATGTGGTAATTGTTGACTTAAGCCATCTTTATTGCTAGCTTTCTCTGGCTGGCCAATTGGGGGTTTTCATTAATTAGTGTCCACACTTGCCTGCATCTCTGTTTAAAGTGTCAGTAGTTTGGCTGCTAAAGCCTTGGCTGGGTGCAGCTTTTCTAAGTGCAGTGTTTTAAGTGCATAACTAGCGTTAGACCTGCGCTATTTTTATTAGTTAATTCTTCTGCTGATCTTGAATGAATTGACACCGCCTCTCTCCCTATCTACAGGTAACTGAAGTTGACTGTGACTGCAAAGTTTCTCACCTCCTGTGCCTCCTTTATTAATTATAATCATAGGTAGCTAGCTTATTCTTTACTGAATACTTATGCTATAGTTTCTAATGCCTTCTGATTTGAAATAGTTAAATTGTTTTAAGGATTCTGTCAGTCTATTGACTAAAATGAATGCTTGATTTATTTGTAGCCTTAGATGTATGGTATGTGGTAATTGTTGACTTAAGCCATCTTTATTGCTAGATTTCTCTGGCTGGCCAATTGGGGGTTTTCATTAATTAGTGTCCACACTTGCCTGCAACTCAGTTTAAAGTGTCAGAAGTTTGGCTGCTAAAGCCTTGGCAGGGTGCAGCTTTTCTAAGTACACTGTTTTAAGTGCATAACTAGCGTTAGACCTGCGCTATTTTTATTTGTTAATTCTTCTGCTTATCTTGAATGAATTGACACCGCCTCTCTCCCTATCTACAGGTAACTGAAGTTGACTGTGACTGCAAAGTTTCTCACCTCCTGTGCCTCATTTATTAATTATAATCATAGGTAACTGAAGTTGACTGTGACTGCAAAGTTTCTCACCTCCTGTGCCTCCTTTATTAATTATAATCATAGGTAACTGAAGTTGACTGTGACTGCAAAGTTTCTCACCTCCTGTGCCTCCTTTATTAATTATAATCATAGGTAGCTAGCTTATTCTTTACTGAATCCTTATGCTATAGTTTCTAATGCCTTATGATTTGAAATAGTTAAATTGTTTTAAGGATTCTCTCAGTCTATTGACTAAAATGAATGCTTGATTTATTTGTAGCCTTAGATGTATGGTATGTGGTAATTGTTGACTTAAGCCATCTTTATTGCTAGCTTTCTCTGGCTGGCCAATTGGGGGTTTTCATTAATTAGTGTCCACACTTGCCTGCATCTCTGTTTAAAGTGTCAGTAGTTTGGCTGCTAAAGCCTTGGCTGGGTGCAGCTTTTCTAAGTGCAGTGTTTTAAGTGCATAACTAGCGTTAGACCTGCGCTATTTTTATTAGTTAATTCTTCTGCTGATCTTCAATGAATTGACACTGCCTCTCTCCCAATCTACAGGTAACTGAAGTTGACTGTGACTGCAAAGTTTCTCACCTCCTGTGCCTCCTTTATTAATTATAATCATAGGTAACTGAAGTTGACTGTGACTGCAAAGTTTCTCACCTCCTGTGCCTCCTTTATTAATTATAATCATAGGTAGCTAGCTTATTCTTTACTGAATCCTTATGCTATAGTTTCTAATGCCTTATGATTTGAAATAGTTAAATTGTTTTAAGGATTCTCTCAGTCTATTGACTAAAATGAATGCTTGATTTATTTGTAGCCTTAGATGTATGGTATGTGGTAATTGTTGACTTAAGCCATCTTTATTGCTAGCTTTCTCTGGCTTGCCAATTGGGGGTTTTCATTAATTAGTGTCCACACTTGCCTGCATCTCTGTTTATAGTGTCAGTAGTTTGGCTGCTAAAGCCTTGGCTGGGTGCAGCTTTTCTAAGTGCAGTGTTTTAAGTGCATAACTAGCGTTAGACCTGCGCTATTTTTATTAGTTAATTCCTCTGCTGATCTTGAATGAATTGACACCGCCTCTCTCCCTATCTACAGGTAACTGAAGTTGACTGTGACTGCAAAGTTTCTCACCTCATGTGCCTCGTTTATTAATTATAATCATAGGTAACTGAAGTTGACTGTGACTGCAAAGTTTCTCACCTCCTGTGCCTCCTTTATTAATTATAATCATAGGTAACTGAAGTTGACTGTGACTGCAAAGTTTCTCACTTCCTGTGCCTCCTTTATTAATTATAATCATAGGTAGCTAGCTTATTCTTTACTGAATCCTTATGCTATAGTTTCTAATGCCTTATGATTTGAAATAGTTAAATTGTTTTAAGGATTCTCTCAGTCTATTGACTAAAATGAATGCTTGATTTATTTGTAGCCTTAGATGTATGGTATGTGGTAATTGTTGACTTAAGCCATCTTTATTGCTAGCTTTCTCTGGCTGGCCAATTGGGGGTTTTCATTAATTAGTGTCCACACTTGCCTGCATCTCTGTTTAAAGTGTCAGTAGTTTGGCTGCTAAAGCCTTGGCTGGGTGCAGCTTTTCTAAGTGCAGTGTTTTAAGTGCATAACTAGCGTTAGACCTGCGCTATTTTTATTAGTTAATTCTTCTGCTGATCTTGAATGAATTGACACCGCCTCTCTCCCTATCTACAGGTAACTGAAGTTGACTGTGACTGCAAAGTTTCTCACCTCCTGTGCCTCCTTTATTAATTATAATCATAGGTAGCTAGCTTATTCTTTACTGAATCCTTATGCTATAGTTTCTAATGCCTTCTGATTTGAAATAGTTAAATTGTTTTAAGGATTCTCTCAGTCTATTGACTAAAATGAATGCTTGATTTATTTGTAGCCTTAGATGTATGGTATGTGGTAATTGTTTACTAAAGCCATCTTTATTGCTAGCTTTCTCTGGCTGGCCAATTGGGGGTTTTCATGAATTAGTGTCCACACTTGCCTGCATCTCTGTTTAAAGTGTCAGTAGTTTGGCTGCTAAAGCCTTGGCTGGGTGCAGCTTTTCTAAGTGCAGTGTTTTTAGTGCATAACTAGCGTTAGACCGGCGCTATTTTTATTAGTTAATTCTTCTGTTGATCTTGAATGAATTGACACAGCCTCTCTCGCAATCTACAGGTAACTGAAGTTGACTGTGACTGCAAAGTTTCTCACCTCCTGTGCCTCCTTTATTAATTATAATCATAGGTAGCTAGCTTATTCTTTACTGAATCCTTATGCTATAGTTTCTAATGCCTTCTGATTTGAAATAGTTAAATTGTTTTAAGGATTCTGTCAGTCTATTGACTAAAATGAATGCTTGATTTATTTGTAGCCTTAGATGTATGGTATGTGGTAATTGTTGATTAAGCCATCTTTATTGCTAGATTGCTCTGGCTGGCCAATTGGGGGTTTTCATTAATTAGTGTCCACACTTGCCTGCATCTCTGTTTAAAGTGTCAGTAGTTTGACTGCTAAAGCCTTGGCAGGGTGCTGCTTTTCTAAGTGCAGTGTTTTAAGTGCATAACTTGCGTTAGACCTGCGCTATATTTATTAGTTAATTCTTCTGCTTATCTTGAATGAATTGACACCGCCTCTCTCCCTATCTACAGGTAACTGAAGTTGACTGTGACTGCAAAGTTTCTCACCTCCTGTGCCTCCTTTATTAATTATAATCATAGGTAACTGAAGTTGACTGTGACAGCAAAGTTTCTCACCTCCTGTGCCTCCTTTATTAATTATAATCATAGGTAACTGAAGTTGACTGTGACTGCAAAGTTTCTCACCTCCTGTGCCTCCTTTATTAATTATAATCATAGGTAGCTAGCTTATTCTTTACTGAATCCTTATGCTATAGTTTCTAATGCCTTATGATTTGAAATAGTTAAATTGTTTTAAGGATTCTCTCAGTCTATTAACTAAAATGAATGCTTGATTTATTTGTAGCCTTAGATGTATGGTATGTGGTAATTGTTGACTTAAGCCATCTTTATTGCTAGATTTCTCTGGCTGGCCAATTGGGGGTTTTCAATAATTAGTGTCCACACTTGCCTGCATCTCTGTTTAAAGTGTCAGTAGTTTGGCTGCTAAAGCCTTGGCTGGGTGCAGCTTTTCTAAGTGCAGTGTTTTAAGTGCATAACTAGCGTTAGACCTGCGCTATTTTTATTAGTTAATTCTTCTGCTGATCTTGAATGAATTGACACCGCCTCTCTCCCTATCTACAGGTAACTGAAGTTGACTGTGACTGCAAAGTTTCTCACCTCCTGTGCCTCCTTTATTAATTATAATCATAGGTAGCTAGCTTATTCTTTACTGAATCCTTATGCTATAGTTTCTAATGCCTTATGATTTGAAATAGTTAAATTGTTTTAAGGATTCTCTCAGTCTATTGACTAAAATGAATGCTTGATTTATTTGTAGCCTTAGATGTATGGTATGTGGTAATTGTTGACTAAAGCCATCTTTATTGCTAGCTTTCTCTGGCTGGCCAATTGGGGGTTTTCATGAATTAGTGTCCACACTTGCCTGCATCTCTGTTTAAAGTGTCAGTAGTTTGGCTGCTAAAGCCTTGGCTGGGTGCAGCTTTTCTAAGTGCAGTGTTTTTAGTGCATAACTAGCGTTAGACCTGCGCTATTTTTATTAGTTAATTCTTCTGCTGATCTTGAATGAATTGACACCGCCTCTCTCCCAATCTACAGGTAACTGAAGTTGACTGTGACTGCAAAGTTTCTCACCTCCTGTGCCTCCTTTATTAATTATAATCATAGGTAACTGAAGTTGACTGTGACTGCAAAGTTTCTCACCTCCTGTGCCTACTTTATTAATTATAATCATAGGTAGCTAGCTTATTCTCTACTGAATCTTTATGCTATAGTTTCTAATGCCTTATGATTTGAAATAGTTAAATTGTTTTAAGGATTCTCTCAGTCTATTGACTAAAATGAATGCTTGATTTATTTGTAGCCTTAGATGTATGGTATGTGGTAATTGTTGACTAAAGCCATCTTTATTGCTAGCTTTGTCTGGCTGGCCAATTGGGGGTTTTCATGAATTAGTGTCCACACTTGCCTGCATCTCTGTTTAAAGTGTCAGTAGTTTGGCTGCTAAAGCCTTGGCAGGGTGCAGCTTTTCTAAGTGCAGTGTTTTAAGTGCATAACTAGCGTAAGACCTACGCTATTTTTATTAGTTAATTCTTCTGCTGATCTTGAATGAATTGACACCGCCTCTCTCCCTATCTACAGGTAACTGAAGTTGACTGTGACTGCAAAGTTTCTCACCTCCTGTGCCTCCTTTATTAATTATAATCATAGGTAGCTAGCTTATTCTTTACTGAATCCTTATGCTATAGTTTTTAATGCCTTCTGATTTGAAATAGTTAAATTGTTTTAAGGATTCTGTCAGTCTATTGACTAAAATGAATGCTTGATTTATTTGTAGCCTTAGATGTATGGTATGTGGTAATTGTTGACTTAAACCATCTTTATTGCTAGATTTCTCTGGCTGGCCAATTGAGGGTTTTCAATAATTAGTGTCCACACTTGCCTGCATCTCTGTTTAAAGTGTCAGTAGTTTGGCTGCTAAAGCCTTGGCTGGGTGCAGCTTTTCTAAGTGCAGTGTTTTAAGTGCATAACTAGCGTTAGACCTGCGCTATTTTTATTTGTTAATTCTTCTGCTTATCTTCAATGAAATGACACCGCCTCTCTCCAGATCTACAGGTAACTGAAGTTGACTGTGACTGCAAAGTTTCTCACCTCCTGTGCCTCCTTTATTAATTATAATCATAGGTAACTGAAGTTGACTGTGACTGCAAAGTTTCTCACCTCCTGTGCCTCCTTTATTAATTATAATCATAGGTAACTGAAGTTGACTGTGACTGCAAAGTTTCTCACCTCCTGTGCCTCCTTTATTAATTATAATCATAGGTAGCTAGCTTATTCTTTACTGAATCCTTATGCTATAGTTTCTAATGCCTTATGATTTGAAATAGTTAAATTGTTTTAAGGATTCTCTCAGTCTATTGACTAAAATGAATGCTTGATTTATTTGTAGCCTTAGATGTATGGTATGTGGTAATTGTTGACTTAAGCCATCTTTATTGCTAGCTTTCTCTGGCTGGCCAATTGGGGGTTTTCATGAATTAGTGTCCACACTTGCCGGCATCTCTGTTTAAAGTGTCAGTAGTTTGGCTGCTAAAGCCTTGGCTGGGTGCAGCTTTTCTAAGTGCAGTGTTTTAAGAGCATAACTAGCGTTAGACCTGCGCTATTTTTATTAGTTAATTCTTCTGCTTATCTTGAATGAATTGACACCGCCTCTCTCCCAATCTACAGGTAACTGAAGTTGACTGTGACTGCAAAGTTTCTCACCTCCTGTGCCTCCTTTATTAATTTTAATCATAGGTAACTGAAGTTGACTGTGACTGCAAAGTTTCTCACCTCCTGTGCCTCCTTTATTAATTATAATCATAGGTAACTGAAGTTGACTGTGACTGCAAAGTTTCTCACCTCCTGTGCCTCCTTTATTAATTATAATCATAGGTAACTGAAGTTGACTGTGACTGCAAAGTTTCTCACTTCCTGTGCCTCCTTTATTAATTATAATCATAGGTAGCTAGCTTATTCTTTACTGAATCCTTATGCTATAGTTTCTAATGCCTTATGATTTGAAATAGTTAAATTGTTTTAAGGATTCTCTCAGTCTATTGACTAAAATGAATGCTTGATTTATTTGTAGCCTTAGATGTATGTTATGTGGTAATTGTTGACTTAAGCCATCTTTATTGCTAGCTTTCTCTGGCTGGCCAATTGGGGGTTTTCATTAATTAGTGTCCACACTTGCCTGCATCTCTGTTTAAAGTGTCAGTAGTTTGGCTGCTAAAGCCTTGGCTGGGTGCAGCTTTTCTAAGTGCAGTGTTTTAAGTGCATAACTAGCGTTAGACCTGCGCTATTTTTATTAGTTAATTCTTCTGCTGATCTTGAATGAATTGACACCGCCTCTCTCCCTATCTACAGGTAACTGAAGTTGACTGTGACTGCAAAGTTTCTCACCTCCTGTGCCTCCTTTATTAATTATAATCATAGGTAACTGAAGTTGACTGTGACTGCAAAGTTTCTCACCTCCTGTGCCTCCTTTTTTAATTATAATCATAGGTAGCAAGCTTATTCTTTACTGAATCCTTATGCTATAGTTTCTAATGCCTTATGATTTGAAATAGTTAAATTGTTTTAAGGATTCTCTCAGTCTAATGACTAAAATGAATGCTTGATTTATTTTTAGCCTTGGATGTATGGTATGTGGTAATTGTTGACTTATGCCATCTTTATTGCTAGCTTTCTCTGGCTTGCCAATTGGGGGTTTACATTAATTAGTGTCCACACTTGCCTGCATCTCTGTTTAAAGTGTCAGTAGTTTAGCTGCTAAAGCCTTGGCTGGGTGCAGCTTTTCTAAGTGCAGTGTTTTAAATGCATAACTAGCGTTAGACCTGCGCTATTTTTATTAGTTAATTCGTCTGCTGATCTTGAATGAATTGACACCGCCTCTCTCCCTATCTACAGGTAACTGAAGTTGACTGTGACTGCAAAGTTTCTCACCTCCTGTGCCTCCTTTATTAATTATAATCATAGGTAGCTAGCTTATTCTTTACTGAATCCTTATGCTATAGTTTCTAATGCCTTATGATTTGAAATAGTTAAATTGTTTTAAGGATTCTCTCAGTCTATTGACTAAAATGAATGCTTGATTTATTTGTAGCCTTAGATGTATGGTATGTGGTAATTGTTGACTTAAGCCATCTTTATTGCTAGCTTTCTCTGGCTGGCCAATTGGGGGTTTTCATTAATTAGTGTCCACACTTGCCTGCATCTCTGTTTAAAGTGTCAGTAGTTTGGCTGCTAAAGCCTTGGCTGGGTGCAGCTTTTCTAAGTGCAGTGTTTTAAATGCATAACTAGCGTTAGACCTGCGCTATTTTTATTAGTTAATTCTTCTGCTGATCTTGAATGAATTGACACCGCCTCTCTCCCTATCTACAGGTAACTGAAGTTGACTGTGACTGCAAAGTTTCTCACCTCCTGTGCCTCCTTTATTAATTATAATCATAGGTAGCTAGCTTATTCTTTACTGAATCCTTATGCTATAGTTTCTAATGCCTTATGATTTGAAATAGTTAAATTGTTTTAAGGATTCTCTCAGTCTATTGAATAAAATGAATGCTTGATTTATTTGTAGCCTTATATGTATGGTATGTGGTAATTGTTGACTTAAGCCATCTTTATTGCTAGCTTTCTCTGGCTTGCCAATTGGGGGTTTTCATTAATTAGTGTCCACACTTGCCTGCATCTCTGTTTAAAGTGTCAGTAGTTTGGCTGCTAAAGCCTTGGCTGGGTGCAGCTTTTCTAAGTGCAGTGTTTTAAGTGCATAACTAGCGTTAGACCTGCGCTATTTTTATTAGTTAATTCTTCTGCTGATCTTGAATGATTTGACACCGCCTCTCTCCCTATCTACAGGTAACTGAAGTTGACTGTGACTGCAAAGTTTCTCACCTCCTGTGCCTCCTTTATTAATTATAATCATAGGTAGCTAGCTTATTCTTTACTGAATCCTTATGCTATAGTTTCTAATGCCTTCTGATTTGAAATAGTTAAATTGTTTTAAGGATTCTGTCAGTCTATTGACTAAAATGAATGCTTGATTTATTTGTAGCCTTAGATGTATGGTATGTGGTAATTGTTGACTTAAGCCATCTTTATTGCTAGCTTTCTCTGGCAGGCCAATTGGGGATTTTCATTAATTAGTGTCCACACTTGCCTGCATCTCTGTTTAAAGTGTCAGTAGTTTGGCTGCTAAAGCCTTGGCTGGGTGCAGCTTTTCTAAGTGCAGTGTTTTAAGTGCATAACTACCGTTAGACCTGCGCTATTTTTATTTGTTAATTCTTCTGCTTATCTTGAATGAATTGACACCGCCTCTCTCCCTATCTACAGGTAACTGAAGTTGACTGTGACTGCAAAGTTTCTCACCTCCTGTGCCTCCTTTATTAATTATAATCATAGGTAACTGAAGTTGACTGTGACTGCAAAGTTTCTCACCTCCTGTGCCTCCTTTATTAATTATAATCGTAGGTAACTGAAGTTGACTGTGACTGCAAAGTTTCTCACCTCCTGTGCCTCCTTTATTAATTATAATCATAGGTAGCTAGCTTATTCTTTACTGAATCCTTATGCTATAGTTTCTAATGCCGTATGATTTGAAATAGTTAAATTGTTTTAAGGATTCTCTCAGTCTATTGACTAAAATGAATGCTTGATTTATTTGTAGCCTTAGATGTATGTTATGTGGTAATTGTTGACTTAAGCCATCTTTATTGCTAGCTTTCTCTGGCTGGCTAATTGGGGGTTTTCATTAATTAGTGTCCACACTTGCCTGCATCTCTGTTTAAAGTGTCAGTAATTTGGCTGCTAAAGCCTTGGCTGGGTGCAGCTTTTCGAAGTGCAGTGTTTTAAGTGCATAACTAGCGTTAGACCTGCGCTATTTTTATTAGTTAATTCTTCTGCTGATCTTGAATGAATTGACACCGCCACTCTCCCTATCTACAGGTAACTGAAGTTGACTGTGACTGCAAAGTTTCTCACCTCCTGTGCCTCCTTTATTGATTATAATCATAGGTAACTTAAGTTGACTGTGACTGCAAAGTTTCTCACCTCCTGTGCCTCCTTTATTAATTATAATCATAGGTAGCTAGCTTATTCTTTACTGAATCCTTATGCTATAGTTTCTAATGCCTTATGATTTGAAATAGTTAAATTGTTTTAAGGATTCTCTCAGTCTATTGACTAAAATTAATGCTTGATTTATTTGTAGCCTTAGATGTATGGTATGTGGTAATTGTTGACTTAAGCCATCTTTATTGCTAGCTTTCTCTGGCAGGCCTATTGGGGGTTTTCATTAATTAGTGTCCACACTTGCCTGCATCTCTGTTTAAAGTGTCAGTAGTTTGGCTGCTAAAGCCTTGGCTGGGTGCAGCTTTTCTAAGTGCAGTGTTTTAAGTGCATAACTAGCGTTAGACCTGCACTATTTTTATTAGTTAATTCTTCTGCTGATCTTGAATGAATTGACACCGCCTCTCTCCCTATCTACAGGTAACTGAAGTTGACTGTGACTGCAAAGTTTCTCACCTCCTGTGCCTCCTTTATTAATTATAATCATAGGTAACTGAAGTTGACTGTGACTGCAAAGTTTCTCACCTCCTGTGCCTCCTTTATTAATTATAATCATAGGTAGCTAGCTTCTTCTTTACTGAATCCTTATGCTATAGTTTCTAATGCCTTATGATTTGAAATAGTTAAATTGTTTTAAGGATTCTCTCAGTCTATTGACTAAAATGAATGCTTGATTTATTTGTTGCCTTAGATGTATGGTATGTGGTAATTGTTGACTTAAGCCATCTTTATTGCTAGCTTTCTCTGGCTGGCCAATTGGGGATATTCATTAATTAGTGTCCACACTTGTCTGCATCTCTGTTTAAAGTGTCAGTAGTTTGGCTGCTAAAGCCTTGGCTGGGTGCAGCTTTTCTAAGTGCAGTGATTTAAATGCATAACTAGCATTAGACCTGCGCTATTTTTATTAGTTAATTCGTCTGCTGATCTTGAATGAATTGACACCGCCTCTCTCCCTATCTACAGGTAACTGAAGTTGACTGTGACTGCAAAGTTTCTCACCTCCTGTGCCTCCTTTATTAATTATAATCATAGGTAGCTAGCTTATTCTTTACTGAATCCTTATGCTATAGTTTCTAATGCCTTATGATTTGAAATAGTTAAATTGTTTTAAGGATTCTCTCAGTCTATTGACTAAAATGAATGCTTGATTTATTTGTAGCCTTAGATGTATGGTATGTGGTAATTGTTGACTTAAGCCATCTTTATTGCTAGCTTTCTCTGGCTGGCCAATTGGGGGTTTTCATTAATTAGTGTCCACACTTGCCTGCATCTCTGTTTAAAGTGTCAGTAGTTTGGCTGCTAAAGCCTTGGCTGGGTGCAGCTTTTCTAAGTGCAGTGTTTTAAATGCATAACTAGCGTTAGACCTGCGCTATTTTTATTAGTTAATTCTTCTGCTGATCTTGAATGAATTGACACCGCCTCTCTCCCTATCTACAGGTAACTGAAGTTGACTGTGACTGCAAAGTTTCTCACCTCCTGTGCCTCCTTTATTAATTATAATCATAGGTAGCTAGCTTATTCTTTACTGAATCCTTATGCTATAGTTTCTAATGCCTTCTGATTTGAAATAGTTAAATTGTTTTAAGGATTCTGTCAGTCTATTGACTAAAATGAATGCTTGATTTATTTGTAGCCTTAGATGTATGGTATGTGGTAATTGTTGACTTATGCCATCTTTATTGCTAGATTTCTCTGGCTGGCCAATTGGGGGTTTTCATTAATTAGTGTCCACACTTGCCTGCATCTCTGTTTAAAGTGTCAGTAGTTTGGCTGCTAAAGCCTTGGCTGGGTGCAGCTTTTCTAAGTGCAGTGTTTTAAATGCATAACTACCGTTAGACCTGCGCTATTTTTATTTGTTAATTCTTCTGCTTATCTTGAATGAATTGACACCGCCTCTCTCCCTATCTACAGGTAACTGAAGTTGACTGTGACTGCAAAGTTTCTCACCTCCTGTGCCTCCTTTATTAATTATAATCATAGGTAACTGAAGTTGACTGTGACTGCAAAGTTTCTCACCTCCTGTGCCTCCTTTATTAATTATAATCGTAGGTAACTGAAGTTGACTGTGACTGCAAAGTTTCTCACCTCCTGTGCCTCCTTTATTAATTATAATCATAGGTAGCTAGCTTATTCTTTACTGAATCCTTATGCTATAGTTTCTAATGCCGTATGATTTGAAATAGTTAAATTGTTTTAAGGATTCTCTCAGTCTATTGACTAAAATGAATGCTTGATTTATTTGTAGCCTTAGATGTATGTTATGTGGTAATTGTTGACTTAAGCCATCTTTATTGCTAGCTTTCTCTGGCTGGCTAATTGGGGGTTTTCATTAATTAGTGTCCACACTTGCCTGCATCTCTGTTTAAAGTGTCAGTAATTTGGCTGCTAAAGCCTTGGCTGGGTGCAGCTTTTCGAAGTGCAGTGTTTTAAGTGCATAACTAGCGTTAGACCTGCGCTATTTTTATTAGTTAATTCTTCTGCTGATCTTGAATGAATTGACACCGCCACTCTCCCTATCTACAGGTAACTGAAGTTGACTGTGACTGCAAAGTTTCTCACCTCCTGTGCCTCCTTTATTGATTATAATCATAGGTAACTTAAGTTGACTGTGACTGCAAAGTTTCTCACCTCCTGTGCCTCCTTTATTAATTATAATCATAGGTAGCTAGCTTATTCTTTACTGAATCCTTATGCTATAGTTTCTAATGCCTTATGATTTGAAATAGTTAAATTGTTTTAAGGATTCTCTCAGTCTATTGACTAAAATTAATGCTTGATTTACTTGTAGCCTTAGATGTATGGTATGTGGTAATTGTTGACTTAAGCCATCTTTATTGCTAGCTTTCTCTGGCAGGCCTATTGGGGGTTTTCATTAATTAGTGTCCACACTTGCCTGCATCTCTGTTTAAAGTGTCAGTAGTTTGGCTGCTAAAGCCTTGGCTGGGTGCAGCTTTTCTAAGTGCAGTGTTTTAAGTGCATAACTAGCGTTAGACCTGCGCTATTTTTATTAGTTAATTCTTCTGCTGATCTTGAATGAATTGACACCGCCTCTCTCCCTATCTACAGGTAACTGAAGTTGACTGTGACTGTAAGGTTTCTCACCTCCTGTGCCTCCTTTATTAATTATAATCATAGGTAACTGAAGTTGACTGTGACTGCAAAGTTTCTCACCTCCTGTGCCTCCTTTATTAATTATAATCATAGGTAGCTAGCTTCTTCTTTACTGAATCCTTATGCTATAGTTTCTAATGCCTTATGATTTGAAATAGTTAAATTGTTTTAAGGATTCTCTCAGTCTATTGACTAAAATGAATGCTTGATTTATTTGTAGCCTTAGATGTATGGTATGTGGTAATTGTTGACTTAAGCCATCTTTATTGCTAGCTTTCTCTGGCTGGCCAATTGGGGATTTTCATTAATTAGTGTCCACACTTGTCTGCATCTCTGTTTAAAGTGTCAGTAGTTTGGCTGCTAAAGCCTTGGCTGGGTGCAGCTTTTCTAAGTGCAGTGATTTAAGTGCATAACTAGCGTTAGACCTGCGCTATTTTTATTAGTTAATTCTTCTGCTGATCTTGAATGAATTGACACCGCCTCTCTCCCTATCTACAGGTAACTGAAGTTGACTGTGACTACAAAGTTTCTCACCTCCTGTGCCTCCTTTATTAATTATAATCATAGGTAACTTAAGTTGACTGTGACTGCAAAGTTTCTCACCTCCTGTGCCTCCTTTATTAATTATAATCATAGGTAGCTAGCTTATTCTTTACTGAATCCTTATGCTATAGTTTCTAATGCCTTATGATTTGAAATAGTTAAATTGTTTTAAGGATTCTCTCAGTCTATTGACTAAAATGAATGCTTGATTTATTTGTAGCCTTAGATGTATGGTATGTGGTAATTGTTGACTTAAGCCATCTTTATTGCTAGCTTTCTCTGGCTTGCCAATTGGGGGTTTTCATTAATTAGTGTCCACACTTGCCTGCATCTCTGTTTAAAGTGTCAGTAGTTTGGCTGCTAAAGCCTTGGCTGGGTGCAGCTTTTCTAAGTGCAGTGTTTTAAGTGCATAACTAGCGTTAGACATGCGCTATTTTTATTAGTTAATTCTTCTGCTGATCTTGAATGAATTGACACCGCCTCTCTCCCTATCTACAGGTTACTGAAGTTGACTGTGACTGCAAAGTTTCTCACCTCCTGTGCCACCTTTATTAATTATAATCATAGGTAGCTAGCTTATTCTTTACTGAATCCTTATGCTATAGTTTCTAATGCCTTATGATTTGAAATAGTTAAATTGTTTTAAGGATTCTGTCAGTCTATTGACTCAAATGAATGCTTGATTTATATGTAGCCTTAGATGTATGGTATGTGGTAATTGTTGACTTAAGCCATCTTTATTGCTAGATTTCTCTGGCTGGCCAATTGGGGGTTTTCATTAATTAGTGTCCACACTTGCCTGCATCTCTGTTTAAAGTGTCAGTAGTTTGGCTGCTAAAGCCTTGGCTGGGTGCAGCTTTTCTAAGTGCAGTGTTTTAAGTGCATAACTAGCGTTAGACCTGCGCTATTTTTATTTGCTAATTCTTCTGCTGATCTTCAATGAAATGACACCGCCTCTCTCCCTATCTACAGGTAACTGAAGTTGACTGTGACTGCAAAGTTTCTCACCTCCTGTGCCTCCTTTATTAATTATAATCATAGGTAACTGAAGTTGACTGTGACTGCAAAGTTTCTCACCTCCTGTGCCTCCTTTATTAATTATAATCATAGGTAACTGAAGTTGACTGTGACTGCAAAGTTTCTCACCTCCTGTGCCTCCTTTATTAATTATAATCATAGGTAGCTAGCTTATTCTTTACTGAATCCTTATGCTATAGTTTCTAATGCCTTATGATTTGAAATAGTTAAATTGTTTTAAGGATTCTCTCAGTCTATTGACTAAAATGAATGCTTGATTTATTTGTAGCCTTAGATGTATGGTATGTGGTAATTGTTGACTTAAGCCATCTTTATTGCTAGCTTTCTCTGGCTGGCCAATTGGGGTTTTTCATTAATTAGTGTCCACACTTGCCTGCATCTCTGTTTAAAGTGTCAGTAGTTTGGCTGCTAAAGCCTTGGCTGGGTGCAGCTTTTCTAAGTGCAGTGTTTTAAGTGCATAACTAGCGTTAGACCTGCGCTATTTTTATTAGTTAATTCTTCTGCTGATCTTGAAGGAATTGACACCGCCTCTCTCCCAATCTACAGGTAACTGAAGTTGACTGTGACTGCAAAGTTTCTCACCTCCTGTGCCTCCTTTATTAATTATAATCATAGGTAACTGAAGTTGACTGTGACTGCAAAGTTTCTCACCTCCTGTGCCTCCTTTATTAATTATAATCATAGGTAGCTAGCTTATTCTTTACTGAATCCTTATGCTATAGTTTCTAATGCCTTATGATTTGAAATAGTTAAATTGTTTTAAGGATTCTCTCAGTCTATTGTCTAAAATGAATGCTTGATTTATTTGTAGCCTTAGATGTATGGTATGTGGTAATTGTTGACTTAACCCATCTTTATTGCTAGCTTTCTCTGGCTGGCCAATTGGGGGTTTTCATTAATTAGTGTCCACACTTGCCTGCATCTCTGTTTAAAGTGTCAGTAGTTTGGCTGCTAAAGCCTTGGCTGGGTGCAGCTTTTCTAAGTGCAGTGTTTTAAGTGCATAACTAGCGTTAGACCTGCGCTATTTTTATTAGTTAATTCTTCTGCTGATCTTGAATGAATTGACACCGCCTCTCTCCCTATCTACAGGTAACTGACGTTGACTGTGACTGCAAAGTTTCTCACCTCCTGTGCCTCCTTTATTAATTATAATCATAAGTAACTGAAGTTGACTGTGACTGCAAAGTTTCTCACCTCCTGTGCCTCCTTTTTTAATTATAATCATAGGTAGCAAGCTTATTCTTTACTGAATCCTTATGCTATAGTTTGTAATGCCTTATGATTTGAAATAGTTAAATTGTTTTAAGGATTCTCTCAGTCTATTGACTAAAATGAATGCTTGATTTATTTTTAGCCTTGGATGTATGGTATGTGGTAATTGTTGACTTATGCCATCTTTATTGCTAGCTTTCTCTGGCTTGCCAATTGGGGGTTTACATTAATTAGTGTCCACACTTGCCTGCATCTCTGTTTAAAGTGTCAGTAGTTTAGCTGCTAAAGCCTTGGCTGGGTGCAGCTTTTCTAAGTGCAGTGTTTTAAATGCATAACTAGCGTTAGACCTGCGCTACTTTTATTAGTTAATTCGTCTGCTGATCTTGAATGAATTGACACCGCCTCTCTCCCTATCTACAGGTAACTGAAGTTGACTGTGACTGCAAAGTTTCTCACCTCCTGTGCCTCCTTTATTAATTATAATCATAGGTAGCTAGCTTATTCTTTACTGAATCCTTATGCTATAGTTTCTAATGCCTTATGATTTGAAATAGTTAAATTGTTTTAAGGATTCTCTCAGTCTATTGACTAAAATGAATGCTTGATTTATTTGTAGCCTTAGATGTATGGTATGTGGTAATTGTTGACTTAAGCCATCTTTATTGCTAGTTTTCTCTGGCTGGCCAATTGGGGGTTTTCATTAATTAGTGTCCACACTTGCCTGCATCTCTGTTTAAAGTGTCAGTAGTTTGGCTGCTAAAGCCTTGGCTGGGTGCAGCTTTTCTAAGTGCAGTGTTTTAAATGCATAACTAGCGTTAGACCTGCGCTATTTTTATTTGTTAATTCTTCTGCTTATCTTGAATGAATTGACACCGCCTCTCTCCCTATCTACAGGTAACTGAAGTTGACTGTGACTGCAAAGTTTCTCACCTCCTGTGCCTCCTTTATTAATTATAATCATAGGTAACTGAAGTTGACTGTGACTGCAAAGTTTCTCACCTCCTGTGCCTCCTTTATTAATTATAATCGTAGGTAACTGAAGTTGACTGTGACTGCAAAGTTTCTCACCTCCTGTGCCTCCTTTATTAATTATAATCATAGGTAGCTAGCTTATTCTTTACTGAATCCTTATGCTATAGTTTCTAATGCCGTATGATTTGAAATAGTTAAATTGTTTTAAGGATTCTCTCAGTCTATTGACTAAAATGAATGCTTGATTTATTTGTAGCCTTAGATGTATGTTATGTGGTAATTGTTGACTTAAGCCATCTTTATTGCTAGCTTTCTCTGGCTGGCTAATTGGGGGTTTTCATTAATTAGTGTCCACACTTGCCTGCATCTCTGTTTAAAGTGTCAGTAATTTGGCTGCTAAAGCCTTGGCTGGGTGCAGCTTTTCGAAGTGCAGTGTTTTAAGTGCATAACTAGCGTTAGACCTGCGCTATTTTTATTAGTTAATTCTTCTGCTGATCTTGAATGAATTGACACCGCCACTCTCCCTATCTACAGGTAACTGAAGTTGACTGTGACTGCAAAGTTTCTCACCTCCTGTGCCTCCTTTATTGATTATAATCATAGGTAACTTAAGTTGACTGTGACTGCAAAGTTTCTCACCTCCTGTGCCTCCTTTATTAATTATAATCATAGGTAGCTAGCTTATTCTTTACTGAATCCTTATGCTATAGTTTCTAATGCCTTATGATTTGAAATAGTTAAATTGTTTTAAGGATTCTCTCAGTCTATTGACTAAAATTAATGCTTGATTTATTTGTAGCCTTAGATGTATGGTATGTGGTAATTGTTGACTTAAGCCATCTTTATTGCTAGCTTTCTCTGGCAGGCCTATTGGGGGTTTTCATTAATTAGTGTCCACACTTGCCTGCATCTCTGTTTAAAGTGTCAGTAGTTTGGCTGCTAAAGCCTTGGCTGGGTGCAGCTTTTCTAAGTGCAGTGTTTTAAGTGCATAACTAGCGTTAGACCTGCGCTATTTTTATTAGTTAATTCTTCTGCTGATCTTGAATGAATTGACACCGCCTCTCTCCCTATCTACAGGTAACTGAAGTTGACTGTGACTGCAAAGTTTCTCACCTCCTGTGCCTCCTTTATTAATTATAATCATAGGTAACTGAAGTTGACTGTGACTGCAAAGTTTCTCACCTCCTGTGCCTCCTTTATTAATTATAATCATAGGTAGCTAGCTTCTTCTTTACTGAATCCTTATGCTATAGTTTCTAATGCCTTATGATTTGAAATAGTTAAATTGTTTTAAGGATTCTCTCAGTCTATTGACTAAAATGAATGCTTGATTTATTTGTAGCCTTAGATGTATGGTATGTGGTAATTGTTGACTTAAGCCATCTTTATTGCTAGCTTTCTCTGGCTGGCCAATTGGGGATTTTCATTAATTAGTGTCCACACTTGTCTGCATCTCTGTTTAAAGTGTCAGTAGTTTGGCTGCTAAAGCCTTGGCTGGGTGCAGCTTTTCTAAGTGCAGTGATTTAAGTGCATAACTAGCGTTAGACCTGCGCTATTTTTATTAGTTAATTCTTCTGCTGATCTTGAATGAATTGACACCGCCTCTCTCCCTATCTACAGGTAACTGAAGTTGACTGTGACTACAAAGTTTCTCACCTCCTGTGCCTCCTTTATTAATTATAATCATAGGTAACTTAAGTTGACTGTGACTGCAAAGTTTCTCACCTCCTGTGCCTCCTTTATTAATTATAATCATAGGTAGCAAGCTTATTCTTTACTGAATCCTTATGCTATAGTTTCTAATGCCTTATGATTTGAAATAGTTAAATTGTTTTAAGGATTCTCTCAGTCTATTGACTAAAATGAATGCTTGATTTATTTGTAGCCTTAGATGTATGGTATGTGGTAATTGTTGACTTAAGCCATCTTTATTGCTAGCTTTCTCTGGCTTGCCAATTGGGGGTTTTCATTAATTAGTGTCCACACTTGCCTGCATCTCTGTTTAAAGTGTCAGTAGTTTGGCTGCTAAAGCCTTGGCTGGGTGCAGCTTTTCTAAGTGCAGTGTTTTAAGTGCATAACTAGCGTTAGACCTGCGCTATTTTTATTAGTTAATTCTTCTGCTGATCTTGAATGAATTGACACCGCCTCTCTCCCTATCTACAGGTTACTGAAGTTGACTGTGACTGCAAAGTTTCTCACCTCCTGTGCCACCTTTATTAATTATAATCATAGGTAGCTAGCTTATTCTTTACTGAATCCTTATGCTATAGTTTCTAATGCCTTATGATTTGAAATAGTTAAATTGTTTTAAGGATTCTGTCAGTCTATTGACTCAAATGAATGCTTGATTTATATGTAGCCTTAGATGTATGGTATGTGGTAATTGTTGACTTAAGCCATCTTTATTGCTAGATTTCTCTGGCTGGCCAATTGGGGGTTTTCATTAATTAGTGTCCACACTTGCCTGCATCTCTGTTTAAAGTGTCAGTAGTTTGGCTGCTAAAGCCTTGGCTGGGTGCAACTTTTCTAAGTGCAGTGTTTTAAGTGCATAACTAGCGTTAGACCTGCGCTATTTTTATTTGCTAATTCTTCTGCTGATCTTCAATGAAATGACACCGCCTCTCTCCCTATCTACAGGTAACTGAAGTTGACTGTGACTGCAAAGTTTCTCACCTCCTGTGCCTCCTTTATTAATTATAATCATAGGTAACTGAAGTTGACTGTGACTGCAAAGTTTCTCACCTCCTGTGCCTCCTTTATTAATTATAATCATAGGTAACTGAAGTTGACTGTGACTGCAAAGTTTCTCACCTCCTGTGCCTCCTTTATTAATTATAATCATAGGTAGCTAGCTTATTCTTTACTGAATCCTTATGCTATAGTTTCTAATGCCTTATGATTTGAAATAGTTAAATTGTTTTAAGGATTCTCTCAGTCTATTGACTAAAATGAATGCTTGATTTATTTGTAGCCTTAGATGTATGGTATGTGGTAATTGTTGACTTAAGCCATCTTTATTGCTAGCTTTCTCTGGCTGGCCAATTGGGGGTTTTCATTAATTAGTGTCCACACTTGCCTGCATCTCTGTTTAAAGTGTCAGTAGTTTGGCTGCTAAAGCCTTGGCTGGGTGCAGCTTTTCTAAGTGCAGTGTTTTAAGTGCATAACTAGCGTTAGACCTGAGCTATTTTTATTAGTTAATTCTTCTGCTGATCTTGAAGGAATTGACACCGCCTCTCTCCCAATCTACAGGTAACTGAAGTTGACTGTGACTGCAAAGTTTCTCACCTCCTGTGCCTCCTTTATTAATTATAATCATAGGTAACTGAAGTTGACTGTGACTGCAAAGTTTCTCACCTCCTGTGCCTCCTTTATTAATTATAATCATAGGTAGCTAGCTTATTCTTTACTGAATCCTTATGCTATAGTTTCTAATGCCTTATGATTTGAAATAGTTAAATTGTTTTAAGGATTCTCTCAGTCTATTGTCTAAAATGAATGCTTGATTTATTTGTAGCCTTAGATGTATGGTATGTGGTAATTGTTGACTTAACCCATCTTTATTGCTAGCTTTCTCTGGCTGGCCAATTGGGGGTTTTCATTAATTAGTGTCCACACTTGCCTGCATCTCTGTTTAAAGTGTCAGTAGTTTGGCTGCTAAAGCCTTGGCTGGGTGCAGCTTTTCTAAGTGCAGTGTTTTAAGTGCATAACTAGCGTTAGACCTGCGCTATTTTTATTAGTTAATTCTTCTGCTGATCTTGAATGAATTGACACCGCCTCTCTCCCTATCTACAGGTAACTGACGTTGACTGTGACTGCAAAGTTTCTCACCTCCTGTGCCTCCTTTATTAATTATAATCATAGGTAACTGAAGTTGACTGTGACTGCAAAGTTTCTCACCTCCTGTGCCTCCTTTTTTAATTATAATCATAGGTAGCAAGCTTATTCTTTACTGAATCCTTATGCTATAGTTTGTAATGCCTTATGATTTGAAATAGTTAAATTGTTTTAAGGATTCTCTCAGTCTATTGACTAAAATGAATGCTTGATTTATTTTTAGCCTTGGATGTATGGTATGTGGTAATTGTTGACTTATGCCATCTTTATTGCTAGCTTTCTCTGGCTTGCCAATTGGGGGTTTACATTAATTAGTGTCCACACTTGCCTGCATCTCTGTTTAAAGTGTCAGTAGTTTAGCTGCTAAAGCCTTGGCTGGGTGCAGCTTTTCTAAGTGCAGTGTTTTAAATGCATAACTAGCGTTAGACCTGCGCTACTTTTATTAGTTAATTCGTCTGCTGATCTTGAATGAATTGACACCGCCTCTCTCCCTATCTACAGGTAACTGAAGTTGACTGTGACTGCAAAGTTTCTCACCTCCTGTGCCTCCTTTATTAATTATAATCATAGGTAGCTAGCTTATTCTTTACTGAATCCTTATGCTATAGTTTCTAATGCCTTATGATTTGAAATAGTTAAATTGTTTTAAGGATTCTCTCAGTCTATTGACTAAAATGAATGCTTGATTTATTTGTAGCCTTAGATGTATGGTATGTGGTAATTGTTGACTTAAGCCATCTTTATTGCTAGTTTTCTCTGGCTGGCCAATTGGGGGTTTTCATTAATTAGTGTCCACACTTGCCTGCATCTCTGTTTAAAGTGTCAGTAGTTTGGCTGCTAAAGCCTTGGCTGGGTGCAGCTTTTCTAAGTGCAGTGTTTTAAATGCATAACTAGCGTTAGACCTGCGCTATTTTTATTTGTTAATTCTTCTGCTTATCTTGAATGAATTGACACCGCCTCTCTCCCTATCTACAGGTAACTGAAGTTGACTGTGACTGCAAAGTTTCTCACCTCCTGTGCCTCCTTTATTAATTATAATCATAGGTAACTGAAGTTGACTGTGACTGCAAAGTTTCTCACCTCCTGTGCCTCCTTTATTAATTATAATCGTAGGTAACTGAAGTTGACTGTGACTGCAAAGTTTCTCACCTCCTGTGCCTCCTTTATTAATTATAATCATAGGTAGCTAGCTTATTCTTTACTGAATCCTTATGCTATAGTTTCTAATGCCGTATGATTTGAAATAGTTAAATTGTTTTAAGGATTCTCTCAGTCTATTGACTAAAATGAATGCTTGATTTATTTGTAGCCTTAGATGTATGTTATGTGGTAATTGTTGACTTAAGCCATCTTTATTGCTAGCTTTCTCTGGCTGGCTAATTGGGGGTTTTCATTAATTAGTGTCCACACTTGCCTGCATCTCTGTTTAAAGTGTCAGTAATTTGGCTGCTAAAGCCTTGGCTGGGTGCAGCTTTTCGAAGTGCAGTGTTTTAAGTGCATAACTAGCGTTAGACCTGCGCTATTTTTATTAGTTAATTCTTCTGCTGATCTTGAATGAATTGACACCGCCACTCTCCCTATCTACAGGTAACTGAAGTTGACTGTGACTGCAAAGTTTCTCACCTCCTGTGCCTCCTTTATTGATTATAATCATAGGTAACTTAAGTTGACTGTGACTGCAAAGTTTCTCACCTCCTGTGCCTCCTTTATTAATTATAATCATAGGTAGCTAGCTTATTCTTTACTGAATCCTTATGCTATAGTTTCTAATGCCTTATGATTTGAAATAGTTAAATTGTTTTAAGGATTCTCTCAGTCTATTGACTAAAATTAATGCTTGATTTATTTGTAGCCTTAGATGTATGGTATGTGGTAATTGTTGACTTAAGCCATCTTTATTGCTAGCTTTCTCTGGCAGGCCTATTGGGGGTTTTCATTAATTAGTGTCCACACTTGCCTGCATCTCTGTTTAAAGTGTCAGTAGTTTGGCTGCTAAAGCCTTGGCTGGGTGCAGCTTTTCTAAGTGCAGTGTTTTAAGTGCATAACTAGCGTTAGACCTGCGCTATTTTTATTAGTTAATTCTTCTGCTGATCTTGAATGAATTGACACCGCCTCTCTCCCTATCTACAGGTAACTGAAGTTGACTGTGACTGCAAAGTTTCTCACCTCCTGTGCCTCCTTTATTAATTATAATCATAGGTAACTGAAGTTGACTGTGACTGCAAAGTTTCTCACCTCCTGTGCCTCCTTTATTAATTATAATCATAGGTAGCTAGCTTCTTCTTTACTGAATCCTTATGCTATAGTTTCTAATGCCTTATGATTTGAAATAGTTAAATTGTTTTAAGGATTCTCTCAGTCTATTGACTAAAATGAATGCTTGATTTATTTGTAGCCTTAGATGTATGGTATGTGGTAATTGTTGACTTAAGCCATCTTTATTGCTAGCTTTCTCTGGCTGGCCAATTGGGGATTTTCATTAATTAGTGTCCACACTTGTCTGCATCTCTGTTTAAAGTGTCAGTAGTTTGGCTGCTAAAGCCTTGGCTGGGTGCAGCTTTTCTAAGTGCAGTGATTTAAGTGCATAACTAGCGTTAGACCTGCGCTATTTTTATTAGTTAATTCTTCTGCTGATCTTGAATGAATTGACACCGCCTCTCTCCCTATCTACAGGTAACTGAAGTTGACTGTGAGTACAAAGTTTCTCACCTCCTGTGCCTCCTTTATTAATTATAATCATAGGTAACTTAAGTTGACTGTGACTGCAAAGTTTCTCACCTCCTGTGCCTCCTTTATTAATTATAATCATAGGTAGCTAGCTTATTCTTTACTGAATCCTTATGCTATAGTTTCTAATGCCTTATGATTTGAAATAGTTAAATTGTTTTAAGGATTCTCTCAGTCTATTGACTAAAATGAATGCTTGATTTATTTTTAGCCTTGGATGTATGGTATGTGGTAATTGTTGACTTATGCCATCTTTATTGCTAGCTTTCTCTGGCTTGCCAATTGGGGGTTTACATTAATTAGTGTCCACACTTGCCTGCATCTCTGTTTAAAGTGTCAGTAGTTTAGCTGCTAAAGCCTTGGCTGGGTGCAGCTTTTCTAAGTGCAGTGTTTTAAATGCATAACTAGCGTTAGACCTGCGCTACTTTTATTAGTTAATTCGTCTGCTGATCTTGAATGAATTGACACCGCCTCTCTCCCTATCTACAGGTAACTGAAGTTGACTGTGACTGCAAAGTTTCTCACCTCCTGTGCCTCCTTTATTAATTATAATCATAGGTAGCTAGCTTATTCTTTACTGAATCCTTATGCTATAGTTTCTAATGCCTTATGATTTGAAATAGTTAAATTGTTTTAAGGATTCTCTCAGTCTATTGACTAAAATGAATGCTTGATTTATTTGTAGCCTTAGATGTATGGTATGTGGTAATTGTTGACTTAAGCCATCTTTATTGCTAGTTTTCTCTGGCTGGCCAATTGGGGGTTTTCATTAATTAGTGTCCACACTTGCCTGCATCTCTGTTTAAAGTGTCAGTAGTTTGGCTGCTAAAGCCTTGGCTGGGTGCAGCTTTTCTAAGTGCAGTGTTTTAAATGCATAACTAGCGTTAGACCTGCGCTATTTTTATTTGTTAATTCTTCTGCTTATCTTGAATGAATTGACACCGCCTCTCTCCCTATCTACAGGTAACTGAAGTTGACTGTGACTGCAAAGTTTCTCACCTCCTGTGCCTCCTTTATTAATTATAATAATAGGTAACTGAAGTTGACTGTGACTGCAAAGTTTCTCACCTCCTGTGCCTCCTTTATTAATTATAATCGTAGGTAACTGAAGTTGACTGTGACTGCAAAGTTTCTCACCTCCTGTGCCTCCTTTATTAATTATAATCATAGGTAGCTAGCTTATTCTTTACTGAATCCTTATGCTATAGTTTCTAATGCCGTATGATTTGAAATAGTTAAATTGTTTTAAGGATTCTCTCAGTCTATTGACTAAAATGAATGCTTGATTTATTTGTAGCCTTAGATGTATGTTATGTGGTAATTGTTGACTTAAGCCATCTTTATTGCTAGCTTTCTCTGGCTGGCTAATTGGGGGTTTTCATTAATTAGTGTCCACACTTGCCTGCATCTCTGTTTAAAGTGTCAGTAATTTGGCTGCTAAAGCCTTGGCTGGGTGCAGCTTTTCGAAGTGCAGTGTTTTAAGTGCATAACTAGCGTTAGACCTGCGCTATTTTTATTAGTTAATTCTTCTGCTGATCTTGAATGAATTGACACCGCCACTCTCCCTATCTACAGGTAACTGAAGTTGACTGTGACTGCAAAGTTTCTCACCTCCTGTGCCTCCTTTATTGATTATAATCATAGGTAACTTAAGTTGACTGTGACTGCAAAGTTTCTCACCTCCTGTGCCTCCTTTATTAATTATAATCATAGGTAGCTAGCTTATTCTTTACTGAATCCTTATGCTATAGTTTCTAATGCCTTATGATTTGAAATAGTTAAATTGTTTTAAGGATTCTCTCAGTCTATTGACTAAAATTAATGCTTGATTTATTTGTAGCCTTAGATGTATGGTATGTGGTAATTGTTGACTTAAGCCATCTTTATTGCTAGCTTTCTCTGGCAGGCCTATTGGGGGTTTTCATTAATTAGTGTCCACACTTGCCTGCATCTCTGTTTAAAGTGTCAGTAGTTTGGCTGCTAAAGCCTTGGCTGGGTGCAGCTTTTCTAAGTGCAGTGTTTTAAGTGCATAACTAGCGTTAGACCTGCGCTATTTTTATTAGTTAATTCTTCTGCTGATCTTGAATGAATTGACACCGCCTCTCTCCCTATCTACAGGTAACTGAAGTTGACTGTGACTGCAAAGTTTCTCACCTCCTGTGCCTCCTTTATTAATTATAATCATAGGTAACTGAAGTTGACTGTGACTGCAAAGTTTCTCACCTCCTGTGCCTCCTTTATTAATTATAATCATAGGTAGCTAGCTTCTTCTTTACTGAATCCTTATGCTATAGTTTCTAATGCCTTATGATTTGAAATAGTTAAATTGTTTTAAGGATTCTCTCAGTCTATTGACTAAAATGAATGCTTGATTTATTTGTAGCCTTAGATGTATGGTATGTGGTAATTGTTGACTTAAGCCATCTTTATTGCTAGCTTTCTCTGGCTGGCCAATTGGGGATTTTCATTAATTAGTGTCCACACTTGTCTGCATCTCTGTTTAAAGTGTCAGTAGTTTGGCTGCTAAAGCCTTGGCTGGGTGCAGCTTTTCTAAGTGCAGTGATTTAAGTGCATAACTAGCGTTAGACCTGCGCTATTTTTATTAGTTAATTCTTCTGCTGATCTTGAATGAATTGACACCGCCTCTCTCCCTATCTACAGGTAACTGAAGTTGACTGTGACTACAAAGTTTCTCACCTCCTGTGCCTCCTTTATTAATTATAATCATAGGTAACTTAAGTTGACTGTGACTGCAAAGTTTCTCACCTCCTGTGCCTCCTTTATTAATTATAATCATAGGTAGCTAGCTTATTCTTTACTGAATCCTTATGCTATAGTTTCTAATGCCTTATGATTTGAAATAGTTAAATTGTTTTAAGGATTCTCTCAGTCTATTGACTAAAATGAATGCTTGATTTATTTGTAGCCTTAGATGTATGGTATGTGGTAATTGTTGACTTAAGCCATCTTTATTGCTAGCTTTCTCTGGCTGGCCAATTGGGGGTTTTCATTAATTAGTGTCCACACTTGCCTGCATCTCTGTTTAAAGTGTCAGTAGTTTGGCTGCTAAAGCCTTGGCTGGGTGCAGCTTTTCTAAGTGCAGTGTTTTAAGTGCATAACTAGCGTTAGACCTGCGCTATTTTTATTAGTTAATTCTTCTGCTGATCTTGAATGAATTGACACCGCCTCTCTCCCTATCTACAGGTTACTGAAGTTGACTGTGACTGCAAAGTTTCTCACCTCCTGTGCCACCTTTATTAATTATAATCATAGGTAGCTAGCTTATTCTTTACTGAATCCTTATGCTATAGTTTCTAATGCCTTATGATTTGAAATAGTTAAATTGTTTTAAGGATTCTGTCAGTCTATTGACTCAAATGAATGCTTGATTTATATGTAGCCTTAGATGTATGGTATGTGGTAATTGTTGACTTAAGCCATCTTTATTGCTAGATTTCTCTGGCTGGCCAATTGGGGGTTTTCATTAATTAGTGTCCACACTTGCCTGCATCTCTGTTTAAAGTGTCAGTAGTTTGGCTGCTAAAGCCTTGGCTGGGTGCAACTTTTCTAAGTGCAGTGTTTTAAGTGCATAACTAGCGTTAGACCTGCGCTATTTTTATTTGCTAATTCTTCTGCTGATCTTCAATGAAATGACACCGCCTCTCTCCCTATCTACAGGTAACTGAAGTTGACTGTGACTGCAAAGTTTCTCACCTCCTGTGCCTCCTTTATTAATTATAATCATAGGTAACTGAAGTTGACTGTGACTGCAAAGTTTCTCACCTCCTGTGCCTCCTTTATTAATTATAATCATAGGTAACTGAAGTTGACTGTGACTGCAAAGTTTCTCACCTCCTGTGCCTCCTTTATTAATTATAATCATAGGTAGCTAGCTTATTCTTTACTGAATCCTTATGCTATAGTTTCTAATGCCTTATGATTTGAAATAGTTAAATTGTTTTAAGGATTCTCTCAGTCTATTGACTAAAATGAATGCTTGATTTATTTGTAGCCTTAGATGTATGGTATGTGGTAATTGTTGACTTAAGCCATCTTTATTGCTAGCTTTCTCTGGCTGGCCAATTGGGGGTTTTCATTAATTAGTGTCCACACTTGCCTGCATCTCTGTTTAAAGTGTCAGTAGTTTGGCTGCTAAAGCCTTGGCTGGGTGCAGCTTTTCTAAGTGCAGTGTTTTAAGTGCATAACTAGCGTTAGACCTGAGCTATTTTTATTAGTTAATTCTTCTGCTGATCTTGAAGGAATTGACACCGCCTCTCTCCCAATCTACAGGTAAATGAAGTTGACTGTGACTGCAAAGTTTCTCACCTCCTGTGCCTCCTTTATTAATTATAATCATAGGTAACTGAAGTTGACTGTGACTGCAAAGTTTCTCACCTCCTGTGCCTCCTTTATTAATTATAATCATAGGTAGCTAGCTTATTCTTTACTGAATCCTTATGCTATAGTTTCTAATGCCTTATGATTTGAAATAGTTAAATTGTTTTAAGGATTCTCTCAGTCTATTGTCTAAAATGAATGCTTGATTTATTTGTAGCCTTAGATGTATGGTATGTGGTAATTGTTGACTTAAGCCATCTTTATTGCTAGCTTTCTCTGGCTGGCCAATTGGGGGTTTTCATTAATTAGTGTCCACACTTGCCTGCATCTCTGTTTAAAGTGTCAGTAGTTTGGCTGCTAAAGCCTTGGCTGGGTGCAGCTTTTCTAAGTGCAGTGTTTTAAGTGCATAACTAGCGTTAGACCTGCGCTATTTTTATTAGTTAATTCTTCTGCTGATCTTGAATGAATTGACACCGCCTCTCTCCCTATCTACAGGTAACTGAAGTTGACTGTGACTGCAAAGTTTCTCACCTCCTGTGCCTCCTTTATTAATTATAATCATAGGTAACTGAAGTTGACTGTGACTGCAAAGTTTCTCACCTCCTGTGCCTCCTTTTTTAATTATAATCATAGGTAGCAAGCTTATTCTTTACTGAATCCTTATGCTATAGTTTGTAATGCCTTATGATTTGAAATAGTTAAATTGTTTTAAGGATTCTCTCAGTCTATTGACTAAAATGAATGCTTGATTTATTTTTAGCCTTGGATGTATGGTATGTGGTAATTGTTGACTTATGCCATCTTTATTGCTAGCTTTCTCTGGCTTGCCAATTGGGGGTTTACATTAATTAGTGTCCACACTTGCCTGCATCTCTGTTTAAAGTGTCAGTAGTTTAGCTGCTAAAGCCTTGGCTGGGTGCAGCTTTTCTAAGTGCAGTGTTTTAAATGCATAACTAGCGTTAGACCTGCGCTACTTTTATTAGTTAATTCGTCTGCTGATCTTGAATGAATTGACACCGCCTCTCTCCCTATCTACAGGTAACTGAAGTTGACTGTGACTGCAAAGTTTCTCACCTCCTGTGCCTCCTTTATTAATTATAATCATAGGTAGCTAGCTTATTCTTTACTGAATCCTTATGCTATAGTTTCTAATGCCTTATGATTTGAAATAGTTAAATTGTTTTAAGGATTCTCTCAGTCTATTGACTAAAATGAATGCTTGATTTATTTGTAGCCTTAGATGTATGGTATGTGGTAATTGTTGACTTAAGCCATCTTTATTGCTAGTTTTCTCTGGCTGGCCAATTGGGGGTTTTCATTAATTAGTGTCCACACTTGCCTGCATCTCTGTTTAAAGTGTCAGTAGTTTGGCTGCTAAAGCCTTGGCTGGGTGCAGCTTTTCTAAGTGCAGTGTTTTAAATGCATAACTAGCGTTAGACCTGCGCTATTTTTATTTGTTAATTCTTCTGCTTATCTTGAATGAATTGACACCGCCTCTCTCCCTATCTACAGGTAACTGAAGTTGACTGTGACTGCAAAGTTTCTCACCTCCTGTGCCTCCTTTATTAATTATAATCATAGGTAACTGAAGTTGACTGTGACTGCAAAGTTTCTCACCTCCTGTGCCTCCTTTATTAATTATAATCGTAGGTAACTGAAGTTGACTGTGACTGCAAAGTTTCTCACCTCCTGTGCCTCCTTTATTAATTATAATCATAGGTAGCTAGCTTATTCTTTACTGAATCCTTATGCTATAGTTTCTAATGCCGTATGATTTGAAATAGTTAAATTGTTTTAAGGATTCTCTCAGTCTATTGACTAAAATGAATGCTTGATTTATTTGTAGCCTTAGATGTATGTTATGTGGTAATTGTTGACTTAAGCCATCTTTATTGCTAGCTTTCTCTGGCTGGCTAATTGGGGGTTTTCATTAATTAGTGTCCACACTTGCCTGCATCTCTGTTTAAAGTGTCAGTAATTTGGCTGCTAAAGCCTTGGCTGGGTGCAGCTTTTCGAAGTGCAGTGTTTTAAGTGCATAACTAGCGTTAGACCTGCGCTATTTTTATTAGTTAATTCTTCTGCTGATCTTGAATGAATTGACACCGCCACTCTCCCTATCTACAGGTAACTGAAGTTGACTGTGACTGCAAAGTTTCTCACCTCCTGTGCCTCCTTTATTGATTATAATCATAGGTAACTTAAGTTGACTGTGACTGCAAAGTTTCTCACCTCCTGTGCCTCCTTTATTAATTATAATCATAGGTAGCTAGCTTATTCTTTACTGAATCCTTATGCTATAGTTTCTAATGCCTTATGATTTGAAATAGTTAAATTGTTTTAAGGATTCTCTCAGTCTATTGACTAAAATTAATGCTTGATTTATTTGTAGCCTTAGATGTATGGTATGTGGTAATTGTTGACTTAAGCCATCTTTATTGCTAGCTTTCTCTGGCAGGCCTATTGGGGGTTTTCATTAATTAGTGTCCACACTTGCCTGCATCTCTGTTTAAAGTGTCAGTAGTTTGGCTGCTAAAGCCTTGGCTGGGTGCAGCTTTTCTAAGTGCAGTGTTTTAAGTGCATAACTAGCGTTAGACCTGCGCTATTTTTATTAGTTAATTCTTCTGCTGATCTTGAATGAATTGACACCGCCTCTCTCCCTATCTACAGGTAACTGAAGTTGACTGTGACTGCAAAGTTTCTCACCTCCTGTGCCTCCTTTATTAATTATAATCATAGGTAACTGAAGTTGACTGTGACTGCAAAGTTTCTCACCTCCTGTGCCTCCTTTATTAATTATAATCATAGGTAGCTAGCTTCTTCTTTACTGAATCCTTATGCTATAGTTTCTAATGCCTTATGATTTGAAATAGTTAAATTGTTTTAAGGATTCTCTCAGTCTATTGACTAAAATGAATGCTTGATTTATTTGTAGCCTTAGATGTATGGTATGTGGTAATTGTTGACTTAAGCCATCTTTATTGCTAGCTTTCTCTGGCTGGCCAATTGGGGATTTTCATTAATTAGTGTCCACACTTGTCTGCATCTCTGTTTAAAGTGTCAGTAGTTTGGCTGCTAAAGCCTTGGCTGGGTGCAGCTTTTCTAAGTGCAGTGATTTAAGTGCATAACTAGCGTTAGACCTGCGCTATTTTTATTAGTTAATTCTTCTGCTGATCTTGAATGAATTGACACCGCCTCTCTCCCTATCTACAGGTAACTGAAGTTGACTGTGACTACAAAGTTTCTCACCTCCTGTGCCTCCTTTATTAATTATAATCATAGGTAACTTAAGTTGACTGTGACTGCAAAGTTTCTCACCTCCTGTGCCTCCTTTATTAATTATAATCATAGGTAGCTAGCTTATTCTTTACTGAATCCTTATGCTATAGTTTCTAATGCCTTATGATTTGAAATAGTTAAATTGTTTTAAGGATTCTCTCAGTCTATTGACTAAAATGAATGCTTGATTTATTTGTAGCCTTAGATGTATGGTATGTGGTAATTGTTGACTTAAGCCATCTTTATTGCTAGCTTTCTCTGGCTGGCCAATTGGGGGTTTTCATTAATTAGTGTCCACACTTGCCTGCATCTCTGTTTAAAGTGTCAGTAGTTTGGCTGCTAAAGCCTTGGCTGGGTGCAGCTTTTCTAAGTGCAGTGTTTTAAGTGCATAACTAGCGTTAGACCTGCGCTATTTTTATTAGTTAATTCTTCTGCTGATCTTGAATGAATTGACACCGCCTCTCTCCCTATCTACAGGTTACTGAAGTTGACTGTGACTGCAAAGTTTCTCACCTCCTGTGCCACCTTTATTAATTATAATCATAGGTAGCTAGCTTATTCTTTACTGAATCCTTATGCTATAGTTTCTAATGCCTTATGATTTGAAATAGTTAAATTGTTTTAAGGATTCTGTCAGTCTATTGACTCAAATGAATGCTTGATTTATATGTAGCCTTAGATGTATGGTATGTGGTAATTGTTGACTTAAGCCATCTTTATTGCTAGATTTCTCTGGCTGGCCAATTGGGGGTTTTCATTAATTAGTGTCCACACTTGCCTGCATCTCTGTTTAAAGTGTCAGTAGTTTGGCTGCTAAAGCCTTGGCTGGGTGCAACTTTTCTAAGTGCAGTGTTTTAAGTGCATAACTAGCGTTAGACCTGCGCTATTTTTATTTGCTAATTCTTCTGCTGATCTTCAATGAAATGACACCGCCTCTCTCCCTATCTACAGGTAACTGAAGTTGACTGTGACTGCAAAGTTTCTCACCTCCTGTGCCTCCTTTATTAATTATAATCATAGGTAACTGAAGTTGACTGTGACTGCAAAGTTTCTCACCTCCTGTGCCTCCTTTATTAATTATAATCATAGGTAACTGAAGTTGACTGTGACTGCAAAGTTTCTCACCTCCTGTGCCTCCTTTATTAATTATAATCATAGGTAGCTAGCTTATTCTTTACTGAATCCTTATGCTATAGTTTCTAATGCCTTATGATTTGAAATAGTTAAATTGTTTTAAGGATTCTCTCAGTCTATTGTCTAAAATGAATGCTTGATTTATTTGTAGCCTTAGATGTATGGTATGTGGTAATTGTTGACTTAAGCCATCTTTATTGCTAGCTTTCTCTGGCTGGCCAATTGGGGGTTTTCATTAATTAGTGTCCACACTTGCCTGCATCTCTGTTTAAAGTGTCAGTAGTTTGGCTGCTAAAGCCTTGGCTGGGTGCAGCTTTTCTAAGTGCAGTGTTTTAAGTGCATAACTAGCGTTAGACCTGCGCTATTTTTATTAGTTAATTCTTCTGCTGATCTTGAATGAATTGACACCGCCTCTCTCCCTATCTACAGGTAACTGAAGTTGACTGTGACTGCAAAGTTTCTCACCTCCTGTGCCTCCTTTATTAATTATAATCATAGGTAACTGAAGTTGACTGTGACTGCAAAGTTTCTCACCTCCTGTGCCTCCTTTTTTAATTATAATCATAGGTAGCAAGCTTATTCTTTACTGAATCCTTATGCTATAGTTTGTAATGCCTTATGATTTGAAATAGTTAAATTGTTTTAAGGATTCTCTCAGTCTATTGACTAAAATGAATGCTTGATTTATTTTTAGCCTTGGATGTATGGTATGTGGTAATTGTTGACTTATGCCATCTTTATTGCTAGCTTTCTCTGGCTTGCCAATTGGGGGTTTACATTAATTAGTGTCCACACTTGCCTGCATCTCTGTTTAAAGTGTCAGTAGTTTAGCTGCTAAAGCCTTGGCTGGGTGCAGCTTTTCTAAGTGCAGTGTTTTAAGTGCATAACTAGCGTTAGACCTGCGCTATTTTTATTAGTTAATTCTTCTGCTGATCTTGAATGAATTGACACCGCCTCTCTCCCTATCTACAGGTTACTGAAGTTGACTGTGACTGCAAAGTTTCTCACCTCCTGTGCCACCTTTATTAATTATAATCATAGGTAGCTAGCTTATTCTTTACTGAATCCTTATGCTATAGTTTCTAATGCCTTATGATTTGAAATAGTTAAATTGTTTTAAGGATTCTGTCAGTCTATTGACTCAAATGAATGCTTGATTTATATGTAGCCTTAGATGTATGGTATGTGGTAATTGTTGACTTAAGCCATCTTTATTGCTAGATTTCTCTGGCTGGCCAATTGGGGGTTTTCATTAATTAGTGTCCACACTTGCCTGCATCTCTGTTTAAAGTGTCAGTAGTTTGGCTGCTAAAGCCTTGGCTGGGTGCAACTTTTCTAAGTGCAGTGTTTTAAGTGCATAACTAGCGTTAGACCTGCGCTATTTTTATTTGCTAATTCTTCTGCTGATCTTCAATGAAATGACACCGCCTCTCTCCCTATCTACAGGTAACTGAAGTTGACTGTGACTGCAAAGTTTCTCACCTCCTGTGCCTCCTTTATTAATTATAATCATAGGTAACTGAAGTTGACTGTGACTGCAAAGTTTCTCACCTCCTGTGCCTCCTTTATTAATTATAATCATAGGTAACTGAAGTTGACTGTGACTGCAAAGTTTCTCACCTCCTGTGCCTCCTTTATTAATTATAATCATAGGTAGCTAGCTTATTCTTTACTGAATCCTTATGCTATAGTTTCTAATGCCTTATGATTTGAAATAGTTAAATTGTTTTAAGGATTCTCTCAGTCTATTGTCTAAAATGAATGCTTGATTTATTTGTAGCCTTAGATGTATGGTATGTGGTAATTGTTGACTTAAGCCATCTTTATTGCTAGCTTTCTCTGGCTGGCCAATTGGGGGTTTTCATTAATTAGTGTCCACACTTGCCTGCATCTCTGTTTAAAGTGTCAGTAGTTTGGCTGCTAAAGCCTTGGCTGGGTGCAGCTTTTCTAAGTGCAGTGTTTTAAGTGCATAACTAGCGTTAGACCTGCGCTATTTTTATTAGTTAATTCTTCTGCTGATCTTGAATGAATTGACACCGCCTCTCTCCCTATCTACAGGTAACTGAAGTTGACTGTGACTGCAAAGTTTCTCACCTCCTGTGCCTCCTTTATTAATTATAATCATAGGTAACTGAAGTTGACTGTGACTGCAAAGTTTCTCACCTCCTGTGCCTCCTTTTTTAATTATAATCATAGGTAGCAAGCTTATTCTTTACTGAATCCTTATGCTATAGTTTGTAATGCCTTATGATTTGAAATAGTTAAATTGTTTTAAGGATTCTCTCAGTCTATTGACTAAAATGAATGCTTGATTTATTTTTAGCCTTGGATGTATGGTATGTGGTAATTGTTGACTTATGCCATCTTTATTGCTAGCTTTCTCTGGCTTGCCAATTGGGGGTTTACATTAATTAGTGTCCACACTTGCCTGCATCTCTGTTTAAAGTGTCAGTAGTTTAGCTGCTAAAGCCTTGGCTGGGTGCAGCTTTTCTAAGTGCAGTGTTTTAAATGCATAACTAGCGTTAGACCTGCGCTACTTTTATTAGTTAATTCGTCTGCTGATCTTGAATGAATTGACACCGCCTCTCTCCCTATCTACAGGTAACTGAAGTTGACTGTGACTGCAAAGTTTCTCACCTCCTGTGCCTCCTTTATTAATTATAATCATAGGTAGCTAGCTTATTCTTTACTGAATCCTTATGCTATAGTTTCTAATGCCGTATGATTTGAAATAGTTAAATTGTTTTAAGGATTCTCTCAGTCTATTGACTAAAATGAATGCTTGATTTATTTGTAGCCTTAGATGTATGTTATGTGGTAATTGTTGACTTAAGCCATCTTTATTGCTAGCTTTCTCTGGCTGGCTAATTGGGGGTTTTCATTAATTAGTGTCCACACTTGCCTGCATCTCTGTTTAAAGTGTCAGTAATTTGGCTGCTAAAGCCTTGGCTGGGTGCAGCTTTTCGAAGTGCAGTGTTTTAAGTGCATAACTAGCGTTAGACCTGCGCTATTTTTATTAGTTAATTCTTCTGCTGATCTTGAATGAATTGACACCGCCACTCTCCCTATCTACAGGTAACTGAAGTTGACTGTGACTGCAAAGTTTCTCACCTCCTGTGCCTCCTTTATTGATTATAATCATAGGTAACTTAAGTTGACTGTGACTGCAAAGTTTCTCACCTCCTGTGCCTCCTTTATTAATTATAATCATAGGTAGCTAGCTTATTCTTTACTGAATCCTTATGCTATAGTTTCTAATGCCTTATGATTTGAAATAGTTAAATTGTTTTAAGGATTCTCTCAGTCTATTGACTAAAATTAATGCTTGATTTATTTGTAGCCTTAGATGTATGGTATGTGGTAATTGTTGACTTAAGCCATCTTTATTGCTAGCTTTCTCTGGCAGGCCTATTGGGGGTTTTCATTAATTAGTGTCCACACTTGCCTGCATCTCTGTTTAAAGTGTCAGTAGTTTGGCTGCTAAAGCCTTGGCTGGGTGCAGCTTTTCTAAGTGCAGTGTTTTAAGTGCATAACTAGCGTTAGACCTGCGCTATTTTTATTAGTTAATTCTTCTGCTGATCTTGAATGAATTGACACCGCCTCTCTCCCTATCTACAGGTAACTGAAGTTGACTGTGACTGCAAAGTTTCTCACCTCCTGTGCCTCCTTTATTAATTATAATCATAGGTAACTGAAGTTGACTGTGACTGCAAAGTTTCTCACCTCCTGTGCCTCCTTTATTAATTATAATCATAGGTAGCTAGCTTCTTCTTTACTGAATCCTTATGCTATAGTTTCTAATGCCTTATGATTTGAAATAGTTAAATTGTTTTAAGGATTCTCTCAGTCTATTGACTAAAATGAATGCTTGATTTATTTGTAGCCTTAGATGTATGGTATGTGGTAATTGTTGACTTAAGCCATCTTTATTGCTAGCTTTCTCTGGCTGGCCAATTGGGGATTTTCATTAATTAGTGTCCACACTTGTCTGCATCTCTGTTTAAAGTGTCAGTAGTTTGGCTGCTAAAGCCTTGGCTGGGTGCAGCTTTTCTAAGTGCAGTGATTTAAGTGCATAACTAGCGTTAGACCTGCGCTATTTTTATTAGTTAATTCTTCTGCTGATCTTGAATGAATTGACACCGCCTCTCTCCCTATCTACAGGTAACTGAAGTTGACTGTGACTACAAAGTTTCTCACCTCCTGTGCCTCCTTTATTAATTATAATCATAGGTAACTTAAGTTGACTGTGACTGCAAAGTTTCTCACCTCCTGTGCCTCCTTTATTAATTATAATCATAGGTAGCTAGCTTATTCTTTACTGAATCCTTATGCTATAGTTTCTAATGCCTTATGATTTGAAATAGTTAAATTGTTTTAAGGATTCTCTCAGTCTATTGACTAAAATGAATGCTTGATTTATTTGTAGCCTTAGATGTATGGTATGTGGTAATTGTTGACTTAAGCCATCTTTATTGCTAGCTTTCTCTGGCTGGCCAATTGGGGGTTTTCATTAATTAGTGTCCACACTTGCCTGCATCTCTGTTTAAAGTGTCAGTAGTTTGGCTGCTAAAGCCTTGGCTGGGTGCAGCTTTTCTAAGTGCAGTGTTTTAAGTGCATAACTAGCGTTAGACCTGCGCTATTTTTATTAGTTAATTCTTCTGCTGATCTTGAATGAATTGACACCGCCTCTCTCCCTATCTACAGGTTACTGAAGTTGACTGTGACTGCAAAGTTTCTCACCTCCTGTGCCACCTTTATTAATTATAATCATAGGTAGCTAGCTTATTCTTTACTGAATCCTTATGCTATAGTTTCTAATGCCTTATGATTTGAAATAGTTAAATTGTTTTTAGGATTCTGTCAGTCTATTGACTCAAATGAATGCTTGATTTATATGTAGCCTTAGATGTATGGTATGTGGTAATTGTTGACTTAAGCCATCTTTATTGCTAGATTTCTCTGGCTGGCCAATTGGGGGTTTTCATTAATTAGTGTCCACACTTGCCTGCATCTCTGTTTAAAGTGTCAGTAGTTTGGCTGCTAAAGCCTTGGCTGGGTGCAACTTTTCTAAGTGCAGTGTTTTAAGTGCATAACTAGCGTTAGACCTGCGCTATTTTTATTTGCTAATTCTTCTGCTGATCTTCAATGAAATGACACCGCCTCTCTCCCTATCTACAGGTAACTGAAGTTGACTGTGACTGCAAAGTTTCTCACCTCCTGTGCCTCCTTTATTAATTATAATCATAGGTAACTGAAGTTGACTGTGACTGCAAAGTTTCTCACCTCCTGTGCCTCCTTTATTAATTATAATCATAGGTAACTGAAGTTGACTGTGACTGCAAAGTTTCTCACCTCCTGTGCCTCCTTTATTAATTATAATCATAGGTAGCTAGCTTATTCTTTACTGAATCCTTATGCTATAGTTTCTAATGCCTTATGATTTGAAATAGTTAAATTGTTTTAAGGATTCTCTCAGTCTATTGACTAAAATGAATGCTTGATTTATTTGTAGCCTTAGATGTATGGTATGTGGTAATTGTTGACTTAAGCCATCTTTATTGCTAGCTTTCTCTGGCTGGCCAATTGGGGGTTTTCATTAATTAGTGTCCACACTTGCCTGCATCTCTGTTTAAAGTGTCAGTAGTTTGGCTGCTAAAGCCTTGGCTGGGTGCAGCTTTTCTAAGTGCAGTGTTTTAAGTGCATAACTAGCGTTAGACCTGAGCTATTTTTATTAGTTAATTCTTCTGCTGATCTTGAAGGAATTGACACCGCCTCTCTCCCAATCTACAGGTAAATGAAGTTGACTGTGACTGCAAAGTTTCTCACCTCCTGTGCCTCCTTTATTAATTATAATCATAGGTAACTGAAGTTGACTGTGACTGCAAAGTTTCTCACCTCCTGTGCCTCCTTTATTAATTATAATCATAGGTAGCTAGCTTATTCTTTACTGAATCCTTATGCTATAGTTTCTAATGCCTTATGATTTGAAATAGTTAAATTGTTTTAAGGATTCTCTCAGTCTATTGTCTAAAATGAATGCTTGATTTATTTGTAGCCTTAGATGTATGGTATGTGGTAATTGTTGACTTAAGCCATCTTTATTGCTAGCTTTCTCTGGCTGGCCAATTGGGGGTTTTCATTAATTAGTGTCCACACTTGCCTGCATCTCTGTTTAAAGTGTCAGTAGTTTGGCTGCTAAAGCCTTGGCTGGGTGCAGCTTTTCTAAGTGCAGTGTTTTAAGTGCATAACTAGCGTTAGACCTGCGCTATTTTTATTAGTTAATTCTTCTGCTGATCTTGAATGAATTGACACCGCCTCTCTCCCTATCTACAGGTAACTGAAGTTGACTGTGACTGCAAAGTTTCTCACCTCCTGTGCCTCCTTTATTAATTATAATCATAGGTAACTGAAGTTGACTGTGACTGCAAAGTTTCTCACCTCCTGTGCCTCCTTTTTTAATTATAATCATAGGTAGCAAGCTTATTCTTTACTGAATCCTTATGCTATAGTTTGTAATGCCTTATGATTTGAAATAGTTAAATTGTTTTAAGGATTCTCTCAGTCTATTGACTAAAATGAATGCTTGATTTATTTTTAGCCTTGGATGTATGGTATGTGGTAATTGTTGACTTATGCCATCTTTATTGCTAGCTTTCTCTGGCTTGCCAATTGGGGGTTTACATTAATTAGTGTCCACACTTGCCTGCATCTCTGTTTAAAGTGTCAGTAGTTTAGCTGCTAAAGCCTTGGCTGGGTGCAGCTTTTCTAAGTGCAGTGTTTTAAATGCATAACTAGCGTTAGACCTGCGCTACTTTTATTAGTTAATTCGTCTGCTGATCTTGAATGAATTGACACCGCCTCTCTCCCTATCTACAGGTAACTGAAGTTGACTGTGACTGCAAAGTTTCTCACCTCCTGTGCCTCCTTTATTAATTATAATCATAGGTAGCTAGCTTATTCTTTACTGAATCCTTATGCTATAGTTTCTAATGCCTTATGATTTGAAATAGTTAAATTGTTTTAAGGATTCTCTCAGTCTATTGACTAAAATGAATGCTTGATTTATTTGTAGCCTTAGATGTATGGTATGTGGTAATTGTTGACTTAAGCCATCTTTATTGCTAGTTTTCTCTGGCTGGCCAATTGGGGGTTTTCATTAATTAGTGTCCACACTTGCCTGCATCTCTGTTTAAAGTGTCAGTAGTTTGGCTGCTAAAGCCTTGGCTGGGTGCAGCTTTTCTAAGTGCAGTGTTTTAAATGCATAACTAGCGTTAGACCTGCGCTATTTTTATTAGTTAATTCTTCTGCTGATCTTGAATGAATTGACACCGCCTCTCTCCCTATCTACAGGTAACTGAAGTTGACTGTGACTGCAAAGTTTCTCACCTCCTGTGCCTCCTTTATTAATTATAATCATAGGTAGCTAGCTTATTCTTTACTGAATCCTTATGCTATAGTTTCTAATGCCTTATGATTTGAAATAGTTAAATTGTTTTAAGGATTCTCTCAGTCTATTGAATAAAATGAATGCTTGATTTATTTGTAGCCTTAGATGTATGGTATGTGGTAATTGTTGACTTAAGCCATCTTTATTGCTAGCTTTCTCTGGCTTGCCAATTGGGGGTTTTCATTAATTAGTGTCCACACTTGCCTGCATCTCTGTTTAAAGTGTCAGTAGTTTGGCTGCTAAAGCCTTGGCTGGGTGCAGCTTTTCTAAGTGCAGTGTTTTAAGTGCATAACTAGCGTTAGACCTGCGCTATTTTTATTAGTTAATTCTTCTGCTGATCTTGAATGATTTGACACCGCCTCTCTCCCTATCTACAGGTAACTGAAGTTGACTGTGACTGCAAAGTTTCTCACCTCCTGTGCCTCCTTTATTAATTATAATCATAGGTAGCTAGCTTATTCTTTACTGAATCCTTATGCTATAGTTTCTAATGCCTTCTGATTTGAAATAGTTAAATTGTTTTAAGGATTCTGTCAGTCTATTGACTAAAATGAATGCTTGATTTATTTGTAGCCTTAGATGCATGGTATGTGGTAATTGTTGACTTATGCCATCTTTATTGCTAGATTTCTCTGGCTGGCCAATTGGGGGTTTTCATTAATTAGTGTCCACACTTGCCTGCATCTCTGTTTAAAGTGTCAGTAGTTTGGCTGCTAAAGCCTTGGCTGGGTGCAGCTTTTCTAAGTGCAGTGTTTTAAGTGCATAACTACCGTTAGACCTGCGCTATTTTTATTTGTTAATTCTTCTGCTTATCTTGAATGAATTGACACCGCCTCTCTCCCTATCTACAGGTAACTGAAGTTGATTGTGACTGCAAAGTTTCTCACCTCCTGTGCCTCATTTATTAATTATAATCATAGGTAACTGAAGTTGACTGTGACTGCAAAGTTTCTCACCTCCTGTGCCTCCTTTATTAATTATAATCATAGGTAACTGAAGTTGACTGTGACTGCAAAGTTTCTCACCTCCTGTGCCTCCTTTATTAATTATAATCATAGGTAGCTAGCTTATTCTTTACTGAATCCTTATGCTATAGTTTCTAATGCCGTATGATTTGAAATAGTTAAATTGTTTTAAGGATTCTCTCAGTCTATTGACTAAAATGAATGCTTGATTTATTTGTAGCCTTAGATGTATGTTATGTGGTAATTGTTGACTTAAGCCATCTTTATTGCTAGCTTTCTCTGGCTGGCTAATTGGGGGTTTTCATTAATTAGTGTCCACACTTGCCTGCATCTCTGTTTAAAGTGTCAGTAATTTGGCTGCTAAAGCCTTGGCTGGGTGCAGCTTTTCGAAGTGCAGTGTTTTAAGTGCATAACTAGCGTTAGACCTGCGCTATTTTTATTAGTTAATTCTTCTGCTGATCTTGAATGAATTGACACCGCCACTCTCCCTATCTACAGGTAACTGAAGTTGACTGTGACTGCAAAGTTTCTCACCTCCTGTGCCTCCTTTATTGATTATAATCATAGGTAACTGAAGTTGACTGTGACTGCAAAGTTTCTCACCTCCTGTGCTTCCTTTATTAATTATAATCATAGGTAGCTAGCTTATTCTTTACTGAATCCTTATGCTATAGTTTCTAATGCCTTATGATTTGAAATAGTTAAATTGTTTTAAGGATTCTCTCAGTCTATTGACTAAAATTAATGCTTGATTTATTTGTAGCCTTAGATGTATGGTATGTGGTAATTGTTGACTTAAGCCATCTTTATTGCTAGCTTTCTCTGGCAGGCCTATTGGGTGTTTTCATTAATTAGTGTCCACACTTGCCTGCATCTCTGTTTAAAGTGTTAGTAGTTTGGCTGCTAAAGCCTTGGCTGGGTGCAGCTTTTCTAAGTGCAGTGTTTTAAGTGCATAACTAGCGTTAGACCTGCGCTATTTTTATTTGCTAAATCTTCTGCTGATCTTCAATGAAATGACACCGCCTCTCTCCCTATCTACAGGTAACTGAAGTTGACTGTGACTGCAAAGTTTCTCACCTCCTGTGCCTCCTTTATTAATTATAATCATAGGTAACTGAAGTTGACTGTGACTGCAAAGTTTCTCACCTCCTGTGCCTCCTTTTTTAATTATAATCATAGGTAGCTAGCTTATTCTTTACTGAATCCTTATGCTATAGTTTGTAATGCCTTATGATTTGAAATAGTTAAATTGTTTTAAGGATTCTCTCAGTCTATTGACTAAAATGAATGCTTGATTTATTTGTAGCCTTGGATGTATGGTATGTGGTAATTGTTGACTTAAGCCATCTTTATTGCTAGCTTTCTCTGGCTTGCCAATTGGGGGTTTACATTAATTAGTGTCCACACTTGCCTGCATCTCTGTTTAAAGTGTCAGTAGTTTGGCTGCTAAAGCCTTGGCTGGGTGCAGCTTTTCTAAGTGCAGTGTTTTAAATGCATAACTAGCGTTAGACCTGCGCTATTTTTATTAGTTAATTTGTCTGCTGATCTTGAATGAATTGACACCGCCTCTATCCCTATCTACAGGTAACTGAAGTTGACTGTGACTGCAAAGTTTCTCACCTCCTGTGCCTCCTTTATTAATTATAATCATAAGTAGCTAGCTTATTCTTTACTGAATCCTTATGCTATAGTTTCTAATGCCTTATGATTTGAAATAGTTAAATTGTTTTAAGGATTCTCTCAGTCTATTGACTAAAATGAATGCTTGATTTATTTGTAGCCTTAGATGTATGGTATGTGGTAATTGTTGACTTAAGCCATCTTTATTGCTAGCTTTCTCTGGCTGGCCAATTGGGGGTTTTCATTAATTAGTGTCCACACTTGCCTGCATCTCTGTTTAAAGTGTCAGTAGTTTGGCTGCTAAAGCCTTGGCTGGGTGCAGCTTTTCTAAGTGCAGTGTTTTAAATGCATAACTAGCGTTAGACCTGCGCTATTTTTATTAGTTAATTCTTCTGCTGATCTTGAATGAATTGACACCGCCTCTCTCCCTATCTACAGGTAACTGAAGTTGACTGTGACTGCAAAGTTTCTCACCTCCTGTGCCTCCTTTATTAATTATAATCATAGGTAGCTAGCTTATTCTTTACTGAATCCTTATGCTATAGTTTCTAATGCCTTATGATTTGAAATAGTTAAATTGTTTTAAGGATTCTCTCAGTCTATTGACTAAAATGAATGCTTGATTTATTTGTAGCCTTAGATGTATGGTATGTGGTAATTGTTGACTTAAGCCATCTTTATTGCTAGCTTTCTCTGGCTGGCCAATTGGGGGTTTTCATTAATTAGTGTCCACACTTGCCTGCATCTCTGTTTAAAGTGTCAGTAGTTTGGCTGCTAAAGCCTTGGCTGGGTGCAGCTTTTCTAATTGCAGTGTTTTAAGTGCATAACTAGCGTTAGACCTGCGCTATTTTTATTAGTTAATTCTTCTGCTGATCTTGAATGAATTGACACCGCCTCTCTCCCTATCTACAGGTAACTGAAGTTGACTGTGACTGCAAAGTTTCTCACCTCCTGTGCATCCTTTATTAATTATAATCATAGGTAGCTAGCTTATTCTTTACTGAATCCTTATGCTATAGTTTCTAATGCCTTCTGATTTGAAATAGTTAAATTGTTTTAAGGATTCTGTCAGTCTATTGACTAAAATGAATGCTTGATTTATTTGTAGCCTTAGATGTATGGTATGTGGTAATTGTTGACTTATGCCATCTTTATTGCTAGATTTCTCTGGCTGGCCAATTGGGGGTTTTCATTAATTAGTGTCCACACTTGCCTGCATCTCTGTTTAAAGTGTCAGTAGTTTGGCTGCTAAAGCCTTGGCTGGGTGCAGCTTTTCTAAGTGCAGTGTTTTAAGTGCATAACTACTGTTAGACCTGCGCTATTTTTATTAGTTAATTCTTCTGCTTATCTTGAATGAATTGACACCGCCTCTCTCCCTATCTACAGGTAACTGAAGTTGACTGTGACTGCAAAGTTTCTCACCTCCTGTGCCTCCTTTATTAATTATAATCATAGGTAACTGAAGTTGACTGTGACTGCAAAGTTTCTCACCTCCTGTGCCTCCTTTATTAATTATAATCATAGGTAGCTAGCTTATTCTTTACTGAATCCTTATGCTATAGTTTCTAATGCCGTATGATTTGAAATAGTTAAATTGTTTTAAGGATTCTCTCAGTATATTGACTAAAATGAATGCTTGATTTATTTGTAGACTTAGATGTATGTTATGTGGTAATTGTTGACTTAAGCCATCTTTATTGCTAGCTTTCTCTGGCTGGCTAATTGGGGGTTTTCATTAATTAGTGTCCACACTTGCCTGCATCTCTGTTTAAAGTGTCAGTAGTTTGGCTGCTAAAGCCTTGGCTGGGTGCAGTTTTTCGAAGTGCAGTGTTTTAAGTGCATAACTAGCGTTAGACCTGCGCTATTTTTATTAGTTAATTCTTCTGCTGATCTTGAATGAATTGACACCGCCACTCTCCCAATCTACAGGTCACTGAAGTTGACTGTGACTGCAAAGTTTCTCACCTCCTGTGCCTCCTTTATTGATTATAATCATAGGTAACTGAAGTTGACTGTGACTGCAAAGTTTCTCACCTCCTGTGCCTCCTTTATTAATTATAATCATAGGTAGCTAGCTTATTCTTTACTGAATCCTTATGCTATAGTTTCTAATGCCTTATGATTTGAAATAGTTAAATTGTTTTAAGGATTCTCTCAGTCTATTGACTAAAATGAATGCTTGATTTATTTGTAGCCTTAGATGTATGGTATGTGGTAATTGTTGACTTAAGCCATCTTTATTGCTAGCTTTCTCTGGCTTGCCAATTGGGGGTTTTCATTAATTAGTGTCCACACTTGCCTGCATCTCTGTTTAAAGTGTCAGTAGTTTGGCTGCTAAAGCCTTGGCTGGGTGCAGCTTTTCTAAGTGCAGTGTTTTAAGTGCATAACTAGCGTTAGACCTGCGCTATTTTTATTAGTTAATTCTTCTGCTGATCTTGAATGAATTGACACCGCCTCTCTCCCTATCTACAGGTAACTGAAGTTGACTGTGACTGCAAAGTTTCTCACCTCCTGTGCCTCCTTTATTAATTATAATCATAGGTAACTGAAGTTGACTGTGACTGCAAAGTTTCTCACCTCCTGTGCCTCCTTTATTAATTATAATCATCGGTAGCTAGCTTCTTCTTTACTGAATCCTTATGCTATAGTTTCTAATGCCTTATGATTTGAAATAGTTAAATTGTTTTAAGGATTCTCTCAGTCTATTGACTAAAATGAATGCTTGATTTATTTGTAGCCTTAGATGTATGGTATGTGGTAATTGTTGACTTAAGCCATCTTTATTGCTAGCTTTCTCTGGCTGGCCAATTGGGGGTTTTCATTAATTAGTGTCCACACTTGTCTGCATCTCTGTTTAAAGTGTCAGTAGTTTGGCTGCTAAAGCCTTGGCTGGGTGCAGCTTTTCTAAGTGCAGTGATTTAAGTGCATAACTAGCGTTAGACCTGCGCTATTTTTATTAGTTAATTCTTCTGCTGATCTTGAATGAATTGACACCGCCTCTCTCCCTATCTACAGGTAACTGAAGTTGACTGTGACTACAAAGTTTCTCACCTCCTGTGCCTCCTTTATTAATTATAATCATAGGTAACTGAAGTTGACTGTGACTGCAAAGTTTCTCACCTCCTGTGCCTCCTTTATTAATTATAATCATAGGTAGCTAGCTTATTCTTTACTGAATCCTTATGCTATAGTTTCTAATGCCTTATGATTTGAAATAGTTAAATTGTTTTAAGGATTCTCTCAGTCTATTGACTAAAATGAATGCTTGATTTATTTGTAGCCTTAGATGTATGGTATGTGGTAATTGTTGACTTAAGCCATCTTTATTGCTAGCTTTCTCTGGCTTGCCAATTGGGGGTTTTCATTAATTAGTGTCCACACTTGCCTGCATCTCTGTTTAAAGTGTCAGTAGTTTGGCTGCTAAAGCCTTGGCTGGGTGCAGCTTTTCTAAGTGCAGTGTTTTAAGTGCATAACTAGCGTTAGACCTGCGCTATTTTTATTAGTTAATTCTTCTGCTGATCTTGAAGGAATTGACACCACCTCTCTCCCAATCTACAGGTAACTGAAGTTGACTGTGACTGCAAAGTTTCTCACCTCCTGTGACTCCTTTATTAATTATAATCATAGGTAACTGAAGTTGACTGTGACTGCAAAGTTTCTCACCTCCTGTGCCTCCTTTATTAATTATAATCATAGGTAGCTAGCTTATTCTTTACTGAATACTTATGCTATAGTTTCTAATGCCTTCTGATTTGAAATAGTTAAATTGTTTTAAGGATTCTCTCAGTCTATTGACTAAAATGAATGCTTGATTTATTTGTAGCCTTAGATGTATGGTATGTGGTAATTGTTGACTTAAGCCATCTTTATTGCTAGATTTCTCTGGCTGGCCAATTGGGGGTTTTCATTAATTAGTGTCCACACTTGCCTGCAACTCAGTTTAAAGTGTCAGAAGTTTGGCTGCTAAAGCCTTGGCAGGGTGCAGCTTTTCTAAGTACAGTGTTTTAAGTGCATAACTAGCGTTAGACCTGCGCTATTTTTATTAGTTAATTTGTCTGCTGATCTTGAATGAATTGACACCGCCTCTATCCCTATCTACAGGTAACTGAAGTTGACTGTGACTGCAAAGTTTCTCACCTCCTGTGCCTCCTTTATTAATTATAATCATAAGTAGCTAGCTTATTCTTTACTGAATCCTTATGCTATAGTTTCTAATGCCTTATGATTTGAAATAGTTAAATTGTTTTAAGGATTCTCTCAGTCTATTGACTAAAATGAATGCTTGATTTATTTGTAGCCTTAGATGTATGGTATGTGGTAATTGTTGACTTAAGCCATCTTTATTGCTAGCTTTCTCTGGCTGGCCAATTGGGGGTTTTCATTAATTAGTGTCCACACTTGCCTGCATCTCTGTTTAAAGTGTCAGTAGTTTGGCTGCTAAAGCCTTGGCTGGGTGCAGCTTTTCTAAGTGGAGTGTTTTAAATGCATAACTAGCGTTAGACCTGCGCTATTTTTATTAGTTAATTCTTCTGCTGATCTTGAATGAATTGACATCGCCTCTCTCCCTATCTACAGGTAACTGAAGTTGACTGTGACTGCAAAGTTTCTCACCTCCTGTGCCTCCTTTATTAATTATAATCATAGGTAACTGAAGTTGACTGTGACTGCAAAGTTTCTCACCTCCTGTGCCTCCTTTATTAATTATAATCATAGGTAACTGAAGTTGACTGTGACTGCAAAGTTTCTCACCTCCTGTGCCTCCTTTATTAATTATAATCATAGGTAACTGAAGTTGACTGTGACTGCAAAGTTTCTCACCTCCTGTGCCTCCTTTATTAATTATAATCATAGGTAGCTAGCTTATTCTTTACTGAATCCTTATGCTATAGTTTCTAATGCCTTATGATTTGAAATAGTTAAATTGTTTTAAGGATTCTCTCAGTCTATTGACTAAAATGAATGCTTGATTTATTTGTAGCCTTAGATGTATGGTATGTGGTAATTGTTGACTTAAGCCATCTTTATTGCTAGCTTTCTCTGGCTTGCCAATTGGGGGTTTTCATTAATTAGTGTCCACACTTGCCTGCATCTCTGTTTAAAGTGTCAGTAGTTTGGCTGCTAAAGCCTTGGCTGGGTGCAGCTTTTCTAAGTGCAGTGTTTTAAGTGCATAACTAGCGTTAGACCTGCGCTATTTTTATTAGTTAATACTTCTGCTGATCTTGAATGAATTGACACCGCCTCTCTCCCTATCTACAGGTAACTGAAGTTGACTGTGACTGCAAAGTTTCTCACCTCCTGTGCCTCCTTTATTAATTATAATCATAGGTAGCTAGCTTATTCTTTACTGAATACTTATGCTATAGTTTCTAATGCCTTCTGATTTGAAATAGTTAAATTGTTTTAAGGATTCTCTCAGTCTATTGACTAAAATGAATGCTTGATTTATTTGTAGCCTTAGATGTATGGTATGTGGTAATTGTTGACTTAAGCCATCTTTATTGCTAGATTTCTCTGGCTGGCCAATTGGGGGTTTTCATTAATTAGTGTCCACACTTGCCTGCAACTCAGTTTATAGTGTCAGAAGTTTGGCTGCTAAAGCCTTGGCAGGGTGCAGCTTTTCTAAGTACAGTGTTTTAAGTGCATAACTAGCGTTAGACCTGCGCTATTTTTATTAGTTAATTTGTTTGCTGATCTTGAATGAATTGACACCGCCTCTATCCCTATCTACAGGTAACTGAAGTTGAATGTGACTGCAAAGTTTCTCACCTCCTGTGCCTCCTTTATTAATTATAATCATAAGTAGCTAGCTTATTATTTACTGAATCCTTATGCTATAGTTTCTAATGCCTTATGATTTGAAATAGTTAAATTGTTTTAAGGATTCTCTCAGTCTATTGACTAAAATGAATGCTTGATTTATTTGTAGCCTTAGATGTATGGTATGTGGTAATTGTTGACTTAAGCCATCTTTATTGCTAGCTTTCTCTGGCTGGCCAATTGGGGGTTTTCATTAATTAGTGTCCACACTTGCCTGCATCTCTGTTTAAAGTGTCAGTAGTTTGGCTGCTAAAGCCTTGGCTGGGTGCAGCTTTTCTAAGTGCAGTGTTTTAAGTGCATAACTAGCGTTAGACCTGCGCTATTTTTATTAGTTAATTCTTCTGCTGATCTTGAAGGAATTGACACCACCTCTCTCCCAATCTACAGGTAACTGAAGTTGACTGTGACTGCAAAGTTTCTCACCTCCTGTGACTCCTTTATTAATTATAATCATAGGTAACTGAAGTTGACTGTGACTGCAAAGTTTCTCACCTCCTGTGCCTCCTTTATTAATTATAATCATAGGTAGCTAGCTTATTCTTTACTGAATCCTTATGCTATAGTTTCTAATGCCTTATGATTTGAAATAGTTAAATTGTTTTAAGGATTCTCTCAGTCTATTGACTAAAATGAATGCTTGATTCATTTGTAGCCTTAGATGTATGGTATGTGGTAATTGTTGACTAAAGCCATCTTTATTGCTAGCTTTCTCTGGCTGGCCAATTGGGGGTTTTCATTAATTAGTGTCCACACTTGCCTGCATCTCTGTTTAAAGTGTCAGTAGTTTGGCTGCTAAAGCCTTGGCTGGGTGCAGCTTTTCTAAGTGCAGTGTTTTAAGTGCATAACTAGCGTTAGACCTGCGCTATTTTTATTAGTTAATTCTTCTGCTGATCTTGAATGAATTGACACCGCCTCTCTCCCTATCTACAGGTAACTGAAGTTGACTGTGACTGCAAAGTTTCTCACCTCCTGTGCCTCCTTTATTAATTATAATCATAGGTAACTGAAGTTGACTGTGACTGCAAAGTTTCTCACCTCCTGTGCCTCCTTTTTTAATTATAATCATAGGTAGCAAGCTTATTCTTTACTGAATCCTTATGCTATAGTTTGTAATGCCTTATGATTTGAAATAGTTAAATTGTTTTAAGGATTCTCTCAGTCTATTGACTAAAATGAATGCTTGATTTATTTTTAGCCTTGGATGTATGGTATGTGGTAATTGTTGACTTATGCCATCTTTATTGCTAGCTTTCTCTGGCTTGCCAATTGGGGGTTTACATTAATTAGTGTCCACACTTGCCTGCATCTCTGTTTAAAGTGTCAGTAGTTTAGCTGCTAAAGCCTTGGCTGGGTGCAGCTTTTCTAAGTGCAGTGTTTTAAATTCATAACTAGCGTTAGACCTGCGCTACTTTTATTAGTTAATTCGTCTGCTGATCTTGAATGAATTGACACCGCCTCTCTCCCTATCTACAGGTAACTGAAGTTGACTGTGACTGCAAAGTTTCTCACCTCCTGTGCCTCCTTTATTAATTATAATCATAGGTAGCTAGCTTATTCTTTACTGAATCCTTATGCTATAGTTTCTAATGCCTTATGATTTGAAATAGTTAAATTGTTTTAAGGATTCTCTCAGTCTATTGACTAAAATGAATGCTTGATTTATTTGTAGCCTTAGATGTATGGTATGTGGTAATTGTTGACTTAAGCCATCTTTATTGCTAGTTTTCTCTGGCTGGCCAATTGGGGGTTTTCATTAATTAGTGTCCACACTTGCCTGCATCTCTGTTTAAAGTGTCAGTAGTTTGGCTGCTAAAGCCTTGGCTGGGTGCAGCTTTTCTAAGTGCAGTGTTTTAAATGCATAACTAGCGTTAGACCTGCGCTATTTTTATTAGTTAATTCTTCTGCTGATCTTGAATGAATTGACACCGCCTCTCTCCCTATCTACAGGTAACTGAAGTTGACTGTGACTGCAAAGTTTCTCACCTCCTGTGCCTCCTTTATTAATTATAATCATAGGTAGCTAGCTTATTCTTTACTGAATCCTTATGCTATAGTTTCTAATGCCTTATGATTTGAAATAGTTAAATTGTTTTAAGGATTCTCTCAGTCTATTGAATAAAATGAATGCTTGATTTATTTGTAGCCTTAGATGTATGGTATGTGGTAATTGTTGACTTAAGCCATCTTTATTGCTAGCTTTCTCTGGCTTGCCAATTGGGGGTTTTCATTAATTAGTGTCCACACTTGCCTGCATCTCTGTTTAAAGTGTCAGTAGTTTGGCTGCTAAAGCCTTGGCTGGGTGCAGCTTTTCTAAGTGCAGTGTTTTAAGTGCATAACTAGCGTTAGACCTGCGCTATTTTTATTAGTTAATTCTTCTGCTGATCTTGAATGATTTGACACCGCCTCTCTCCCTATCTACAGGTAACTGAAGTTGACTGTGACTGCAAAGTTTCTCACCTCCTGTGCCTCCTTTATTAATTATAATCATAGGTAGCTAGCTTATTCTTTACTGAATCCTAATGCTATAGTTTCTAATGCCTTCTGATTTGAAATAGTTAAATTGTTTTAAGGATTCTGTCAGTCTATTGACTAAAATGAATGCTTGATTTATTTGTAGCCTTAGATGCATGGTATGTGGTAATTGTTGACTTATGCCATCTTTATTGCTAGATTTCTCTGGCTGGCCAATTGGGGGTTTTCATTAATTAGTGTCCACACTTGCCTGCATCTCTGTTTAAAGTGTCAGTAGTTTGGCTGCTAAAGCCTTGGCTGGGTGCAGCTTTTCTAAGTGCAGTGTTTTAAGTGCATAACTACCGTTAGACCTGCGCTATTTTTATTTGTTAATTCTTCTGCTTATCTTGAATGAATTGACACCGCCTCTCTCCCTATCTACAGGTAACTGAAGTTGATTGTGACTGCAAAGTTTCTCACCTCCTGTGCCTCCTTTATTAATTATAATCATAGGTAACTGAAGTTGACTGTGACTGCAAAGTTTCTCACCTCCTGTGCCTCCTTTATTGATTATAATCATAGGTAACTGAAGTTGACTGTGACTGCAAAGTTTCTCACCTCCTGTGCTTCCTTTATTAATTATAATCATAGGTAGCTAGCTTATTCTTTACTGAATCCTTATGCTATAGTTTCTAATGCCTTTGATTTGAAATAGTTAAATTGTTTTAAGGATTCTCTCAGTCTATTGACTAAAATTAATGCTTGATTTATTTGTAGCCTTAGATGTATGGTATGTGGTAATTGTTGACTTAAGCCATCTTTATTGCTAGCTTTCTCTGGCAGGCCTATTGGGTGTTTTCATTAATTAGTGTCCACACTTGCCTGCATCTCTGTTTAAAGTGTCAGTAGTTTGGCTGCTAAAGCCTTGGCTGGGTGCAGCTTTTCTAAGTGCAGTGTTTTAAGTGCATAACTAGCGTTAGACCTGCGCTATTTTTATTTGCTAAATCTTCTGCTGATCTTCAATGAAATGACACCGCCTCTCTCCCTATCTACAGGTAACTGAAGTTGACTGTGACTGCAAAGTTTCTCACCTCCTGTGCCTCCTTTATTAATTATAATCATAGGTAACTGAAGTTGACTGTGACTGCAAAGTTTCTCACCTCCTGTGCCTCCTTTTTTAATTATAATCATAGGTAGCTAGCTTATTCTTTACTGAATCCTTATGCTATAGTTTGTAATGCCTTATGATTTGAAATAGTTAAATTGTTTTAAGGATTCTCTCAGTCTATTGACTAAAATGAATGCTTGATTTATTTGTAGCCTTGGATGTATGGTATGTGGTAATTGTTGACTTAAGCCATCTTTATTGCTAGCTTTCTCTGGCTTGCCAATTGGGGGTTTACATTAATTAGTGTCCACACTTGCCTGCATCTCTGTTTAAAGTGTCAGTAGTTTGGCTGCTAAAGCCTTGGCTGGGTGCAGCTTTTCTAAGTGCAGTGTTTTAAATGCATAACTAGCGTTAGACCTGCGCTATTTTTATTAGTTAATTTGTCTGCTGATCTTGAATGAATTGACACCGCCTCTATCCCTATCTACAGGTAACTGAAGTTGACTGTGACTGCAAAGTTTCTCACCTCCTGTGCCTCCTTTATTAATTATAATCATAAGTTGCTAGCTTATTCTTTACTGAATCCTTATGCTATAGTTTCTAATGCCTTATGATTTGAAATAGTTAAATTGTTTTAAGGATTCTCTCAGTCTATTGACTAAAATGAATGCTTGATTTATTTGTAGCCTTAGATGTATGGTATGTGGTAATTGTTGACTTAAGCCATCTTTATTGCTAGCTTTCTCTGGCTGGCCAATTGGGGGTTTTCATTAATTAGTGTCCACACTTGCCTGCATCTCTGTTTAAAGTGTCAGTAGTTTGGCTGCTAAAGCCTTGGCTGGGTGCAGCTTTTCTAAGTGCAGTGTTTTAAATGCATAACTAGCGTTAGACCTGCGCTATTTTTATTAGTTAATTCTTCTGCTGATCTTGAATGAATTGACACCGCCTCTTTCCCTATCTACAGGTAACTGAAGTTGACTGTGACTGCAAAGTTTCTCACCTCCTGTGCCTCCTTTATTAATTATAATCATAGGTAGCTAGCTTATTCTTTACTGAATCCTTATGCTATAGTTTCTAATGCCTTATGATTTGAAATAGTTAAATTGTTTTAAGGATTCTCTCAGTCTATTGACTAAAATGAATGCTTGATTTATTTGTAGCCTTAGATGTATGGTATGTGGTAATTGTTGACTTAAGCCATCTTTATTGCTAGCTTTCTCTGGCTGGCCAATTGGGGGTTTTCATTAATTAGTGTCCACACTTGCCTGCATCTCTGTTTAAAGTGTCAGTAGTTTGGCTGCTAAAGCCTTGGCTGGGTGCAGCTTTTCTAATTGCAGTGTTTTAAGTGCATAACTAGCGTTAGACCTGCGCTATTTTTATTAGTTAATTCTTCTGCTGATCTTGAATGAATTGACACCGCCTCTCTCCCTATCTACAGGTAACTGAAGTTGACTGTGACTGCAAAGTTTCTCACCTCCTGTGCATCCTTTATTAATTATAATCATAGGTAGCTAGCTTATTCTTTACTGAATCCTTATGCTATAGTTTCTAATGCCTTCTGATTTGAAATAGTTAAATTGTTTTAAGGATTCTGTCAGTCTATTGACTAAAATGAATGCTTGATTTATTTGTAGCCTTAGATGTATGGTATGTGGTAATTGTTGACTTATGCCATCTTTATTGCTAGATTTCTCTGGCTGGCCAATTGGGGGTTTTCATTAATTAGTGTCCACACTTGCCTGCATCTCTGTTTAAAGTGTCAGTAGTTTGGCTGCTAAAGCCTTGGCTGGGTGCAGCTTTTCTAAGTGCAGTGTTTTAAGTGCATAACTACTGTTAGACCTGCGCTATTTTTATTAGTTAATTCTTCTGCTTATCTTGAATGAATTGACACCGCCTCTCTCCCTATCTACAGGTAACTGAAGTTGACTGTGACTGCAAAGTTTCTCACCTCCTGTGCCTCCTTTATTAATTATAATCATAGGTAACTGAAGTTGACTGTGACTGCAAAGTTTCTCACCTCCTGTGCCTCCTTTATTAATTATAATCATAGGTAGCTAGCTTATTCTTTACTGAATCCTTATGCTATAGTTTCTAATGCCGTATGATTTGAAATAGTTAAATTGTTTTAAGGATTCTCTCAGTATATTGACTAAAATGAATGCTTGATTTATTTGTAGACTTAGATGTATGTTATGTGGTAATTGTTGACTTAAGCCATCTTTATTGCTAGCTTTCTCTGGCTGGCTAATTGGGGGTTTTCATTAATTAGTGTCCACACTTGCCTGCATCTCTGTTTAAAGTGTCAGTAGTTTGGCTGCTAAAGCCTTGGCTGGGTGCAGTTTTTCGAAGTGCAGTGTTTTAAGTGCATAACTAGCGTTAGACCTGCGCTATTTTTATTAGTTAATTCTTCTGCTGATCTTGAATGAATTGACACCGCCACTCTCCCAATCTACAGGTAACTGAAGTTGACTGTGACTGCAAAGTTTCTCACCTCCTGTGCCTCCTTTATTGATTATAATCATAGGTAACTGAAGTTGACTGTGACTGCAAAGTTTCTCACCTCCTGTGCCTCCTTTATTAATTATAATCATAGGTAGCTAGCTTATTCTTTACTGAATCCTTATGCTATAGTTTCTAATGCCTTATGATTTGAAATAGTTAAATTGTTTTAAGGATTCTCTCAGTCTATTGACTAAAATGAATGCTTGATTTATTTGTAGCCTTAGATGTATGGTATGTGGTAATTGTTGACTTAAGCCATCTTTATTGCTAGCTTTCTCTGGCTTGTCAAATGGGGGTTTTCATTAATTAGTGTCCACACTTGCCTGCATCTCTGTTTAAAGTGTCAGTAGTTTGGCTGCTAAAGCCTTGGCTGGGTGCAGCTTTTCTAAGTGCAGTGTTTTAAGTGCATAACTAGCGTTAGACCTGCGCTATTTTTATTAGTTAATTCTTCTGCTGATCTTGAATGAATTGACACCGCCTCTCTCCCTATCTACAGGTAACTGAAGTTGACTGTGACTGCAAAGTTTCTCACCTCCTGTGCCTCCTTTATTAATTATAATCATAGGTAACTGAAGTTGACTGTGACTGCAAAGTTTCTCACCTCCTGTGCCTCCTTTATTAATTATAATCATCGGTAGCTAGCTTCTTCTTTACTGAATCCTTATGCTATAGTTTCTAATGCCTTATGATTTGAAATAGTTAAATTGTTTTAAGGATTCTCTCAGTCTATTGACTAAAATGAATGCTTGATTTATTTGTAGCCTTAGATGTATGGTATGTGGTAATTGTTGACTTAAGCCATCTTTATTGCTAGCTTTCTCTGGCTGGCCAATTGGGGGTTTTCATTAATTAGTGTCCACACTTGCCTGCATCTCTGTTTAAAGTGTCAGTAGTTTGGCTGCTAAAGCCTTGGCTGGGTGCAGCTTTTCTAAGTGGAGTGTTTTAAATGCATAACTAGCGTTAGACCTGCGCTATTTTTATTAGTTAATTCTTCTGCTGATCTTGAATGAATTGACATCGCCTCTCTCCCTATCTACAGGTAACTGAAGTTGACTGTGACTGCAAAGTTTCTCACCTCCTGTGCCTCCTTTATTAATTATAATCATAGGTAACTGAAGTTGACTGTGACTGCAAAGTTTCTCACCTCCTGTGCCTCCTTTATTAATTATAATCATAGGTAACTGAAGTTGACTGTGACTGCAAAGTTTCTCACCTCCTGTGCCTCCTTTATTAATTATAATCATAGGTAACTGAAGTTGACTGTGACTGCAAAGTTTCTCACCTCCTGTGCCTCCTTTATTAATTATAATCATAGGTAGCTAGCTTATTCTTTACTGAATCCTTATGCTATAGTTTCTAATGCCTTATGATTTGAAATAGTTAAATTGTTTTAAGGATTCTCTCAGTCTATTGACTAAAATGAATGCTTGATTTATTTGTAGCCTTAGATGTATGGTATGTGGTAATTGTTGACTTAAGCCATCTTTATTGCTAGCTTTCTCTGGCTTGCCAATTGGGGGTTTTCATTAATTAGTGTCCACACTTGCCTGCATCTCTGTTTAAAGTGTCAGTAGTTTGGCTGCTAAAGCCTTGGCTGGGTGCAGCTTTTCTAAGTGCAGTGTTTTAAGTGCATAACTAGCGTTAGACCTGCGCTATTTTTATTAGTTAATACTTCTGCTGATCTTGAATGAATTGACACCGCCTCTCTCCCTATCTACAGGTAACTGAAGTTGACTGTGACTGCAAAGTTTCTCACCTCCTGTGCCTCCTTTATTAATTATAATCATAGGTAGCTAGCTTATTCTTTACTGAATACTTATGCTATAGTTTCTAATGCCTTCTGATTTGAAATAGTTAAATTGTTTTAAGGATTCTCTCAGTCTATTGACTAAAATGAATGCTTGATTTATTTGTAGCCTTAGATGTATGGTATGTGGTAATTGTTGACTTAAGCCATCTTTATTGCTAGATTTCTCTGGCTGGCCAATTGGGGGTTTTCATTAATTAGTGTCCACACTTGCCTGCAACTCAGTTTATAGTGTCAGAAGTTTGGCTGCTAAAGCCTTGGCAGGGTGCAGCTTTTCTAAGTACAGTGTTTTAAGTGCATAACTAGCGTTAGACCTGCGCTATTTTTATTAGTTAATTTGTTTGCTGATCTTGAATGAATTGACACCGCCTCTATCCCTATCTACAGGTAACTGAAGTTGAATGTGACTGCAAAGTTTCTCACCTCCTGTGCCTCCTTTATTAATTATAATCATAAGTAGCTAGCTTATTATTTACTGAATCCTTATGCTATAGTTTCTAATGCCTTATGATTTGAAATAGTTAAATTGTTTTAAGGATTCTCTCAGTCTATTGACTAAAATGAATGCTTGATTTATTTGTAGCCTTAGATGTATGGTATGTGGTAATTGTTGACTTAAGCCATCTTTATTGCTAGCTTTCTCTGGCTGGCCAATTGGGGGTTTTCATTAATTAGTGTCCACACTTGCCTGCATCTCTGTTTAAAGTGTCAGTAGTTTGGCTGCTAAAGCCTTGGCTGGGTGCAGCTTTTCTAAGTGCAGTGTTTTAAGTGCATAACTAGCGTTAGACCTGCGCTATTTTTATTAGTTAATTCTTCTGCTGATCTTGAAGGAATTGACACCACCTCTCTCCCAATCTACAGGTAACTGAAGTTGACTGTGACTGCAAAGTTTCTCACCTCCTGTGACTCCTTTATTAATTATAATCATAGGTAACTGAAGTTGACTGTGACTGCAAAGTTTCTCACCTCCTGTGCCTCCTTTATTAATTATAATCATAGGTAGCTAGCTTATTCTTTACTGAATCCTTATGCTATAGTTTCTAATGCCTTATGATTTGAAATAGTTAAATTGTTTTAAGGATTCTCTCAGTCTATTGACTAAAATGAATGCTTGATTCATTTGTAGCCTTAGATGTATGGTATGTGGTAATTGTTGACTAAAGCCATCTTTATTGCTAGCTTTCTCTGGCTGGCCAATTGGGGGTTTTCATTAATTAGTGTCCACACTTGCCTGCATCTCTGTTTAAAGTGTCAGTAGTTTGGCTGCTAAAGCCTTGGCTGGGTGCAGCTTTTCTAAGTGCAGTGTTTTAAGTGCATAACTAGCGTTAGACCTGCGCTATTTTTATTAGTTAATTCTTCTGCTGATCTTGAATGAATTGACACCGCCTCTCTCCCTATCTACAGGTAACTGAAGTTGACTGTGACTGCAAAGTTTCTCACCTCCTGTGCCTCCTTTATTAATTATAATCATAGGTAACTGAAGTTGACTGTGACTGCAAAGTTTCTCACCTCCTGTGCCTCCTTTTTTAATTATAATCATAGGTAGCAAGCTTATTCTTTACTGAATCCTTATGCTATAGTTTGTAATGCCTTATGATTTGAAATAGTTAAATTGTTTTAAGGATTCTCTCAGTCTATTGACTAAAATGAATGCTTGATTTATTTTTAGCCTTGGATGTATGGTATGTGGTAATTGTTGACTTATGCCATCTTTATTGCTAGCTTTCTCTGGCTTGCCAATTGGGGGTTTACATTAATTAGTGTCCACACTTGCCTGCATCTCTGTTTAAAGTGTCAGTAGTTTAGCTGCTAAAGCCTTGGCTGGGTGCAGCTTTTCTAAGTGCAGTGTTTTAAATTCATAACTAGCGTTAGACCTGCGCTACTTTTATTAGTTAATTCGTCTGCTGATCTTGAATGAATTGACACCGCCTCTCTCCCTATCTACAGGTAACTGAAGTTGACTGTGACTGCAAAGTTTCTCACCTCCTGTGCCTCCTTTATTAATTATAATCATAGGTAGCTAGCTTATTCTTTACTGAATCCTTATGCTATAGTTTCTAATGCCTTATGATTTGAAATAGTTAAATTGTTTTAAGGATTCTCTCAGTCTATTGACTAAAATGAATGCTTGATTTATTTGTAGCCTTAGATGTATGGTATGTGGTAATTGTTGACTTAAGCCATCTTTATTGCTAGTTTTCTCTGGCTGGCCAATTGGGGGTTTTCATTAATTAGTGTCCACACTTGCCTGCATCTCTGTTTAAAGTGTCAGTAGTTTGGCTGCTAAAGCCTTGGCTGGGTGCAGCTTTTCTAAGTGCAGTGTTTTAAATGCATAACTAGCGTTAGACCTGCGCTATTTTTATTAGTTAATTCTTCTGCTGATCTTGAATGAATTGACACCGCCTCTCTCCCTATCTACAGGTAACTGAAGTTGACTGTGACTGCAAAGTTTCTCACCTCCTGTGCCTCCTTTATTAATTATAATCATAGGTAGCTAGCTTATTCTTTACTGAATCCTTATGCTATAGTTTCTAATGCCTTATGATTTGAAATAGTTAAATTGTTTTAAGGATTCTCTCAGTCTATTGAATAAAATGAATGCTTGATTTATTTGTAGCCTTAGATGTATGGTATGTGGTAATTGTTGACTTAAGCCATCTTTATTGCTAGCTTTCTCTGGCTTGCCAATTGGGGGTTTTCATTAATTAGTGTCCACACTTGCCTGCATCTCTGTTTAAAGTGTCAGTAGTTTGGCTGCTAAAGCCTTGGCTGGGTGCAGCTTTTCTAAGTGCAGTGTTTTAAGTGCATAACTAGCGTTAGACCTGCGCTATTTTTATTAGTTAATTCTTCTGCTGATCTTGAATGATTTGACACCGCCTCTCTCCCTATCTACAGGTAACTGAAGTTGACTGTGACTGCAAAGTTTCTCACCTCCTGTGCCTCCTTTATTAATTATAATCATAGGTAGCTAGCTTATTCTTTACTGAATCCTAATGCTATAGTTTCTAATGCCTTCTGATTTGAAATAGTTAAATTGTTTTAAGGATTCTGTCAGTCTATTGACTAAAATGAATGCTTGATTTATTTGTAGCCTTAGATGCATGGTATGTGGTAATTGTTGACTTATGCCATCTTTATTGCTAGATTTCTCTGGCTGGCCAATTGGGGGTTTTCATTAATTAGTGTCCACACTTGCCTGCATCTCTGTTTAAAGTGTCAGTAGTTTGGCTGCTAAAGCCTTGGCTGGGTGCAGCTTTTCTAAGTGCAGTGTTTTAAGTGCATAACTACCGTTAGACCTGCGCTATTTTTATTTGTTAATTCTTCTGCTTATCTTGAATGAATTGACACCGCCTCTCTCCCTATCTACAGGTAACTGAAGTTGATTGTGACTGCAAAGTTTCTCACCTCCTGTGCCTCCTTTATTAATTATAATCATAGGTAACTGAAGTTGACTGTGACTGCAAAGTTTCTCACCTCCTGTGCCTCCTTTATTGATTATAATCATAGGTAACTGAAGTTGACTGTGACTGCAAAGTTTCTCACCTCCTGTGCTTCCTTTATTAATTATAATCATAGGTAGCTAGCTTATTCTTTACTGAATCCTTATGCTATAGTTTCTAATGCCTTTGATTTGAAATAGTTAAATTGTTTTAAGGATTCTCTCAGTCTATTGACTAAAATTAATGCTTGATTTATTTGTAGCCTTAGATGTATGGTATGTGGTAATTGTTGACTTAAGCCATCTTTATTGCTAGCTTTCTCTGGCAGGCCTATTGGGTGTTTTCATTAATTAGTGTCCACACTTGCCTGCATCTCTGTTTAAAGTGTCAGTAGTTTGGCTGCTAAAGCCTTGGCTGGGTGCAGCTTTTCTAAGTGCAGTGTTTTAAGTGCATAACTAGCGTTAGACCTGCGCTATTTTTATTTGCTAAATCTTCTGCTGATCTTCAATGAAATGACACCGCCTCTCTCCCTATCTACAGGTAACTGAAGTTGACTGTGACTGCAAAGTTTCTCACCTCCTGTGCCTCCTTTATTAATTATAATCATAGGTAACTGAAGTTGACTGTGACTGCAAAGTTTCTCACCTCCTGTGCCTCCTTTTTTAATTATAATCATAGGTAGCTAGCTTATTCTTTACTGAATCCTTATGCTATAGTTTGTAATGCCTTATGATTTGAAATAGTTAAATTGTTTTAAGGATTCTCTCAGTCTATTGACTAAAATGAATGCTTGATTTATTTGTAGCCTTGGATGTATGGTATGTGGTAATTGTTGACTTAAGCCATCTTTATTGCTAGCTTTCTCTGGCTTGCCAATTGGGGGTTTACATTAATTAGTGTCCACACTTGCCTGCATCTCTGTTTAAAGTGTCAGTAGTTTGGCTGCTAAAGCCTTGGCTGGGTGCAGCTTTTCTAAGTGCAGTGTTTTAAATGCATAACTAGCGTTAGACCTGCGCTATTTTTATTAGTTAATTTGTCTGCTGATCTTGAATGAATTGACACCGCCTCTATCCCTATCTACAGGTAACTGAAGTTGACTGTGACTGCAAAGTTTCTCACCTCCTGTGCCTCCTTTATTAATTATAATCATAAGTAGCTAGCTTATTCTTTACTGAATCCTTATGCTATAGTTTCTAATGCCTTATGATTTGAAATAGTTAAATTGTTTTAAGGATTCTCTCAGTCTATTGACTAAAATGAATGCTTGATTTATTTGTAGCCTTAGATGTATGGTATGTGGTAATTGTTGACTTAAGCCATCTTTATTGCTAGCTTTCTCTGGCTGGCCAATTGGGGGTTTTCATTAATTAGTGTCCACACTTGCCTGCATCTCTGTTTAAAGTGTCAGTAGTTTGGCTGCTAAAGCCTTGGCTGGGTGCAGCTTTTCTAATTGCAGTGTTTTAAGTGCATAACTAGCGTTAGACCTGCGCTATTTTTATTAGTTAATTCTTCTGCTGATCTTGAATGAATTGACACCGCCTCTCTCCCTATCTACAGGTAACTGAAGTTGACTGTGACTGCAAAGTTTCTCACCTCCTGTGCATCCTTTATTAATTATAATCATAGGTAGCTAGCTTATTCTTTACTGAATCCTTATGCTATAGTTTCTAATGCCTTCTGATTTGAAATAGTTAAATTGTTTTAAGGATTCTGTCAGTCTATTGACTAAAATGAATGCTTGATTTATTTGTAGCCTTAGATGTATGGTATGTGGTAATTGTTGACTTATGCCATCTTTATTGCTAGATTTCTCTGGCTGGCCAATTGGGGGTTTTCATTAATTAGTGTCCACACTTGCCTGCATCTCTGTTTAAAGTGTCAGTAGTTTGGCTGCTAAAGCCTTGGCTGGGTGCAGCTTTTCTAAGTGCAGTGTTTTAAGTGCATAACTACTGTTAGACCTGCGCTATTTTTATTAGTTAATTCTTCTGCTTATCTTGAATGAATTGACACCGCCTCTCTCCCTATCTACAGGTAACTGAAGTTGACTGTGACTGCAAAGTTTCTCACCTCCTGTGCCTCCTTTATTAATTATAATCATAGGTAACTGAAGTTGACTGTGACTGCAAAGTTTCTCACCTCCTGTGCCTCCTTTATTAATTATAATCATAGGTAGCTAGCTTATTCTTTACTGAATCCTTATGCTATAGTTTCTAATGCCGTATGATTTGAAATAGTTAAATTGTTTTAAGGATTCTCTCAGTATATTGACTAAAATGAATGCTTGATTTATTTGTAGACTTAGATGTATGTTATGTGGTAATTGTTGACTTAAGCCATCTTTATTGCTAGCTTTCTCTGGCTGGCTAATTGGGGGTTTTCATTAATTAGTGTCCACACTTGCCTGCATCTCTGTTTAAAGTGTCAGTAGTTTGGCTGCTAAAGCCTTGGCTGGGTGCAGTTTTTCGAAGTGCAGTGTTTTAAGTGCATAACTAGCGTTAGACCTGCGCTATTTTTATTAGTTAATTCTTCTGCTGATCTTGAATGAATTGACACCGCCACTCTCCCAATCTACAGGTAACTGAAGTTGACTGTGACTGCAAAGTTTCTCACCTCCTGTGCCTCCTTTATTGATTATAATCATAGGTAACTGAAGTTGACTGTGACTGCAAAGTTTCTCACCTCCTGTGCCTCCTTTATTAATTATAATCATAGGTAGCTAGCTTATTCTTTACTGAATCCTTATGCTATAGTTTCTAATGCCTTATGATTTGAAATAGTTAAATTGTTTTAAGGATTCTCTCAGTCTATTGACTAAAATGAATGCTTGATTTATTTGTAGCCTTAGATGTATGGTATGTGGTAATTGTTGACTTAAGCCATCTTTATTGCTAGCTTTCTCTGGCTTGTCAAATGGGGGTTTTCATTAATTAGTGTCCACACTTGCCTGCATCTCTGTTTAAAGTGTCAGTAGTTTGGCTGCTAAAGCCTTGGCTGGGTGCAGCTTTTCTAAGTGCAGTGTTTTAAGTGCATAACTAGCGTTAGACCTGCGCTATTTTTATTAGTTAATTCTTCTGCTGATCTTGAATGAATTGACACCGCCTCTCTCCCTATCTACAGGTAACTGAAGTTGACTGTGACTGCAAAGTTTCTCACCTCCTGTGCCTCCTTTATTAATTATAATCATAGGTAACTGAAGTTGACTGTGACTGCAAAGTTTCTCACCTCCTGTGCCTCCTTTATTAATTATAATCATCGGTAGCTAGCTTCTTCTTTACTGAATCCTTATGCTATAGTTTCTAATGCCTTATGATTTGAAATAGTTAAATTGTTTTAAGGATTCTCTCAGTCTATTGACTAAAATGAATGCTTGATTTATTTGTAGCCTTAGATGTATGGTATGTGGTAATTGTTGACTTAAGCCATCTTTATTGCTAGCTTTCTCTGGCTGGCCAATTGGGGGTTTTCATTAATTAGTGTCCACACTTGTCTGCATCTCTGTTTAAAGTGTCAGTAGTTTGGCTGCTAAAGCCTTGGCTGGGTGCAGCTTTTCTAAGTGCAGTGATTTAAGTGCATAACTAGCGTTAGACCTGCGCTATTTTTATTAGTTAATTCTTCTGCTGATCTTGAATGAATTGACACCGCCTCTCTCCCTATCTACAGGTAACTGAAGTTGACTGTGACTACAAAGTTTCTCACCTCCTTTGCCTCCTTTATTAATTATAATCATAGGTAACTGAAGTTGACTGTGACTGCAAAGTTTCTCACCTCCTGTGCCTCCTTTATTAATTATAATCATAGGTAGCTAGCTTATTCTTTACTGAATCCTTATGCTATAGTTTCTAATGCCTTATGATTTGAAATAGTTAAATTGTTTTAAGGATTCTCTCAGTCTATTGACTAAAATGAATGCTTGATTTATTTGTAGCCTTAGATGTATGGTATGTGGTAATTGTTGACTTAAGCCATCTTTATTGCTAGCTTTCTCTGGCTTGCCAATTGGGGGTTTTCATTAATTAGTGTCCACACTTGCCTGCATCTCTGTTTAAAGTGTCAGTAGTTTGGCTGCTAAAGCCTTGGCTGGGTGCAGCTTTTCTAAGTGCAGTGTTTTAAGTGCATAACTAGCGTTAGACCTGCGCTATTTTTATTAGTTAATTCTTCTGCTGATCTTGAAGGAATTGACACCACCTCTCTCCCAATCTACAGGTAACTGAAGTTGACTGTGACTGCAAAGTTTCTCACCTCCTGTGACTCCTTTATTAATTATAATCATAGGTAACTGAAGTTGACTGTGACTGCAAAGTTTCTCACCTCCTGTGCCTCCTTTATTAATTATAATCATAGGTAGCTAGCTTATTCTTTACTGAATCCTTATGCTATAGTTTCTAATGCCTTATGATTTGAAATAGTTAAATTGTTTTAAGGATTCTCTCAGTCTATTGACTAAAATGAATGCTTGATTCATTTGTAGCCTTAGATGTATGGTATGTGGTAATTGTTGACTAAAGCCATCTTTATTGCTAGCTTTCTCTGGCTGGCCAATTGGGGGTTTTCATTAATTAGTGTCCACACTTGCCTGCATCTCTGTTTAAAGTGTCAGTAGTTTGGCTGCTAAAGCCTTGGCTGGGTGCAGCTTTTCTAAGTGCAGTGTTTTAAGTGCATAACTAGCGTTAGACCTGCGCTATTTTTATTAGTTAATTCTTCTGCTGATCTTGAATGAATTGACACCGCCTCTCTCCCTATCTACAGGTAACTGAAGTTGACTGTGACTGCAAAGTTTCTCACCTCCTGTGCCTCCTTTATTAATTATAATCATAGGTAGCTAGCTTATTCTTTACTGAATACTTATGCTATAGTTTCTAATGCCTTCTGATTTGAAATAGTTAAATTGTTTTAAGGATTCTCTCAGTCTATTGACTAAAATGAATGCTTGATTTATTTGTAGCCTTAGATGTATGGTATGTGGTAATTGTTGACTTAAGCCATCTTTATTGCTAGATTTCTCTGGCTGGCCAATTGGGGGTTTTCATTAATTAGTGTCCACACTTGCCTGCAACTCAGTTTAAAGTGTCAGAAGTTTGGCTGCTAAAGCCTTGGCAGGGTGCAGCTTTTCTAAGTACAGTGTTTTAAGTGCATAACTAGCGTTAGACCTGCGCTATTTTTATTAGTTAAGTTGTCTGCTGATCTTGAATGAATTGACACCGCCTCTATCCCTATCTACAGGTAACTGAAGTTGACTGTGACTGCAAAGTTTCTCACCTCCTGTGCCTCCTTTATTAATTATAATCATAAGTAGCTAGCTTATTCTTTACTGAATCCTTATGCTATAGTTTCTAATGCCTTATGATTTGAAATAGTTAAATTGTTTTAAGGATTCTCTCAGTCTATTGACTAAAATGAATGCTTGATTTATTTGTAGCCTTAGATGTATGGTATGTGGTAATTGTTGACTTAAGCCATCTTTATTGCTAGCTTTCTCTGGCTGGCCAATTGGGGGTTTTCATTAATTAGTGTCCACACTTGCCTGCATCTCTGTTTAAAGTGTCAGTAGTTTGGCTGCTAAAGCCTTGGCTGGGTGCAGCTTTTCTAAGTGCAGTGTTTTAAATGCATAACTAGCGTTAGACCTGCGCTATTTTTATTAGTTAATTCTTCTGCTGATCTTGAATGAATTGACACCGCCTCTCTCCCTATCTACAGGTAACTGAAGTTGACTGTGACTGCAAAGTTTCTCACCTCCTGTGCCTCCTTTATTAATTATAATCATAGGTAACTGAAGTTGACTGTGACTGCAAAGTTTCTCACCTCCTGTGCCTCCTTTATTAATTATAATCATAGGTAACTGAAGTTGACTGTGACTGCAAAGTTTCTCACCTCCTGTGCCTCCTTTATTAATTATAATCATAGGTAACTGAAGTTGACTGTGACTGCAAAGTTTCTCACCTCCTGTGCCTCCTTTATTAATTATAATCATAGGTAGCTAGCTTATTCTTTACTGAATCCTTATGCTATAGTTTCTAATGCCTTATGATTTGAAATAGTTAAATTGTTTTAAGGATTCTCTCAGTCTATTGAATAAAATGAATGCTTGATTTATTTGTAGCCTTAGATGTATGGTATGTGGTAATTGTTGACTTAAGCCATCTTTATTGCTAGCTTTCTCTGGCTTGCCAATTGGGGGTTTTCATTAATTAGTGTCCACACTTGCCTGCATCTCTGTTTAAAGTGTCAGTAGTTTGGCTGCTAAAGCCTTGGCTGGGTGCAGCTTTTCTAAGTGCAGTGTTTTAAGTGCATAACTAGCGTTAGACCTGCGCTATTTTTATTAGTTAATTCTTCTGCTGATCTTGAATGATTTGACACCGCCTCTCTCCCTATCTACAGGTAACTGAAGTTGACTGTGACTGCAAAGTTTCTCACCTCCTGTGCCTCCTTTATTAATTATAATCATAGGTAGCTAGCTTATTCTTTACTGAATCCTTATGCTATAGTTTCTAATGCCTTCTGATTTGAAATAGTTAAATTGTTTTAAGGATTCTGTCAGTCTATTGACTAAAATGAATGCTTGATTTATTTGTAGCCTTAGATGCATGGTATGTGGTAATTGTTGACTTATGCCATCTTTATTGCTAGATTTCTCTGGCTGGCCAATTGGGGGTTTTCATTAATTAGTGTCCACACTTGCCTGCATCTCTGTTTAAAGTGTCAGTAGTTTGGCTGCTAAAGCCTTGGCTGGGTGCAGCTTTTCTAAGTGCAGTGTTTTAAGTGCATAACTACCGTTAGACCTGCGCTATTTTTATTTGTTAATTCTTCTGCTTATCTTGAATGAATTGACACCGCCTCTCTCCCTATCTACAGGTAACTGAAGTTGATTGTGACTGCAAAGTTTCTCACCTCCTGTGCCTCCTTTATTAATTATAATCATAGGTAACTGAAGTTGACTGTGACTGCAAAGTTTCTCACCTCCTGTGCCTCCTTTATTAATTATAATCATAGGTAACTGAAGTTGACTGTGACTGCAAAGTTTCTCACCTCCTGTGCCTCCTTTATTAATTATAATCATAGGTAGCTAGCTTATTCTTTACTGAATCCTTATGCTATAGTTTCTAATGCCGTATGATTTGAAATAGTTAAATTGTTTTAAGGATTCTCTCAGTCTATTGACTAAAATGAATGCTTGATTTATTTGTAGCCTTAGATGTATGTTATGTGGTAATTGTTGACTTAAGCCATCTTTATTGCTAGCTTTCTCTGGCTGGCTAATTGGGGGTTTTCATTAATTAGTGTCCACACTTGCCTGCATCTCTGTTTAAAGTGTCAGTAATTTGGCTGCTAAAGCCTTGGCTGGGTGCAGCTTTTCGAAGTGCAGTGTTTTAAGTGCATAACTAGCGTTAGACCTGCGCTATTTTTATTAGTTAATTCTTCTGCTGATCTTGAATGAATTGACACCGCCACTCTCCCTATCTACAGGTAACTGAAGTTGACTGTGACTGCAAAGTTTCTCACCTCCTGTGCCTCCTTTATTGATTATAATCATAGGTAACTGAAGTTGACTGTGACTGCAAAGTTTCTCACCTCCTGTGCTTCCTTTATTAATTATAATCATAGGTAGCTAGCTTATTCTTTACTGAATCCTTATGCTATAGTTTCTAATGCCTTTGATTTGAAATAGTTAAATTGTTTTAAGGATTCTCTCAGTCTATTGACTAAAATTAATGCTTGATTTATTTGTAGCCTTAGATGTATGGTATGTGGTAATTGTTGACTTAAGCCATCTTTATTGCTAGCTTTCTCTGGCAGGCCTATTGGGTGTTTTCATTAATTAGTGTCCACACTTGCCTGCATCTCTGTTTAAAGTGTCAGTAGTTTGGCTGCTAAAGCCTTGGCTGGGTGCAGCTTTTCTAAGTGCAGTGTTTTAAGTGCATAACTAGCGTTAGACCTGCGCTATTTTTATTTGCTAAATCTTCTGCTGATCTTCAATGAAATGACATCGCCTCTCTCCCTATCTACAGGTAACTGAAGTTGACTGTGACTGCAAAGTTTCTCACCTCCTGTGCCTCCTTTATTAATTATAATCATAGGTAACTGAAGTTGACTGTGACTGCAAAGTTTCTCACCTCCTGTGCCTCCTTTTTTAATTATAATCATAGGTAGCTAGCTTATTCTTTACTGAATCCTTATGCTATAGTTTGTAATGCCTTATGATTTGAAATAGTTAAATTGTTTTAAGGATTCTCTCAGTCTATTGACTAAAATGAATGCTTGATTTATTTGTAGCCTTGGATGTATGGTATGTGGTAATTGTTGACTTAAGCCATCTTTATTGCTAGCTTTCTCTGGCTTGCCAATTGGGGGTTTACATTAATTAGTGTCCACACTTGCCTGCATCTCTGTTTAAAGTGTCAGTAGTTTGGCTGCTAAAGCCTTGGCTGGGTGCAGCTTTTCTAAGTGCAGTGTTTTAAATGCATAACTAGCGTTAGACCTGCGCTATTTTTATTAGTTAATTTGTCTGCTGATCTTGAATGAATTGACACCGCCTCTATCCCTATCTACAGGTAACTGAAGTTGACTGTGACTGCAAAGTTTCTCACCTCCTGTGCCTCCTTTATTAATTATAATCATAAGTAGCTAGCTTATTCTTTACTGAATCCTTATGCTATAGTTTCTAATGCCTTATGATTTGAAATAGTTAAATTGTTTTAAGGATTCTCTCAGTCTATTGACTAAAATGAATGCTTGATTTATTTGTAGCCTTAGATGTATGGTATGTGGTAATTGTTGACTTAAGCCATCTTTATTGCTAGCTTTCTCTGGCTGGCCAATTGGGGGTTTTCATTAATTAGTGTCCACACTTGCCTGCATCTCTGTTTAAAGTGTCAGTAGTTTGGCTGCTAAAGCCTTGGCTGGGTGCAGCTTTTCTAAGTGCAGTGTTTTAAATGCATAACTAGCGTTAGACCTGCGCTATTTTTATTAGTTAATTCTTCTGCTGATCTTGAATGAATTGACACCGCCTCTCTCCCTATCTACAGGTAACTGAAGTTGACTGTGACTGCAAAGTTTCTCACCTCCTGTGCCTCCTTTATTAATTATAATCATAGGTAGCTAGCTTATTCTTTACTGAATCCTTATGCTATAGTTTCTAATGCCTTATGATTTGAAATAGTTAAATTGTTTTAAGGATTCTCTCAGTCTATTGACTAAAATGAATGCTTGATTTATTTGTAGCCTTAGATGTATGGTATGTGGTAATTGTTGACTTAAGCCATCTTTATTGCTAGCTTTCTCTGGCTGGCCAATTGGGGGTTTTCATTAATTAGTGTCCACACTTGCCTGCATCTCTGTTTAAAGTGTCAGTAGTTTGGCTGCTAAAGCCTTGGCTGGGTGCAGCTTTTCTAATTGCAGTGTTTTAAGTGCATAACTAGCGTTAGACCTGCGCTATTTTTATTAGTTAATTCTTCTGCTGATCTTGAATGAATTGACACCGCCTCTCTCCCTATCTACAGGTAACTGAAGTTGACTGTGACTGCAAAGTTTCTCACCTCCTGTGCATCCTTTATTAATTATAATCATAGGTAGCTAGCTTATTCTTTACTGAATCCTTATGCTATAGTTTCTAATGCCTTCTGATTTGAAATAGTTAAATTGTTTTAAGGATTCTGTCAGTCTATTGACTAAAATGAATGCTTGATTTATTTGTAGCCTTAGATGTATGGTATGTGGTAATTGTTGACTTATGCCATCTTTATTGCTAGATTTCTCTGGCTGGCCAATTGGGGGTTTTCATTAATTAGTGTCCACACTTGCCTGCATCTCTGTTTAAAGTGTCAGTAGTTTGGCTGCTAAAGCCTTGGCTGGGTGCAGCTTTTCTAAGTGCAGTGTTTTAAGTGCATAACTACTGTTAGACCTGCGCTATTTTTATTAGTTAATTCTTCTGCTTATCTTGAATGAATTGACACCGCCTCTCTCCCTATCTACAGGTAACTGAAGTTGACTGTGACTGCAAAGTTTCTCACCTCCTGTGCCTCCTTTATTAATTATAATCATAGGTAACTGAAGTTGACTGTGACTGCAAAGTTTCTCACCTCCTGTGCCTCCTTTATTAATTATAATCATAGGTAGCTAGCTTATTCTTTACTGAATCCTTATGCTATAGTTTCTAATGCCGTATGATTTGAAATAGTTAAATTGTTTTAAGGATTCTCTCAGTATATTGACTAAAATGAATGCTTGATTTATTTGTAGACTTAGATGTATGTTATGTGGTAATTGTTGACTTAAGCCATCTTTATTGCTAGCTTTCTCTGGCTGGCTAATTGGGGGTTTTCATTAATTAGTGTCCACACTTGCCTGCATCTCTGTTTAAAGTGTCAGTAGTTTGGCTGCTAAAGCCTTGGCTGGGTGCAGTTTTTCGAAGTGCAGTGTTTTAAGTGCATAACTAGCGTTAGACCTGCGCTATTTTTATTAGTTAATTCTTCTGCTGATCTTGAATGAATTGACACCGCCACTCTCCCAATCTACAGGTAACTGAAGTTGACTGTGACTGCAAAGTTTCTCACCTCCTGTGCCTCCTTTATTGATTATAATCATAGGTAACTGAAGTTGACTGTGACTGCAAAGTTTCTCACCTCCTGTGCCTCCTTTATTAATTATAATCATAGGTAGCTAGCTTATTCTTTACTGAATCCTTATGCTATAGTTTCTAATGCCTTATGATTTGAAATAGTTAAATTGTTTTAAGGATTCTCTCAGTCTATTGACTAAAATGAATGCTTGATTTATTTGTAGCCTTAGATGTATGGTATGTGGTAATTGTTGACTTAAGCCATCTTTATTGCTAGCTTTCTCTGGCTTGCCAATTGGGGGTTTTCATTAATTAGTGTCCACACTTGCCTGCATCTCTGTTTAAAGTGTCAGTAGTTTGGCTGCTAAAGCCTTGGCTGGGTGCAGCTTTTCTAAGTGCAGTGTTTTAAGTGCATAACTAGCGTTAGACCTGCGCTATTTTTATTAGTTAATTCTTCTGCTGATCTTGAAGGAATTGACACCACCTCTCTCCCAATCTACAGGTAACTGAAGTTGACTGTGACTGCAAAGTTTCTCACCTCCTGTGACTCCTTTATTAATTATAATCATAGGTAACTGAAGTTGACTGTGTCTGCAAAGTTTCTCACCTCCTGTGCCTCCTTTATTAATTATAATCATAGGTAGCTAGCTTATTCTTTACTGAATCCTTATGCTATAGTTTCTAATGCCTTATGATTTGAAATAGTTAAATTGTTTTAAGGATTCTCTCAGTCTATTGACTAAAATGAATGCTTGATTCATTTGTAGCGTTAGATGTATGGTATGTGGTAATTGTTGACTAAAGCCATCTTTATTGCTAGCTTTCTCTGGCTGGCCAATTGGGGGTTTTCATTAATTAGTGTCCACACTTGCCTGCATCTCTGTTTAAAGTGTCAGTAGTTTGGCTGCTAAAGCCTTGGCTGGGTGCAGCTTTTCTAAGTGCAGTGTTTTAAGTGCATAACTAGCGTTAGACCTGCGCTATTTTTATTAGTTAATTCTTCTGCTGATCTTGAATGAATTGACACCGCCTCTCTCCCTATCTACAGGTAACTGAAGTTGACTGTGACTGCAAAGTTTCTCACCTCCTGTGCCTCCTTTATTAATTATAATCATAGGTAGCTAGCTTATTCTTTACTGAATACTTATGCTATAGTTTCTAATGCCTTCTGATTTGAAATAGTTAAATTGTTTTAAGGATTCTCTCAGTCTATTGACTAAAATGAATGCTTGATTTATTTGTAGCCTTAGATGTATGGTATGTGGTAATTGTTGACTTAAGCCATCTTTATTGCTAGATTTCTCTGGCTGGGCAATTGTGGGTTTTCATTTATTAGTGTCCACACTTGCCTGCAACTCAGTTTAAAGTGTCAGAAGTTTGGCTGCTAAAGCCTTGGCAGGGTGCAGCTTTTCTAAGTACAGTGTTTTAAGTGCATAACTAGCGTTAGACCTGCGCTATTTTTATTAGTTAAGTTGTCTGCTGATCTTGAATGAATTGACACCGCCTCTATCCCTATCTACAGGTAACTGAAGTTGACTGTGACTGCAAAGTTTCTCACCTCCTGTGCCTCCTTTATTAATTATAATCATAAGTAGCTAGCTTATTCTTTACTGAATCCTTATGCTATAGTTTCTAATGCCTTATGATTTGAAATAGTTAAATTGTTTTAAGGATTCTCTCAGTCTATTGACTAAAATGAATGCTTGATTTATTTGTAGCCTTAGATGTATGGTATGTGGTAATTGTTGACTTAAGCCATCTTTATTGCTAGCTTTCTCTGGCTGGCCAATTGGGGGTTTTCATTAATTAGTGTCCACACTTGCCTGCATCTCTGTTTAAAGTGTCAGTAGTTTGGCTGCTAAAGCCTTGGCTGGGTGCAGCTTTTCTAAGTGCAGTGTTTTAAATGCATAACTAGCGTTAGACCTGCGCTATTTTTATTAGTTAATTCTTCTGCTGATCTTGAATGAATTGACACCGCCTCTCTCCCTATCTACAGGTAACTGAAGTTGACTGTGACTGCAAAGTTTCTCACCTCCTGTGCCTCCTTTATTAATTATAATCATAGGTAACTGAAGTTGACTGTGACTGCAAAGTTTCTCACCTCCTGTGCCTCCTTTATTAATTATAATCATAGGTAACTGAAGTTGACTGTGACTGCAAAGTTTCTCACCTCCTGTGCCTCCTTTATTAATTATAATCATAGGTAACTGAAGTTGACTGTGACTGCAAAGTTTCTCACCTCCTGTGCCTCCTTTATTAATTATAATCATAGGTAGCTAGCTTATTCTTTACTGAATCCTTATGCTATAGTTTCTAATGCCTTATGATTTGAAATAGTTAAATTGTTTTAAGGATTCTCTCAGTCTATTGACTAAAATGAATGCTTGATTTATTTGTAGCCTTAGATGTATGGTATGTGGTAATTGTTGACTTAAGCCATCTTTATTGCTAGCTTTCTCTGGCTTGCCAATTGGGGGTTTTCATTAATTAGTGTCCACAATTGCCTGCATCTCTGTTTAAAGTGTCAGTAGTTTGGCTGCTAAAGCCTTGGCTGGGTGCAGCTTTTCTAAGTGCAGTGTTTTAAGTGCATAACTAGCGTTAGACCTGCGCTATTTTTATTAGTTAATTCTTCTGCTGATCTTGAATGAATTGACACCGCCTCTCTCCCTATCTACAGGTAACTGAAGTTGACTGTGACTGCAAAGTTTCTCACCTCCTGTGCCTCCTTTATTAATTATAATCATAGGTAGCTAGCTTATTCTTTACTGAATACTTATGCTATAGTTTCTAATGCCTTCTGATTTGAAATAGTTAAATTGTTTTAAGGATTCTCTCAGTCTATTGACTAAAATGAATGCTTGATTTATTTGTAGCCTTAGATGTATGGTATGTGGTAATTGTTGACTTAAGCCATCTTTATTGCTAGATTTCTCTGGCTGGCCAATTGGGGGTTTTCATTAATTAGTGTCCACACTTGCCTGCAACTCAGTTTAAAGTGTCAGAAGTTTGGCTGCTAAAGCCTTGGCAGGGTGCAGCTTTTCTAAGTACAGTGTTTTAAGTGCATAACTAGCGTTAGACCTGCGCTATTTTTATTAGTTAATTTGTTTGCTGATCTTGAATGAATTGACACCGCCTCTATCCCTATCTACAGGTAACTGAAGTTGAATGTGACTGCAAAGTTTCTCACCTCCTGTGCCTCCTTTATTAATTATAATCATAAGTAGCTAGCTTATTATTTACTGAATCCTTATGCTATAGTTTCTAATGCCTTATGATTTGAAATAGTTAAATTGTTTTAAGGATTCTCTCAGTCTATTGACTAAAATGAATGCTTGATTTATTTGTAGCCTTAGATGTATGGTATGTGGTAATTGTTGACTTAAGCCATCTTTATTGCTAGCTTTCTCTGGCTGGCCAATTGGGGGTTTTCATTAATTAGTGTCCACACTTGCCTGCATCTCTGTTTAAAGTGTCAGTAGTTTGGCTGCTAAAGCCTTGGCTGGGTGCAGCTTTTCTAAGTGCAGTGTTTTAAGTGCATAACTAGCGTTAGACCTGCGCTATTTTTATTAGTTAATTCTTCTGCTGATCTTGAAGGAATTGACACCACCTCTCTCCCAATCTACAGGTAACTGAAGTTGACTGTGACTGCAAAGTTTCTCACCTCCTGTGACTCCTTTATTAATTATAATCATAGGTAACTGAAGTTGACTGTGACTGCAAAGTTTCTCACCTCCTCTGCCTCCTTTATTAATTATAATCATAGGTAGCTAGCTTATTCTTTACTGAATCCTTATGCTATAGTTTCTAATGCCTTATGATTTGAAATAGTTAAATTGTTTTAAGGATTCTCTCAGTCTATTGACTAAAATGAATGCTTGATTCATTTGTAGCCTTAGATGTATGGTATGTGGTAATTGTTGACTAAAGCCATCTTTATTGCTAGCTTTCTCTGGCTGGCCAATTGGGGGTTTTCATTAATTAGTGTCCACACTTGCCTGCATCTCTGTTTAAAGTGTCAGTAGTTTGGCTGCTAAAGCCTTGGCTGGGTGCAGCTTTTCTAAGTGCAGTGTTTTAAGTGCATAAATAGCGTTAGTCCTGCGCTATTTTTATTAGTTAATACTTCTGCTGATCTTGAATGAATTGACACCGCCTCTCTCCCTATCTACAGGTAACTGAAGTTGACTGTGACTGCAAAGTTTCTCACCTCCTGTGCCTCCTTTATTAATTATAATCATAGGTAGCTAGCTTATTCTTTACTGAATACTTATGCTATAGTTTCTAATGCCTTCTGATTTGAAATAGTTAAATTGTTTTAAGGATTCTCTCAGTCTATTGACTAAAATGAATGCTTGATTTATTTGTAGCCTTAGATGTATGGTATGTGGTAATTGTTGACTTAAGCCATCTTTATTGCTAGATTTCTCTGGCTGGCCAATTGGGGGTTTTCATTAATTAGTGTCCACACTTGCCTGCAACTCAGTTTAAAGTGTCAGAAGTTTGGCTGCTAAAGCCTTGGCAGGGTGCAGCTTTTCTAAGTACAGTGTTTTAAGTGCATAACTAGCGTTAGACCTGCGCTATTTTTATTAGTTAATTTGTCTGCTGATCTTGAATGAATTGACACCGCCTCTATCCCTATCTACAGGTAACTGAAGTTGACTGTGACTGCAAAGTTTCTCACCTCCTGTGCCTCCTTTATTAATTATAATCATAAGTAGCTAGCTTATTCTTTACTGAATCCTTATGCTATAGTTTCTAATGCCTTATGATTTGAAATAGTTAAATTGTTTTAAGGATTCTCTCAGTCTATTGACTAAAATGAATGCTTGATTTATTTGTAGCCTTAGATGTATGGTATGTGGTAATTGTTGACTTAAGCCATCTTTATTGCTAGCTTTCTCTGGCTGGCCAATTGGGGGTTTTCATTAATTAGTGTCCACACTTGCCTGCATCTCTGTTTAAAGTGTCAGTAGTTTGGCTGCTAAAGCCTTGGCTGGGTGCAGCTTTTCTAAGTGCAGTGTTTTAAATGCATAACTAGCATTAGACCTGCGCTATTTTTATTAGTTAATTCTTCTGCTGATCTTGAATGAATTGACACCGCCTCTCTCCCTATCTACAGGTAACTGAAGTTGACTGTGACTGCAAAGTTTCTCACCTCCTGTGCCTCCTTTATTAATTATAATCATAGGTAGCTAGCTTATTCTTTACTGAATCCTTATGCTATAGTTTCTAATGCCTTATGATTTGAAATAGTTAAATTGTTTTAAGGATTCTCTCAGTCTATTGACTAAAATGAATGCTTGATTTATTTGTAGCCTTAGATGTATGGTATGTGGTAATTGTTGACTTAAGCGATCTTTATTGCTAGCTTTCTCTGGCTTGCCAATTGGGGGTTTTCATTAATTAGTGTCCACACTTGCCTGCATCTCTGTTTAAAGTGTCAGTAGTTTGGCTGCTAAAGCCTTGGCTGGGTGCAGCTTTTCTAATTGCAGTGTTTTAAGTGCATAACTAGCGTTAGACCTGCGCTATTTTTATTAGTTAATTCTTCTTCTGATCTTGAATGAATTGACACCGCCTCTCTCCCTATCTACAGGTAACTGAAGTTGACTGTGACTGCAAAGTTTCTCACCTACTGTGCCTCCTTTATTAATTATAATCATAGGTAGCTAGCTTATTCTTTACTGAATCCTTATGCTATAGTTTCTAATGCCTTCTGATTTGAAATAGTTAAATTGTTTTAAGGATTCTGTCAGTCTATTGACTAAAATGAATGCTTGATTTATTTGTAGCCTTAGATGTATGGTATGTGGTAATTGTTGACTTATGCCATCTTTATTGCTAGATTTCTCTGGCTGGCCAATTGGGGGTTTTCATTAATTAGTGTCCACACTTGCCTGCATCTCTGTTTAAAGTGTCAGTAGTTTGGCTGCTAAAGCCTTGGCTGGGTGCAGCTTTTCTAAGTGCAGTGTTTTAAGTGCATAACTACCGTTAGACCTGCGCTATTTTTATTAGTTAATTCTTCTGCTTATCTTGAATGAATTGACACCGCCTCTCTCCCTATCTACAGGTAACTGAAGTTGACTGTGACTGCAAAGTTTCTCACCTCCTGTGCCTCCTTTATTAATTATAATCATAGGTAACTGAAGTTGACTGTGACTGCAAAGTTTCTCACCTCCTGTGCCTCCTTTATTAATTATAATCATAGGTAGCTAGCTTATTCTTTACTGAATCCTTATGCTATAGTTTCTAATGCCGTATGATTTGAAATAGTTAAATTGTTTTAAGGATTCTCTCAGTATATTGACTAAAATGAATGCTTGATTTATTTGTAGACTTAGATGTATGTTATGTGGTAATTGTTGACTTAAGCCATCTTTATTGCTAGCTTTCTCTGGCTGGCTAATTGGGGGTTTTCATTAATTAGTGTCCACACTTGCCTGCATCTCTGTTTAAAGTGTCAGTAATTTGGCTGCTAAAGCCTTGGCTGGGTGCAGCTTTTCGAAGTGCAGTGTTTTAAGTGCATAACTAGCGTTAGACCTGCGCTATTTTTATTAGTTAATTCTTCTGCTGATCTTGAATGAATTGACACCGCCACTCTCCCAATCTACAGGTAACTGAAGTTGACTGTAACTGCAAAGTTTCTCACCTCCTGTGCCTCCTTTATTGATTATAATCATAGGTAACTGAAGTTGACTGTGACTGCAAAGTTTCTCACCTCCTGTGCCTCCTTTATTAATTATAATCATAGGTAGCTAGCTTATACTTTACTGAATCCTTATGCTATAGTTTCTAATGCCTTATGATTTGAAATAGTTAAATTGTTTTAAGGATTCTCTCAGTCTATTGACTAAAATGAATGCTTGATTTATTTGTAGCCTTAGATGTATGGTATGTGGTAATTGTTGACTTAAGCCATCTTTATTGCTAGCTTTCTCTGGCTTGCCAATTGGGGGTTTTCATTAATTAGTGTCCACACTTGCCTGCATCTCTGTTTAAAGTGTCAGTAGTTTGGCTGCTAAAGCCTTGGCTGGGTGCAGCTTTTCTAAGTGCAGTGTTTTAAGTGCATAACTAGCATTAGACCTGCGCTATTTTTATTAGTTAATTCTTCTGCTGATCTTGAATGAATTGACACCGCCTCTCTCCCTATCTACAGGTAACTGAAGTTGACTGTGACTGCAAAGTTTCTCACCTCCTGTGCCTCCTTTATTAATTATAATCATAGGTAACTGAAGTTGACTGTGACTGCAAAGTTTCTCACCTCCTGTGCCTCCTTTATTAATTATAATCATAGGTAGCTAGCTTCTTCTTTACTGAATCCTTATGCTATAGTTTCTAATGCCTTATGATTTGAAATAGTTAAATTGTTTTAAGGATTCTCTCAGTCTATTGACTAAAATGAATGCTTGATTTATTTGTAGCCTTAGATGTATGGTATGTGGTAATTGTTGACTTAAGCCATCTTTATTGCTAGCTTTCTCTGGCTGGCCAATTGGGGGTTTTCATTAATTAGTGTCCACACTTGTCTGCATCTCTGTTTAAAGTGTCAGTAGTTTGGCTGCTAAAGCCTTGGCTGGGTGCAGCTTTTCTAAGTGCAGTGATTTAAGTGCATAACTAGCGTTAGACCTGCGCTATTTTTATTAGTTAATTCTTCTGCTGATCTTGAATGAATTGACACCGCCTCTCTCCCTATCTACAGGTAACTGAAGTTGACTGTGACTACAAAGTTTCTCACCTCCTGTGCCTCCTTTATTAATTATAATCATAGGTAACTGAAGTTGACTGTGACTGCAAAGTTTCTCACCTCCTGTGCCTCCTTTATTAATTATAATCATAGGTAGCTAGCTTATTCTTTACTGAATCCTTATGCTATAGTTTCTAATGCCTTATGATTTGAAATAGTTAAATTGTTTTAAGGATTCTCTCAGTCTATTGACTAAAATGAATGCTTGATTTATTTGTAGCCTTAGATGTATGGTATGTGGTAATTGTTGACTTAAGCCATCTTTATTGCTAGCTTTCTCTGGCTTGCCAATTGGGGGTTTTCATTAATTAGTGTCCACACTTGCCTGCATCTCTGTTTAAAGTGTCAGTAGTTTGGCTGCTAAAGCCTTGGCTGGGTGCAGCTTTTCTAAGTGCAGTGTTTTAAGTGCATAACTAGCGTTAGACATGCGCTATTTTTATTAGTTAATTCTTCTGCTGATCTTGAATGAATTGACACCACCTCTCTCCCTATCTACAGGTTACTGAAGTTGACTGTGACTGCAAAGTTTCTCACCTCCTGTGCCACCTTTATTAATTATAATCATAGGTAGCTAGCTTCTTCTTTACTGAATCCTTATGCTATAGTTTCTAATGCCTTCTGATTTGAAATAGTTAAATTGTTTTAAGGATTCTGTCAGTCTATTGACTCAAATGAATGCTTGATTTATATGTAGCCTTAGATGTATGGTATGTGGTAATTGTTGACTTAAGCCATCTTTATTGCTAGATTTCTCTGGCTGGCCAATTGGGGGTTTTCATTAATTAGTGTCCACACTTGCCTGCATCTCTGTTTAAAGTGTCAGTAGTTTGGCTGCTAAAGCCTTGGCTGGGTGCAGCTTTTCTAAGTGCAGTGTTTTAAGTGCATAACTAGCGTTAGACCTGCGCTATTTTTATTTGCTAATTCTTCTGCTGATCTTCAATGAAATGACACCGCCTCTCTCCCTATCTACAGGTAACTGAAGTTGACTGTGACTGCAAAGTTTCTCACCTCCTGTGCCTCCTTTATTAATTATAATCATAGGTAACTGAAGTTGACTGTGACTGCAAAGTTTCTCACCTCCTGTGCCTCCTTTATTAATTATAATCATAGGTAACTGAAGTTGACTGTGACTGCAAAGTTTCTCACCTCCTGTGCCTCCTTTATTAATTATAATCATAGGTAGCTAGCTTATTCTTTACTGAATCCTTATGCTATAGTTTCTAATGCCTTATGATTTGAAATAGTTAAATTGTTTTAAGGATTCTCTCAGTCTATTGACTAAAATGAATGCTTGATTTATTTGTAGCCTTAGATGTATGGTATGTGGTAATTGTTGACTTAAGCCATCTTTATTGCTAGCTTTCTCTGGCTTGCCAATTGGGGGTTTTCATTAATTAGTGTCCACACTTGCCTGCATCTCTGTTTAAAGTGTCAGTAGTTTGGCTGCTAAAGCCTTGGCTGGGTGCAGCTTTTCTAAGTGCAGTGTTTTAAGTGCATAACTAGCGTTAGACCTGCGCTATTTTTATTAGTTAATTATTCTGCTGATCTTGAAGGAATTGACACCACCTCTCTCCCAATTTACAGGTAACTGAAGTTGACTGTGACTGCAAAGTTTCTCACCTCCTGTGACTCCTTTATTAATTATAATCATAGGTAACTGAAGTTGACTGTGACTGCAAAGTTTCTCACCTCCTGTGCCTCCTTTATTAATTATAATCATAGGTAGCTAGCTTATTCTTTACTGAATCCTTATGCTATAGTTTCTAATGCCTTATGATTTGAAATAGTTAAATTGTTTTAAGGATTCTCTCAGTCTATTGACTAAAATGAATGCTTGATTCATTTGTAGCCTTAGATGTATGGTATGTGGTAATTGTTGACTTAAGCCATCTTTATTGCTAGCTTTCTCTGGCTGGCCAATTGGGGGTTTTCATTAATTAGTGTCCACACTTGCCTGCATCTCTGTTTAAAGTGTCAGTAGTTTGGCTGCTAAAGCCTTGGCTGGGTGCAGCTTTTCTAAGTGCAGTGTTTTAAGTGCATAACTAGCGTTAGACCTGCGCTATTTTTATTAGTTAATTCTTCTGCTGATCTTGAATGAATTGACACCGCCTCTCTCCCTATCTACAGGTAACTGAAGTTGACTGTGACTGCAAAGTTTCTCACCTCCTGTGCCTCCTTTATTAATTATAATCATAGGTAGCTAGCTTATTCTTTACTGAATACTTATGCTATAGTTTCTAATGCCTTCTGATTTGAAATAGTTAAATTGTTTTAAGGATTCTGTCAGTCTATTGACTAAAATGAATGCTTGATTTATTTGTAGCCTTAGATGTATGGTATGTGGTAATTGTTGACTTAAGCCATCTTTATTGCTAGATTTCTCTGGCTGGCCAATTGGGGGTTTTCATTAATTAGTGTCCACACTTGCCTGCAACTCAGTTTAAAGTGTCAGAAGTTTGGCTGCTAAAGCCTTGGCAGGGTGCAGCTTTTCTAAGTACACTGTTTTAAGTGCATAACTAGCGTTAGACCTGCGCTATTTTTATTTGTTAATTCTTCTGCTTATCTTGAATGAATTGACACCGCCTCTCTCCCTATCTACAGGTAACTGAAGTTGACTGTGACTGCAAAGTTTCTCACCTCCTGTGCCTCATTTATTAATTATAATCATAGGTAACTGAAGTTGACTGTGACTGCAAAGTTTCTCACCTCCTGTGCCTCCTTTATTAATTATAATCATAGGTAACTGAAGTTGACTGTGACTGCAAAGTTTCTCACCTCCTGTGCCTCCTTTATTAATTATAATCATAGGTAGCTAGCTTATTCTTTACTGAATCCTTATGCTATAGTTTCTAATGCCTTATGATTTGAAATAGTTAAATTGTTTTAAGGATTCTCTCAGTCTATTGACTAAAATGAATGCTTGATTTATTTGTAGCCTTAGATGTATGGTATGTGGTAATTGTTGACTTAAGCCATCTTTATTGCTAGCTTTCTCTGGCTGGCCAATTGGGGGTTTTCATTAATTAGTGTCCACACTTGCCTGCATCTCTGTTTAAAGTGTCAGTAGTTTGGCTGCTAAAGCCTTGGCTGGGTGCAGCTTTTCTAAGTGCAGTGTTTTAAGTGCATAACTAGCGTTAGACCTGCGCTATTTTTATTAGTTAATTCTTCTGCTGATCTTCAATGAATTGACACTGCCTCTCTCCCAATCTACAGGTAACTGAAGTTGACTGTGACTGCAAAGTTTCTCACCTCCTGTGCCTACTTTATTAATTATAATCATAGTTAACTGAAGTTGACTGTGACTGCAAAGTTTCTCACCTCCTGTGCCTCCTTTATTAATTATAATCATAGGTAGCTAGCTTATTCTTTACTGAATCCTTATGCTATAGTTTCTAATGCCTTATGATTTGAAATAGTTAAATTGTTTTAAGGATTCTCTCAGTCTATTGACTAAAATGAATGCTTGATTTATTTGTAGCCTTAGATGTATGGTATGTGGTAATTGTTGACTTAAGCCATCTTTATTGCTAGCTTTCTCTGGCTTGCCAATTGGGGGTTTTCATTAATTAGTGTCCACACTTGCCTGCATCTCTGTTTATAGTGTCAGTAGTTTGGCTGCTAAAGCCTTGGCTGGGTGCAGCTTTTCTAAGTGCAGTGTTTTAAGTGCATAACTAGCGTTAGACCTGCGCTATTTTTATTAGTTAATTCCTCTGCTGATCTTGAATGAATTGACACCGCCTCTCTCCCTATCTACAGGTAACTGAAGTTGACTGTGACTGCAAAGTTTCTCACCTCATGTGCCTCGTTTATTAATTATAATCATAGGTAACTGAAGTTGACTGTGACTGCAAAGTTTCTCACCTCCTGTGCCTCCTTTATTAATTATAATCATAGGTAACTGAAGTTGACTGTGACTGCAAAGTTTCTCACTTCCTGTGCCTCCTTTATTAATTATAATCATAGGTAGCTAGCTTATTCTTTACTGAATCCTTATGCTATAGTTTCTAATGCCTTATGATTTGAAATAGTTAAATTGTTTTAAGGATTCTCTCAGTCTATTGACTAAAATGAATGCTTGATTTATTTGTAGCCTTAGATGTATGGTATGTGGTAATTGTTGACTTAAGCCATCTTTATTGCTAGCTTTCTCTGGCTGGCCAATTGGGGGTTTTCATTAATTAGTGTCCACACTTGCCTGCATCTCTGTTTAAAGTGTCAGTAGTTTGGCTGCTAAAGCCTTGGCTGGGTGCAGCTTTTCTAAGTGCAGTGTTTTAAGTGCATAACTAGCGTTAGACCTGCGCTATTTTTATTAGTTAATTCTTCTGCTGATCTTGAATGAATTGACACCGCCTCTCTCCCTATCTACAGGTAACTGAAGTTGACTGTGACTGCAAAGTTTCTCACCTCCTGTGCCTCCTTTATTAATTATAATCATAGGTAGCTAGCTTATTCTTTACTGAATCCTTATGCTATAGTTTCTAATGCCTTCTGATTTGAAATAGTTAAATTGTTTTAAGGATTCTCTCAGTCTATTGACTAAAATGAATGCTTGATTTATTTGTAGCCTTAGATGTATGGTATGTGGTAATTGTTTACTAAAGCCATCTTTATTGCTAGCTTTCTCTGGCTGGCCAATTGGGGGTTTTCATGAATTAGTGTCCACACTTGCCTGCATCTCTGTTTAAAGTGTCAGTAGTTTGGCTGCTAAAGCCTTGGCTGGGTGCAGCTTTTCTAAGTGCAGTGTTTTTAGTGCATAACTAGCGTTAGACCGGCGCTATTTTTATTAGTTAATTCTTCTGTTGATCTTGAATGAATTGACACAGCCTCTCTCGCAATCTACAGGTAACTGAAGTTGACTGTGACTGCAAAGTTTCTCACCTCCTGTGCCTCCTTTATTAATTATAATCATAGGTAGCTAGCTTATTCTTTACTGAATCCTTATGCTATAGTTTCTAATGCCTTCTGATTTGAAATAGTTAAATTGTTTTAAGGATTCTGTCAGTCTATTGACTAAAATGAATGCTTGATTTATTTGTAGCCTTAGATGTATGGTATGTGGTAATTGTTGATTAAGCCATCTTTATTGCTAGATTGCTCTGGCTGGCCAATTGGGGGTTTTCATTAATTAGTGTCCACACTTGCCTGCATCTCTGTTTAAAGTGTCAGTAATTTGACTGCTAAAGCCTTGGCAGGGTGCTGCTTTTCTAAGTGCAGTGTTTTAAGTGCATAACTTGCGTTAGACCTGCGCTATATTTATTAGTTAATTCTTCTGCTTATCTTGAATGAATTGACACCGCCTCTCTCCCTATCTACAGGTAACTGAAGTTGACTGTGACTGCAAAGTTTCTCACCTCCTGTGCCTCCTTTATTAATTATAATCATAGGTAGCTAGCTTATTCTTTACTGAAAACTTATGCTATAGTTTCTAATGCCTTATGATTTGAAATAGTTAAATTGTTTTAAGGATTCTCTCAGTCTATTGACTAAAATGAATGCTTGATTTATTTGTAGCCTTAGATGTATGGTATGTGGTAATTGTTGACTAAAGCCATCTTTATTGCTAGCTTTCTCTGGCTGGCCAATTGGGGGTTTTCATAAATTAGTGTCCACACTTGCCTGCATCTCTGTTTAAAGTGTCAGTAGTTTGGCTGCTAAAGCCTTGGCTGGGTGCAGCTTTTCTAAGTGCAGTGTTTTAAGTGCATAACTAGCGTTAGACCTGCGCTATTTTTATTAGTTAATTCCTCTGCTGATCTTGAATGAATTGACACCGCCTCTCTCCCTATCTACAGGTAACTGAAGTTGACTGTGACTGCAAAGTTTCTCACCTCCTGTGCCTCCTTTATTAATTATAATCATAGGTAACTGAAGTTGACTGTGACAGCAAAGTTTCTCACCTCCTGTGCCTCCTTTATTAATTATAATCATAGGTAACTGAAGTTGACTGTGACTGCAAAGTTTCTCACCTCCTGTGCCTCCTTTATTAATTATAATCATAGGTAGCTAGCTTATTCTTTACTGAATCCTTATGCTATAGTTTCTAATGCCTTATGATTTGAAATAGTTAAATTGTTTTAAGGATTCTCTCAGTCTATTAACTAAAATGAATGCTTGATTTATTTGTAGCCTTAGATGTATGGTATGTGGTAATTGTTGACTTAAGCCATCTTTATTGCTAGATTTCTCTGGCTGGCCAATTGGGGGTTTTCAATAATTAGTGTCCACACTTGCCTGCATCTCTGTTTAAAGTGTCAGTAGTTTGGCTGCTAAAGCCTTGGCTGGGTGCAGCTTTTCTAAGTGCAGTGTTTTAAGTGCATAACTAGCGTTAGACCTGCGCTATTTTTATTAGTTAATTCTTCTGCTGATCTTGAATGAATTGACACCGCCTCTCTCCCTATCTACAGGTAACTGAAGTTGACTGTGACTGCAAAGTTTCTCACCTCCTGTGCCTCCTTTATTAATTATAATCATAGGTAGCTAGCTTATTCTTTACTGAATCCTTATGCTATAGTTTCTAATGCCTTATGATTTGAAATAGTTAAATTGTTTTAAGGATTCTCTCAGTCTATTGACTAAAATGAATGCTTGATTTATTTGTAGCCTTAGATGTATGGTATGTGGTAATTGTTGACTAAAGCCATCTTTATTGCTAGCTTTCTCTGGCTGGCCAATTGGGGGTTTTCATGAATTAGTGTCCACGCTTGCCTGCATCTCTGTTTAAAGTGTCAGTAGTTTGGCTGCTAAAGCCTTGGCTGGGTGCAGCTTTTCTAAGTGCAGTGTTTTTAGTGCATAACTAGCGTTAGACCTGCGCTATTTTTATTAGTTAATTCTTCTGCTGATCTTGAATGAATTGACACCGCCTCTCTCCCAATCTACAGGTAACTGAAGTTGACTGTGACTGCAAAGTTTCTCACCTCCTGTGCCTCCTTTATTAATTATAATCATAGGTAACTGAAGTTGACTGTGACTGCAAAGTTTCTCACCTCCTGTGCCTACTTTATTAATTATAATCATAGGTAGCTAGCTTATTCTCTACTGAATCTTTATGCTATAGTTTCTAATGCCTTATGATTTGAAATAGTTAAATTGTTTTAAGGATTCTCTCAGTCTATTGACTAAAATGAATGCTTGATTTATTTGTAGCCTTAGATGTATGGTATGTGGTAATTGTTGATTAAAGCCATCTTTATTGCTAGCTTTGTCTGGCTGGCCAATTGGGGGTTTTCATGAATTAGTGTCCACACTTGCCTGCATCTCTGTTTAAAGTGTCAGTAGTTTGGCTGCTAAAGCCTTGGCAGGGTGCAGCTTTTCTAAGTGCAGTGTTTTAAGTGCATAACTAGCGTAAGACCTACGCTATTTTTATTAGTTAATTCTTCTGCTGATCTTGAATGAATTGACACCGCCTCTCTCCCTATCTACAGGTAACTGAAGTTGACTGTGACTGCAAAGTTTCTCACCTCCTGTGCCTCCTTTATTAATTATAATCATAGGTAGCTAGCTTATTCTTTACTGAATCCTTATGCTATAGTTTTTAATGCCTTCTGATTTGAAATAGTTAAATTGTTTTAAGGATTCTGTCAGTCTATTGACTAAAATGAATGCTTGATTTATTTGTAGCCTTAGATGTATGGTATGTGGTAATTGTTGACTTAAACCATCTTTATTGCTAGATTTCTCTGGCTGGCCAATTGAGGGTTTTCAATAATTAGTGTCCACACTTGCCTGCATCTCTGTTTAAAGTGTCAGTAGTTTGGCTGCTAAAGCCTTGGCTGGGTGCAGCTTTTCTAAGTGCAGTGTTTTAAGTGCATAACTAGCGTTAGACCTGCGCTATTTTTATTTGTTAATTCTTCTGCTTATCTTCAATGAAATGACACCGCCTCTCTCCAGATCTACAGGTAACTGAAGTTGACTGTGACTGCAAAGTTTCTCACCTCCTGTGCCTCCTTTATTAATTATAATCATAGGTAACTGAAGTTGACTGTGACTGCAAAGTTTCTCACCTCCTGTGCCTCCTTTATTAATTATAATCATAGGTAACTGAAGTTGACTGTGACTGCAAAGTTTCTCACCTCCTGTGCCTCCTTTATTAATTATAATCATAGGTAGCTAGCTTATTCTTTACTGAATCCTTATGCTATAGTTTCTAATGCCTTATGATTTGAAATAGTTAAATTGTTTTAAGGATTCTCTCAGTCTATTGACTAAAATGAATGCTTGATTTATTTGTAGCCTTAGATTTATGGTATGTGGTAATTGTTGACTTAAGCCATCTTTATTGCTAGCTTTCTCTGGCTGGCCAATTGGGGGTTTTCATGAATTAGTGTCCACACTTGCCGGCATCTCTGTTTAAAGTGTCAGTAGTTTGGCTGCTAAAGCCTTGGCTGGGTGCAGCTTTTCTAAGTGCAGTGTTTTAAGAGCATAACTAGCGTTAGACCTGCGCTATTTTTATTAGTTAATTCTTCTGCTTTTCTTGAATGAATTGACACCGCCTCTCTCCCAATCTACAGGTAACTGAAGTTGACTGTGACTGCAAAGTTTCTCACCTCCTGTGCCTCCTTTATTAATTTTAATCATAGGTAACTGAAGTTGACTGTGACTGCAAAGTTTCTCACCTCCTGTGCCTCCTTTATTAATTATAATCATAGGTAACTGAAGTTGACTGTGACTGCAAAGTTTCTCACCTCCTGTGCCTCCTTTATTAATTATAATCATAGGTAACTGAAGTTGACTGTGACTGCAAAGTTTCTCACTTCCTGTGCCTCCTTTATTAATTATAATCATAGGTAGCTAGCTTATTCTTTACTGAATCCTTATGCTATAGTTTCTAATGCCTTATGATTTGAAATAGTTAAATTGTTTTAAGGATTCTCTCAGTCTATTGACTAAAATGAATGCTTGATTTATTTGTAGCCTTAGATTTATGGTATGTGGTAATTGTTGACTTAAGCCATCTTTATTGCTAGCTTTCTCTGGCTGGCCAATTGGGGGTTTTCATTAATTAGTGTCCACACTTGCCTGCATCTCTGTTTAAAGTGTCAGTAGTTTGGCTGCTAAAGCCTTGGCTGGGTGCAGCTTTTCTAAGTGCAGTGTTTTAAGTGCATAACTAGCGTTAGACCTGCGCTATTTTTATTAGTTAATTCTTCTGCTGATCTTGAATGAATTGACACTGCCTCTCTCCCTATCTACAGGTAACTGAAGTTGACTGTGACTGCAAAGTTTCTCACCTCCTGTGCCTCCTTTATTAATTATAATCATAGGTAGCTAGCTTATTCTTTACTGAATCCTTATGCTATAGTTTCTAATGCCTTCTGATTTGAAATAGTTAAATTGTTTTAAGGATTCTCTCAGTCTATTGACTAAAATGAATGCTTGATTTATTTGTAGCCTTAGATGTATGGTATGTGGTAATTGTTTACTAAAGCCATCTTTATTGCTAGCTTTCTCTGGCTGGCCAATTGGGGGTTTTCATTAATTAGTGTCCACACTTGCCTGCATCTCTGTTTAAAGTGTCAGTAGTTTGGCTGCTAAAGCCTTGGCTGGGTGCAGCTTTTCTAAGTGCAGTGTTTTAAGTGCATAACTAGCGTTAGACCTGCGCTATTTTTATTAGTTAATTCTTCTGCTGATCTTGAATGAATTGACACCGCCTCTCTCCCTATCTACAGGTAACTGAAGTTGACTGTGACTGCAAAGTTTCTCACCTCCTGTGCCTCCTTTATTAATTATAATCATAGGTAGCTAGCTTATTCTTTACTGAATCCTTATGCTATAGTTTCTAATGCCTTCTGATTTGAAATAGTAAAATTGTTTTAAGGATTCTCTCAGTCTATTGACTAAAATGAATGCTTGATTTATTTGTAGCCTTAGATGTATGGTATGTGGTAATTGTTTACTAAAGCCATCTTTATTGCTAGCTTTCTCTGGCTGGCCAATTGGGGGTTTTCATGAATTAGTGTCCACACTTGCCTGCATCTCTGTTTAAAGTGTCAGTAGTTTGGCTGCTAAAGCCTTGGCAGGGTGCAGCTTTTCTAAGTGCAGTGTTTTAAGTGCATAACTAGCATTAGACCTGCGCTATTTTTATTTGTTAATTCTTCTGCTTATCTTGAATGAATTGACACCGCCTCTCTCCCTATCTACAGGTAACTGAAGTTGACTGTGACTGCAAAGTTTCTCACCTCCTGTGCCTCCTTTATTAATTATAATCATAGGTAGCTAGCTTATTCTTTACTGAATCCTTATGCTATAGTTTCTAATGCCTTATGATTTGAAATAGTTAAATTGTTTTAAGGATTCTCTCAGTCTATTGACTAAAATGAATGCTTGATTTATTTGTAGCCTTAGATGTATGGTATGTGGTAATTGTTGACTTAAGCCATCTTTATTGCTAGCTTTCTCTGGCTGGCCAATTGGGGGTTTTCATTAATTAGTGTCCACACTTGCCTGCATCTCTGTTTAAAGTGTCAGTAGTTTGGCTGCTAAAGCCTTGGCTGGGTGCAGCTTTTCTAAGTGCAGTGTTTTAAGTGCATAACTAGCGTTAGACCTGCGCTATTTTTATTAGTTAATTCCTCTGCTGATCTTGAATGAATTGACATCGCCTCTCTCCCTATCTACAGGTAACTGAAGTTGACTGTGACTGCAAAGTTTCTCACCTCCTGTGCCTCCTTTATTAATTATAATCATAGGTAACTGAAGTTGACTGTGACAGCAAAGTTTCTCACCTCCTGTGCCTCCTTTATTAATTATAATCATAGGTAACTGAAGTTGACTGTGACTGCAAAGTTTCTCACCTCCTGTGCCTCCTTTATTAATTATAATCATAGGTAGCTAGCTTATTCTTTACTGAATCCTTATGCTATAGTTTCTAATGCCTTATGATTTGAAATAGTTAAATTGTTTTAAGGATTCTCTCAGTCTATTGACTAAAATGAATGCTTGATTTATTTGTAGCCTTAGATGTATGGTATGTGGTAATTGTTGACTTAAGTCATCTTTATTGCTAGATTTCTCTGGCTGGCCAATTGGGGGTTTTCAATAATTAGTGTCCACACTTGCCTGCATCTCTGTTTAAAGTGTCAGTAGTTTGGCTGCTAAAGCCTTGGCTGGGTGCAGCTTTTCTAAGTGCAGTGTTTTAAGTGCATAACTAGCGTTAGACCTGCGCTATTTTTATTAGTTAATTCTTCTGCTGATCTTGAATGAATTGATACCGCCTCTCTCCCTATCTACAGGTAACTGAAGTTGACTGTGACTGCAAAGTTTCTCACCTCCTGTGCCTCCTTTATTAATTATAATCATAGGTAGCTAGCTTATTCTTTACTGAATCCTTATGCTATAGTTTCTAATGCCTTATGATTTGAAATAGTTAAATTGTTTTAAGGATTCTCTCAGTCTATTGACTAAAATGAATGCTTGATTTATTTGTAGCCTTAGATGTATGGTATGTGGTAATTGTTGACTAAAGCCATCTTTATTGCTAGCTTTCTCTGGCTGGCCAATTGGGGGTTTTCATGAATTAGTGTCCACACTTGCCTGCATCTCTGTTTAAAGTGTCAGTAGTTTGGCTGCTAAAGCCTTGGCTGGGTGCAGCTTTTCTAAGTGCAGTGTTTTTAGTGCATAACTAGCGTTAGACCTGCGCTATTTTTATTAGTTAATTCTTCTGCTGATCTTGAATGAATTGACACCGCCTCTCTCCCAATCTACAGGTAACTGAAGTTGACTGTGACTGCAAAGTTTCTCACCTCCTGTGCCTCCTTTATTAATTATAATCATAGGTAACTGAAGTTGACTGTGACTGCAAAGTTTCTCACCTCCTGTGCCTACTTTATTAATTATAATCATAGGTAGCTAGCTTATTCTTTACTGAATCCTTATGCTATAGTTTCTAATGCCTTATGATTTGAAATAGTTAAATTGTTTTAAGGATTCTCTCAGTCTATTGACTAAAATGAATGCTTGATTTATTTGTAGCCTTAGATGTATGGTATGTGGTAATTGTTGACTAAAGCCATCTTTATTGCTAGCTTTCTCTGGCTGGCCAATTGGGGGTTTTCATGAATTAGTGTCCACACTTGCCTGCATCTCTGTTTAAAGTGTCAGTAGTTTGGCTGCTAAAGCCTTGGCAGGGTGCAGCTTTTCTAAGTGCAGTGTTTTAAGTGCATAACTAGCGTAAGACCTACGCTATTTTTATTAGTTAATTCTTCTGCTGATCTTGAATGAATTGACACCGCCTCTCTCCCTATCTACAGGTAACTGAAGTTGACTGTGACTGCAAAGTTTCTCACCTCCTGTGCCTCCTTTATTAATTATAATCATAGGTAGCTAGCTTATTCTTTACTGAATCCTTATGCTATAGTTTCTAATGCCTTCTGATTTGAAATAGTTAAATTGTTTTAAGGATTCTGTCAGTCTATTGACTAAAATGAATGCTTGATTTATTTGTAGCCTTAGATGTATGGTATGTGGTAATTGTTGACTTAAACCATCTTTATTGCTAGATTTCTCTGGCTGGCCAATTGGGGGTTTTCAATAATTAGTGTCCACACTTGCCTGCATCTCTGTTTAAAGTGTCAGTAGTTTGGCTGCTAAAGCCTTGGCTGGGTGCAGCTTTTCTAAGTGCAGTGTTTTAAGTGCATAACTAGCATTAGACCTGCGCTATTTTTATTTGTTAATTCTTCTGCTTATCTTCAATGAAATGACACCGCCTCTCTCCAGATCTACAGGTAACTGAAGTTGACTGTGACTGCAAAGTTTCTCACCTCCTGTGCCTCCTTTATTAATTATAATCATAGGTAACTGAAGTTGACTGTGACTGCAAAGTTTCTCACCTCCTGTGCCTCCTTTATTAATTATAATCATAGGTAACTGAAGTTGACTGTGACTGCAAAGTTTCTCACCTCCTGTGCCTCCTTTATTAATTATAATCATAGGTAGCTAGCTTATTCTTTACTGAATCCTTATGCTATAGTTTCTAATGCCTTATCATTTGAAATAGTTAAATTGTTTTAAGGATTCTCTCAGTCTATTGACTAAAATGAATGCTTGATTTATTTGTAGCCTTAGATGTATGGTATGTGGTAATTGTTGACTTAACCCAACTTTATTGCTAGCTTTCTCTGGCTGGCCAATTGAGGTTTTTCATGAATTAGTGTCCACACTTGCCGGCATCTCTGTTTAAAGTGTCAGTAGTTTGGCTGCTAAAGCCTTGGCTGGGTGCAGCTTTTCTAAGTGCAGTGTTTTAAGAGCATAACTAGCGTTAGACCTGCGCTATTTTTATTAGTTAATTCTTCTGCTTATCTTGAATGAATTGACACCGCCTCTCTCCCAATCTACAGGTAACTGAAGTTGACTGTGACTGCAAAGTTTCTCACCTCCTGTGCCTCCTTTATTAATTTTAATCATAGGTAACTGAAGTTGACTGTGACTGCAAAGTTTCTCACCTCCTGTGCCTCCTTTATTAATTATAATCATAGGTAACTGAAGTTGACTGTGACTGCAAAGTTTCTCACTTCCTGTGCCTACTTTATTAATTATAATCATAGGTAGCTAGCTTATTCTTTACTGAATCCTTATGCTATAGTTTCTAATGCCTTATGATTTGAAATAGTTAAATTGTTTTAAGGATTCTCTCAGTCTATTGACTAAAATGAATGCTTGATTTATTTGTAGCCTTAGATGTATGGTATGTGGTAATTGTTTACTAAAGCCATCTTTATTGCTAGCTTTCTCTTGCTGGCCAATTGGGGGTTTTCATGAATTAGTGTCCACACTTGCCTGCATCTCTGTTTAAAGTGTCAGTAGTTTGGCTGCTAAAGCCTTGGCAGGGTGCAGCTTTTCTAAGTGCAGTGTTTTAAGTGCATAACTAGCGTTAGACCTGCGCTATTTTTATTTGTTAATTCTTCTGCTTATCTTGAATGAATTGACACCGCCTCTCTCCCTATCTACAGGTAACTGAAGTTGACTGTGACTGCAAAGTTTCTCACCTCCTGTGCCTCCTTTATTAATTATAATCATAGGTAGCTAGCTTATTCTTTACTGAATCCTTATGCTATAGTTTCTAATGCCTTATGATTTGAAATAGTTAAATTGTTTTAAGGATTCTCTCAGTCTATTGACTAAAATGAATGCTTGATTTATTTGTAGCCTTAGATGTATGGTATGTGGTAATTGTTGACTTAAGCCATCTTTATTGCTAGCTTTCTCTAGCTGGCCAATTGGGGGTTTTCATTAATTAGTGTCCACACTTGCCTGCATCTCTGTTTAAAGTGTCAGTAGTTTGGCTGCTAAAGCCTTGGCTGGGTGCAGCTTTTCTAAGTGCAGTGTTTTAAGTGCATAACTAGCGTTAGACCTGCGCTATTTTTATTAGTTAATTCCTCTGCTGACCTTGAATGAATTGACACCGCCTCTCTCCCTATCTACAGGTAACTGAAGTTGACTGTGACTGCAAAGTTTCTCACCTCCTGTGCCTCCTTTATTAATTATAATCATAGGTAACTGAAGTTGACTGTGACAGCAAAGTTTCTCACCTCCTGTGCCTCCTTTATTAATTATAATCATAGGTAACTGAAGTTGACTGTGACTGCAAAGTTTCTCACCTCCTGTGCCTCCTTTATTAATTATAATCATAGGTAGCTAGCTTATTCTTTACTGAATCCTTATGCTATAGTTTCTAATGCCTTATGATTTGAAATAGTTAAATTGTTTTAAGGATTCTCTCAGTCTATTGACTAAAATGAATGCTTGATTTATTTGTAGCCTTAGATGTATGGTATGTGGTAATTGTTGACTTAAGCCATCTTTATTGCTAGATTTCTCTGGCTGGCCAATTGGGGGTTTTCAATAATTAGTGTCCACACTTGCCTGCATCTCTGTTTAAAGTGTCAGTAGTTTGGCTGCTAAAGCCTTGGCTGGGTGCAGCTTTTCTAAGTGCAGTGTTTTAAGTGCATAACTAGCGTTAGACCTGCGCTATTTTTATTAGTTAATTCTTCTGCTGATCTTGAATGAATTGACACCGCCTCTCTCCCTATCTACAGGTAACTGAAGTTGACTGTGACTGCAAAGTTTCTCACCTCCTGTGCCTCCTTTATTAATTATAATCATAGGTAGCTAGCTTATTCTTTACTGAATCCTTATGCTATAGTTTCTAATGCCTTATGATTTGAAATAGTTAAATTGTTTTAAGGATTCTCTCAGTCTATTGACTAAAATGAATGCTTGATTTATTTGTAGCCTTAGATGTATGGTATGTGGTAATTGTTGACTAAAGCCATCTTTATTGCTAGCTTTCTCTGGCTGGCCAATTGGGGGTTTTCATGAATTAGTGTCCACACTTGCCTGCATCTCTGTTTAAAGTGTCAGTAGTTTGGCTGCTAAAGCCTTGGCTGGGTGCAGCTTTTCTAAGTGCAGTGTTTTTAGTGCATAACTAGCGTTAGACCTGCGCTATTTTTATTAGTTAATTCTTCTGCTGATCTTGAATGAATTGACACCGCCTCTCTCCCAATCTACAGGTAACTGAAGTTGACTGTGACTGCAAAGTTTCTCACCTCCTGTGCCTCCTTTATTAATTATAATCATAGGTAACTGAAGTTGACTGTGACTGCAAAGTTTCTCACCTCCTGTGCCTCCTTTATTAATTATAATCATAGGTAGCTAGCTTATTCTTTACTGAATCCTTATGCTATAGTTTCTAATGCCTTATGATTTGAAATAGTTAAATTGTTTTAAGGATTCTCTCAGTCTATTGACTAAAATGAATGCTTGATTTATTTGTAGCCTTAGATGTATGGTATGTGGTAATTGTTGACTTAAGCCATCTTTATTGCTAGCTTTCTCTGGCTGGCCAATTGGGGATTTTCATTAATTAGTGTCCACACTTGTCTGCATCTCTGTTTAAAGTGTCAGTAGTTTGGCTGCTAAAGCCTTGGCTGGGTGCAGCTTTTCTAAGTGCAGTGATTTAAGTGCATAACTAGCGTTAGACCTGCGCTATTTTTATTAGTTAATTCTTCTGCTGATCTTGAATGAATTGACACCGCCTCTCTCCCTATCTACAGGTAACTGAAGTTGACTGTGACTACAAAGTTTCTCACCTCCTGTGCCTCCTTTATTAATTATAATCATAGGTAACTTAAGTTGACTGTGACTGCAAAGTTTCTCACCTCCTGTGACTCCTTTATTAATTATAATCATAGGTAGCTAGCTTATTCTTTACTGAATCCTTATGCTATAGTTTCTAATGCCTTATGATTTGAAATAGTTAAATTGTTTTAAGGATTCTCTCAGTCTATTGACTAAAATGAATGCTTGATTTATTTGTAGCCTTAGATGTATGGTATGTGGTAATTGTTGACTTAAGCCATCTTTATTGCTAGCTTTCTCTGGCTTGCCAATTGGGGGTTTTCATTAATTAGTGTCCACACTTGCCTGCATCTCTGTTTAAAGTGTCAGTAGTTTGGCTGCTAAAGCCTTGGCTGGGTGCAGCTTTTCTAAGTGCAGTGTTTTAAGTGCATAACTAGCGTTAGACATGCGCTATTTTTATTAGTTAATTCTTCTGCTGATCTTGAATGAATTGACACCACCTCTCTCCCTATCTACAGGTTACTGAAGTTGACTGTGACTGCAAAGTTTCTCACCTCCTGTGCCACCTTTATTAATTATAATCATAGGTAGCTAGCTTATTCTTTACTGAATCCTTATGCTATAGTTTCTAATGCCTTATGATTTGAAATAGTTAAATTGTTTTAAGGATTCTGTCAGTCTATTGACTCAAATGAATGCTTGATTTATATGTAGCCTTAGATGTATGGTATGTGGTAATTGTTGACTTAAGCCATCTTTATTGCTAGATTTCTCTGGCTGGCCAATTGGGGGTTTTCATTAATTAGTGTCCACACTTGCCTGCATCTCTGTTTAAAGTGTCAGTAGTTTGGCTGCTAAAGCCTTGGCTGGGTGCAGCTTTTCTAAGTGCAGTGTTTTTAGTGCATAACTAGCGTTAGACCTGCGCTATTTTTATTTGCTAATTCTTCTGCTTATCTTGAATGAATTGACACCGCCTCTCTCCCTATCTACAGGTAACTGAAGTTGACTGTGACTGCAAAGTTTCTCACCTCCTGTGCCTCCTTTATTAATTATAATCATAGGTAGCTAGCTTATTCTTTACTGAATCCTTATGCTATAGTTTCTAATGCCTTATGATTTGAAATAGTTAAATTGTTTTAAGGATTCTCTCAGTCTATTGACTAAAATGAATGCTTGATTTATTTGTAGCCTTAGATGTATGGTATGTGGTAATTGTTGACTTAAGCCATCTTTATTGCTAGCTTTCTCTAGCTGGCCAATTGGGGGTTTTCATTAATTAGTGTCCACACTTGCCTGCATCTCTGTTTAAAGTGTCAGTAGTTTGGCTGCTAAAGCCTTGGCTGGGTGCAGCTTTTCTAAGTGCAGTGTTTTAAGTGCATAACTAGCGTTAGACCTGCGCTATTTTTATTAGTTAATTCCTCTGCTGACCTTGAATGAATTGACACCGCCTCTCTCCCTATCTACAGGTAACTGAAGTTGACTGTGACTGCAAAGTTTCTCACCTCCTGTGCCTCCTTTATTAATTATAATCATAGGTAACTGAAGTTGACTGTGACAGCAAAGTTTCTCACCTCCTGTGCCTCCTTTATTAATTATAATCATAGGTAACTGAAGTTGACTGTGACTGCAAAGTTTCTCACCTCCTGTGCCTCCTTTATTAATTATAATCATAGGTAGCTAGCTTATTCTTTACTGAATCCTTATGCTATAGTTTCTAATGCCTTATGATTTGAAATAGTTAAATTGTTTTAAGGATTCTCTCAGTCTATTGACTAAAATGAATGCTTGATTTATTTGTAGCCTTAGATGTATGGTATGTGGTAATTGTTGACTTAAGCCATCTTTATTGCTAGATTTCTCTGGCTGGCCAATTGGGGGTTTTCAATAATTAGTGTCCACACTTGCCTGCATCTCTGTTTAAAGTGTCAGTAGTTTGGCTGCTAAAGCCTTGGCTGGGTGCAGCTTTTCTAAGTGCAGTGTTTTAAGTGCATAACTAGCGTTAGACCTGCGCTATTTTTATTAGTTAATTCTTCTGCTGATCTTGAATGAATTGACACCGCCTCTCTCCCTATCTACAGGTAACTGAAGTTGACTGTGACTGCAAAGTTTCTCACCTCCTGTGCCTCCTTTATTAATTATAATCATAGGTAGCTAGCTTATTCTTTACTGAATCCTTATGCTATAGTTTCTAATGCCTTATGATTTGAAATAGTTAAATTGTTTTAAGGATTCTCTCAGTCTATTGACTAAAATGAATGCTTGATTTATTTGTAGCCTTAGATGTATGGTATGTGGTAATTGTTGACTAAAGCCATCTTTATTGCTAGATTTCTCTGGCTGGCCAATTGGGGGTTTTCATTAATTAGTGTCCACACTTGCCTGCATCTCTGTTTAAAGTGTCAGTAGTTTGGCTGCTAAAGCCTTGGCTGGGTGCAGCTTTTCTAAGTGCAGTGTTTTTAGTGCATAACTAGCGTTAGACCTGCGCTATTTTTATTAGTTAATTCTTCTGCTGATCTTGAATGAATTGACACCGCCTCTCTCCCAATCTACAGGTAACTGAAGTTGACTGTGACTGCAAAGTTTCTCACCTCCTGTGCCTCCTTTATTAATTATAATCATAGGTAACTGAAGTTGACTGTGACTGCAAAGTTTCTCACCTCCTGTGCCTCCTTTATTAATTATAATCATAGGTAGCTAGCTTATTCTTTACTGAATCCTTATGCTATAGTTTCTAATGCCTTATGATTTGAAATAGTTAAATTGTTTTAAGGATTCTCTCAGTCTATTGACTAAAATGAATGCTTGATTTATTTGTAGCCTTAGATGTATGGTATGTGGTAATTGTTGACTTAAGCCATCTTTATTGCTAGCTTTCTCTGGCTGGCCAATTGGGGATTTTTATTAATTAGTGTCCACACTTGTCTGCATCTCTGTTTAAAGTGTCAGTAGTTTGGCTGCTAAAGCCTTGGCTGGGTGCAGCTTTTCTAAGTGCAGTGATTTAAGTGCATAACTAGCGTTAGACCTGCGCTATTTTTATTAGTTAATTCTTCTGCTGATCTTGAATGAATTGACACCGCCTCTCTCCCTATCTACAGGTAACTGAAGTTGACTGTGACTACAAAGTTTCTCACCTCCTGTGCCTCCTTTATTAATTATAATCATAGGTAACTTAAGTTGACTGTGACTGCAAAGTTTCTCACCTCCTGTGACTCCTTTATTAATTATAATCATAGGTAGCTAGCTTATTCTTTACTGAATCCTTATGCTATAGTTTCTAATGCCTTATGATTTGAAATAGTTAAATTGTTTTAAGGATTCTCTCAGTCTATTGACTAAAATGAATGCTTGATTTATTTGTAGCCTTAGATGTATGGTATGTGGTAATTGTTGACTTAAGCCATCTTTATTGCTAGCTTTCTCTGGCTTGCCAATTGGGGGTTTTCATTAATTAGTGTCCACACTTGCCTGCATCTCTGTTTAAAGTGTCAGTAGTTTGGCTGCTAAAGCCTTGGCTGGGTGCAGCTTTTCTAAGTGCAGTGTTTTAAGTGCATAACTAGCGTTAGACATGCGCTATTTTTATTAGTTAATTCTTCTGCTGATCTTGAATGAATTGACACCACCTCTCTCCCTATCTACAGGTTACTGAAGTTGACTGTGACTGCAAAGTTTCTCACCTCCTGTGCCACCTTTATTAATTATAATCATAGGTAGCTAGCTTATTCTTTACTGAATCCTTATGCTATAGTTTCTAATGCCTTATGATTTGAAATAGTTAAATTGTTTTAAGGATTCTGTCAGTCTATTGACTCAAATGAATGCTTGATTTATATGTAGCCTTAGATGTATGGTATGTGGTAATTGTTGACTTAAGCCATCTTTATTGCTAGATTTCTCTGGCTGGCCAATTGGGGGTTTTCATTAATTAGTGTCCACACTTGCCTGCATCTCTGTTTAAAGTGTCAGTAGTTTGGCTGCTAAAGCCTTGGCTGGGTGCAGCTTTTCTAAGTGCAGTGTTTTAAGTGCATAACTAGCGTTAGACCTGCGCTATTTTTATTTGCTAATTCTTCTGCTGATCTTCAATGAAATGACACCGCCTCTCTCCCTATCTACAGGTAACTGAAGTTGACTGTGACTGCAAAGTTTCTCACCTCCTGTGCCTCCTTTATTAATTATAATCATAGGTAACTGAAGTTGACTGTGACTGCAAAGTTTCTCACCTCCTGTGCCTCCTTTATTAATTATAATCATAGGTAACTGAAGTTGACTGTGACTGCAAAGTTTCTCACCTCCTGTGCCTCCTTTATTAATTATAATCATAGGTAGCTAGCTTATTCTTTACTGAATCCTTATGCTATAGTTTCTAATGCCTTATGATTTGAAATAGTTAAATTGTTTTAAGGATTCTCTCAGTCTATTGACTAAAATGAATGCTTGATTTATTTGTAGCCTTAGATGTATGGTATGTGGTAATTGTTGACTTAAGCCATCTTTATTGCTAGCTTTCTCTGGCTGGCCAATTGGGGGTTTTCATTAATTAGTGTCCACACTTGCCTGCATCTCTGTTTAAAGTGTCAGTAGTTTGGCTGCTAAAGCCTTGGCTGGGTGCAGCTTTTCTAAGTGCAGTGTTTTAAGTGCATAACTAGCATTAGACCTGCGCTATTTTTATTAGTTAATTCTTCTGCTGATCTTGAAGGAATTGACACCGCCTCTCTCCCAATCTACAGGTAACTGAAGTTGACTGTGACTGCAAAGTTTCTCACCTCCTGTGCCTCCTTTATTAATTATAATCATAGGTAACTGAAGTTGACTGTGACTGCAAAGTTTCTCACCTCCTGTGCCTCCTTTATTAATTATAATCATAGGTAGCTAGCTTATTCTTTACTGAATCCTTATGCTATAGTTTCTAATGCCTTATGATTTAAAATAGTTAAATTGTTTTAAGGATTCTCTCAGTCTATTGACTAAAATGAATGCTTGATTTATTTGTAGCCTTAGATGTATGGTATGTGGTAATTGTTGACTTAAGCCATCTTTATTGCTAGCTTTCTCTGGCTTGCCAATTGGGGGTTTTCATTAATTAGTGTCCACACTTGCCTGCATCTCTGTTTAAAGTGTCAGTAGTTTGGCTGCTAAAGCCTTGGCTGGGTGCAGCTTTTCTAAGTGCAGTGTTTTAAGTGCATAACTAGCGTTAGACATGCGCTATTTTTATTAGTTAATTCTTCTGCTGATCTTGAATGAATTGACACCACCTCTCTCCCTATCTACAGGTTACTGAAGTTGACTGTGACTGCAAAGTTTCTCACCTCCTGTGCCACCTTTATTAATTATAATCATAGGTAGCTAGCTTATTCTTTACTGAATCCTTATGCTATAGTTTCTAATGCCTTATGATTTGAAATAGTTAAATTGTTTTAAGGATTCTGTCAGTCTATTGACTCAAATGAATGCTTGATTTATATGTAGCCTTAGATGTATGGTATGTGGTAATTGTTGACTTAAGCCATCTTTATTGCTAGATTTCTCTGGCTGGCCAATTGGGGGTTTTCATTAATTAGTGTCCACACTTGCCTGCATCTCTGTTTAAAGTGTCAGTAGTTTGGCTGCTAAAGCCTTGGCTGGGTGCAGCTTTTCTAAGTGCAGTGTTTTAAGTGCATAACTAGCGTTAGACCTGCGCTATTTTTATTTGCTAATTCTTCTGCTTATCTTGAATGAATTGACACCGCCTCTCTCCCTATCTACAGGTAACTGAAGTTGACTGTGACTGCAAAGTTTCTCACCTCCTGTGCCTCCTTTATTAATTATAATCATAGGTAGCTAGCTTATTCTTTACTGAATCCTTATGCTATAGTTTCTAATGCCTTATGATTTGAAATAGTTAAATTGTTTTAAGGATTCTCTCAGTCTATTGACTAAAATGAATGCTTGATTTATTTGTAGCCTTAGATGTATGGTATGTGGTAATTGTTGACTTAAGCCATCTTTATTGCTAGCTTTCTCTAGCTGGCCAATTGGGGGTTTTCATTAATTAGTGTCCACACTTGCCTGCATCTCTGTTTAAAGTGTCAGTAGTTTGGCTGCTAAAGCCTTGGCTGGGTGCAGCTTTTCTAAGTGCAGTGTTTTAAGTGCATAACTAGCGTTAGACCTGCGCTATTTTTATTAGTTAATTCCTCTGCTGACCTTGAATGAATTGACACCGCCTCTCTCCCTATCTACAGGTAACTGAAGTTGACTGTGACTGCAAAGTTTCTCACCTCCTGTGCCTCCTTTATTAATTATAATCATAGGTAACTGAAGTTGACTGTGACAGCAAAGTTTCTCACCTCCTGTGCCTCCTTTATTAATTATAATCATAGGTAACTGAAGTTGACTGTGACTGCAAAGTTTCTCACCTCCTGTGCCTCCTTTATTAATTATAATCATAGGTAGCTAGCTTATTCTTTACTGAATCCTTATGCTATAGTTTCTAATGCCTTATGATTTGAAATAGTTAAATTGTTTTAAGGATTCTCTCAGTCTATTGACTAAAATGAATGCTTGATTTATTTGTAGCCTTAGATGTATGGTATGTGGTAATTGTTGACTTAAGCCATCTTTATTGCTAGATTTCTCTGGCTGGCCAATTGGGGGTTTTCAATAATTAGTGTCCACACTTGCCTGCATCTCTGTTTAAAGTGTCAGTAGTTTGGCTGCTAAAGCCTTGGCTGGGTGCAGCTTTTCTAAGTGCAGTGTTTTAAGTGCATAACTAGCGTTAGACCTGCGCTATTTTTATTAGTTAATTCTTCTGCTGATCTTGAATGAATTGACACCGCCTCTCTCCCTATCTACAGGTAACTGAAGTTGACTGTGACTGCAAAGTTTCTCACCTCCTGTGCCTCCTTTATTAATTATAATCATAGGTAGCTAGCTTATTCTTTACTGAATCCTTATGCTATAGTTTCTAATGCCTTATGATTTGAAATAGTTAAATTGTTTTAAGGATTCTCTCAGTCTATTGACTAAAATGAATGCTTGATTTATTTGTAGCCTTAGATGTATGGTATGTGGTAATTGTTGACTAAAGCCATCTTTATTGCTAGCTTTCTCTGGCTGGCCAATTGGGGGTTTTCATGAATTAGTGTCCACACTTGCCTGCATCTCTGTTTAAAGTGTCAGTAGTTTGGCTGCTAAAGCCTTGGCTGGGTGCAGCTTTTCTAAGTGCAGTGTTTTTAGTGCATAACTAGCGTTAGACCTGCGCTATTTTTATTAGTTAATTCTTCTGCTGATCTTGAATGAATTGACACCGCCTCTCTCCCAATCTACAGGTAACTGAAGTTGACTGTGACTGCAAAGTTTCTCACCTCCTGTGCCTCCTTTATTAATTATAATCATAGGTAACTGAAGTTGACTGTGACTGCAAAGTTTCTCACCTCCTGTGCCTCCTTTATTAATTATAATCATAGGTAGCTAGCTTATTCTTTACTGAATCCTTATGCTATAGTTTCTAATGCCTTATGATTTGAAATAGTTAAATTGTTTTAAGGATTCTCTCAGTCTATTGACTAAAATGAATGCTTGATTTATTTGTAGCCTTAGATGTATGGTATGTGGTAATTGTTGACTTAAGCCATCTTTATTGCTAGCTTTCTCTGGCTGGCCAATTGGGGATTTTCATTAATTAGTGTCCACACTTGTCTGCATCTCTGTTTAAAGTGTCAGTAGTTTGGCTGCTAAAGCCTTGGCTGGGTGCAGCTTTTCTAAGTGCAGTGATTTAAGTGCATAACTAGCGTTAGACCTGCGCTATTTTTATTAGTTAATTCTTCTGCTGATCTTGAATGAATTGACACCGCCTCTCTCCCTATCTACAGGTAACTGAAGTTGACTGTGACTACAAAGTTTCTCACCTCCTGTGCCTCCTTTATTAATTATAATCATAGGTAACTTAAGTTGACTGTGACTGAAAAAGTTTCTCACCTCCTGTGACTCCTTTATTAATTATAATCATAGGTAGCTAGCTTATTCTTTACTGAATCCTTATGCTATAGTTTCTAATGCCTTATGATTTGAAATAGTTAAATTGTTTTAAGGATTCTCTCAGTCTATTGACTAAAATGAATGCTTGATTTATTTGTAACCTTAGATGTATGGTATGTGGTAATTGTTGACTTAAGCCATCTTTATTGCTAGCTTTCTCTGGCTTGCCAATTGGGGGTTTTCATTAATTAGTGTCCACACTTGCCTGCATCTCTGTTTAAAGTGTCAGTAGTTTGGCTGCTAAAGCCTTGGCTGGGTGCAGCTTTTCTAAGTGCAGTGTTTTAAGTGCATAACTAGCGTTAGACATGCGCTATTTTTATTAGTTAATTCTTCTGCTGATCTTGAATGAATTGACACCACCTCTCTCCCTATCTACAGGTTACTGAAGTTGACTGTGACTGCAAAGTTTCTCACCTCCTGTGCCACCTTTATTAATTATAATCATAGGTAGCTAGCTTATTCTTTACTGAATCCTTATGCTATAGTTTCTAATGCCTTATGATTTGAAATAGTTAAATTGTTTTAAGGATTCTGTCAGTCTATTGACTCAAATGAATGCTTGATTTATATGTAGCCTTAGATGTATGGTATGTGGTAATTGTTGACTTAAGCCATCTTTATTGCTAGATTTCTCTGGCTGGCCAATTGGGGGTTTTCATTAATTAGTGTCCACACTTGCCTGCATCTCTGTTTAAAGTGTCAGTAGTTTGGCTGCTAAAGCCTTGGCTGGGTGCAGCTTTTCTAAGTGCAGTGTTTTAAGTGCATAACTAGCGTTAGACCTGCGCTATTTTTATTTGCTAATTCTTCTGCTGATCTTCAATGAAATGACACCGCCTCTCTCCCTATCTACAGGTAACTGAAGTTGACTGTGACTGCAAAGTTTCTCACCTCCTGTGCCTCCTTTATTAATTATAATCATAGGTAACTGAAGTTGACTGTGACTGCAAAGTTTCTCACCTCCTGTGCCTCCTTTATTAATTATAATCATAGGTAACTGAAGTTGACTGTGACTGCAAAGTTTCTCACCTCCTGTGCCTCCTTTATTAATTATAATCATAGGTAGCTAGCTTATTCTTTACTGAATCCTTATGCTATAGTTTCTAATGCCTTATGATTTGAAATAGTTAAATTGTTTTAAGGATTCTCTCAGTCTATTGACTAAAATGAATGCTTGATTTATTTGTAGCCTTAGATGTATGGTATGTGGTAATTGTTGACTTAAGCCATCTTTATTGCTAGCTTTCTCTGGCTGGCCTATTGGGGGTTTTCATTAATTAGTGTCCACACTTGCCTGCATCTCTGTTTAAAGTGTCAGTAGTTTGGCTGCTAAAGCCTTGGCTGGGTGCAGCTTTTCTAAGTGCAGTGTTTTAAGTGCATAACTAGCGTTAGACCTGCGCTATTTTTATTAGTTAATTCTTCTGCTGATCTTGAAGGAATTGACACCGCCTCTCTCCCAATCTACAGGTAACTGAAGTTGACTGTGACTGCAAAGTTTCTCACCTCCTGTGCCTCCTTTATTAATTATAATCATAGGTAACTGAAGTTGACTGTGACTGCAAAGTTTCTCACCTCCTGTGCCTCCTTTATTAATTATAATCATAGGTAGCTAGCTTATTCTTTACTGAATCCTTATGCTATAGTTCCTAATGCCTTATGATTTAAAATAGTTAAATTGTTTTAAGGATTCTCTCAGTCTATTGACTAAAATGAATGCTTGATTTATTTGTAGCCTTAGATGTATGGTATGTGGTAATTGTTGACTTAAGCCATCTTTATTGCTAGCTTTCTCTATCTGGCCAATTGGGGGTTTTCATTAATTAGTGTCCACACTTGCCTGCATCTCTGTTTAAAGTGTCAGTAGTTTGGCTGCTAAAGCCTTGGCTGTGTGCAGCTTTTCTAAGTGCAGTGTTTTAAGTGCATAACTAGCGTTAGACCTGCGCTATTTTTATTAGTTAATTCTTCTGCTGATCTTGAATGAATTGACACCGCCTCTCTCCCAATCTACAGGTAACTGAAGTTGACTGTGACTGCAAAGTTTCTCACCTCCTGTGCCTCCTTTATTAATTATAATCATAGGTAACTGAAGTTGACTGTGACTGCAAAGTTTCTCACCTCCTGTGCCTCCTTTATTAATTATAATCATAGGTAGCTAGCTTATTCTTTACTGAATCCTTATGCTATAGTTTCTAATGCCTTATGATTTGAAATAGTTAAATTGTTTTAAGGATTCTCTCAGTCTATTGACTAAAATGAATGCTTGATTTATTTGTAGCCTTAGATGTATGTTATGTGGTAATTGTTGACTTAAGCCATCTTTATTGCTAGCTTTCTCTGGCTGGCCAATTGGGGGTTTTCATTAATTAGTGTCCACACTTGCCTGCATCTCTGTTTAAAGTGTCAGTAGTTTGGCTGCTAAAGCCTTGGCTGGGTGCAGCTTTTCTAAGTGCAGTGTTTTAAGTGCATAACTAGCGTTAGACCTGCGCTATTTTTATTAGTTAATTCTTCTGCTGATCTTGAATGAATTGACACCGCCTCTCTCCCTATCTACAGGTAACTGAAGTTGACTGTGACTGCACATTCTCACCTCCTGTGCCTCCTTTATTAATTATAATCATAGGTAGCTAGATTATTCTTTACTGAATCCTTATGCTATAGTTTCTAATGCCTTATGATTTGAAATAGTTAAATTGTTTTAAGGATTCTCTCAGTCTATTGACTAAAATGAATGCTTGATTTATTTGTAGCCTTAGATGTATGGTATGTGGTAATTGTTGACTTAAGCCATCTTTATTGCTAGCTTTCTCTGGCTGGCCAATTGGGGGTTTTCATTAATTAGTGTCCACACTTGCCTGCATCTCTGTTTAAAGTGTCAGTAGTTTGGCTGCTAAAGCCTTGGCTGGGTGCAGCTTTTCTAAGTGCAGTGTTTTAAGTGCATAACTAGCGTTAGACCTGCGCTATTTTTATTAGTTAATTCTTCTGCTGATCTTGAATGAATTGACATCGCCTCTCTCCCTATCTACAGGTAACTGAAGTTGACTGTGACTGCAAAGTTTCTCACCTCCTGTGCCTCCTTTATTAATTATAATCATAGGTAGCTAGCTTATTCTTTACTGAATCCTTATGCTAAAGTTTCTAATGCCTTATGATTTGAAATAGTTAAATTGTTTTAAGGATTCTCTCAGTCTATTGAATAAAATGAATGCTTGATTTATTTGTAGCCTTAGATGTATGGTATGTGGTAATTGTTGACTTAAGCCATCTTTATTGCTAGCTTTCTCTGGCTTGCCAATTGGGGGTTTTCATTAATTAGTGTCCACACTTGCCTGCATCTCTGTTTAAAGTGTCAGTAGTTTGGCTGCTAAAGCCTTGGCTGGGTGCAGCTTTTCTAAGTGCAGTGTTTTAAGTGCATAACTAGCGTTAGACCTGCGCTATTTTTATTAGTTAATTCTTCTGCTGATCTTGAATGATTTGACACCGCCTCTCTCCCTATCTACAGGTAACTGAAGTTGACTGTGACTGCAAAGTTTCTCACCTCCTGTGCCTCCTTTATTAATTATAATCATAGGTAGCTAGCTTATTCTTTACTGAATCCTTATGCTATAGTTTCTAATGCCTTCTGATTTGAAATAGTTAAATTGTTTTAAGGATTCTGTCAGTCTATTGACTAAAATGAATGCTTGATTTATTTGTAGCCTTAGATGTATGGTATGTGGTAATTGTTGACTTATGCCATCTTTATTGCTAGATTTCTCTGGCTGGCCAATTGGGGGTTTTCATTAATTAGTGTCCACACTTGCCTGCATCTCTGTTTAAAGTGTCAGTAGTTTGGCTGCTAAAGCCTTGGCTGGGTGCAGCTTTTCTAAGTGCAGTGTTTTAAGTGCATAACTACCGTTAGACCTGCGCTATTTTTATTTGTTAATTCTTCTGCTTATCTTGAATGAATTGACACCGCCTCTCTCCCTATCTACAGGTAACTGAAGTTGACTGTGACTGCAAAGTTTCTCACCTCCTGTGCCTCCTTTATTAATTATAATCATAGGTAACTGAAGTTGACTGTGACTGCAAAGTTTCTCACCTCCTGTGCCTCCTTTATTAATTATAATCATAGGTAACTGAAGTTGACTGTGACTGCAAAGTTTCTCACCTCCTGTGCCTCCTTTATTAATTATAATCATAGGTAGCTAGCTTATTCTTTACTGAATCCTTATGCTATAGTTTCTAATGCCGTATGATTTGAAATAGTTAAATTGTTTTAAGGATTCTCTCAGTCTATTGACTAAAATGAATGCTTGATTTATTTGTAGCCTTAGATGTATGTTATGTGGTAATTGTTGACTTAAGCCATCTTTATTGCTAGCTTTCTCTGGCTGGCTAATTGGGGGTTTTCATTAATTAGTGTCCACACTTGCCTGCATCTCTGTTTAAAGTGTCAGTAGTTTGGCTGCTAAAGCCTTGGCTGGGTGCAGCTTTTCTAAGTGCAGTGTTTTAAGTGCATAACTACCGTTAGACCTGCGCTATTTTTATTTGTTAATTCTTCTGCTTATCTTGAATGAATTGACACCGCCTCTCTCCCTATCTACAGGTAACTGAAGTTGACTGTGACTGCAAAGTTTCTCACCTCCTGTGCCTCCTTTATTAATTATAATCATAGGTAACTGAAGTTGACTGTGACTGCAAAGTTTCTCACCTCCTGTGCCTCCTTTATTAATTATAATCATAGGTAACTGAAGTTGACTGTGACTGCAAAGTTTCTCACCTCCTGTGCCTCCTTTATTAATTATAATCATAGGTAGCTAGCTTATTCTTTACTGAATCCTTATGCTATAGTTTCTAATGCCGTATGATTTGAAATAGTTAAATTGTTTTAAGGATTCTCTCAGTCTATTGACTAAAATGAATGCTTGATTTATTTGTAGCCTTAGATGTATGTTATGTGGTAATTGTTGACTTAAGCCATCTTTATTGCTAGCTTTCTCTGGCTGGCTAATTGGGGGTTTTCATTAATTAGTGTCCACACTTGCCTGCATCTCTGTTTAAAGTGTCAGTAATTTGGATGCTAAAGCCTTGGCTGGGTGCAGCTTTTCGAAGTGCAGTGTTTTAAGTGCATAACTAGCGTTAGACCTGCGCTATTTTTATTAGTTAATTCTTCTGCTGATCTTGAAGGAATTGACACCGCCTCTCTCCCAATCTACAGGTAACTGAAGTTGACTGTGACTGCAAAGTTTCTCACCTCCTGTGCCTCCTTTATTAATTATAATCATAGGTAACTGAAGTTGACTGTGACTGCAAAGTTTCTCACCTCCTGTGCCTCCTTTATTAATTATAATCATAGGTAGCTAGCTTATTCTTTACTGAATCCTTATGCTATAGTTTCTAATGCCTTATGATTTAAAATAGTTAAATTGTTTTAAGGATTCTCTCAGTCTATTGACTAAAATGAATGCTTGATTTATTTGTAGCCTTAGATGTATGGTATGTGGTAATTGTTGACTTAAGCCATCTTTATTGCTAGCTTTCTCTATCTGGCCAATTGGGGGTTTTCATTAATTAGTGTCCACACTTGCCTGCATCTCTGTTTAAAGTGTCAGTAGTTTGGCTGCTAAAGCCTTGGCTGTGTGCAGCTTTTCTAAGTGCAGTGTTTTAAGTGCATAACTAGCGTTAGACCTGCGCTATTTTTATTAGTTAATTCTTCTGCTGATCTTGAATGAATTGACACCGCCTCTCTCCCAATCTACAGGTAACTGAAGTTGACTGTGACTGCAAAGTTTCTCACCTCCTGTGCCTCCTTTATTAATTATAATCATAGGTAACTGAAGTTGACTGTGACTGCAAAGTTTCTCACCTCCTGTGCCTCCTTTATTAATTATAATCATAGGTAGCTAGCTTATTCTTTACTGAATCCTTATGCTATAGTTTCTAATGCCTTATGATTTGAAATAGTTAAATTGTTTTAAGGATTCTCTCAGTCTATTGACTAAAATGAATGCTTGATTTATTTGTAGCCTTAGATGTATGTTATGTGGTAATTGTTGACTTAAGCCATCTTTATTGCTAGCTTTCACTGGCTGGCCAATTGGGGGTTTTCATTAATTTGTGTCCACACTTGCCTGCATCTCTGTTTAAAGTGTCAGTAGTTTGGCTGCTAAAGCCTTGGCTGGGTGCAGCTTTTCTAAGTGCAGTGTTTTAAGTGCATAACTAGCGTTAGACCTGCGCTATTTTTATTAGTTAATTCTTCTGCTGATCTTGAATGAATTGACACCGCCTCTCTCCCTATCTACAGGTAACTGAAGTTGACTGTGACTGCAAAGTTTCTCACCTCCTGTGCCTCCTTTATTAATTATAATCATAGGTAACTGAAGTTGACTGTGACTGCAAAGTTTCTCACCTCCTGTGCCTCCTTTTTTAATTATAATCATAGGTAGCAAGCTTATTCTTTACTGAATCCTTATGCTATAGTTTCTAATGCCTTATGATTTGAAATAGTTAAATTGTTTTAAGGATTCTCTCAATCTATTGACTAAAATGAATGCTTGATTTATTTTTAGCCTTGGATGTATGGTATGTGGTAATTGTTGACTCATGCCATCTTTATTGCTAGCTTTCTCTGGCTTGCCAATTGGGGGTTTACATTAATTAGTGTCCACACTTGCCTGCATCTCTGTTTAAAGTGTCAGTAGTTTAGCTGCTAAAGCCTTGGCTGGGTGCAGCTTTTCTAAGTGCAGTGTTTTAAATGCATAACTAGCGTTAGACCTGCGCTACTTTTATTAGTTAATTCGTCTGCTGATCTTGAATGAATTGACACCGCCTCTCTCCCTATCTACAGGTAACTGAAGTTGACTGTGACTGCACAGTTTCTCACCTCCTGTGCCTCCTTTATTAATTATAATCATAGGTAGCTAGATTATTCTTTACTGAATCCTTATGCTATAGTTTCTAATGCCTTATGATTTGAAATAGTTAAATTGTTTTAAGGATTCTCTCAGTCTATTGACTAAAATGAATGCTTGATTTATTTGTAGCCTTAGATGTATGGTATGTGGTAATTGTTGACTTAAGCCATCTTTATTGCTAGCTTTCTCTGGCTGGCCAATTGGGGGTTTTCATTAATTAGTGTCCACACTTGCCTGCATCTCTGTTTAAAGTGTCAGTAGTTTGGCTGCTAAAGCCTTGGCTGGGTGCAGCTTTTCTAAGTGCAGTGTTTTAAGTGCATAACTAGCGTTAAACCTGCGCTATTTTTATTAGTTAATTCTTCTGCTGATCTTGAATGAATTGACATCGCCTCTCTCCCTATCTACAGGTAACTGAAGTTGACTGTGACTGCAAAGTTTCTCACCTCCTGTGCCTCCTTTATTAATTATAATCATAGGTAGCTAGCTTATTCTTTACTGAATCCTTATGCTAAAGTTTCTAATGCCTTATGATTTGAAATAGTTAAATTGTTTTAAGGATTCTCTCAGTCTATTGAATAAAATGAATGCTTGATTTATTTGTAGCCTTAGATGTATGGTATGTGGTAATTGTTGACTTAAGCCATCTTTATTGCTAGCTTTCTCTGGCTTGCCAATTGGGGGTTTTCATTAATTAGTGTCCACACTTGCCTGCATCTCTGTTTAAAGTGTCAGTAGTTTGGCTGCTAAAGCCTTGGCTGGGTGCAGCTTTTCTAAGTGCAGTGTTTTAAGTGCATAACTAGCGTTAGACCTGCGCTATTTTTATTAGTTAATTCTTCTGCTGATCTTGAATGATTTGACACCGCCTCTCTCCCTATCTACAGGTAACTGAAGTTGACTGTGACTGCAAAGTTTCTCACCTCCTGTGCCTCCTTTATTAATTATAATCATAGGTAGCTAGCTTATTCTTTACTGAATCCTTATGCTATAGTTTCTAATGCCTTCTGATTTGAAATAGTTAAATTGTTTTAAGGATTCTGTCAGTCTATTGACTAAAATGAATGCTTGATTTATTTGTAGCCTTAGATGTATGGTATGTGGTAATTGTTGACTTATGCCATCTTTATTGCTAGATTTCTCTGGCTGGCCAATTGGGGGTTTTCATTAATTAGTGTCCACACTTGCCTGCATCTCTGTTTAAAGTGTCAGTAGTTTGGCTGCTAAAGCCTTGGCTGGGTGCAGCTTTTCTAAGTGCAGTGTTTTAAGTGCATAACTACCGTTAGACCTGCGCTATTTTTATTTGTTAATTCTTCTGCTTATCTTGAATGAATTGACACCGCCTCTCTCCCTATCTACAGGTAACTGAAGTTGACTGTGACTGCAAAGTTTCTCACCTCCTGTGCCTCCTTTATTAATTATAATCATAGGTAACTGAAGTTGACTGTGACTGCAAAGTTTCTCACCTCCTGTGCCTCCTTTATTAATTATAATCATAGGTAACTGAAGTTGACTGTGACTGCAAAGTTTCTCACCTCCTGTGCCTCCTTTATTAATTATAATCATAGGTAGCTAGCTTATTCTTTACTGAATCCTTATGCTATAGTTTCTAATGCCGTATGATTTGAAATAGTTAAATTGTTTTAAGGATTCTCTCAGTCTATTGACTAAAATGAATGCTTGATTTATTTGTAGCCTTAGATGTATGTTATGTGGTAATTGTTGACTTAAGCCATCTTTATTGCTAGCTTTCTCTGGCTGGCTAATTGGGGGTTTTCATTAATTAGTGTCCACACTTGCCTGCATCTCTGTTTAAAGTGTCAGTAATTTGGATGCTAAAGCCTTGGCTGGGTGCAGCTTTTCGAAGTGCAGTGTTTTAAGTGCATAACTAGCGTTAGACCTGCGCTATTTTTATTAGTTAATTCTTCTGCTGATCTTGAATGAATTGACACCGCCACTCTCCCTATCTACAGGTAACTGAAGTTGACTGTGACTGCAAAGTTTCTCACCTCCTGTGCCTCCTTTATTGATTATAATCATAGGTAACTGAAGTTGACTGTGACTGCAAAGTTTCTCACCTCCTGTGCTTCCTTTATTAATTGTAATCATAGGTAGCTAGCTTATTCTTTACTGAATCCTTATGCTATAGTTTCTAATGCCTTATGATTTGAAATAGTTAAATTGTTTTAAGGATTCTCTCAGTCTATTGACTAAAATTAATGCTTGATTTATTTGTAGCCTTAGATGTATGGTATGTGGTAATTGTTGACTTAAGCCATCTTTATTGCTAGCTTTCTCTGGCAGGCCTATTGGGGGTTTTCATTAATTAGTGTCCACACTTGCCTGCATCTCTGTTTAAAGTGTCAGTAGTTTGGCTGCTAAAGCCTTGGCTGGGTGCAGCTTTTCTAAGTGCAGTGTTTTAAGTGCATAACTAGCGTTAGACCTGCGCTATTTTTATTAGTTAATTCTTCTGCTGATCTTGAATGAATTGACACCGCCTCTCTCCCTATCTACAGGTAACTGAAGTTGACTGTGACTGCAAAGTTTCTCACCTCCTGTGCCTCCTTTATTATTTATAATCATAGGTAACTGAAGTTGACTGTGACTGCAAAGTTTCTCACCTCCTGTGCCTCCTTTATTAATTATAATCATAGGTAGCTAGCTTCTTCTTTACTGAATCCTTATGCTATAGTTTCTAATGCCTTATGATTTGAAATAGTTAAATTGTTTTAAGGATTCTCTCAGTCTATTGACTAAAATGAATGCTTGATTTATTTGTAGCCTTAGATGTATGGTATGTGGTAATTGTTGACTTAAGCCATCTTTATTGCTAGCTTTCTCTGGCTGGCCAATTGGGGGTTTTCATTAATTAGTGTCCACACTTGTCTGCATCTCTGTTTAAAGTGTCAGTAGTTTGGCTGCTAAAGCCTTGGCTGGGTGCAGCTTTTCTAAGTGCAGTGATTTAAGTGCATAACTAGCGTTAGACATGCGCTATTATTATTAGTTAATTCTTCTGCTGATCTTGAATGAATTGACACCGCCTCTCTCCCTATCTACAGGTAACTGAAGTTGACTGTGACTACAAAGTTTCTCACCTCCTGTGCCTCCTTTATTAATTATAATCATAGGTAACTGAAGTTGACTGTGACTGCAAAGTTTCTCACCTCCTGTGCCTCCTTTATTAATTATAATCATAGGTAGCTAGCTTATTCTTTACTGAATCCTTATGCTATAGTTTCTAATGCCTTATGATTTGAAATAGTTAAATTGTTTTAAGGATTCTCTCAGTCTATTGACTAAAATGAATGCTTGATTTATTTGTAGCCTTAGATGTATGGTATGTGGTAATTGTTGACTTAAGCCATCTTTATTGCTAGCTTTCTCTGGCTTGCCAATTGGGGGTTTTCATTAATTAGTGTCCACACTTGCCTGCATCTCTGTTTAAAGTGTCAGTAGTTTGGCTGCTAAAGCCTTGGCTGGGTGCAGCTTTTCTAAGTGCAGTGTTTTAAGTGCATAACTAGCGTTAGACATGCGCTATTTTTATTAGTTAATTCTTCTGCTGATCTTGAATGAATTGACACCACCTCTCTCCCTATCTACAGGTAACTGAAGTTGACTGTGACTGCAAAGTTTCTCACCTCCTGTGCCTCCTTTATTATTTATAATCATAGGTAACTGAAGTTGACTGTGACTGCAAAGTTTCTCACCTCCTGTGCCTCCTTTATTAATTATAATCATAGGTAGCTAGCTTCTTCTTTACTGAATCCTTATGCTATAGTTTCTAATGCCTTATGATTTGAAATAGTTAAATTGTTTTAAGGATTCTCTCAGTCTATTGACTAAAATGAATGCTTGATTTATTTGTAGCCTTAGATGTATGGTATGTGGTAATTGTTGACTTAAGCCATCTTTATTGCTAGCTTTCTCTGGCTGGCCAATTGGGGGTTTTCATTAATTAGTGTCCACACTTGCCTGCATCTCTGTTTAAAGTGTCAGTAGTTTGGCTGCTAAAGCCTTGGCTGGGTGCAGCTTTTCTAAGTGCAGTGTTTTAAGTGCATAACTAGCGTTAGACCTGCGCTATTTTTATTAGTTAATTCTTCTGCTGATCTTGAATGAATTGACATCGCCTCTCTCCCTATCTACAGGTAACTGAAGTTGACTGTGACTGCAAAGTTTCTCACCTCCTGTGCCTCCTTTATTAATTATAATCATAGGTAGCTAGCTTATTCTTTACTGAATCCTTATGCTAAAGTTTCTAATGCCTTATGATTTGAAATAGTTAAATTGTTTTAAGGATTCTCTCAGTCTATTGAATAAAATGAATGCTTGATTTATTTGTAGCCTTAGATGTATGGTATGTGGTAATTGTTGACTTAAGCCATCTTTATTGCTAGCTTTCTCTGGCTTGCCAATTGGGGGTTTTCATTAATTAGTGTCCACACTTGCCTGCATCTCTGTTTAAAGTGTCAGTAGTTTGGCTGCTAAAGCCTTGGCTGGGTGCAGCTTTTCTAAGTGCAGTGTTTTAAGTGCATAACTAGCGTTAGACCTGCGCTATTTTTATTAGTTAATTCTTCTGCTGATCTTGAATGATTTGACACCGCCTCTCTCCCTATCTACAGGTAACTGAAGTTGACTGTGACTGCAAAGTTTCTCACCTCCTGTGCCTCCTTTATTAATTATAATCATAGGTAGCTAGCTTATTCTTTACTGAATCCTTATGCTATAGTTTCTAATGCCTTCTGATTTGAAATAGTTAAATTGTTTTAAGGATTCTGTCAGTCTATTGACTAAAATGAATGCTTGATTTATTTGTAGCCTTAGATGTATGGTATGTGGTAATTGTTGACTTATGCCATCTTTATTGCTAGATTTCTCTGGCTGGCCAATTGGGGGTTTTCATTAATTAGTGTCCACACTTGCCTGCATCTCTGTTTAAAGTGTCAGTAGTTTGGCTGCTAAAGCCTTGGCTGGGTGCAGCTTTTCTAAGTGCAGTGTTTTAAGTGCATAACTACCGTTAGACCTGCGCTATTTTTATTTGTTAATTCTTCTGCTTATCTTGAATGAATTGACACCGCCTCTCTCCCTATCTACAGGTAACTGAAGTTGACTGTGACTGCAAAGTTTCTCACCTCCTGTGCCTCCTTTATTAATTATAATCATAGGTAACTGAAGTTGACTGTGACTGCAAAGTTTCTCACCTCCTGTGCCTCCTTTATTAATTATAATCATAGGTAACTGAAGTTGACTGTGACTGCAAAGTTTCTCACCTCCTGTGCCTCCTTTATTAATTATAATCATAGGTAGCTAGCTTATTCTTTACTGAATCCTTATGCTATAGTTTCTAATGCCGTATGATTTGAAATAGTTAAATTGTTTTAAGGATTCTCTCAGTCTATTGACTAAAATGAATGCTTGATTTATTTGTAGCCTTAGATGTATGTTATGTGGTAATTGTTGACTTAAGCCATCTTTATTGCTAGCTTTCTCTGGCTGGCTAATTGGGGGTTTTCATTAATTAGTGTCCACACTTGCCTGCATCTCTGTTTAAAGTGTCAGTAATTTGGATGCTAAAGCCTTGGCTGGGTGCAGCTTTTCGAAGTGCAGTGTTTTAAGTGCATAACTAGCGTTAGACCTGCGCTATTTTTATTAGTTAATTCTTCTGCTGATCTTGAATGAATTGACACCGCCACTCTCCCTATCTACAGGTAACTGAAGTTGACTGTGACTGCAAAGTTTCTCACCTCCTGTGCCTCCTTTATTGATTATAATCATAGGTAACTGAAGTTGACTGTGACTGCAAAGTTTCTCACCTCCTGTGCTTCCTTTATTAATTGTAATCATAGGTAGCTAGCTTATTCTTTACTGAATCCTTATGCTATAGTTTCTAATGCCTTATGATTTGAAATAGTTAAATTGTTTTAAGGATTCTCTCAGTCTATTGACTAAAATTAATGCTTGATTTATTTGTAGCCTTAGATGTATGGTATGTGGTAATTGTTGACTTAAGCCATCTTTATTGCTAGCTTTCTCTGGCAGGCCTATTGGGGGTTTTCATTAATTAGTGTCCACACTTGCCTGCATCTCTGTTTAAAGTGTCAGTAGTTTGGCTGCTAAAGCCTTGGCTGGGTGCAGCTTTTCTAAGTGCAGTGTTTTAAGTGCATAACTAGCGTTAGACCTGCGCTATTTTTATTAGTTAATTCTTCTGCTGATCTTGAATGAATTGACACCGCCTCTCTCCCTATCTACAGGTAACTGAAGTTGACTGTGACTGCAAAGTTTCTCACCTCCTGTGCCTCCTTTATTATTTATAATCATAGGTAACTGAAGTTGACTGTGACTGCAAAGTTTCTCACCTCCTGTGCCTCCTTTATTAATTATAATCATAGGTAGCTAGCTTCTTCTTTACTGAATCCTTATGCTATAGTTTCTAATGCCTTATGATTTGAAATAGTTAAATTGTTTTAAGGATTCTCTCAGTCTATTGACTAAAATGAATGCTTGATTTATTTGTAGCCTTAGATGTATGGTATGTGGTAATTGTTGACTTAAGCCATCTTTATTGCTAGCTTTCTCTGGCTGGCCAATTGGGGGTTTTCATTAATTAGTGTCCACACTTGTCTGCATCTCTGTTTAAAGTGTCAGTAGTTTGGCTGCTAAAGCCTTGGCTGGGTGCAGCTTTTCTAAGTGCAGTGATTTAAGTGCATAACTAGCGTTAGACATGCGCTATTATTATTAGTTAATTCTTCTGCTGATCTTGAATGAATTGACACCGCCTCTCTCCCTATCTACAGGTAACTGAAGTTGACTGTGACTACAAAGTTTCTCACCTCCTGTGCCTCCTTTATTAATTATAATCATAGGTAACTGAAGTTGACTGTGACTGCAAAGTTTCTCACCTCCTGTGCCTCCTTTATTAATTATAATCATAGGTAGCTAGCTTATTCTTTACTGAATCCTTATGCTATAGTTTCTAATGCCTTATGATTTGAAATAGTTAAATTGTTTTAAGGATTCTCTCAGTCTATTGACTAAAATGAATGCTTGATTTATTTGTAGCCTTAGATGTATGGTATGTGGTAATTGTTGACTTAAGCCATCTTTATTGCTAGCTTTCTCTGGCTTGCCAATTGGGGGTTTTCATTAATTAGTGTCCACACTTGCCTGCATCTCTGTTTAAAGTGTCAGTAGTTTGGCTGCTAAAGCCTTGGCTGGGTGCAGCTTTTCTAAGTGCAGTGTTTTAAGTGCATAACTAGCGTTAGACATGCGCTATTTTTATTAGTTAATTCTTCTGCTGATCTTGAATGAATTGACACCACCTCTCTCCCTATCTACAGGTAACTGAAGTTGACTGTGACTGCAAAGTTTCTCACCTCCTGTGCCTCCTTTATTATTTATAATCATAGGTAACTGAAGTTGACTGTGACTGCAAAGTTTCTCACCTCCTGTGCCTCCTTTATTAATTATAATCATAGGTAGCTAGCTTCTTCTTTACTGAATCCTTATGCTATAGTTTCTAATGCCTTATGATTTGAAATAGTTAAATTGTTTTAAGGATTCTCTCAGTCTATTGACTAAAATGAATGCTTGGTTTATTTGTAGCCTTAGATGTATGGTATGTGGTAATTGTTGACTTAAGCCATCTTTATTGCTAGCTTTCTCTGGCTGGCCAATTGGGGGTTTTCATTAATTAGTGTCCACACTTGTCTGCATCTCTGTTTAAAGTGTCAGTAGTTTGGCTGCTAAAGCCTTGGCTGGGTGCAGCTTTTCTAAGTGCAGTGATTTAAGTGCATAACTAGCGTTAGACATGCGCTATATTTATTAGTTAATTCTTCTGCTGATCTTGAATGAATTGACACCGCCTCTCTCCCTATCTACAGGTAACTGAAGTTGACTGTGACTACAAAGTTTCTCACCTCCTGTGCCTCCTTTATTAATTATAATCATAGGTAGCTAGCTTATTCTTTACTGAATCCTTATGCTATAGTTTCTAATGCCTTATGATTTGAAATAGTTAAATTGTTTTAAGGATTCTCTCAGTCTATTGACTAAAATGAATGCTTGATTTATTTGTAGCCTTAGATGTATGGTATGTGGTAATTGTTGACTTAAGCCATCTTTATTGCTAGCTTTCTCTGGCTTGCCAATTGGGGGTTTTCATTAATTAGTGTCCACACTTGCCTGCATCTCTGTTTAAAGTGTCAGTAGTTTGGCTGCTAAAGCCTTGGCTGGGTGCAGCTTTTCTAAGTGCAGTGTTTTAAGTGCATAACTAGCGTTAGACATGCGCTATTTTTATTAGTTAATTCTTCTGCTGATCTTGAATGAATTGACACCACCTCTCTCCCTATCTACAGGTAACTGAAGTTGACTGTGACTGCAAGGTTTCTCACCTCCTGTGCCTCCTTTATTAATTATAATCATAGGTAGCTAGCTTATTCTTTACTGAATCCTTATGCTATAGTTTCTAATGCCTTATGATTTGAAATAGTTATTTTGTTTTAAGGATTCTCTCAGTCTATTGACTAAAATGAATGCTTGATTTATTTGTAGCCTTAGATGTATGGTATGTGGTAATTGTTGACTAAAGCCATCTTTATTGCTAGCTTTCTCTGGCTGGCCAATTGGGGGTTTTCATGAATTAGTGTCCACACTTGCCTGCATCTCTGTTTAAAGTGTCAGTAGTTTGGCTGCTAAAGCCTTGGCTGGGTGCAGCTTTTCTAAGTGCAGTGTTTTTAGTGCATAACTAGCGTTAGACCTGCGCTATTTTTATTAGTTAATTCTTCTGCTGATCTTGAATGAATTGACACCGCCTCTCTTCCAATCTACAGGTAACTGAAGTTGACTGTGACTGCAAAGTTTCTCACCTCCTGTGCCTCCTTTATTAATTATAATCATAGGTAACTGAAGTTGACTGTGACTGCAAAGTTTCTCACCTCCTGTGCCTCCTTTATTAATTATAATCATAGGTAGCTAGCTTATTCTTTACTGAATCCTTATGCTATAGTTTCTAATGCCTTATGATTTGAAATAGTTAAATTGTTTTAAGGATTCTCTCAGTCTATTGACTAAAATGAATGCTTGATTTATTTGTAGCCTTAGATGTATGGTATGTGGTAATTGTTGACTTAAGCCATCTTTATTGCTAGCTTTCTCTGGCTGGCCAATTGGGGATTTTCATTAATTAGTGTCCACACTTGTCTGCATCTCTGTTTAAAGTGTCAGTAGTTTGGCTGCTAAAGCCTTGGCTGGGTGCAGCTTTTCTAAGTGCAGTGATTTAAGTGCATAACTAGCGTTAGACCTGCGCTATTTTTATTAGTTAATTCTTCTGCTGATCTTGAATGAATTGACACCGCCTCTCTCCCTATCTACAGGTAACTGAAGTTGACTGTGACTACAAAGTTTCTCACCTCCTGTGCCTCCTTTATTAATTATAATCATAGGTAACTTAAGTTGACTGTGACTGCAAAGTTTCTCACCTCCTGTGACTCCTTTATTAATTATAATCATAGGTAGCTAGCTTATTCTTTACTGAATCCTTATGCTATAGTTTCTAATGCCTTATGATTTGAAATAGTTAAATTGTTTTAAGGATTCTCTCAGTCTATTGACTAAAATGAATGCTTGATTTATTTGTAGCCTTAGATGTATGGTATGTGGTAATTGTTGACTTAAGCCATCTTTATTGCTAGCTTTCTCTGGCTTGCCAATTGGGGGTTTTCATTAATTAGTGTCCACACTTGCCTGCATCTCTGTTTAAAGTGTCAGTAGTTTGGCTGCTAAAGCCTTGGCTGGGTGCAGCTTTTCTAAGTGCAGTGTTTTAAGTGCATAACTAGCGTTAGACATGCGCTATTTTTATTAGTTAATTCTTCTGCTGATCTTGAATGAATTGACACCACCTCTCTCCCTATCTACAGGTAACTGAAGTTGACTGTGACTGCAAAGTTTCTCACCTCCTGTGCCTCCTTTATTATTTATAATCATAGGTAACTGAAGTTGACTGTGACTGCAAAGTTTCTCACCTCCTGTGCCTCCTTTATTAATTATAATCATAGGTAGCTAGCTTCTTCTTTACTGAATCCTTATGCTATAGTTTCTAATGCCTTATGATTTGAAATAGTTAAATTGTTTTAAGGATTCTCTCAGTCTATTGACTAAAATGAATGCTTGATTTATTTGTAGCCTTAGATGTATGGTATGTGGTAATTGTTGACTTAAGCCATCTTTATTGCTAGCTTTCTCTGGCTGGCCAATTGGGGGTTTTCATTAATTAGTGTCCACACTTGCCTGCATCTCTGTTTAAAGTGTCAGTAGTTTGGCTGCTAAAGCCTTGGCTGGGTGCAGCTTTTCTAAGTGCAGTGTTTTAAGTGCATAACTAGCGTTAGACCTGCGCTATTTTTATTAGTTAATTCTTCTGCTGATCTTGAATGAATTGACATCGCCTCTCTCCCTATCTACAGGTAACTGAAGTTGACTGTGACTGCAAAGTTTCTCACCTCCTGTGCCTCCTTTATTAATTATAATCATAGGTAGCTAGCTTATTCTTTACTGAATCCTTATGCTAAAGTTTCTAATGCCTTATGATTTGAAATAGTTAAATTGTTTTAAGGATTCTCTCAGTCTATTGAATAAAATGAATGCTTGATTTATTTGTAGCCTTAGATGTATGGTATGTGGTAATTGTTGACTTAAGCCATCTTTATTGCTAGCTTTCTCTGGCTTGCCAATTGGGGGTTTTCATTAATTAGTGTCCACACTTGCCTGCATCTCTGTTTAAAGTGTCAGTAGTTTGGCTGCTAAAGCCTTGGCTGGGTGCAGCTTTTCTAAGTGCAGTGTTTTAAGTGCATAACTAGCGTTAGACCTGCGCTATTTTTATTAGTTAATTCTTCTGCTGATCTTGAATGATTTGACACCGCCTCTCTCCCTATCTACAGGTAACTGAAGTTGACTGTGACTGCAAAGTTTCTCACCTCCTGTGCCTCCTTTATTAATTATAATCATAGGTAGCTAGCTTATTCTTTACTGAATCCTTATGCTATAGTTTCTAATGCCTTCTGATTTGAAATAGTTAAATTGTTTTAAGGATTCTGTCAGTCTATTGACTAAAATGAATGCTTGATTTATTTGTAGCCTTAGATGTATGGTATGTGGTAATTGTTGACTTATGCCATCTTTATTGCTAGATTTCTCTGGCTGGCCAATTGGGGGTTTTCATTAATTAGTGTCCACACTTGCCTGCATCTCTGTTTAAAGTGTCAGTAGTTTGGCTGCTAAAGCCTTGGCTGGGTGCAGCTTTTCTAAGTGCAGTGTTTTAAGTGCATAACTACCGTTAGACCTGCGCTATTTTTATTTGTTAATTCTTCTGCTTATCTTGAATGAATTGACACCGCCTCTCTCCCTATCTACAGGTAACTGAAGTTGACTGTGACTGCAAAGTTTCTCACCTCCTGTGCCTCCTTTATTAATTATAATCATAGGTAACTGAAGTTGACTGTGACTGCAAAGTTTCTCACCTCCTGTGCCTCCTTTATTAATTATAATCATAGGTAACTGAAGTTGACTGTGACTGCAAAGTTTCTCACCTCCTGTGCCTCCTTTATTAATTATAATCATAGGTAGCTAGCTTATTCTTTACTGAATCCTTATGCTATAGTTTCTAATGCCGTATGATTTGAAATAGTTAAATTGTTTTAAGGATTCTCTCAGTCTATTGACTAAAATGAATGCTTGATTTATTTGTAGCCTTAGATGTATGTTATGTGGTAATTGTTGACTTAAGCCATCTTTATTGCTAGCTTTCTCTGGCTGGCTAATTGGGGGTTTTCATTAATTAGTGTCCACACTTGCCTGCATCTCTGTTTAAAGTGTCAGTAATTTGGATGCTAAAGCCTTGGCTGGGTGCAGCTTTTCGAAGTGCAGTGTTTTAAGTGCATAACTAGCGTTAGACCTGCGCTATTTTTATTAGTTAATTCTTCTGCTGATCTTGAATGAATTGACACCGCCACTCTCCCTATCTACAGGTAACTGAAGTTGACTGTGACTGCAAAGTTTCTCACCTCCTGTGCCTCCTTTATTGATTATAATCATAGGTAACTGAAGTTGACTGTGACTGCAAAGTTTCTCACCTCCTGTGCTTCCTTTATTAATTGTAATCATAGGTAGCTAGCTTATTCTTTACTGAATCCTTATGCTATAGTTTCTAATGCCTTATGATTTGAAATAGTTAAATTGTTTTAAGGATTCTCTCAGTCTATTGACTAAAATTAATGCTTGATTTATTTGTAGCCTTAGATGTATGGTATGTGGTAATTGTTGACTTAAGCCATCTTTATTGCTAGCTTTCTCTGGCAGGCCTATTGGGGGTTTTCATTAATTAGTGTCCACACTTGCCTGCATCTCTGTTTAAAGTGTCAGTAGTTTGGCTGCTAAAGCCTTGGCTGGGTGCAGCTTTTCTAAGTGCAGTGTTTTAAGTGCATAACTAGCGTTAGACCTGCGCTATTTTTATTAGTTAATTCTTCTGCTGATCTTGAATGAATTGACACCGCCTCTCTCCCTATCTACAGGTAACTGAAGTTGACTGTGACTGCAAAGTTTCTCACCTCCTGTGCCTCCTTTATTATTTATAATCATAGGTAACTGAAGTTGACTGTGACTGCAAAGTTTCTCACCTCCTGTGCCTCCTTTATTAATTATAATCATAGGTAGCTAGCTTCTTCTTTACTGAATCCTTATGCTATAGTTTCTAATGCCTTATGATTTGAAATAGTTAAATTGTTTTAAGGATTCTCTCAGTCTATTGACTAAAATGAATGCTTGATTTATTTGTAGCCTTAGATGTATGGTATGTGGTAATTGTTGACTTAAGCCATCTTTATTGCTAGCTTTCTCTGGCTGGCCAATTGGGGGTTTTCATTAATTAGTGTCCACACTTGTCTGCATCTCTGTTTAAAGTGTCAGTAGTTTGGCTGCTAAAGCCTTGGCTGGGTGCAGCTTTTCTAAGTGCAGTGATTTAAGTGCATAACTAGCGTTAGACATGCGCTATTATTATTAGTTAATTCTTCTGCTGATCTTGAATGAATTGACACCGCCTCTCTCCCTATCTACAGGTAACTGAAGTTGACTGTGACTACAAAGTTTCTCACCTCCTGTGCCTCCTTTATTAATTATAATCATAGGTAACTGAAGTTGACTGTGACTGCAAAGTTTCTCACCTCCTGTGCCTCCTTTATTAATTATAATCATAGGTAGCTAGCTTATTCTTTACTGAATCCTTATGCTATAGTTTCTAATGCCTTATGATTTGAAATAGTTAAATTGTTTTAAGGATTCTCTCAGTCTATTGACTAAAATGAATGCTTGATTTATTTGTAGCCTTAGATGTATGGTATGTGGTAATTGTTGACTTAAGCCATCTTTATTGCTAGCTTTCTCTGGCTTGCCAATTGGGGGTTTTCATTAATTAGTGTCCACACTTGCCTGCATCTCTGTTTAAAGTGTCAGTAGTTTGGCTGCTAAAGCCTTGGCTGGGTGCAGCTTTTCTAAGTGCAGTGTTTTAAGTGCATAACTAGCGTTAGACATGCGCTATTTTTATTAGTTAATTCTTCTGCTGATCTTGAATGAATTGACACCACCTCTCTCCCTATCTACAGGTAACTGAAGTTGACTGTGACTGCAAAGTTTCTCACCTCCTGTGCCTCCTTTATTATTTATAATCATAGGTAACTGAAGTTGACTGTGACTGCAAAGTTTCTCACCTCCTGTGCCTCCTTTATTAATTATAATCATAGGTAGCTAGCTTCTTCTTTACTGAATCCTTATGCTATAGTTTCTAATGCCTTATGATTTGAAATAGTTAAATTGTTTTAAGGATTCTCTCAGTCTATTGACTAAAATGAATGCTTGGTTTATTTGTAGCCTTAGATGTATGGTATGTGGTAATTGTTGACTTAAGCCATCTTTATTGCTAGCTTTCTCTGGCTGGCCAATTGGGGGTTTTCATTAATTAGTGTCCACACTTGTCTGCATCTCTGTTTAAAGTGTCAGTAGTTTGGCTGCTAAAGCCTTGGCTGGGTGCAGCTTTTCTAAGTGCAGTGATTTAAGTGCATAACTAGCGTTAGACATGCGCTATATTTATTAGTTAATTCTTCTGCTGATCTTGAATGAATTGACACCGCCTCTCTCCCTATCTACAGGTAACTGAAGTTGACTGTGACTACAAAGTTTCTCACCTCCTGTGCCTCCTTTATTAATTATAATCATAGGTAGCTAGCTTATTCTTTACTGAATCCTTATGCTATAGTTTCTAATGCCTTATGATTTGAAATAGTTAAATTGTTTTAAGGATTCTCTCAGTCTATTGACTAAAATGAATGCTTGATTTATTTGTAGCCTTAGATGTATGGTATGTGGTAATTGTTGACTTAAGCCATCTTTATTGCTAGCTTTCTCTGGCTTGCCAATTGGGGGTTTTCATTAATTAGTGTCCACACTTGCCTGCATCTCTGTTTAAAGTGTCAGTAGTTTGGCTGCTAAAGCCTTGGCTGGGTGCAGCTTTTCTAAGTGCAGTGTTTTAAGTGCATAACTAGCGTTAGACATGCGCTATTTTTATTAGTTAATTCTTCTGCTGATCTTGAATGAATTGACACCACCTCTCTCCCTATCTACAGGTAACTGAAGTTGACTGTGACTGCAAGGTTTCTCACCTCCTGTGCCTCCTTTATTAATTATAATCATAGGTAGCTAGCTTATTCTTTACTGAATCCTTATGCTATAGTTTCTAATGCCTTATGATTTGAAATAGTTATTTTGTTTTAAGGATTCTCTCAGTCTATTGACTAAAATGAATGCTTGATTTATTTGTAGCCTTAGATGTATGGTATGTGGTAATTGTTGACTAAAGCCATCTTTATTGCTAGCTTTCTCTGGCTGGCCAATTGGGGGTTTTCATGAATTAGTGTCCACACTTGCCTGCATCTCTGTTTAAAGTGTCAGTAGTTTGGCTGCTAAAGCCTTGGCTGGGTGCAGCTTTTCTAAGTGCAGTGTTTTTAGTGCATAACTAGCGTTAGACCTGCGCTATTTTTATTAGTTAATTCTTCTGCTGATCTTGAATGAATTGACACCGCCTCTCTTCCAATCTACAGGTAACTGAAGTTGACTGTGACTGCAAAGTTTCTCACCTCCTGTGCCTCCTTTATTAATTATAATCATAGGTAACTGAAGTTGACTGTGACTGCAAAGTTTCTCACCTCCTGTGCCTCCTTTATTAATTATAATCATAGGTAGCTAGCTTATTCTTTACTGAATCCTTATGCTATAGTTTCTAATGCCTTATGATTTGAAATAGTTAAATTGTTTTAAGGATTCTCTCAGTCTATTGACTAAAATGAATGCTTGATTTATTTGTAGCCTTAGATGTATGGTATGTGGTAATTGTTGACTTAAGCCATCTTTATTGCTAGCTTTCTCTGGCTGGCCAATTGGGGATTTTCATTAATTAGTGTCCACACTTGTCTGCATCTCTGTTTAAAGTGTCAGTAGTTTGGCTGCTAAAGCCTTGGCTGGGTGCAGCTTTTCTAAGTGCAGTGATTTAAGTGCATAACTAGCGTTAGACCTGCGCTATTTTTATTAGTTAATTCTTCTGCTGATCTTGAATGAATTGACACCGCCTCTCTCCCTATCTACAGGTAACTGAAGTTGACTGTGACTACAAAGTTTCTCACCTCCTGTGCCTCCTTTATTAATTATAATCATAGGTAACTTAAGTTGACTGTGACTGCAAAGTTTCTCACCTCCTGTGACTCCTTTATTAATTATAATCATAGGTAGCTAGCTTATTCTTTACTGAATCCTTATGCTATAGTTTCTAATGCCTTATGATTTGAAATAGTTAAATTGTTTTAAGGATTCTCTCAGTCTATTGACTAAAATGAATGCTTGATTTATTTGTAGCCTTAGATGTATGGTATGTGGTAATTGTTGACTTAAGCCATCTTTATTGCTAGCTTTCTCTGGCTTGCCAATTGGGGGTTTTCATTAATTAGTGTCCACACTTGCCTGCATCTCTGTTTAAAGTGTCAGTAGTTTGGCTGCTAAAGCCTTGGCTGGGTGCAGCTTTTCTAAGTGCAGTGTTTTAAGTGCATAACTAGCGTTAGACATGCGCTATTTTTATTAGTTAATTCTTCTGCTGATCTTGAATGAATTGACACCACCTCTCTCCCTATCTACAGGTTACTGAAGTTGACTGTGACTGCAAAGTTTCTCACCTCCTGTGCCACCTTTATTAATTATAATCATAGGTAGCTAGCTTATTCTTTACTGAATCCTTATGCTATAGTTTCTAATGCCTTCTGATTTGAAATAGTTAAATTGTTTTAAGGATTCTGTCAGTCTATTGACTCAAATGAATGCTTGATTTATATGTAGCCTTAGATGTATGGTATGTGGTAATTGTTGACTTAAGCCATCTTTATTGCTAGATTTCTCTGGCTGGCCAATTGGGGGTTTTCATTAATTAGTGTCCACACTTGCCTGCATCTCTGTTTAAAGTGTCAGTAGTTTGGCTGCTAAAGCCTTGGCTGGGTGCAGCTTTTCTAAGTGCAGTGTTTTAAGTGCATAACTAGCGTTAGACCTGCGCTATTTTTATTTGCTAATTCTTCTGCTGATCTTCAATGAAATGACACCGCCTCTCTCCCTATCTACAGGTAACTGAAGTTGACTGTGACTGCAAAGTTTCTCACCTCCTGTGCCTCCTTTATTAATTATAATCATAGGTAACTGAAGTTGACTGTGACTGCAAAGTTTCTCACCTCCTGTGCCTCCTTTATTAATTATAATCATAGGTAGCTAGCTTATTCTTTACTGAATCCTTATGCTATAGTTTCTAATGCCTTATGATTTGAAATAGTTAAATTGTTTTAAGGATTCTCTCAGTCTATTGACTAAAATGAATGCTTGATTTATTTGTAGCCTTAGATGTATGGTATGTGGTAATTGTTGACTTAAGCCATCTTTATTGCTAGCTTTCTCTGGCTGGCCAATTGGGGGTTTTCATTAATTAGTGTCCACACTTGCCTGCATCTCTGTTTAAAGTGTCAGTAGTTTGGCTGCTAAAGCCTTGGCTGGGTGCAGCTTTTCTAAGTGCAGTGTTTTAAGTGCATAACTAGCGTTAGACCTGCGCTATTTTTATTAGTTAATTCTTCTGCTGCTCTTGAAGGAATTGACACCGCCTCTCTCCCAATCTACAGGTAACTGAAGTTGACTGTGACTGCAAAGTTTCTCACCTCCTGTGCCTCCTTTATTAATTATAATCATAGGTAACTGAAGTTGACTGTGACTGCAAAGTTTCTCACCTCCTGTGCCTCCTTTATTAATTATAATCATAGGTAGCTAGCTTATTCTTTACTGAATCCTTATGCTATAGTTTCTAATGCCTTATGATTTAAAATAGTTAAATTGTTTTAAGGATTCTCTCAGTCTATTGACTAAAATGAATGCTTGATTTATTTGTAGCCTTAGATGTATGGTATGTGGTAATTGTTGACTTAAGCCATCTTTATTGCTAGCTTTCTCTATCTGGCCAATTGGGGGTTTTCATTAATTAGTGTCCACACTTGCCTGCATCTCTGTTTAAAGTGTCAGTAGTTTGGCTGCTAAAGCCTTGGCTGTGTGCAGCTTTTCTAAGTGCAGTGTTTTAAGTGCATAACTAGCGTTAGACCTGCGCTATTTTTATTAGTTAATTCTTCTGCTGATCTTGAATGAATTGACACCGCCTCTCTCCCAATATACAGGTAACTGAAGTTGACTGTGACTGCAAAGTTTCTCACCTCCTGTGCCTCCTTTATTAATTATAATCATAGGTAACTGAAGTTGACTGTGACTGCAAAGTTTCTCACCTCCTGTGCCTCCTTTATTAATTATAATCATAGGTAGCTAGCTTATTCTTTACTGAATCCTTATGCTATAGTTTCTAATGCCTTATGATTTGAAATAGTTAAATTGTTTTAAGGATTCTCTCAGTCTATTGACTAAAATGAATGCTTGATTTATTTGTAGCCTTAGATGTATGGTATGTGGTAATTGTTGACTTAAGCCATCTTTATTGCTAGCTTTCTCTGGCTGGCCAATTGGGGGTTTTCATTAATTAGTGTCCACACTTGCCTGCATCTCTGTTTAAAGTGTCAGTAGTTTGGCTGCTAAAGCCTTGGCTGGGTGCAGCTTTTCTAAGTGCAGTGTTTTAAGTGCATAACTAGCGTTAGACCTGCGCTATTTTTATTAGTTAATTCTTCTGCTGATCTTGAATGAATTGACACCGCCTCTCTCCCTATCTACAGGTAACTGAAGTTGACTGTGACTGCAAAGTTTCTCACCTCCTGTGCCTCCTTTATTAATTATAATCATAGGTAACTGAAGTTGACTGTGACTGCAAAGTTTCTCACCTCCTGTGCCTCCTTTTTTAATTATAATCATAGGTAGCAAGCTTATTCTTTACTGAATCCTTATGCTATAGTTTCTAATGCCTTATGATTTGAAATAGTTAAATTGTTTTAAGGATTCTCTCAGTCTATTGACTAAAATGAATGCTTGATTTATTTTTAGCCTTAGATGTATGGTATGTGGTAATTGTTGACTTAAGCCATCTTTATTGCTAGCTTTCTCTGGCTTGCCAATTGGGGGTTTTCATTAATTAGTGTCCACACTTGCCTGCATCTCTGTTTAAAGTGTCAGTAGTTTGGCTGCTAAAGCCTTGGCTGGGTGCAGCTTTTCTAAGTGCAGTGTTTTAAGTGCATAACTAGCGTTAGACCTGCGCTATTTTTATTAGTTAATTCTTCTGCTGATCTTGAATGATTTGACACCGCCTCTCTCCCTATCTACAGGTAACTGAAGTTGACTGTGACTGCAAAGTTTCTCACCTCCTGTGCCTCCTTTATTAATTATAATCATAGGTAGCTAGATTATTCTTTACTGAATCCTTATGCTATAGTTTCTAATGCCTTATGATTTGAAATAGTTAAATTGTTTTAAGGATTCTCTCAGTCTATTGACTAAAATGAATGCTTGATTTATTTGTAGCCTTAGATGTATGGTATGTGGTAATTGTTGACTTAAGCCATCTTTATTGCTAGCTTTCTCTGGCTGGCCAATTGGGGCTTTTCATTAATTAGTGTCCACACTTGCCTGCATCTCTGTTTAAAGTGTCAGTAGTTTGGCTGCTAAAGCCTTGGCTGGGTGCAGCTTTTCTAAGTGCAGTGTTTTAAGTGCATAACTAGCGTTAGACCTGCGCTATTTTTATTAGTTAATTCTTCTGCTGATCTTGAATGAATTGACACCGCCTCTCTCCCTATCTACAGGTAACTGAAGTTGACTGTGACTGCAAAGTTTCTCACCTCCTGTGCCTCCTTTATTAATTATAATCATAGGTAGCTAGCTTATTCTTTACTGAATCCTTATGCTATAGTTTCTAATGCCTTATGATTTGAAATAGTTAAATTGTTTTAAGGATTCTCTCAGTCTATTGAATAAAATGAATGCTTGATTTATTTGTAGCCTTAGATGTATGGTATGTGGTAATTGTTGACTTAAGCCATCTTTATTGCTAGCTTTCTCTGGCTTGCCAATTGGGGGTTTTCATTAATTAGTGTCCACACTTGCCTGCATCTCTGTTTAAAGTGTCAGTAGTTTGGCTGCTAAAGCCTTGGCTGGGTGCAGCTTTTCTAAGTGCAGTGTTTTAAGTGCATAACTAGCGTTAGACCTGCGCTATTTTTATTAGTTAATTCTTCTGCTGATCTTGAATGATTTGACACCGCCTCTCTCCCTATCTACAGGTAACTGAAGTTGACTGTGACTGCAAAGTTTCTCACCTCCTGTGCCTCCTTTATTAATTATAATCATAGGTAGCTAGCTTATTCTTTACTGAATCCTTATGCTATAGTTTCTAATGCCTTCTGATTTGAAATAGTTAAATTGTTTTAAGGATTCTGTCAGTCTATTGACTAAAATGAATGCTTGATTTATTTGTAGCCTTAGATGTATGGTATGTGGTAATTGTTGACTTAAGCCATCTTTATTGCTAGCTTTCTCTGGCTTGCCAATTGGGGGTTTTCATTAATTAGTGTCCACACTTGCCTGCATCTCTGTTTAAAGTGTCAGTAGTTTGGCTGCTAAAGCCTTGGCTGGGTGCAGCTTTTCTAAGTGCAGTGTTTTAAGTGCATAACTAGCGTTAGACATGCGCTATTTTGATTAGTTAATTCTTCTGCTGATCTTGAATGAATTGACACCACCTCTCTCCCTATCTACAGGTTACTGAAGTTGACTGTGACTGCAAAGTTTCTCACCTCCTGTGCCACCTTTATTAATTATAATCATAGGTAGCTAGCTTATTCTTTACTGAATCCTTATGCTATAGTTTCTAATGCCTTCTGATTTGAAATAGTTAAATTGTTTTAAGGATTCTGTCAGTCTATTGACTCAAATGAATGCTTGATTTATATGTAGCCTTAGATGTATGGTATGTGGTAATTGTTGACTTAAGCCATCTTTATTGCTAGATTTCTCTGGCTGGCCAATTGGGGGTTTTCATTAATTAGTGTCCACACTTGCCTGCATCTCTGTTTAAAGTGTCAGTAGTTTGGCTGCTAAAGCCTTGGCTGGGTGCAGCTTTTCTAAGTGCAGTGTTTTAAGTGCATAACTAGCGTTAGACCTGCGCTATTTTTATTTGCTAATTCTTCTGCTGATCTTCAATGAAATGACACCGCCTCTCTCCCTATCTACAGGTAACTGAAGTTGACTGTGACTGCAAAGTTTCTCACCTCCTGTGCCTCCTTTATTAATTATAATCATAGGTAACTGAAGTTGACTGTGACTGCAAAGTTTCTCACCTCCTGTGCCTCCTTTATTAATTATAATCATAGGTAACTGAAGTTGACTGTGACTGCAAAGTTTCTCACCTCCTGTGCCTCCTTTATTAATTATAATCATAGGTAGCTAGCTTATTCTTTACTGAATCCTTATGCTATAGTTTCTAATGCCTTATGATTTGAAATAGTTAAATTGTTTTAAGGATTCTCTCAGTCTATTGACTAAAATGAATGCTTGATTTATTTGTAGCCTTAGATGTATGGTATGTGGTAATTGTTGACTTAAGCCATCTTTATTGCTAGCTTTCTCTGGCTGGCCAATTGGGGGTTTTCATTAATTAGTGTCCACACTTGCCTGCATCTCTGTTTAAAGTGTCAGTAGTTTGGCTGCTAAAGCCTTGGCTGGGTGCAGCTTTTCTAAGTGCAGTGTTTTAAGTGCATAACTAGCGTTAGACCTGCGCTATTTTTATTAGTTAATTCTTCTGCTGCTCTTGAAGGAATTGACACCGCCTCTCTCCCAATCTACAGGTAACTGAAGTTGACTGTGACTGCAAAGTTTCTCACCTCCTGTGCCTCCTTTATTAATTATAATCATAGGTAACTGAAGTTGACTGTGACTGCAAAGTTTCTCACCTCCTGTGCCTCCTTTATTAATTATAATCATAGGTAGCTAGCTTATTCTTTACTGAATCCTTATGCTATAGTTTCTAATGCCTTATGATTTAAAATAGTTAAATTGTTTTAAGGATTCTCTCAGTCTATTGACTAAAATGAATGCTTGATTTATTTGTAGCCTTAGATGTATGGTATGTGGTAATTGTTGACTTAAGCCATCTTTATTGCTAGCTTTCTCTATCTGGCCAATTGGGGGTTTTCATTAATTAGTGTCCACACTTGCCTGCATCTCTGTTTAAAGTGTCAGTAGTTTGGCTGCTAAAGCCTTGGCTGTGTGCAGCTTTTCTAAGTGCAGTGTTTTAAGTGCATAACTAGCGTTAGACCTGCGCTCTTTTTATTAGTTAATTCTTCTGCTGATCTTGAATGAATTGACACCGCCTCTCTCCCAATATACAGGTAACTGAAGTTGACTGTGACTGCAAAGTTTCTCACCTCCTGTGCCTCCTTTATTAATTATAATCATAGGTAACTGAAGTTGACTGTGACTGCAAAGTTTCTCACCTCCTGTGCCTCCTTTATTAATTATAATCATAGGTAGCTAGCTTATTCTTTACTGAATCCTTATGCTATAGTTTCTAATGCCTTATGATTTGAAATAGTTAAATTGTTTTAAGGATTCTCTCAGTCTATTGACTAAAATGAATGCTTGATTTATTTGTAGCCTTAGATGTATGGTATGTGGTAATTGTTGACTTAAGCCATCTTTATTGCTAGCTTTCTCTGGCTGGCCAATTGGGGGTTTTCATTAATTAGTGTCCACACTTGCCTGCATCTCTGTTTAAAGTGTCAGTAGTTTGGCTGCTAAAGCCTTGGCTGGGTGCAGCTTTTCTAAGTGCAGTGTTTTAAGTGCATAACTAGCGTTAGACCTGCGCTATTTTTATTAGTTAATTCTTCTGCTGATCTTGAATGAATTGACACCGCCTCTCTCCCTATCTACAGGTAACTGAAGTTGACTGTGACTGCAAAGTTTCTCACCTCCTGTGCCTCCTTTATTAATTATAATCATAGGTAACTGAAGTTGACTGTGACTGCAAAGTTTCTCACCTCCTGTGCCTCCTTTTTTAATTATAATCATAGGTAGCAAGCTTATTCTTTACTGAATCCTTATGCTATAGTTTCTAATGCCTTATGATTTGAAATAGTTAAATTGTTTTAAGGATTCTCTCAGTCTATTGACTAAAATGAATGCTTGATTTATTTTTAGCCTTAGATGTATGGTATGTGGTAATTGTTGACTTAAGCCATCTTTATTGCTAGCTTTCTCTGGCTTGCCAATTGGGGGTTTTCATTAATTAGTGTCCACACTTGCCTGCATCTCTGTTTAAAGTGTCAGTAGTTTGGCTGCTAAAGCCTTGGCTGGGTGCAGCTTTTCTAAGTGCAGTGTTTTAAGTGCATAACTAGCGTTAGACCTGCGCTATTTTTATTAGTTAATTCTTCTGCTGATCTTGAATGAATTGACACCGCCTCTCTCCCTATCTACAGGTAACTGAAGTTGACTGTGACTGCAAAGTTTCTCACCTCCTGTGCCTCCTTTATTAATTATAATCATAGGTAGCTAGCTTATTCTTTACTGAATCCTTATGCTATAGTTTCTAATGCCTTATGATTTGAAATAGTTAAATTGTTTTAAGGATTCTCTCAGTCTATTGAATAAAATGAATGCTTGATTTATTTGTAGCCTTAGATGTATGGTATGTGGTAATTGTTGACTTAAGCCATCTTTATTGCTAGCTTTCTCTGGCTTGCCAATTGGGGGTTTTCATTAATTAGTGTCCACACTTGCCTGCATCTCTGTTTAAAGTGTCAGTAGTTTGGCTGCTAAAGCCTTGGCTGGGTGCAGCTTTTCTAAGTGCAGTGTTTTAAGTGCATAACTAGCGTTAGACCTGCGCTATTTTTATTAGTTAATTCTTCTGCTGATCTTGAATGATTTGACACCGCCTCTCTCCCTATCTACAGGTAACTGAAGTTGACTGTGACTGCAAAGTTTCTCACCTCCTGTGCCTCCTTTATTAATTATAATCATAGGTAGCTAGCTTATTCTTTACTGAATCCTTATGCTATAGTTTCTAATGCCTTCTGATTTGAAATAGTTAAATTGTTTTAAGGATTCTGTCAGTCTATTGACTAAAATGAATGCTTGATTTATTTGTAGCCTTAGATGTATGGTATGTGGTAATTGTTGACTTATGCCATCTTTATTGCTAGATTTCTCTGGCTGGCCAATTGGGGGTTTTCATTAATTAGTGTCCACACTTGCCTGCATCTCTGTTTAAAGTGTCAGTAGTTTGGCTGCTAAAGCCTTGGCTGGGTGCAGCTTTTCTAAGTGCAGTGTTTTAAGTGCATAACTACCGTTAGACCTGCGCTATTTTTATTTGTTAATTCTTCTGCTTATCTTGAATGAATTGACACCGCCTCTCTCCCTATCTACAGGTAACTGAAGTTGACTGTGACTGCAAAGTTTCTCACCTCCTGTGCCTCCTTTATTAATTATAATCATAGGTAACTGAAGTTGACTGTGACTGCAAAGTTTCTCACCTCCTGTGCCTCCTTTATTAATTATAATCATAGGTAACTGAAGTTGACTGTGACTGCAAAGTTTCTCACCTCCTGTGCCTCCTTTATTAATTATAATCATAGGTAGCTAGCTTATTCTTTACTGAATCCTTATGCTATAGTTTCTAATGCCGTATGATTTGAAATAGTTAAATTGTTTTAAGGATTCTCTCAGTCTATTGACTAAAATGAATGCTTGATTTATTTGTTGCCTTAGATGTATGTTATGTGGTAATTGTTGACTTAAGCCATCTTTATTGCTAGCTTTCTCTGGCTGGCTAATTGGGGGTTTTCATTAATTAGTGTCCACACTTGCCTGCATCTCTGTTTAAAGTGTCAGTAATTTGGCTGCTAAAGCCTTGGCTGGGTGCAGCTTTTCGAAGTGCAGTGTTTTAAGTGCATAACTAGCGTTAGACCTGCGCTATTTTTATTAGTTAATTCTTCTGCTGATCTTGAATGAATTGACACCGCCACTCTCCCTATCTACAGGTAACTGAAGTTGACTGTGACTGCAAAGTTTCTCACCTCCTGTGCCTCCTTTATTGATTATAATCATAGGTAACTGAAGTTGACTGTGACTGCAAAGTTTCTCACCTCCTGTGCTTCCTTTATTAATTGTAATCATAGGTAGCTAGATTATTCTTTACTGAATCCTTATGCTATAGTTTCTAATGCCTTATGATTTGAAATAGTTAAATTGTTTTAAGGATTCTCTCAGTCTATTGACTAAAATTAATGCTTGATTTATTTGTAGCCTTAGATGTATGGTATGTGGTAATTGTTGACTTAAGCCATCTTTATTGCTAGCTTTCTCTGGCAGGCCTATTGGGGGTTTTCATTAATTAGTGTCCACACTTGCCTGCATCTCTGTGTAAAGTGTCAGTAGTTTGGCTGCTAAAGCCTTGGCTGGGTGCAGCTTTTCTAAGTGCAGTGTTTTAAGTGCATAACTAGCGTTAGACCTGCGCTATTTTTATTAGTTAATTCTTCTGCTGATCTTGAATGAATTGACACCGCCTCTCTCCCTATCTACAGGTAACTGAAGTTGACTGTGACTGCAAAGTTTCTCACCTCCTGTGCCTCCTTTATTAATTATAATCATAGGTAACTGAAGTTGACTGTGACTGCAAAGTTTCTCACCTCCTGTGCCTCCTTTATTAATTATAATCATAGGTAAGTAGCTTCTTCTTTACTGAATCCTTATGCTATAGTTTCTAATGCCTTATGATTTGAAATAGTTAAATTGTTTTAAGGATTCTCTCAGTCTATTGACTAAAATGAATGCTTGATTTATTTGTAGCCTTAGATGTATGGTATGTGGTAATTGTTGACTTAAGCCATCTTTATTGCTAGCTTTCTCTGGCTGGCCAATTGGGGGTTTTCATTAGTTAGTGTCCACACTTGTCTGCATCTCTGTTTAAAGTGTCAGTAGTTTGGCTGCTAAAGCCTTGGCTGGGTGCAGCTTTTCTAAGTGCAGTGATTTAAGTGCATAACTAGCGTTAGACCTGCGCTATTTTTATTAGTTAATTCTTCTGCTGATCTTGAATGAATTGACACCGCCTCTCTCCCTATCTACAGGTAACTGAAGTTGACTGTGACTACAAAGTTTCTCACCTCCTGTGCCTCCTTTATTAATTATAATCATAGGTAGCTAGCTTATTCTTTACTGAATCCTTATGCTATAGTTTCTAATGCCTTCTGATTTGAAATAGTTAAATTGTTTTAAGGATTCTGTCAGTCTATTGACTAAAATGAATGCTTGATTTATTTGTAGCCTTAGATGTATGGTATGTGGTAATTGTTGACTTATGCCATCTTTATTGCTAGATTTCTCTGGCTGGCCAATTGGGGGTTTTCATTAATTAGTGTCCACACTTGCCTGCATCTCTGTTTAAAGTGTCAGTAGTTTGGCTGCTAAAGCCTTGGCTGGGTGCAGCTTTTCTAAGTGCAGTGTTTTAAGTGCATAACTACCGTTAGACCTGCGCTATTTTTATTTGTTAATTCTTCTGCTTATCTTGAATGAATTGACACCGCCTCTCTCCCTATCTACAGGTAACTGAAGTTGACTGTGACTGCAAAGTTTCTCACCTCCTGTGCCTCCTTTATTAATTATAATCATAGGTAACTGAAGTTGACTGTGACTGCAAAGTTTCTCACCTCCTGTGCCTCCTTTATTAATTATAATCATAGGTAACTGAAGTTGACTGTGACTGCAAAGTTTCTCACCTCCTGTGCCACCTTTATTAATTATAATCATAGGTAGCTAGCTTATTCTTTACTGAATCCTTATGCTATAGTTTCTAATGCCGTATGATTTGAAATAGTTAAATTGTTTTAAGGATTCTCTCAGTCTATTGACTAAAATGAATGCTTGATTTATTTGTTGCCTTAGATGTATGTTATGTGGTAATTGTTGACTTAAGCCATCTTTATTGCTAGCTTTCTCTGGCTGGCTAATTGGGGGTTTTCATTAATTAGTGTCCACACTTGCCTGCATCTCTGTTTAAAGTGTCAGTAATTTGGCTGCTAAAGCCTTGGCTGGGTGCAGCTTTTCGAAGTGCAGTGTTTTAAGTGCATAACTAGCGTTAGACCTGCGCTATTTTTATTAGTTAATTCTTCTGCTGATCTTGAATGAATTGACACCGCCACTCTCCCTATCTACAGGTAACTGAAGTTGACTGTGACTGCAAAGTTTCTCACCTCCTGTGCCTCCTTTATTGATTATAATCATAGGTAACTGAAGTTGACTGTGACTGCAAAGTTTCTCACCTCCTGTGCTTCCTTTATTAATTGTAATCATAGGTAGCTAGATTATTCTTTACTGAATCCTTATGCTATAGTTTCTAATGCCTTATGATTTGAAATAGTTAAATTGTTTTAAGGATTCTCTCAGTCTATTGACTAAAATTAATGCTTGATTTATTTGTAGCCTTAGATGTATGGTATGTGGTAATTGTTGACTTAAGCCATCTTTATTGCTAGCTTTCTCTGGCAGGCCTATTGGGGGTTTTCATTAATTAGTGTCCACACTTGCCTGCATCTCTGTGTAAAGTGTCAGTAGTTTGGCTGCTAAAGCCTTGGCTGGGTGCAGCTTTTCTAAGTGCAGTGTTTTAAGTGCATAACTAGCGTTAGACCTGCGCTATTTTTATTAGTTAATTCTTCTGCTGATCTTGAATGAATTGACACCGCCTCTCTCCCTATCTACAGGTAACTGAAGTTGACTGTGACTGCAAAGTTTCTCACCTCCTGTGCCTCCTTTATTAATTATAATCATAGGTAACTGAAGTTGACTGTGACTGCAAAGTTTCTCACCTCCTGTGCCTCCTTTATTAATTATAATCATAGGTAAGTAGCTTCTTCTTTACTGAATCCTTATGCTATAGTTTCTAATGCCTTATGATTTGAAATAGTTAAATTGTTTTAAGGATTCTCTCAGTCTATTGACTAAAATGAATGCTTGATTTATTTGTAGCCTTAGATGTATGGTATGTGGTAATTGTTGACTTAAGCCATCTTTATTGCTAGCTTTCTCTGGCTGGCCAATTGGGGGTTTTCATTAGTTAGTGTCCACACTTGTCTGCATCTCTGTTTAAAGTGTCAGTAGTTTGGCTGCTAAAGCCTTGGCTGGGTGCAGCTTTTCTAAGTGCAGTGATTTAAGTGCATAACTAGCGTTAGACCTGCGCTATTTTTATTAGTTAATTCTTCTGCTGATCTTGAATGAATTGACACCGCCTCTCTCCCTATCTACAGGTAACTGAAGTTGACTGTGACTGCAAAGTTTCTCACCTCCTGTGCCTCCTTTATTAATTATAATCATAGGTAACTGAAGTTGACTGTGACTGCAAAGTTTCTCACCTCCTGTGCCTCCTTTATTAATTATAATCATAGGTAAGTAGCTTCTTCTTTACTGAATCCTTATGCTATAGTTTCTAATGCCTTATGATTTGAAATAGTTAAATTGTTTTAAGGATTCTCTCAGTCTATTGACTAAAATGAATGCTTGATTTATTTGTAGCCTTAGATGTATGGTATGTGGTAATTGTTGACTTAAGCCATCTTTATTGCTAGCTTTCTCTGGCTGGCCAATTGGGGGTTTTCATTAGTTAGTGTCCACACTTGTCTGCATCTCTGTTTAAAGTGTCAGTAGTTTGGCTGCTAAAGCCTTGGCTGGGTGCAGCTTTTCTAAGTGCAGTGATTTAAGTGCATAACTAGCGTTAGACCTGCGCTATTTTTATTAGTTAATTCTTCTGCTGATCTTGAATGAATTGACACCGCCTCTCTCCCTATCTACAGGTAACTGAAGTTGACTGTGACTACAAAGTTTCTCACCTCCTGTGCCTCCTTTATTAATTATAATCATAGGTAGCTAGCTTATTCTTTACTGAATCCTTATGCTATAGTTTCTAATGCCTTCTGATTTGAAATAGTTAAATTGTTTTAAGGATTCTGTCAGTCTATTGACTAAAATGAATGCTTGATTTATTTGTAGCCTTAGATGTATGGTATGTGGTAATTGTTGACTTAAGCCATCTTTATTGCTAGCTTTCTCTGGCTTGCCAATTGGGGGTTATCATTAATTAGTGTCCACACTTGCCTGCATCTCTGTTTAAAGTGTCAGTAGTTTGGCTGCTAAAGCCTTGGCTGGGTGCAGCTTTTCTAAGTGCAGTGTTTTAAGTGCATAACTAGCGTTAGACATGCGCTATTTTTATTAGTTAATTCTTCTGCTGATCTTGAATGAATTGACACCGCCTCTCTCCCTATCTACAGGTTACTGAAGTTGACTGTGACTGCAAAGTTTCTCACCTCCTGTGCCTCCTTTATTAATTATAATCATAGGTAGCTAGCTTATTCTTTACTGAATCCTTATGCTATAGTTTCTAATGCCTTATGATTTGAAATAGTTAAATTGTTTTAAGGATTCTGTCAGTCTATTGACTCAAATGAATGCTTGATTTATATGTAGCCTTAGATGTATGGTATGTGGTAATTGTTGACTTAAGCCATCTTTATTGCTAGCTTTCTCTGGCTGGCCAATTGGGGGTTTTCATTAATTAGTGTCCACACTTGCCTGCATCTCTGTTTAAAGTGTCAGTAGTTTGGCTGCTAAAGCCTTGGCTGGGTGCAGCTTTTCTAAGTGCAGTGTTTTAAGTGCATAACTAGCGTTAGACCTGCGCTATTTTTATTAGTTAATTCTTCTGCTGATCTTGAATGAATTGACACCGCCACTCTCCCTATCTACAGGTAACTGAAGTTGACTGTGACTGCAAAGTTTCTCACCTCCTGTGCCTCCTTTATTGATTATAATCATAGGTAACTGAAGTTGACTGTGACTGCAAAGTTTCTCACCTCCTGTGCTTCCTTTATTAATTGTAATCATAGGTAGCTAGATTATTCTTTACTGAATCCTTATGCTATAGTTTCTAATGCCTTATGATTTGAAATAGTTAAATTGTTTTAAGGATTCTCTCAGTCTATTGACTAAAATTAATGCTTGATTTATTTGTAGCCTTAGATGTATGGTATGTGGTAATTGTTGACTTAAGCCATCTTTATTGCTAGCTTTCTCTGGCAGGCCTATTGGGGGTTTTCATTAATTAGTGTCCACACTTGCCTGCATCTCTGTGTAAAGTGTCAGTAGTTTGGCTGCTAAAGCCTTGGCTGGGTGCAGCTTTTCTAAGTGCAGTGTTTTAAGTGCATAACTAGCGTTAGACCTGCGCTATTTTTATTAGTTAATTCTTCTGCTGATCTTGAATGAATTGACACCGCCTCTCTCCCTATCTACAGGTAACTGAAGTTGACTGTGACTGCAAAGTTTCTCACCTCCTGTGCCTCCTTTATTAATTATAATCATAGGTAACTGAAGTTGACTGTGACTGCAAAGTTTCTCACCTCCTGTGCCTCCTTTATTAATTATAATCATAGGTAAGTAGCTTCTTCTTTACTGAATCCTTATGCTATAGTTTCTAATGCCTTATGATTTGAAATAGTTAAATTGTTTTAAGGATTCTCTCAGTCTATTGACTAAAATGAATGCTTGATTTATTTGTAGCCTTAGATGTATGGTATGTGGTAATTGTTGACTTAAGCCATCTTTATTGCTAGCTTTCTCTGGCTGGCCAATTGGGGGTTTTCATTAGTTAGTGTCCACACTTGTCTGCATCTCTGTTTAAAGTGTCAGTAGTTTGGCTGCTAAAGCCTTGGCTGGGTGCAGCTTTTCTAAGTGCAGTGATTTAAGTGCATAACTAGCGTTAGACCTGCGCTATTTTTATTAGTTAATTCTTCTGCTGATCTTGAATGAATTGACACCGCCTCTCTCCCTATCTACAGGTAACTGAAGTTGACTGTGACTGCAAAGTTTCTCACCTCCTGTGCCTCCTTTATTAATTATAATCATAGGTAACTGAAGTTGACTGTGACTGCAAAGTTTCTCACCTCCTGTGCCTCCTTTATTAATTATAATCATAGGTAAGTAGCTTCTTCTTTACTGAATCCTTATGCTATAGTTTCTAATGCCTTATGATTTGAAATAGTTAAATTGTTTTAAGGATTCTCTCAGTCTATTGACTAAAATGAATGCTTGATTTATTTGTAGCCTTAGATGTATGGTATGTGGTAATTGTTGACTTAAGCCATCTTTATTGCTAGCTTTCTCTGGCTGGCCAATTGGGGGTTTTCATTAGTTAGTGTCCACACTTGTCTGCATCTCTGTTTAAAGTGTCAGTAGTTTGGCTGCTAAAGCCTTGGCTGGGTGCAGCTTTTCTAAGTGCAGTGATTTAAGTGCATAACTAGCGTTAGACCTGCGCTATTTTTATTAGTTAATTCTTCTGCTGATCTTGAATGAATTGACACCGCCTCTCTCCCTATCTACAGGTAACTGAAGTTGACTGTGAATACAAAGTTTCTCACCTCCTGTGCCTCCTTTATTAATTATAATCATAGGTAGCTAGCTTATTCTTTACTGAATCCTTATGCTATAGTTTCTAATGCCTTCTGATTTGAAATAGTTAAATTGTTTTAAGGATTCTGTCAGTCTATTGACTAAAATGAATGCTTGATTTATTTGTAGCCTTAGATGTATGGTATGTGGTAATTGTTGACTTAAGCCATCTTTATTGCTAGCTTTCTCTGGCTTGCCAATTGGGGGTTATCATTAATTAGTGTCCACACTTGCCTGCATCTCTGTTTAAAGTGTCAGTAGTTTGGCTGCTAAAGCCTTGGCTGGGTGCAGCTTTTCTAAGTGCAGTGTTTTAAGTGCATAACTAGCGTTAGACATGCGCTATTTTTATTAGTTAATTCTTCTGCTGATCTTGAATGAATTGACACCGCCTCTCTCCCTATCTACAGGTTACTGAAGTTGACTGTGACTGCAAAGTTTCTCACCTCCTGTGCCTCCTTTATTAATTATAATCATAGGTAGCTAGCTTATTCTTTACTGAATCCTTATGCTATAGTTTCTAATGCCTTATGATTTGAAATAGTTAAATTGTTTTAAGGATTCTGTCAGTCTATTGACTCAAATGAATGCTTGATTTATATGTAGCCTTAGATGTATGGTATGTGGTAATTGTTGACTTAAGCCATCTTTATTGCTAGCTTTCTCTGGCTGGCCAATTGGGGGTTTTCATTAATTAGTGTCCACACTTGCCTGCATCTCTGTTTAAAGTGTCAGTAGTTTGGCTGCTAAAGCCTTGGCTGGGTGCAGCTTTTCTAAGTGCAGTGTTTTAAGTGCATAACTAGCGTTAGACCTGCGCTATTTTTATTTGCTAATTCTTCTGCTGATCTTCAATGAAATGACACCGCCTCTCTCCCTATCTACAGGTAACTGAAGTTGACTGTGACTGCAAAGTTTCTCACCTCCTGTGCCTCCTTTATTTATTATAATCATAGGTAACTGAAGTTGACTGTGACTGCAAAGTTTCTCACCTCCTGTGCCTCCTTTATTAATTATAATCATAGGTAACTGAAGTTGACTGTGACTGCAAAGTTTCTCACCTCCTGTGCCTCCTTTATTAATTATAATCATAGGTAGCTAGCTTATTCTTTACTGAATCCTTATGCTATAGTTTCTAATGCCTTATGATTTGAAATAGTTAAATTGTTTTAAGGATTCTCTCAGTCTATTGACTAAAATGAATGCTTGATTTATTTGTAGCCTTAGATGTATGGTATGTGGTAATTGTTGACTTAAGCCATCTTTATTGCTAGCTTTCTCTGGCTGGCCAATTGGGGGTTTTCATTAATTAGTGTCCACACTTGCCTGCATCTCTGTTTAAAGTGTCAGTAGTTTGGCTGCTAAAGCCTTGGCTGGGTGCAGCTTTTCTAAGTGCAGTGTTTTAAGTGCATAACTAGCGTTAGACCTGCGCTATTTTTATTTGCTAATTCTTCTGCTGATCTTCAATGAAATGACACCGCCTCTCTCCCTATCTACAGGTAACTGAAGTTGACTGTGACTGCAAAGTTTCTCACCTCCTGTGCCTCCTTTATTTATTATAATCATAGGTAACTGAAGTTGACTGTGACTGCAAAGTTTCTCACCTCCTGTGCCTCCTTTATTAATTATAATCATAGGTAACTGAAGTTGACTGTGACTGCAAAGTTTCTCACCTCCTGTGCCTCCTTTATTAATTATAATCATAGGTAGCTAGCTTATTCTTTACTGAATCCTTATGCTATAGTTTCTAATGCCTTATGATTTGAAATAGTTAAATTGTTTTAAGGATTCTCTCAGTCTATTGACTAAAATGAATGCTTGATTTATTTGTAGCCTTAGATGTATGGTATGTGGTAATTGTTGACTTAAGCCATCTTTATTGCTAGCTTTCTCTATCTGGCCAATTGGGGGTTTTCATTAATTAGTGTCCACACTTGCCTGCATCTCTGTTTAAAGTGTCAGTAGTTTGGCTGCTAAAGCCTTGGCTGTGTGCAGCTTTTCTAAGTGCAGTGTTTTAAGTGCATAACTAGCGTTAGACCTGCGCTATTTTTATTAGTTAATTCTTCTGCTGATCTTGAATGAATTGACACCGCCTCTCTCCCAATATACAGGTAACTGAAGTTGACTGTGACTGCAAAGTTTCTCACCTCCTGTGCCTCCTTTATTAATTATAATCATAGGTAACTGAAGTTGACTGTGACTGCAAAGTTTCTCACCTCCTGTGCCTCCTTTATTAATTATAATCATAGGTAGCTAGCTTATTCTTTACTGAATCCTTATGCTATAGTTTCTAATGCCTTATGATTTGAAATAGTTAAATTGTTTTAAGGATTCTCTCAGTCTATTGACTAAAATGAATGCTTGATTTATTTGTAGCCTTAGATGTATGGTATGTGGTAATTGTTGACTTAAGCCATCTTTATTGCTAGCTTTCTCTGGCTGGCCAATTGGGGGTTTTCATTAATTAGTGTCCACACTTGCCTGCATCTCTGTTTAAAGTGTCAGTAGTTTGGCTGCTAAAGCCTTGGCTGGGTGCAGCTTTTCTAAGTGCAGTGTTTTAAGTGCATAACTAGCGTTAGACCTGCGCTATTTTTATTAGTTAATTCTTCTGCTGATCTTGAATGAATTGACACCGCCTCTCTCCCTATCTACAGGTAACTGAAGTTGACTGTGACTGCAAAGTTTCTCACCTCCTGTGCCTCCTTTATTAATTATAATCATAGGTAACTGAAGTTGACTGTGACTGCAAAGTTTCTCACCTCCTGTGCCTCCTTTTTTAATTATAATCATAGGTAGCAAGCTTATTCTTTACTGAATCCTTATGCTATAGTTTCTAATGCCTTATGATTTGAAATAGTTAAATTGTTTTAAGGATTCTCTCAGTCTATTGACTAAAATGAATGCTTGATTTATTTTTAGCCTTAGATGTATGGTATGTGGTAATTGTTGACTTAAGCCATCTTTATTGCTAGCTTTCTCTGGCTTGCCAATTGGGGGTTTTCATTAATTAGTGTCCACACTTGCCTGCATCTCTGTTTAAAGTGTCAGTAGTTTGGCTGCTAAAGCCTTGGCTGGGTGCAGCTTTTCTAAGTGCAGTGTTTTAAGTGCATAACTAGCGTTAGACCTGCGCTATTTTTATTAGTTAATTCTTCTGCTGATCTTGAATGATTTGACACCGCCTCTCTCCCTATCTACAGGTAACTGAAGTTGACTGTGACTGCAAAGTTTCTCACCTCCTGTGCCTCCTTTATTAATTATAATCATAGGTAGCTAGATTATTCTTTACTGAATCCTTATGCTATAGTTTCTAATGCCTTATGATTTGAAATAGTTAAATTGTTTTAAGGATTCTCTCAGTCTATTGACTAAAATGAATGCTTGATTTATTTGTAGCCTTAGATGTATGGTATGTGGTAATTGTTGACTTAAGCCATCTTTATTGCTAGCTTTCTCTGGCTGGCCAATTGGGGGTTTTCATTAATTAGTGTCCACACTTGCCTGCATCTCTGTTTAAAGTGTCAGTAGTTTGGCTGCTAAAGCCTTGGCTGGGTGCAGCTTTTCTAAGTGCAGTGTTTTAAGTGCATAACTAGCGTTAGACCTGCGCTATTTTTATTAGTTAATTCTTCTGCTGATCTTGAATGAATTGACACCGCCTCTCTCCCTATCTACAGGTAACTGAAGTTGACTGTGACTGCAAAGTTTCTCACCTCCTGTGCCTCCTTTATTAATTATAATCATAGGTAGCTAGCTTATTCTTTACTGAATCCTTATGCTATAGTTTCTAATGCCTTATGATTTGAAATAGTTAAATTGTTTTAAGGATTCTCTCAGTCTATTGAATAAAATGAATGCTTGATTTATTTGTAGCCTTAGATGTATGGTATGTGGTAATTGTTGACTTAAGCCATCTTTATTGCTAGCTTTCTCTGGCTTGCCAATTGGGGGTTTTCATTAATTAGTGTCCACACTTGCCTGCATCTCTGTTTAAATTGTCAGTAGTTTGGCTGCTAAAGCCTTGGCTGGGTGCAGCTTTTCTAAGTGCAGTGTTTTAAGTGCATAACTAGCGTTAGACCTGCGCTATTTTTATTAGTTAATTCTTCTGCTGATCTTGAATGATTTGACACCGCCTCTCTCCCTATCTACAGGTAACTGAAGTTGACTGTGACTGCAAAGTTTCTCACCTCCTGTGCCTCCTTTATTAATTATAATCATAGGTAGCTAGCTTATTCTTTACTGAATCCTTATGCTATAGTTTCTAATGCCTTCTGATTTGAAATAGTTAAATTGTTTTAAGGATTCTGTCAGTCTATTGACTAAAATGAATGCTTGATTTATTTGTAGCCTTAGATGTATGGTATGTGGTAATTGTTGACTTATGCCATCTTTATTGCTAGATTTCTCTGGCTGGCCAATTGGGGGTTTTCATTAATTAGTGTCCACACTTGCCTGCATCTCTGTTTAAAGTGTCAGTAGTTTGGCTGCTAAAGCCTTGGCTGGGTGCAGCTTTTCTAAGTGCAGTGTTTTAAGTGCATAACTACCGTTAGACCTGCGCTATTTTTATTTGTTAATTCTTCTGCTTATCTTGAATGAATTGACACCGCCTCTCTCCCTATCTACAGGTAACTGAAGTTGACTGTGACTGCAAAGTTTCTCACCTCCTGTGCCTCCTTTATTAATTATAATCATAGGTAACTGAAGTTGACTGTGACTGCAAAGTTTCTCACCTCCTGTGCCTCCTTTATTAATTATAATCATAGGTAACTGAAGTTGACTGTGACTGCAAAGTTTCTCACCTCCTGTGCCTCCTTTATTAATTATAATCATAGGTAGCTAGCTTATTCTTTACTGAATCCTTATGCTATAGTTTCTAATGCCGTATGATTTGAAATAGTTAAATTGTTTTAAGGATTCTCTCAGTCTATTGACTAAAATGAATGCTTGATTTATTTGTTGCCTTAGATGTATGTTATGTGGTAATTGTTGACTTAAGCCATCTTTATTGCTAGCTTTCTCTGGCTGGCTAATTGGGGGTTTTCATTAATTAGTGTCCACACTTGCCTGCATCTCTGTTTAAAGTGTCAGTAATTTGGCTGCTAAAGCCTTGGCTGGGTGCAGCTTTTCGAAGTGCAGTGTTTTAAGTGCATAACTAGCGTTAGACCTGCGCTATTTTTATTAGTTAATTCTTCTGCTGATCTTGAATGAATTGACACCGCCACTCTCCCTATCTACAGGTAACTGAAGTTGACTGTGACTGCAAAGTTTCTCACCTCCTGTGCCTCCTTTATTGATTATAATCATAGGTAACTGAAGTTGACTGTGACTGCAAAGTTTCTCACCTCCTGTGCTTCCTTTATTAATTGTAATCATAGGTAGCTAGATTATTCTTTACTGAATCCTTATGCTATAGTTTCTAATGCCTTATGATTTGAAATAGTTAAATTGTTTTAAGGATTCTCTCAGTCTATTGACTAAAATTAATGCTTGATTTATTTGTAGCCTTAGATGTATGGTATGTGGTAATTGTTGACTTAAGCCATCTTTATTGCTAGCTTTCTCTGGCAGGCCTATTGGGGGTTTTCATTAATTAGTGTCCACACTTGCCTGCATCTCTGTGTAAAGTGTCAGTAGTTTGGCTGCTAAAGCCTTGGCTGGGTGCAGCTTTTCTAAGTGCAGTGTTTTAAGTGCATAACTAGCGTTAGACCTGCGCTATTTTTATTAGTTAATTCTTCTGCTGATCTTGAATGAATTGACACCGCCTCTCTCCCTATCTACAGGTAACTGAAGTTGACTGTGACTGCAAAGTTTCTCACCTCCTGTGCCTCCTTTATTAATTATAATCATAGGTAACTGAAGTTGACTGTGACTGCAAAGTTTCTCACCTCCTGTGCCTCCTTTATTAATTATAATCATAGGTAAGTAGCTTCTTCTTTACTGAATCCTTATGCTATAGTTTCTAATGCCTTATGATTTGAAATAGTTAAATTGTTTTAAGGATTCTCTCAGTCTATTGACTAAAATGAATGCTTGATTTATTTGTAGCCTTAGATGTATGGTATGTGGTAATTGTTGACTTAAGCCATCTTTATTGCTAGCTTTCTCTGGCTGGCCAATTGGGGGTTTTCATTAGTTAGTGTCCACACTTGTCTGCATCTCTGTTTAAAGTGTCAGTAGTTTGGCTGCTAAAGCCTTGGCTGGGTGCAGCTTTTCTAAGTGCAGTGATTTAAGTGCATAACTAGCGTTAGACCTGCGCTATTTTTATTAGTTAATTCTTCTGCTGATCTTGAATGAATTGACACCGCCTCTCTCCCTATCTACAGGTAACTGAAGTTGACTGTGACTACAAAGTTTCTCACCTCCTGTGCCTCCTTTATTAATTATAATCATAGGTAACTTAAGTTGACTGTGACTGCAAAGTTTCTCACCTCCTGTGCCTCCTTTATTAATTATAATCATAGGTAGCTAGCTTATTCTTTACTGAATCCTTATGCTATAGTTTCTAATGCCTTATGATTTGAAATAGTTAAATTGTTTTAAGGATTCTCTCAGTCTATTGACTAAAATGAATGCTTGATTTATTTGTAGCCTTAGATGTATGGTATGTGGTAATTGTTGACTTAAGCCATCTTTATTGCTAGCTTTCTCTGGCTTGCCAATTGGGGGTTATCATTAATTAGTGTCCACACTTGCCTGCATCTCTGTTTAAAGTGTCAGTAGTTTGGCTGCTAAAGCCTTGGCTGGGTGCAGCTTTTCTAAGTGCAGTGTTTTAAGTGCATAACTAGCGTTAGACATGCGCTATTTTTATTAGTTAATTCTTCTGCTGATCTTGAATGAATTGACACCGCCTCTCTCCCTATCTACAGGTTACTGAAGTTGACTGTGACTGCAAAGTTTCTCACCTCCTGTGCCTCCTTTATTAATTATAATCATAGGTAGCTAGCTTATTCTTTACTGAATCCTTATGCTATAGTTTCTAATGCCTTATGATTTGAAATAGTTAAATTGTTTTAAGGATTCTGTCAGTCTATTGACTCAAATGAATGCTTGATTTATATGTAGCCTTAGATGTATGGTATGTGGTAATTGTTGACTTAAGCCATCTTTATTGCTAGCTTTCTCTGGCTGGCCAATTGGGGGTTTTCATTAATTAGTGTCCACACTTGCCTGCATCTCTGTTTAAAGTGTCAGTAGTTTGGCTGCTAAAGCCTTGGCTGGGTGCAGCTTTTCTAAGTGCAGTGTTTTAAGTGCATAACTAGCGTTAGACCTGCGCTATTTTTATTTGCTAATTCTTCTGCTGATCTTCAATGAAATGACACCGCCTCTCTCCCTATCTACAGGTAACTGAAGTTGACTGTGACTGCAAAGTTTCTCACCTCCTGTGCCTCCTTTATTTATTATAATCATAGGTAACTGAAGTTGACTGTGACTGCAAAGTTTCTCACCTCCTGTGCCTCCTTTATTAATTATAATCATAGGTAACTGAAGTTGACTGTGACTGCAAAGTTTCTCACCTCCTGTGCCTCCTTTATTAATTATAATCATAGGTAGCTAGCTTATTCTTTACTGAATCCTTATGCTATAGTTTCTAATGCCTTATGATTTGAAATAGTTAAATTGTTTTAAGGATTCTCTCAGTCTATTGACTAAAATGAATGCTTGATTTATTTGTAGCCTTAGATGTATGGTATGTGGTAATTGTTGACTTAAGCCATCTTTATTGCTAGCTTTCTCTGGCTGGCCAATTGGGGGTTTTCATTAATTAGTGTCCACACTTGCCTGCATCTCTGTTTAAAGTGTCAGTAGTTTGGCTGCTAAAGCCTTGGCTGGGTGCAGCTTTTCTAAGTGCAGTGTTTTAAGTGCATAACTAGCGTTAGACCTGCGCTATTTTTATTTGCTAATTCTTCTGCTGATCTTCAATGAAATGACACCGCCTCTCTCCCTATCTACAGGTAACTGAAGTTGACTGTGACTGCAAAGTTTCTCACCTCCTGTGCCTCCTTTATTTATTATAATCATAGGTAACTGAAGTTGACTGTGACTGCAAAGTTTCTCACCTCCTGTGCCTCCTTTATTAATTATAATCATAGGTAACTGAAGTTGACTGTGACTGCAAAGTTTCTCACCTCCTGTGCCTCCTTTATTAATTATAATCATAGGTAGCTAGCTTATTCTTTACTGAATCCTTATGCTATAGTTTCTAATGCCTTATGATTTGAAATAGTTAAATTGTTTTAAGGATTCTCTCAGTCTATTGACTAAAATGAATGCTTGATTTATTTGTAGCCTTAGATGTATGGTATGTGGTAATTGTTGACTTAAGCCATCTTTATTGCTAGCTTTCTCTGGCTGGCCAATTGGGGGTTTTCATTAATTAGTGTCCACACTTGCCTGCATCTCTGTTTAAAGTGTCAGTAGTTTGGCTGCTAAAGCCTTGGCTGGGTGCAGCTTTTCTAAGTGCAGTGTTTTAAGTGCATAACTAGCGTTAGACCTGCGCTATTTTTATTAGTTAATTCTTCTGCTGATCTTGAATGAATTGACACCGCCTCTCTCCCTATCTACAGGTAACTGAAGTTGACTGTGACTGCAAAGTTTCTCACCTCCTGTGCCTCCTTTATTAATTATAATCATAGGTAACTGAAGTTGACTGTGACTGCAAAGTTTCTCACCTCCTGTGCCTCCTTTTTTAATTATAATCATAGGTAGCAAGCTTATTCTTTACTGAATCCTTATGCTATAGTTTCTAATGCCTTATGATTTGAAATAGTTAAATTGTTTTAAGGATTCTCTCAGTCTATTGACTAAAATGAATGCTTGATTTATTTTTAGCCTTAGATGTATGGTATGTGGTAATTGTTGACTTAAGCCATCTTTATTGCTAGCTTTCTCTGGCTTGCCAATTGGGGGTTTTCATTAATTAGTGTCCACACTTGCCTGCATCTCTGTTTAAAGTGTCAGTAGTTTGGCTGCTAAAGCCTTGGCTGGGTGCAGCTTTTCTAAGTGCAGTGTTTTAAGTGCATAACTAGCGTTAGACCTGCGCTATTTTTATTAGTTAATTCTTCTGCTGATCTTGAATGATTTGACACCGCCTCTCTCCCTATCTACAGGTAACTGAAGTTGACTGTGACTGCAAAGTTTCTCACCTCCTGTGCCTCCTTTATTAATTATAATCATAGGTAGCTAGATTATTCTTTACTGAATCCTTATGCTATAGTTTCTAATGCCTTATGATTTGAAATAGTTAAATTGTTTTAAGGATTCTCTCAGTCTATTGACTAAAATGAATGCTTGATTTATTTGTAGCCTTAGATGTATGGTATGTGGTAATTGTTGACTTAAGCCATCTTTATTGCTAGCTTTCTCTGGCTGGCCAATTGGGGGTTTTCATTAATTAGTGTCCACACTTGCCTGCATCTCTGTTTAAAGTGTCAGTAGTTTGGCTGCTAAAGCCTTGGCTGGGTGCAGCTTTTCTAAGTGCAGTGTTTTAAGTGCATAACTAGCGTTAGACCTGCGCTATTTTTATTAGTTAATTCTTCTGCTGATCTTGAATGAATTGACACCGCCTCTCTCCCTATCTACAGGTAACTGAAGTTGACTGTGACTGCAAAGTTTCTCACCTCCTGTGCCTCCTTTATTAATTATAATCATAGGTAGCTAGCTTATTCTTTACTGAATCCTTATGCTATAGTTTCTAATGCCTTATGATTTGAAATAGTTAAATTGTTTTAAGGATTCTCTCAGTCTATTGAATAAAATGAATGCTTGATTTATTTGTAGCCTTAGATGTATGGTATGTGGTAATTGTTGACTTAAGCCATCTTTATTGCTAGCTTTCTCTGGCTTGCCAATTGGGGGTTTTCATTAATTAGTGTCCACACTTGCCTGCATCTCTGTTTAAAGTGTCAGTAGTTTGGCTGCTAAAGCCTTGGCTGGGTGCAGCTTTTCTAAGTGCAGTGTTTTAAGTGCATAACTAGCGTTAGACCTGCGCTATTTTTATTAGTTAATTCTTCTGCTGATCTTGAATGATTTGACACCGCCTCTCTCCCTATCTACAGGTAACTGAAGTTGACTGTGACTGCAAAGTTTCTCACCTCCTGTGCCTCCTTTATTAATTATAATCATAGGTAGCTAGCTTATTCTTTACTGAATCCTTATGCTATAGTTTCTAATGCCTTCTGATTTGAAATAGTTAAATTGTTTTAAGGATTCTGTCAGTCTATTGACTAAAATGAATGCTTGATTTATTTGTAGCCTTAGATGTATGGTATGTGGTAATTGTTGACTTATGCCATCTTTATTGCTAGATTTCTCTGGCTGGCCAATTGGGGGTTTTCATTAATTAGTGTCCACACTTGCCTGCATCTCTGTTTAAAGTGTCAGTAGTTTGGCTGCTAAAGCCTTGGCTGGGTGCAGCTTTTCTAAGTGCAGTGTTTTAAGTGCATAACTACCGTTAGACCTGCGCTATTTTTATTTGTTAATTCTTCTGCTTATCTTGAATGAATTGACACCGCCTCTCTCCCTATCTACAGGTAACTGAAGTTGACTGTGACTGCAAAGTTTCTCACCTCCTGTGCCTCCTTTATTAATTATAATCATAGGTAACTGAAGTTGACTGTGACTGCAAAGTTTCTCACCTCCTGTGCCTCCATTATTAATTATAATCATAGGTAACTGAAGTTGACTGTGACTGCAAAGTTTCTCACCTCCTGTGCCTCCTTTATTAATTATAATCATAGGTAGCTAGCTTATTCTTTACTGAATCCTTATGCTATAGTTTCTAATGCCGTATGATTTGAAATAGTTAAATTGTTTTAAGGATTCTCTCAGTCTATTGACTAAAATGAATGCTTGATTTATTTGTTGCCTTAGATGTATGTTATGTGGTAATTGTTGACTTAAGCCATCTTTATTGCTAGCTTTCTCTGGCTGGCTAATTGGGGGTTTTCATTAATTAGTGTCCACACTTGCCTGCATCTCTGTTTAAAGTGTCAGTAATTTGGCTGCTAAAGCCTTGGCTGGGTGCAGCTTTTCGAAGTGCAGTGTTTTAAGTGCATAACTAGCGTTAGACCTGCGCTATTTTTATTAGTTAATTCTTCTGCTGATCTTGAATGAATTGACACCGCCACTCTCCCTATCTACAGGTAACTGAAGTTGACTGTGACTGCAAAGTTTCTCACCTCCTGTGCCTCCTTTATTGATTATAATCATAGGTAACTGAAGTTGACTGTGACTGCAAAGTTTCTCACCTCCTGTGCTTCCTTTATTAATTGTAATCATAGGTAGCTAGATTATTCTTTACTGAATCCTTATGCTATAGTTTCTAATGCCTTATGATTTGAAATAGTTAAATTGTTTTAAGGATTCTCTCAGTCTATTGACTAAAATGAATGCTTGATTTATTTGTAGCCTTAGATGTATGGTATGTGGTAATTGTTGACTTAAGCCATCTTTATTGCTAGCTTTCTCTGGCTGGCCAATTGGGGGTTTTCATTAATTAGTGTCCACACTTGCCTGCATCTCTGTTTAAAGTGTCAGTAGTTTGGCTGCTAAAGCCTTGGCTGGGTGCAGCTTTTCTAAGTGCAGTGTTTTAAGTGCATAACTAGCGTTAGACCTGCGCTATTTTTATTAGTTAATTCTTCTGCTGATCTTGAATGAATTGACACCGCCTCTCTCCCTATCTACAGGTAACTGAAGTTGACTGTGACTGCAAAGTTTCTCACCTCCTGTGCCTCCTTTATTAATTATAATCATAGGTAGCTAGCTTATTCTTTACTGAATCCTTATGCTATAGTTTCTAATGCCTTATGATTTGAAATAGTTAAATTGTTTTAAGGATTCTCTCAGTCTATTGAATAAAATGAATGCTTGATTTATTTGTAGCCTTAGATGTATGGTATGTGGTAATTGTTGACTTAAGCCATCTTTATTGCTAGCTTTCTCTGGCTTGCCAATTGGGGGTTTTCATTAATTAGTGTCCACACTTGCCTGCATCTCTGTTTAAAGTGTCAGTAGTTTGGCTGCTAAAGCCTTGGCTGGGTGCAGCTTTTCTAAGTGCAGTGTTTTAAGTGCATAACTAGCGTTAGACCTGCGCTATTTTTATTAGTTAATTCTTCTGCTGATCTTGAATGATTTGACACCGCCTCTCTCCCTATCTACAGGTAACTGAAGTTGACTGTGACTGCAAAGTTTCTCACCTCCTGTGCCTCCTTTATTAATTATAATCATAGGTAGCTAGCTTATTCTTTACTGAATCCTTATGCTATAGTTTCTAATGCCTTCTGATTTGAAATAGTTAAATTGTTTTAAGGATTCTGTCAGTCTATTGACTAAAATGAATGCTTGATTTATTTGTAGCCTTAGATGTATGGTATGTGGTAATTGTTGACTTATGCCATCTTTATTGCTAGATTTCTCTGGCTGGCCAATTGGGGGTTTTCATTAATTAGTGTCCACACTTGCCTGCATCTCTGTTTAAAGTGTCAGTAGTTTGGCTGCTAAAGCCTTGGCTGGGTGCAGCTTTTCTAAGTGCAGTGTTTTAAGTGCATAACTAGCGTTAGACCTGCGCTATTTTTATTAGTTAATTCTTCTGCTGATCTTGAATGAATTGACACCGCCTCTCTCCCTATCTACAGGTAACTGAAGTTGACTGTGACTGCAAAGTTTCTCACCTCCTGTGCCTCCTTTATTAATTATAATCATAGGTAACTGAAGTTGACTGTGACTGCAAAGTTTCTCACCTCCTGTGCCTCCTTTTTTAATTATAATCATAGGTAGCAAGCTTATTCTTTACTGAATCCTTATGCTATAGTTTCTAATGCCTTATGATTTGAAATAGTTAAATTGTTTTAAGGATTCTCTCAGTCTATTGACTAAAATGAATGCTTGATTTATTTTTAGCCTTAGATGTATGGTATGTGGTAATTGTTGACTTAAGCCATCTTTATTGCTAGCTTTCTCTGGCTTGCCAATTGGGGGTTTTCATTAATTAGTGTCCACACTTGCCTGCATCTCTGTTTAAAGTGTCAGTAGTTTGGCTGCTAAAGCCTTGGCTGGGTGCAGCTTTTCTAAGTGCAGTGTTTTAAGTGCATAACTAGCGTTAGACCTGCGCTATTTTTATTAGTTAATTCTTCTGCTGATCTTGAATGATTTGACACCGCCTCTCTCCCTATCTACAGGTAACTGAAGTTGACTGTGACTGCAAAGTTTCTCACCTCCTGTGCCTCCTTTATTAATTATAATCATAGGTAGCTAGATTATTCTTTACTGAATCCTTATGCTATAGTTTCTAATGCCTTATGATTTGAAATAGTTAAATTGTTTTAAGGATTCTCTCAGTCTATTGACTAAAATGAATGCTTGATTTATTTGTAGCCTTAGATGTATGGTATGTGGTAATTGTTGACTTAAGCCATCTTTATTGCTAGCTTTCTCTGGCTGGCCAATTGGGGGTTTTCATTAATTAGTGTCCACACTTGCCTGCATCTCTGTTTAAAGTGTCAGTAGTTTGGCTGCTAAAGCCTTGGCTGGGTGCAGCTTTTCTAAGTGCAGTGTTTTAAGTGCATAACTAGCGTTAGACCTGCGCTATTTTTATTAGTTAATTCTTCTGCTGATCTTGAATGAATTGACACCGCCTCTCTCCCTATCTACAGGTAACTGAAGTTGACTGTGACTGCAAAGTTTCTCACCTCCTGTGCCTCCTTTATTAATTATAATCATAGGTAGCTAGCTTATTCTTTACTGAATCCTTATGCTATAGTTTCTAATGCCTTATGATTTGAAATAGTTAAATTGTTTTAAGGATTCTCTCAGTCTATTGAATAAAATGAATGCTTGATTTATTTGTAGCCTTAGATGTATGGTATGTGGTAATTGTTGACTTAAGCCATCTTTATTGCTAGCTTTCTCTGGCTTGCCAATTGGGGGTTTTCATTAATTAGTGTCCACACTTGCCTGCATCTCTGTTTAAAGTGTCAGTAGTTTGGCTGCTAAAGCCTTGGCTGGGTGCAGCTTTGCTAAGTGCAGTGTTTTAAGTGCATAACTAGCGTTAGACCTGCGCTATTTTTATTAGTTAATTCTTCTGCTGATCTTGAATGATTTGACACCGCCTCTCTCCCTATCTACAGGTAACTGAAGTTGACTGTGACTGCAAAGTTTCTCACCTCCTGTGCCTCCTTTATTAATTATAATCATAGGTAGCTAGCTTATTCTTTACTGAATCCTTATGCTATAGTTTCTAATGCCTTCTGATTTGAAATAGTTAAATTGTTTTAAGGATTCTGTCAGTCTATTGACTAAAATGAATGCTTGATTTATTTGTAGCCTTAGATGTATGGTATGTGGTAATTGTTGACTTATGCCATCTTTATTGCTAGATTTCTCTGGCTGGCCAATTGGGGGTTTTCATTAATTAGTGTCCACACTTGCCTGCATCTCTGTTTAAAGTGTCAGTAGTTTGGCTGCTAAAGCCTTGGCTGGGTGCAGCTTTTCTAAGTGCAGTGTTTTAAGTGCATAACTACCGTTAGACCTGCGCTATTTTTATTTGTTAATTCTTCTGCTTATCTTGAATGAATTGACACCGCCTCTCTCCCTATCTACAGGTAACTGAAGTTGACTGTGACTGCAAAGTTTCTCACCTCCTGTGCCTCCTTTATTAATTATAATCATAGGTAACTGAAGTTGACTGTGACTGCAAAGTTTCTCACCTCCTGTGCCTCCATTATTAATTATAATCATAGGTAACTGAAGTTGACTGTGACTGCAAAGTTTCTCACCTCCTGTGCCTCCTTTATTAATTATAATCATAGGTAGCTAGCTTATTCTTTACTGAATCCTTATGCTATAGTTTCTAATGCCGTATGATTTGAAATAGTTAAATTGTTTTAAGGATTCTCTCAGTCTATTGACTAAAATGAATGCTTGATTTATTTGTTGCCTTAGATGTATGTTATGTGGTAATTGTTGACTTAAGCCATCTTTATTGCTAGCTTTCTCTGGCTGGCTAATTGGGGGTTTTCATTAATAAGTGTCCACACTTGCCTGCATCTCTGTTTAAAGTGTCAGTAATTTGGCTGCTAAAGCCTTGGCTGGGTGCAGCTTTTCGAAGTGCAGTGTTTTAAGTGCATAACTACCGTTAGACCTGCGCTATTTTTATTTGTTAATTCTTCTGCTTATCTTGAATGAATTGACACCGCCTCTCTCCCTATCTACAGGTAACTGAAGTTGACTGTGACTGCAAAGTTTCTCACCTCCTGTGCCTCCTTTATTAATTATAATCATAGGTAACTGAAGTTGACTGTGACTGCAAAGTTTCTCACCTCCTGTGCCTCCTTTATTAATTATAATCATAGGTAACTGAAGTTGACTGTGACTGCAAAGTTTCTCACCTCCTGTGCCTCCTTTATTAAATATAATCATAGGTAGCTAGCTTATTCTTTACTGAATCCTTATGCTATAGTTTCTAATGCCGTATGATTTGAAATAGTTAAATTGTTTTAAGGATTCTCTCAGTCTATTGACTAAAATGAATGCTTGATTTATTTGTTGCCTTAGATGTATGTTATGTGGTAATTGTTGACTTAAGCCATCTTTATTGCTAGCTTTCTCTGGCTGGCTAATTGGGGGTTTTCATTAATTAGTGTCCACACTTGCCTGCATCTCTGTTTAAAGTGTCAGTAATTTGGCTGCTAAAGCCTTGGCTGGGTGCAGCTTTTCGAAGTGCAGTGTTTTAAGTGCATAACTAGCGTTAGACCTGCGCTATTTTTATTAGTTAATTCTTCTGCTGATCTTGAATGAATTGACACCACCACTCTCCCTATCTACAGGTAACTGAAGTTGACTGTGACTGCAAAGTTTCTCACCTCCTGTGCCTCCTTTATTGATTATAATCATAGGTAACTGAAGTTGACTGTGACTGCAAAGTTTCTCACCTCCTGTGCTTCCTTTATTAATTGTAATCATAGGTAGCTAGATTATTCTTTACTGAATCCTTATGCTATAGTTTCTAATGCCTTATGATTTGAAATAGTTAAATTGTTTTAAGGATTCTCTCAGTCTATTGACTAAAATGAATGCTTGATTTATTTGTAGCCTTAGATGTATGGTATGTGGTAATTGTTGACTTAAGCCATCTTTATTGCTAGCTTTCTCTGGCTGGCCAATTGGGGGTTTTCATTAATTAGTGTCCACACTTGCCTGCATCTCTGTTTAAAGTGTCAGTAGTTTGGCTGCTAAAGCCTTGGCTGGGTGCAGCTTTTCTAAGTGCAGTGTTTTAAGTGCATAACTAGCGTTAGACCTGCGCTATTTTTATTAGTTAATTCTTCTGCTGATCTTGAATGAATTGACACCGCCTCTCTCCCTATCTACAGGTAACTGAAGTTGACTGTGACTGCAAAGTTTCTCACCTCCTGTGCCTCCTTTATTAATTATAATCATAGGTAGCTAGCTTATTCTTTACTGAATCCTTATGCTATAGTTTCTAATGCCTTATGATTTGAAATAGTTAAATTGTTTTAAGGATTCTCTCAGTCTATTGAATAAAATGAATGCTTGATTTATTTGTAGCCTTAGATGTATGGTATGTGGTAATTGTTGACTTAAGCCATCTTTATTGCTAGCTTTCTCTGGCTGGCCAATTGGGGGTTTTCATTAATTAGTGTCCACACTTGCCTGCATCTCTGTTTAAAGTGTCAGTAGTTTGGCTGCTAAAGCCTTGGCTGGGTGCAGCTTTTCTAAGTGCAGTGTTTTAAGTGCATAACTAGCGTTAGACCTGCGCTATTTTTATTAGTTAATTCTTCTGCTGATCTTGAATGATTTGACACCGCCTCTCTCCCTATCTACAGGTAACTGAAGTTGACTGTGACTGCAAAGTTTCTCACCTCCTGTGCCTCCTTTATTAATTATAATCATAGGTAGCTAGCTTATTCTTTACTGAATCCTTATGCTATAGTTTCTAATGCCTTCTGATTTGAAATAGTTAAATTGTTTTAAGGATTCTGTCAGTCTATTGACTAAAATGAATGCTTGATTTATTTGTAGCCTTAGATGTATGGTATGTGGTAATTGTTGACTTATGCCATCTTTATTGCTAGATTTCTCTGGCTGGCCAATTGGGGGTTTTCATTAATTAGTGTCCACACTTGCCTGCATCTCTGTTTAAAGTGTCAGTAGTTTGGCTGCTAAAGCCTTGGCTGGGTGCAGCTTTTCTAAGTGCAGTGTTTTAAGTGCATAACTACCGTTAGACCTGCGCTATTTTTATTTGTTAATTCTTCTGCTTATCTTGAATGAATTGACACCGCCTCTCTCCCTATCTACAGGTAACTGAAGTTGACTGTGACTGCAAAGTTTCTCACCTCCTGTGCCTCCTTTATTAATTATAATCATAGGTAACTGAAGTTGACTGTGACTGCAAAGTTTCTCACCTCCTGTGCCTCCTTTATTAATTATAATCATAGGTAACTGAAGTTGACTGTGACTGCAAAGTTTCTCACCTCCTGTGCCTCCTTTATTAATTATAATCATAGGTAGCTAGCTTATTCTTTACTGAATCCTTATGCTATAGTTTCTAATGCCGTATGATTTGAAATAGTTAAATTGTTTTAAGGATTCTCTCAGTCTATTGACTAAAATGAATGCTTGATTTATTTGTTGCCTTAGATGTATGTTATGTGGTAATTGTTGACTTAAGCCATCTTTATTGCTAGCTTTCTCTGGCTGGCTAATTGGGGGTTTTCATTAATTAGTGTCCACACTTGCCTGCATCTCTGTTTAAAGTGTCAGTAATTTGGCTGCTAAAGCCTTGGCTGGGTGCAGCTTTTCGAAGTGCAGTGTTTTAAGTGCATAACTAGCGTTAGACCTGCGCTATTTTTATTAGTTAATTCTTCTGCTGATCTTGAATGAATTGACACCGCCACTCTCCCTATCTACAGGTAACTGAAGTTGACTGTGACTGCAAAGTTTCTCACCTCCTGTGCCTCCTTTATTGATTATAATCATAGGTAACTGAAGTTGACTGTGACTGCAAAGTTTCTCACCTCCTGTGCTTCCTTTATTAATTGTAATCATAGGTAGCTAGATTATTCTTTACAGAATCCTTATGCTATAGTTTCTAATGCCTTATGATTTGAAATAGTTAAATTGTTTTAAGGATTATCTCAGTCTATTGACTAAAATTAATGCTTGATTTATTTGTAGCCTTAGATGTATGGTATGTGGTAATTGTTGACTTAAGCCATCTTTATTGCTAGCTTTCTCTGGCAGGCCTATTGGGGGTTTTCATTAATTAGTGTCCACACTTGCCTGCATCTCTGTGTAAAGTGTCAGTAGTTTGGCTGCTAAAGCCTTGGCTGGGTGCAGCTTTTCTAAGTGCAGTGTTTTAAGTGCATAACTAGCGTTAGACCTGCGCTATTTTTATTAGTTAATTCTTCTGCTGATCTTGAATGAATTGACACCGCCTCTCTCCCTATCTACAGGTAACTGAAGTTGACTGTGACTGCAAAGTTTCTCACCTCCTGTGCCTCCTTTATTAATTATAATCATAGGTAACTGAAGTTGACTGTGACTGCAAAGTTTCTCACCTCCTGTGCCTCCTTTATTAATTATAATCATAGGTAAGTAGCTTCTTCTTTACTGAATCCTTATGCTATAGTTTCTAATGCCTTATGATTTGAAATAGTTAAATTGTTTTAAGGATTCTCTCAGTCTATTGACTAAAATGAATGCTTGATTTATTTGTAGCCTTAGATGTATGGTATGTGGTAATTGTTGACTTAAGCCATCTTTATTGCTAGCTTTCTCTGGCTGGCCAATTGGGGGTTTTCATTAGTTAGTGTCCACACTTGTCTGCATCTCTGTTTAAAGTGTCAGTAGTTTGGCTGCTAAAGCCTTGGCTGGGTGCAGCTTTTCTAAGTGCAGTGATTTAAGTGCATAACTAGCGTTAGACCTGCGCTATTTTTATTAGTTAATTCTTCTGCTGATCTTGAATGAATTGACACCGCCTCTCTCCCTATCTACAGGTAACTGAAGTTGACTGTGACTACAAAGTTTCTCACCTCCTGTGCCTCCTTTATTAATTATAATCATAGGTAACTTAAGTTGACTGTGACTGCAAAGTTTCTCACCTCCTGTGCCTCCTTTATTAATTATAATCATAGGTAGCTAGCTTATTCTTTACTGAATCCTTATGCTATAGTTTCTAATGCCTTATGATTTGAAATAGTTAAATTGTTTTAAGGATTCTCTCAGTCTATTGACTAAAATGAATGCTTGATTTATTTGTAGCCTTAGATGTATGGTATGTGGTAATTGTTGACTTAAGCCATCTTTATTGCTAGCTTTCTCTGGCTTGCCAATTGGGGGTTATCATTAATTAGTGTCCACACTTGCCTGCATCTCTGTTTAAAGTGTCAGTAGTTTGGCTGCTAAAGCCTTGGCTGGGTGCAGCTTTTCTAAGTGCAGTGTTTTAAGTGCATAACTAGCGTTAGACATGCGCTATTTTTATTAGTTAATTCTTCTGCTGATCTTGAATGAATTGACACCGCCTCTCTCCCTATCTACAGGTTACTGAAGTTGACTGTGACTGCAAAGTTTCTCACCTCCTGTGCCTCCTTTATTAATTATAATCATAGGTAGCTAGCTTATTCTTTACTGAATCCTTATGCTATAGTTTCTAATGCCTTATGATTTGAAATAGTTAAATTGTTTTAAGGATTCTGTCAGTCTATTGACTCAAATGAATGCTTGATTTATATGTAGCCTTAGATGTATGGTATGTGGTAATTGTTGACTTAAGCCATCTTTATTGCTAGCTTTCTCTGGCTGGCCAATTGGGGGTTTTCATTAATTAGTGTCCACACTTGCCTGCATCTCTGTTTAAAGTGTCAGTAGTTTGGCTGCTAAAGCCTTGGCTGGGTGCAGCTTTTCTAAGTGCAGTGTTTTAAGTGCATAACTAGCGTTAGACCTGCGCTATTTTTATTTGCTAATTCTTCTGCTGATCTTCAATGAAATGACACCGCCTCTCTCCCTATCTACAGGTAACTGAATTTGACTGTGACTGCAAAGTTTCTCACCTCCTGTGCCTCCTTTATTTATTATAATCATAGGTAACTGAAGTTGACTGTGACTGCAAAGTTTCTCACCTCCTGTGCCTCCTTTATTAATTATAATCATAGGTAACTGAAGTTGACTGTGACTGCAAAGTTTCTCACCTCCTGTGCCTCCTTTATTAATTATAATCATAGGTAGCTAGCTTATTCTTTACTGAATCCTTATGCTATAGTTTCTAATGCCTTATGATTTGAAATAGTTAAATTGTTTTAAGGATTCTCTCAGTCTATTGACTAAAATGAATGCTTGATTTATTTGTAGCCTTAGATGTATGGTATGTGGTAATTGTTGACTTAAGCCATCTTTATTGCTAGCTTTCTCTGGCTGGCCAATTGGGGGTTTTCATTAATTAGTGTCCACACTTGCCTGCATCTCTGTTTAAAGTGTCAGTAGTTTGGCTGCTAAAGCCTTGGCTGGGTGCAGCTTTTCTAAGTGCAGTGTTTTAAGTGCATAACTAGCGTTAGACCTGCGCTATTTTTATTTGCTAATTCTTCTGCTGATCTTCAATGAAATGACACCGCCTCTCTCCCTATCTACAGGTAACTGAAGTTGACTGTGACTGCAAAGTTTCTCACCTCCTGTGCCTCCTTTATTTATTATAATCATAGGTAACTGAAGTTGACTGTGACTGCAAAGTTTCTCACCTCCTGTGCCTCCTTTATTAATTATAATCATAGGTAACTGAAGTTGACTGTGACTGCAAAGTTTCTCACCTCCTGTGCCTCCTTTATTAATTATAATCATAGGTAGCTAGCTTATTCTTTACTGAATCCTTATGCTATAGTTTCTAATGCCTTAAGATTTGAAATAGTTAAATTGTTTTAAGGATTCTCTCAGTCTATTGACTAAAATGAATGCTTGATTTATTTGTAGCCTTAGATGTATGGTATGTGGTAATTGTTGACTTAAGCCATCTTTATTGCTAGCTTTCTCTGGCTGGCCAATTGGGGGTTTTCATTAATTAGTGTCCACACTTGCCTGCATCTCTGTTTAAAGTGTCAGTAGTTTGGCTGCTAAAGCCTTGGCTGGGTGCAGCTTTTCTAAGTGCAGTGTTTTAAGTGCATAACTAGCGTTAGACCTGCGCTATTTTTATTAGTTAATTCTTCTGCTGATCTTGAATGATTTGACACCGCCTCTCTCCCTATCTACAGGTAACTGAAGTTGACTGTGACTGCAAAGTTTCTCACCTCCTGTGCCTCCTTTATTAATTATAATCATAGGTAGCTAGCTTATTCTTTACTGAATCCTTATGCTATAGTTTCTAATGCCTTCTGATTTGAAATAGTTAAATTGTTTTAAGGATTCTGTCAGTCTATTGACTAAAATGAATGCTTGATTTATTTGTAGCCTTAGATGTATGGTATGTGGTAATTGTTGACTTATGCCATCTTTATTGCTAGATTTCTCTGGCTGGCCAATTGGGGGTTTTCATTAATTAGTGTCCACACTTGCCTGCATCTCTGTTTAAAGTGTCAGTAGTTTGGCTGCTAAAGCCTTGGCTGGGTGCAGCTTTTCTAAGTGCAGTGTTTTAAGTGCATAACTACCGTTAGACCTGCGCTATTTTTATTTGTTAATTCTTCTGCTTATCTTGAATGAATTGACACCGCCTCTCTCCCTATCTACAGGTAACTGAAGTTGACTGTGACTGCAAAGTTTCTCACCTCCTGTGCCTCCTTTATTAATTATAATCATAGGTAACTGAAGTTGACTGTGACTGCAAAGTTTCTCACCTCCTGTGCCTCCTTTATTAATTATAATCATAGGTAGCTAGCTTATTCTTTACTGAATCCTTATGCTATAGTTTCTAATGCCGTATGATTTGAAATAGTTAAATTGTTTTAAGGATTCTCTCAGTCTATTGACTAAAATGAATGCTTGATTTATTTGTTGCCTTAGATGTATGTTATGTGGTAATTGTTGACTTAAGCCATCTTTATTGCTAGCTTTCTCTGGCTGGCTAATTGGGGGTTTTCATTAATTAGTGTCCACACTTGCCTGCATCTCTGTTTAAAGTGTCAGTAATTTGGCTGCTAAAGCCTTGGCTGGGTGCAGCTTTTCGAAGTGCAGTGTTTTAAGTGCATAACTAGCGTTAGACCTGCGCTATTTTTATTAGTTAATTCTTCTGCTGATCTTGAATGAATTGACACCGCCACTCTCCCTATCTACAGGTAACTGAAGTTGACTGTGACTGCAAAGTTTCTCACCTCCTGTGCCTCCTTTATTGATTATAATCATAGGTAACTGAAGTTGACTGTGACTGCAAAGTTTCTCACCTCCTGTGCTTCCTTTATTAATTGTAATCATAGGTAGCTAGATTATTCTTTACAGAATCCTTATGCTATAGTTTCTAATGCCTTATGATTTGAAATAGTTAAATTGTTTTAAGGATTATCTCAGTCTATTGACTAAAATTAATGCTTGATTTATTTGTAGCCTTAGATGTATGGTATGTGGTAATTGTTGACTTAAGCCATCTTTATTGCTAGCTTTCTCTGGCAGGCCTATTGGGGGTTTTCATTAATTAGTGTCCACACTTGCCTGCATCTCTGTGTAAAGTGTCAGTAGTTTGGCTGCTAAAGCCTTGGCTGGGTGCAGCTTTTCTAAGTGCAGTGTTTTAAGTGCATAACTAGCGTTAGACCTGCGCTATTTTTATTAGTTAATTCTTCTGCTGATCTTGAATGAATTGACACCGCCTCTCTCCCTATCTACAGGTAACTGAAGTTGACTGTGACTGCAAAGTTTCTCACCTCCTGTGCCTCCTTTATTAATTATAATCATAGGTAACTGAAGTTGACTGTGACTGCAAAGTTTCTCACCTCCTGTGCCTCCTTTATTAATTATAATCATAGGTAAGTAGCTTCTTCTTTACTGAATCCTTATGCTATAGTTTCTAATGCCTTATGATTTGAAATAGTTAAATTGTTTTAAGGATTCTCTCAGTCTATTGACTAAAATGAATGCTTGATTTATTTGTAGCCTTAGATGTATGGTATGTGGTAATTGTTGACTTAAGCCATCTTTATTGCTAGCTTTCTCTGGCTGGCCAATTGGGGGTTTTCATTAGTTAGTGTCCACACTTGTCTGCATCTCTGTTTAAAGTGTCAGTAGTTTGGCTGCTAAAGCCTTGGCTGGGTGCAGCTTTTCTAAGTGCAGTGATTTAAGTGCATAACTAGCGTTAGACCTGCGCTATTTTTATTAGTTAATTCTTCTGCTGATCTTGAATGAATTGACACCGCCTCTCTCCCTATCTACAGGTAACTGAAGTTGACTGTGACTACAAAGTTTCTCACCTCCTGTGCCTCCTTTATTAATTATAATCATAGGTAACTTAAGTTGACTGTGACTGCAAAGTTTCTCACCTCCTGTGCCTCCTTTATTAATTATAATCATAGGTAGCTAGCTTATTCTTTACTGAATCCTTATGCTATAGTTTCTAATGCCTTATGATTTGAAATAGTTAAATTGTTTTAAGGATTCTGTCAGTCTATTGACTCAAATGAATGCTTGATTTATATGTAGCCTTAGATGTATGGTATGTGGTAATTGTTGACTTAAGCCATCTTTATTGCTAGCTTTCTCTGGCTGGCCAATTGGGGGTTTTCATTAATTAGTGTCCACACTTGCCTGCATCTCTGTTTAAAGTGTCAGTAGTTTGGCTGCTAAAGCCTTGGCTGGGTGCAGCTTTTCTAAGTGCAGTGTTTTAAGTGCATAACTAGCGTTAGACCTGCGCTATTTTTATTTGCTAATTCTTCTGCTGATCTTCAATGAAATGACACCGCCTCTCTCCCTATCTACAGGTAACTGAATTTGACTGTGACTGCAAAGTTTCTCACCTCCTGTGCCTCCTTTATTTATTATAATCATAGGTAACTGAAGTTGACTGTGACTGCAAAGTTTCTCACCTCCTGTGCCTCCTTTATTAATTATAATCATAGGTAACTGAAGTTGACTGTGACTGCAAAGTTTCTCACCTCCTGTGCCTCCTTTATTAATTATAATCATAGGTAGCTAGCTTATTCTTTACTGAATCCTTATGCTATAGTTTCTAATGCCTTATGATTTGAAATAGTTAAATTGTTTTAAGGATTCTCTCAGTCTATTGACTAAAATGAATGCTTGATTTATTTGTAGCCTTAGATGTATGGTATGTGGTAATTGTTGACTTAAGCCATCTTTATTGCTAGCTTTCTCTGGCTGGCCAATTGGGGGTTTTCATTAATTAGTGTCCACACTTGCCTGCATCTCTGTTTAAAGTGTCAGTAGTTTGGCTGCTAAAGCCTTGGCTGGGTGCAGCTTTTCTAAGTGCAGTGTTTTAAGTGCATAACTAGCGTTAGACCTGCGCTATTTTTATTTGCTAATTCTTCTGCTGATCTTCAATGAAATGACACCGCCTCTCTCCCTATCTACAGGTAACTGAAGTTGACTGTGACTGCAAAGTTTCTCACCTCCTGTGCCTCCTTTATTTATTATAATCATAGGTAACTGAAGTTGACTGTGACTGCAAAGTTTCTCACCTCCTGTGCCTCCTTTATTAATTATAATCATAGGTAACTGAAGTTGACTGTGACTGCAAAGTTTCTCACCTCCTGTGCCTCCTTTATTAATTATAATCATAGGTAGCTAGCTTATTCTTTACTGAATCCTTATGCTATAGTTTCTAATGCCTTATGATTTGAAATAGTTAAATTGTTTTAAGGATTCTCTCAGTCTATTGACTAAAATGAATGCTTGATTTATTTGTAGCCTTAGATGTATGGTATGTGGTAATTGTTGACTTAAGCCATCTTTATTGCTAGCTTTCTCTGGCTGGCCAATTGGGGGTTTTCATTAATTAGTGTCCACACTTTCCTGCATCTCTGTTTAAAGTGTCAGTAGTTTGGCTGCTAAAGCCTTGGCTGGGTGCAGCTTTTCTAAGTGCAGTGTTTTAAGTGCATAACTAGCGTTAGACCTGCGCTATTTTTATTAGTTAATTCTTCTGCTGATCTTGAAGGAATTGACACCGCCTCTCTCCCAATCTACAGGTAACTGAAGTTGACTGTGACTGCAAAGTTTCTCACCTCCTGTGCCTCCTTTATTAATTATAATCATAGGTAACTGAAGTTGACTGTGAATGCAAAGTTTCTCACCTCCTGTGCCTCCTTTATTAATTATAATCATAGGTAGCTAGCTTATTCTTTACTGAATCCTTATGCTATAGTTTGTAATGCCTTATGATTTGAAATAGTTAAATTGTTTTAAGGATTCTCTCAGTCTATTGACTAAAATGAATGCTTGATTTATTTGTAGCCTTGGATGTATGGTATGTGGTAATTGTTGACTTAAGCCATCTTTATTGCTAGCTTTCTCTGGCTTGCCAATTGGGGGTTTACATTAATTAGTGTCCACACTTGCCTGCATCTCTGTTTAAAGTAGGGATGTGCAGGCTCGGTTCTACTCGGTTCCGTTCGGTTCTTTTTACCGGATCTTATTGGGTTTCAGCTGTCACGAGTTTTGGATAGCCAATAAGATCCGGTAAAAAGAACCGAACGGAACCGAGTAGAACCGAGCCTGCACATCCCTAGTTTAAAGTGTCAGTAGTTTGGCTGCTAAAGCCTTGGCTGGGTGCAGCTTTTCTAAGTGCAGTGTTTTAAGTGCATAACTAGCGTTAGACCTGCGCTATTTTTATTAGTTAATTCTTCTGCTGATCTTGAATGAATTGACACCGCCTCTATCCCTATCTACAGGTAACTGAAGTTGACTGTGACTGCAAAGTTTCTCACCTCCTGTGCCTCCTTTATTAATTATAATCATAGGTAACTGAAGTTGACTGTGACTGCAAAGTTTCTCACCTCCTGTGCCTCCTTTTTTAATTATAATCATAGGTAGCAAGCTTATTCTTTACTGAATCCTTATGCTATAGTTTCTAATGCCTTATGATTTGAAATAGTTAAATTGTTTTAAGGATTCTCTCAGTCTATTGACTAAAATGAATGCTTGATTTATTTGTAGCCTTGGATGTATGGTATGTGGTAATTGTTGACTCATGCCATCTTTATTGCTAGCTTTCTCTGGCTTGCCAATTGGGGGTTTACATTAATTAGTGTCCACACTTGCCTGCATCTCTGTTTAAAGTGTCAGTAGTTTAGCTGCTAAAGCCTTGGCTGGGTGCAGCTTTTCTAAGTGCAGTGTTTTAAATGCATAACTAGCGTTAGACCTGCGCTACTTTTATTAGTTAATTCGTCTGCTGATCTTGAATGAATTGACACCGCCTCTCTCCCTATCTACAGGTAACTGAAGTTGACTGTGACTGCAAAGTTTCTCACCTCCTGTGCCTCCTTTATTAATTATAATCATAGGTAGCTAGATTATTCTTTACTGAATCCTTATGCTATAGTTTCTAATGCCTTATGATTTGAAATAGTTAAATTGTTTTAAGGATTCTCTCAGTCTATTGACTAAAATGAATGCTTGATTTATTTGTAGCCTTAGATGTATGGTATGTGGTAATTGTTGACTTAAGCCATCTTTATTGCTAGCTTTCTCTGGCTGGCCAATTGGGGGTTTTCATTAATTAGTGTCCACACTTGCCTGCATCTCTGTTTAAAGTGTCAGTAGTTTGGCTGCTAAAGCCTTGGCTGGGTGCAGCTTTTCTAAGTGCAGTGTTTTAAGTGCATAACTAGCGTTAGACCTGCGCTATTTTTATTAGTTAATTCTTCTGCTGATCTTGAATGAATTGACACCGCCTCTCTCCCTATCTACAGGTAACTGAAGTTGACTGTGACTGCAAAGTTTCTCACCTCCTGTGCCTCCTTTATTAATTATAATCATAGGTAGCTAGCTTATTCTTTACTGAATCCTTATGCTATAGTTTCTAATGCCTTATGATTTGAAATAGTTAAATTGTTTTAAGGATTCTCTCAGTCTATTGAATAAAATGAATGCTTGATTTATTTGTAGCCTTAGATGTATGGTATGTGGTAATTGTTGACTTAAGCCATCTTTATTGCTAGCTTTCTCTGGCTTGCCAATTGGGGGTTTTCATTAATTAGTGTCCACACTTGCCTGCATCTCTGTTTAAAGTGTCAGTAGTTTGGCTGCTAAAGCCTTGGCTGGGTGCAGCTTTTCTAAGTGCAGTGTTTTAAGTGCATAACTAGCGTTAGACCTGCGCTATTTTTATTAGTTAATTCTTCTGCTGATCTTGAATGATTTGACACCGCCTCTCTCCCTATCTACAGGTAACTGAAGTTGACTGTGACTGCAAAGTTTCTCACCTCCTGTGCCTCCTTTATTAATTATAATCATAGGTAGCTAGCTTATTCTTTACTGAATCCTTATGCTATAGTTTCTAATGCCTTCTGATTTGAAATAGTTAAATTGTTTTAAGGATTCTGTCAGTCTATTGACTAAAATGAATGCTTGATTTATTTGTAGCCTTAGATGTATGGTATGTGGTAATTGTTGACTTATGCCATCTTTATTGCTAGATTTCTCTGGCTGGCCAATTGGGGGTTTTCATTAATTAGTGTCCACACTTGCCTGCATCTCTGTTTAAAGTGTCAGTAGTTTGGCTGCTAAAGCCTTGGCTGGGTGCAGCTTTTCTAAGTGCAGTGTTTTAAGTGCATAACTACCGTTAGACCTGCGCTATTTTTATTTGTTAATTCTTCTGCTTATCTTGAATGAATTGACACCGCCTCTCTCCCTATCTACAGGTAACTGAAGTTGACTGTGACTGCAAAGTTTCTCACCTCCTGTGCCTCCTTTATTAATTATAATCATAGGTAACTGAAGTTGACTGTGACTGCAAAGTTTCTCACCTCCTGTGCCTCCTTTATTAATTATAATCATAGGTAACTGAAGTTGACTGTGACTGCAAAGTTTCTCACCTCCTGTGCCTCCTTTATTAATTATAATCATAGGTAGCTAGCTTATTCTTTACTGAATCCTTATGCTATAGTTTCTAATGCCGTATGATTTGAAATAGTTAAATTGTTTTAAGGATTCTCTCAGTCTATTGACTAAAATGAATGCTTGATTTATTTGTAGCCTTAGATGTATGTTATGTGGTAATTGTTGACTTAAGCCATCTTTATTGCTAGCTTTCTCTGGCTGGCTAATTGGGGGTTTTCATTAATTAGTGTCCACACTTGCCTGCATCTCTGTTTAAAGTGTCAGTAATTTGGCTGCTAAAGCCTTGGCTGGGTGCAGCTTTTCGAAGTGCAGTGTTTTAAGTGCATAACTAGCGTTAGACCTGCGCTATTTTTATTAGTTAATTCTTCTGCTGATCTTGAATGAATTGACACCGCCACTCTCCCTATCTACAGGTAACTGAAGTTGACTGTGACTGCAAAGTTTCTCACCTCCTGTGCCTCCTTTATTGATTATAATCATAGGTAACTGAAGTTGACTGTGACTGCAAAGTTTCTCACCTCCTGTGCTTCCTTTATTAATTGTAATCATAGGTAGCTAGCTTATTCTTTACTGAATCCTTATGCTATAGTTTCTAATGCCTTATGATTTGAAATAGTTAAATTGTTTTAAGGATTCTCTCAGTCTATTGACTAAAATTAATGCTTGATTTATTTGTAGCCTTAGATGTATGGTATGTGGTAATTGTTGACTTAAGCCATCTTTATTGCTAGCTTTCTCTGGCAGGCCTATTGGGGGTTTTCATTAATTAGTGTCCACACTTGCCTGCATCTCTGTTTAAAGTGTCAGTAGTTTGGCTGCTAAAGCCTTGGCTGGGTGCAGCTTTTCTAAGTGCAGTGTTTTAAGTGCATAACTAGCGTTAGACCTGCGCTATTTTTATTAGTTAATTCTTCTGCTGATCTTGAATGAATTGACACCGCCTCTCTCCCTATCTACAGGTAACTGAAGTTGACTGTGACTGCAAAGTTTCTCACCTCCTGTGCCTCCTTTATTAATTATAATCATAGGTAACTGAAGTTGACTGTGACTGCAAAGTTTCTCACCTCCTGTGCCTCCTTTATTAATTATAATCATAGGTAGCTAGCTTCTTCTTTACTGAATCCTTATGCTATAGTTTCTAATGCCTTATGATTTGAAATAGTTAAATTGTTTTAAGGATTCTCTCAGTCTATTGACTAAAATGAATGCTTGATTTATTTGTAGCCTTAGATGTATGGTATGTGGTAATTGTTGACTTAAGCCATCTTTATTGCTAGCTTTCTCTGGCTGGCCAATTGGGGGTTTTCATTAATTAGTGTCCACACTTGTCTGCATCTCTGTTTAAAGTGTCAGTAGTTTGGCTGCTAAAGCCTTGGCTGGGTGCAGCTTTTCTAAGTGCAGTGATTTAAGTGCATAACTAGCGTTAGACCTGCGCTATTTTTATTAGTTAATTCTTCTGCTGATCTTGAATGAATTGACACCGCCTCTCTCCCTATCTACAGGTAACTGAAGTTGACTGTGACTACAAAGTTTCTCACCTCCTGTGCCTCCTTTATTAATTATAATCATAGGTAACTGAAGTTGACTGTGACTGCAAAGTTTCTCACCTCCTGTGCCTCCTTTATTAATTATAATCATAGGTAGCTAGCTTATTCTTTACTGAATCCTTATGCTATAGTTTCTAATGCCTTATGATTTGAAATAGTTAAATTGTTTTAAGGATTCTCTCAGTCTATTGACTAAAATGAATGCTTGATTTATTTGTAGCCTTAGATGTATGGTATGTGGTAATTGTTGACTTAAGCCATCTTTATTGCTAGCTTTCTCTGGCTGGCCAATTGGGGGTTTTCATTAATTAGTGTCCACACTTGCCTGCATCTCTGTTTAAAGTGTCAGTAGTTTGGCTGCTAAAGCCTTGGCTGGGTGCAGCTTTTCTAAGTGCAGTGTTTTAAGTGCATAACTAGCGTTAGACCTGCGCTATTTTTATTAGTTAATTCTTCTGCTGATCTTGAATGAATTGACACCGCCTCTCTCCCTATCTACAGGTAACTGAAGTTGACTGTGACTGCAAAGTTTCTCACCTCCTGTGCCTCCTTTATTAATTATAATCATAGGTAACTGAAGTTGACTGTGACTGCAAAGTTTCTCACCTCCTGTGCCTCCTTTTTTAATTATAATCATAGGTAGCAAGCTTATTCTTTACTGAATCCTTATGCTATAGTTTCTAATGCCTTATGATTTGAAATAGTTAAATTGTTTTAAGGATTCTCTCAGTCTATTGACTAAAATGAATGCTTGATTTATTTTTAGCCTTAGATGTATGGTATGTGGTAATTGTTGACTTAAGCCATCTTTATTGCTAGCTTTCTCTGGCTTGCCAATTGGGGGTTTTCATTAATTAGTGTCCACACTTGCCTGCATCTCTGTTTAAAGTGTCAGTAGTTTGGCTGCTAAAGCCTTAGCTGGGTGCAGCTTTTCTAAGTGCAGTGTTTTAAGTGCATAACTAGCGTTAGACCTGCGCTATTTTTATTAGTTAATTCTTCTGCTGATCTTGAATGATTTGACACCGCCTCTCTCCCTATCTACAGGTAACTGAAGTTGACTGTGACTGCAAAGTTTCTCACCTCCTGTGCCTCCTTTATTAATTATAATCATAGGTAGCTAGATTATTCTTTACTGAATCCTTATGCTATAGTTTCTAATGCCTTATGATTTGAAATAGTTAAATTGTTTTAAGGATTCTCTCAGTCTATTGACTAAAATGAATGCTTGATTTATTTGTAGCCTTAGATGTATGGTATGTGGTAATTGTTGACTTAAGCCATCTTTATTGCTAGCTTTCTCTGGCTGGCCAATTGGGGGTTTTCATTAATTAGTGTCCACACTTGCCTGCATCTCTGTTTAAAGTGTCAGTAGTTTGGCTGCTAAAGCCTTGGCTGGGTGCAGCTTTTCTAAGTGCAGTGTTTTAAGTGCATAACTAGCGTTAGACCTGCGCTATTTTTATTAGTTAATTCTTCTGCTGATCTTGAATGAATTGACACCGCCTCTCTCCCTATCTACAGGTAACTGAAGTTGACTGTGACTGCAAAGTTTCTCACCTCCTGTGCCTCCTTTATTAATTATAATCATAGGTAGCTAGCTTATTCTTTACTGAATCCTTATGCTATAGTTTCTAATGCCTTATGATTTGAAATAGTTAAATTGTTTTAAGGATTCTCTCAGTCTATTGAATAAAATGAATGCTTGATTTATTTGTAGCCTTAGATGTATGGTATGTGGTAATTGTTGACTTAAGCCATCTTTATTGCTAGCTTTCTCTGGCTTGCCAATTGGGGGTTTTCATTAATTAGTGTCCACACTTGCCTGCATCTCTGTTTAAAGTGTCAGTAGTTTGGCTGCTAAAGCCTTGGCTGGGTGCAGCTTTTCTAAGTGCAGTGTTTTAAGTGCATAACTAGCGTTAGACCTGCGCTATTTTTATTAGTTAATTCTTCTGCTGATCTTGAATGATTTGACACCGCCTCTCTCCCTATCTACAGGTAACTGAAGTTGACTGTGACTGCAAAGTTTCTCACCTCCTGTGCCTCCTTTATTAATTATAATCATAGGTAGCTAGCTTATTCTTTACTGAATCCTTATGCTATAGTTTCTAATGCCTTCTGATTTGAAATAGTTAAATTGTTTTAAGGATTCTGTCAGTCTATTGACTAAAATGAATGCTTGATTTATTTGTAGCCTTAGATGTATGGTATGTGGTAATTGTTGACTTATGCCATCTTTATTGCTAGATTTCTCTGGCTGGCCAATTGGGGGTTTTCATTAATTAGTGTCCACACTTGCCTGCATCTCTGTTTAAAGTGTCAGTAGTTTGGCTGCTAAAGCCTTGGCTGGGTGCAGCTTTTCTAAGTGCAGTGTTTTAAGTGCATAACTACCGTTAGACCTGCGCTATTTTTATTTGTTAATTCTTCTGCTTATCTTGAATGAATTGACACCGCCTCTCTCCCTATCTACAGGTAACTGAAGTTGACTGTGACTGCAAAGTTTCTCACCTCCTGTGCCTCCTTTATTAATTATAATCATAGGTAACTGAAGTTGACTGTGACTGCAAAGTTTCTCACCTCCTGTGCCTCCTTTATTAATTATAATCATAGGTAACTGAAGTTGACTGTGACTGCAAAGTTTCTCACCTCCTGTGCCTCCTTTATTAATTATAATCATAGGTAGCTAGCTTATTCTTTACTGAATCCTTATGCTATAGTTTCTAATGCCGTATGATTTGAAATAGTTAAATTGTTTTAAGGATTCTCTCAGTCTATTGACTAAAATGAATGCTTGATTTATTTGTTGCCTTAGATGTATGTTATGTGGTAATTGTTGACTTAAGCCATCTTTATTGCTAGCTTTCTCTGGCTGGCTAATTGGGGGTTTTCATTAAGTAGTGTCCACACTTGCCTGCATCTCTGTTTAAAGTGTCAGTAATTTGGCTGCTAAAGCCTTGGCTGGGTGCAGCTTTTCGAAGTGCAGTGTTTTAAGTGCATAACTAGCGTTAGACCTGCGCTATTTTTATTAGTTAATTCTTCTGCTGATCTTGAATGAATTGACACCGCCACTCTCCCTATCTACAGGTAACTGAAGTTGACTGTGACTGCAAAGTTTCTCACCTCCTGTGCCTCCTTTATTGATTATAATCATAGGTAACTGAAGTTGACTGTGACTGCAAAGTTTCTCACCTCCTGTGCTTCCTTTATTAATTGTAATCATAGGTAGCTAGATTATTCTTTACTGAATCCTTATGCTATAGTTTCTAATGCCTTATGATTTGAAATAGTTAAATTGTTTTAAGGATTCTCTCAGTCTATTGACTAAAATTAATGCTTGATTTATTTGTAGCCTTAGATGTATGGTATGTGGTAATTGTTGACTTAAGCCATCTTTATTGCTAGCTTTCTCTGGCAGGCCTATTGGGGGTTTTCATTAATTAGTGTCCACACTTGCCTGCATCTCTGTGTAAAGTGTCAGTAGTTTGGCTGCTAAAGCCTTGGCTGGGTGCAGCTTTTCTAAGTGCAGTGTTTTAAGTGCATAACTAGCGTTAGACCTGCGCTATTTTTATTAGTTAATTCTTCTGCTGATCTTGAATGAATTGACACCGCCTCTCTCCCTATCTATAGGTAACTGAAGTTGACTGTGACTGCAAAGTTTCTCACCTCCTGTGCCTCCTTTATTAATTATAATCATAGGTAACTGAAGTTGACTGTGACTGCAAAGTTTCTCACCTCCTGTGCCTCCTTTATTAATTATAATCATAGGTAAGTAGCTTCTTCTTTACTGAATCCTTATGCTATAGTTTCTAATGCCTTATGATTTGAAATAGTTAAATTGTTTTAAGGATTCTCTCAGTCTATTGACTAAAATGAATGCTTGATTTATTTGTAGCCTTAGATGTATGGTATGTGGTAATTGTTGACTTAAGCCATCTTTATTGCTAGCTTTCTCTGGCTGGCCAATTGGGGGTTTTCATTAGTTAGTGTCCACACTTGTCTGCATCTCTGTTTAAAGTGTCAGTAGTTTGGCTGCTAAAGCCTTGGCTGGGTGCAGCTTTTCTAAGTGCAGTGATTTAAGTGCATAACTAGCGTTAGACCTGCGCTATTTTTATTAGTTAATTCTTCTGCTGATCTTGAATGAATTGACACCGCCTCTCTCCCTATCTACAGGTAACTGAAGTTGACTGTGACTACAAAGTTTCTCACCTCCTGTGCCTCCTTTATTAATTATAATCATAGGTAACTTAAGTTGACTGTGACTGCAAAGTTTCTCACCTCCTGTGCCTCCTTTATTAATTATAATCATAGGTAGCTAGCTTATTCTTTACTGAATCCTTATGCTATAGTTTCTAATGCCTTATGATTTGAAATAGTTAAATTGTTTTAAGGATTCTCTCAGTCTATTGACTAAAATGAATGCTTGATTTATTTGTAGCCTTAGATGTATGGTATGTGGTAATTGTTGACTTAAGCCATCTTTATTGCTAGCTTTCTCTGGCTTGCCAATTGGGGGTTATCATTAATTAGTGTCCACACTTGCCTGCATCTCTGTTTAAAGTGTCAGTAGTTTGGCTGCTAAAGCCTTGGCTGGGTGCAGCTTTTCTAAGTGCAGTGTTTTAAGTGCATAACTAGCGTTAGACATGCGCTATTTTTATTAGTTAATTCTTCTGCTGATCTTGAATGAATTGACACCGCCTCTCTCCCTATCTACAGGTTACTGAAGTTGACTGTGACTGCAAAGTTTCTCACCTCCTGTGCCTCCTTTATTAATTATAATCATAGGTAGCTAGCTTATTCTTTACTGAATCCTTATGCTATAGTTTCTAATGCCTTATGATTTGAAATAGTTAAATTGTTTTAAGGATTCTGTCAGTCTATTGACTCAAATGAATGCTTGATTTATATGTAGCCTTAGATGTATGGTATGTGGTAATTGTTGACTTAAGCCATCTTTATTGCTAGCTTTCTCTGGCTGGCCAATTGGGGGTTTTCATTAATTAGTGTCCACACTTGCCTGCATCTCTGTTTAAAGTGTCAGTAGTTTGGCTGCTAAAGCCTTGGCTGGGTGCAGCTTTTCTAAGTGCAGTGTTTTAAGTGCATAACTAGCGTTAGACCTGCGCTATTTTTATTTGCTAATTCTTCTGCTGATCTTCAATGAAATGACACCGCCTCTCTCCCTATCTACAGGTAACTGAAGTTGACTGTGACTGCAAAGTTTCTCACCTCCTGTGCCTCCTTTATTTATTATAATCATAGGTAACTGAAGTTGACTGTGACTGCAAAGTTTCTCACCTCCTGTGCCTCCTTTATTAATTATAATCATAGGTAACTGAAGTTGACTGTGACTGCAAAGTTTCTCACCTCCTGTGCCTCCTTTATTAATTATAATCATAGGTAGCTAGCTTATTCTTTACTGAATCCTTATGCTATAGTTTCTAATGCCTTATGATTTGAAATAGTTAAATTGTTTTAAGGATTCTCTCAGTCTATTGACTAAAATGAATGCTTGATTTATTTGTAGCCTTAGATGTATGGTATGTGGTAATTGTTGACTTAAGCCATCTTTATTGCTAGCTTTCTCTGGCTGGCCAATTGGGGGTTTTCATTAATTAGTGTCCACACTTGCCTGCATCTCTGTTTAAAGTGTCAGTAGTTTGGCTGCTAAAGCCTTGGCTGGGTGCAGCTTTTCTAAGTGCAGTGTTTTAAGTGCATAACTAGCGTTAGACCTGCGCTATTTTTATTTGCTAATTCTTCTGCTGATCTTCAATGAAATGACACCGCCTCTCTCCCTATCTACAGGTAACTGAAGTTGACTGTGACTGCAAAGTTTCTCACCTCCTGTGCCTCCTTTATTTATTATAATCATAGGTAACTGAAGTTGACTGTGACTGCAAAGTTTCTCACCTCCTGTGCCTCCTTTATTAATTATAATCATAGGTAACTGAAGTTGACTGTGACTGCAAAGTTTCTCACCTCCTGTGCCTCCTTTATTAATTATAATCATAGGTAGCTAGCTTATTCTTTACTGAATCCTTATGCTATAGTTTCTAATGCCTTATGATTTGAAATAGTTAAATTGTTTTAAGGATTCTCTCAGTCTATTGACTAAAATGAATGCTTGATTTATTTGTAGCCTTAGATGTATGGTATGTGGTAATTGTTGACTTAAGCCATCTTTATTGCTAGCTTTCTCTGGCTGGCCAATTGGGGGTTTTCATTAATTAGTGTCCACACTTGCCTGCATCTCTGTTTAAAGTGTCAGTAGTTTGGCTGCTAAAGCCTTGGCTGGGTGCAGCTTTTCTAAGTGCAGTGTTTTAAGTGCATAACTAGCGTTAGACCTGCGCTATTTTTATTAGTTAATTCTTCTGCTGATCTTGAAGGAATTGACACCGCCTCTCTCCCAATCTACAGGTAACTGAAGTTGACTGTGACTGCAAAGTTTCTCACCTCCTGTGCCTCCTTTATTAATTATAATCATAGGTAACTGAAGTTGACTGTGAATGCAAAGTTTCTCACCTCCTGTGCCTCCTTTATTAATTATAATCATAGGTAGCTAGCTTATTCTTTACTGAATCCTTATGCTATAGTTTGTAATGCCTTATGATTTGAAATAGTTAAATTGTTTTAAGGATTCTCTCAGTCTATTGACTAAAATGAATGCTTGATTTATTTGTAGCCTTGGATGTATGGTATGTGGTAATTGTTGACTTAAGCCATCTTTATTGCTAGCTTTCTCTGGCTTGCCAATTGGGGGTTTACATTAATTAGTGTCCACACTTGCCTGCATCTCTGTTTAAAGTAGGGATGTGCAGGCTCGGTTCTACTCGGTTCCGTTCGGTTCTTTTTACCGGATCTTATTGGGTTTCAGCTGTCACGAGTTTTGGATAGCCAATAAGATTCGATAAAAAGAACCGAACGGAACCGAGTAGAACCGAGCCTGCACATCCCTAGTTTAAAGTGTCAGTAGTTTGGCTGCTAAAGCCTTGGCTGGGTGCAGCTTTTCTAAGTGCAGTGTTTTAAGTGCATAACTAGCGTTAGACCTGCGCTATTTTTATTAGTTAATTCTTCTGCTGATCTTGAATGAATTGACACCGCCTCTATCCCTATCTACAGGTAACTGAAGTTGACTGTGACTGCAAAGTTTCTCACCTCCTGTGCCTCCTTTATTAATTATAATCATAGGTAACTGAAGTTGACTGTGACTGCAAAGTTTCTCACCTCCTGTGCCTCCTTTTTTAATTATAATCATAGGTAGCAAGCTTATTCTTTACTGAATCCTTATGCTATAGTTTCTAATGCCTTATGATTTGAAATAGTTAAATTGTTTTAAGGATTCTCTCAGTCTATTGACTAAAATGAATGCTTGATTTATTTGTAGCCTTGGATGTATGGTATGTGGTAATTGTTGACTCATGCCATCTTTATTGCTAGCTTTCTCTGGCTTGCCAATTGGGGGTTTACATTAATTAGTGTCCACACTTGCCTGCATCTCTGTTTAAAGTGTCAGTAGTTTAGCTGCTAAAGCCTTGGCTGGGTGCAGCTTTTCTAAGTGCAGTGTTTTAAATGCATAACTAGCGTTAGACCTGCGCTACTTTTATTAGTTAATTCGTCTGCTGATCTTGAATGAATTGACACCGCCTCTCTCCCTATCTACAGGTAACTGAAGTTGACTGTGACTGCAAAGTTTCTCACCTCCTGTGCCTCCTTTATTAATTATAATCATAGGTAGCTAGATTATTCTTTACTGAATCCTTATGCTATAGTTTCTAATGCCTTATGATTTGAAATAGTTAAATTGTTTTAAGGATTCTCTCAGTCTATTGACTAAAATGAATGCTTGATTTATTTGTAGCCTTAGATGTATGGTATGTGGTAATTGTTGACTTAAGCCATCTTTATTGCTAGCTTTCTCTGGCTGGCCAATTGGGGGTTTTCATTAATTAGTGTCCACACTTGCCTGCATCTCTGTTTAAAGTGTCAGTAGTTTGGCTGCTAAAGCCTTGGCTGGGTGCAGCTTTTCTAAGTGCAGTGTTTTAAGTGCATAACTAGCGTTAGACCTGCGCTATTTTTATTAGTTAATTCTTCTGCTGATCTTGAATGAATTGACACCGCCTCTCTCCCTATCTACAGGTAACTGAAGTTGACTGTGACTGCAAAGTTTCTCACCTCCTGTGCCTCCTTTATTAATTATAATCATAGGTAGCTAGCTTATTCTTTACTGAATCCTTATGCTATAGTTTCTAATGCCTTGTGATTTGAAATAGTTAAATTGTTTTAAGGATTCTCTCAGTCTATTGAATAAAATGAATGCTTGATTTATTTGTAGCCTTAGATGTATGGTATGTGGTAATTGTTGACTTAAGCCATCTTTATTGCTAGCTTTCTCTGGCTTGCCAATTGGGGGTTTTCATTAATTAGTGTCCACACTTGCCTGCATCTCTGTTTAAAGTGTCAGTAGTTTGGCTGCTAAAGCCTTGGCTGGGTGCAGCTTTTCTAAGTGCAGTGTTTTAAGTGAATAACTAGCGTTAGACCTGCGCTATTTTTATTAGTTAATTATTCTGCTGATCTTGAATGATTTGACACCGCCTCTCTCCCTATCTACAGGTAACTGAAGTTGACTGTGACTGCAAAGTTTCTCACCTCCTGTGCCTCCTTTATTAATTATAATCATAGGTAGCTAGCTTATTCTTTACTGAATCCTTATGCTATAGTTTCTAATGCCTTCTGATTTGAAATAGTTAAATTGTTTTAAGGATTCTGTCAGTCTATTGACTAAAATGAATGCTTGATTTATTTGTAGCCTTAGATGTATGGTATGTGGTAATTGTTGACTTATGCCATCTTTATTGCTAGATTTCTCTGGCTGGCCAATTGGGGGTTTTCATTAATTAGTGTCCACACTTGCCTGCATCTCTGTTTAAAGTGTCAGTAGTTTGGCTGCTAAAGCCTTGGCTGGGTGCAGCTTTTCTAAGTGCAGTGTTTTAAGTGCATAACTACCGTTAGACCTGCGCTATTTTTATTTGTTAATTCTTCTGCTTATCTTGAATGAATTGACACCGCCTCTCTCCCTATCTACAGGTAACTGAAGTTGACTGTGACTGCAAAGTTTCTCACCTCCTGTGCCTCCTTTATTAATTATAATCATAGGTAACTGAAGTTGACTGTGACTGCAAAGTTTCTCACCTCCTGTGCCTCCTTTATTAATTATAATCATAGGTAACTGAAGTTGACTGTGACTGCAAAGTTTCTCACCTCCTGTGCCTCCTTTATTAATTATAATCATAGGTAGCTAGCTTATTCTTTACTGAATCCTTATGCTATAGTTTCTAATGCCGTATGATTTGAAATAGTTAAATTGTTTTAAGGATTCTCTCAGTCTATTGACTAAAATGAATGCTTGATTTATTTGTAGCCTTAGATGTATGTTATGTGGTAATTGTTGACTTAAGCCATCTTTATTGCTAGCTTTCTCTGGCTGGCTAATTGGGGGTTTTCATTAATTAGTGTCCACACTTGCCTGCATCTCTGTTTAAAGTGTCAGTAATTTGGCTGCTAAAGCCTTGGCTGGGTGCAGCTTTTCGAAGTGCAGTGTTTTAAGTGCATAACTAGCGTTAGACCTGCGCTATTTTTATTAGTTAATTCTTCTGCTGATCTTGAATGAATTGACACCGCCACTCTCCCTATCTACAGGTAACTGAAGTTGACTGTGACTGCAAAGTTTCTCACCTCCTGTGCCTCCTTTATTGATTATAATCATAGGTAACTGAAGTTGACTGTGACTGCAAAGTTTCTCACCTCCTGTGCTTCCTTTATTAATTGTAATCATAGGTAGCTAGCTTATTCTTTACTGAATCCTTATGCTATAGTTTCTAATGCCTTATGATTTGAAATAGTTAAATTGTTTTAAGGATTCTCTCAGTCTATTGACTAAAATTAATGCTTGATTTATTTGTAGCCTTAGATGTATGGTATGTGGTAATTGTTGACTTAAGCCATCTTTATTGCTAGCTTTCTCTGGCAGGCCTATTGGGGGTTTTCATTAATTAGTGTCCACACTTGCCTGCATCTCTGTTTAAAGTGTCAGTAGTTTGGCTGCTAAAGCCTTGGCTGGGTGCAGCTTTTCTAAGTGCAGTGTTTTAAGTGCATAACTAGCGTTAGACCTGCGCTATTTTTATTAGTTAATTCTTCTGCTGATCTTGAATGAATTGACACCGCCTCTCTCCCTATCTACAGGTAACTGAAGTTGACTGTGACTGCAAAGTTTCTCACCTCCTGTGCCTCCTTTATTAATTATAATCATAGGTAACTGAAGTTGACTGTGACTGCAAAGTTTCTCACCTCCTGTGCCTCCTTTATTAATTATAATCATAGGTAGCTAGCTTCTTCTTTACTGAATCCTTATGCTATAGTTTCTAATGCCTTATGATTTGAAATAGTTAAATTGTTTTAAGGATTCTCTCAGTCTATTGACTAAAATGAATGCTTGATTTATTTGTAGCCTTAGATGTATGGTATGTGGTAATTGTTGACTTAAGCCATCTTTATTGCTAGCTTTCTCTGGCTGGCCAATTGGGGGTTTTCTTTAATTAGTGTCCACACTTGTCTGCATCTCTGTTTAAAGTGTCAGTAGTTTGGCTGCTAAAGCCTTGGCTGGGTGCAGCTTTTCTAAGTGCAGTGATTTAAGTGCATAACTAGCGTTAGACCTGCGCTATTTTTATTAGTTAATTCTTCTGCTGATCTTGAATGAATTGACACCGCCTCTCTCCCTATCTACAGGTAACTGAAGTTGACTGTGACTACAAAGTTTCTCACCTCCTGTGCCTCCTTTATTAATTATAATCATAGGTAACTTAAGTTGACTGTGACTGCAAAGTTTCTCACCTCCTGTGCCTCCTTTATTAATTATAATCATAGGTAGCTAGCTTATTCTTTACTGAATCCTTATGCTATAGTTTCTAATGCCTTATGATTTGAAATAGTTAAATTGTTTTAAGGATTCTCTCAGTCTATTGACTAAAATGAATGCTTGATTTATTTGTAGCCTTAGATGTATGGTATGTGGTAATTGTTGACTTAAGCCATCTTTATTGCTAGCTTTCTCTGGCTTGCCAATTGGGGGTTATCATTAATTAGTGTCCACACTTGCCTGCATCTCTGTTTAAAGTGTCAGTAGTTTGGCTGTTAAAGCCTTGGCTGGGTGCAGCTTTTCTAAGTGCAGTGTTTTAAGTGCATAACTAGCGTTAGACATGCGCTATTTTTATTAGTTAATTCTTCTGCTGATCTTGAATGAATTGACACCGCCTCTCTCCCTATCTACAGGTTACTGAAGTTGACTGTGACTGCAAAGTTTCTCACCTCCTGTGCCTCCTTTATTAATTATAATCATAGGTAGCTAGCTTATTCTTTACTGAATCCTTATGCTATAGTTTCTAATGCCTTATGATTTGAAATAGTTAAATTGTTTTAAGGATTCTGTCAGTCTATTGACTCAAATGAATGCTTGATTTATATGTAGCCTTAGATGTATGGTATGTGGTAATTGTTGACTTAAGCCATCTTTATTGCTAGATTTCTCTGGCTGGCCAATTGGGGGTTTTCATTAATTAGTGTCCACACTTGCCTGCATCTCTGTTTAAAGTGTCAGTAGTTTGGCTGCTAAAGCCTTGGCTGGGTGCAGCTTTTCTAAGTGCAGTGTTTTAAGTGCATAACTAGCGTTAGACCTGCGCTATTTTTATTTGCTAATTCTTCTGCTGATCTTCAATGAAATGACACCGCCTCTCTCCCTATCTACAGGTAACTGAAGTTGACTGTGACTGCAAAGTTTCTCACCTCCTGTGCCTCCTTTATTTATTATAATCATAGGTAACTGAAGTTGACTGTGACTGCAAAGTTTCTCACCTCCTGTGCCTCCTTTATTAATTATAATCATAGGTAACTGAAGTTGACTGTGACTGCAAAGTTTCTCACCTCCTGTGCCTCCTTTATTAATTATAATCATAGGTAGCTAGCTTATTCTTTACTGAATCCTTATGCTATAGTTTCTAATGCCTTATGATTTGAAATAGTTAAATTGTTTTAAGGATTCTCTCAGTCTATTGACTAAAATGAATGCTTGATTTATTTGTAGCCTTAGATGTATGGTATGTGGTAATTGTTGACTTAAGCCATCTTTATTGCTAGCTTTCTCTGGCTGGCCAATTGGGGGTTTTCATTAATTAGTGTCCACACTTGCCTGCATCTCTGTTTAAAGTGTCAGTAGTTTGGCTGCTAAAGCCTTGGCTGGGTGCAGCTTTTCTAAGTGCAGTGTTTTAAGTGCATAACTAGCGTTAGACCTGCGCTATTTTTATTAGTTAATTCTTCTGCTGATCTTGAATGAATTGACACCGCCTCTCTCCCTATCTACAGGTAACTGAAGTTGACTGTGACTACAAAGTTTCTCACCTCCTGTGCCTCCTTTATTAATTATAATCATAGGTAACTTAAGTTGACTGTGACTGCAAAGTTTCTCACCTCCTGTGCCTCCTTTATTAATTATAATCATAGGTAGCTAGCTTATTCTTTACTGAATCCTTATGCTATAGTTTGTAATGCCTTATGATTTGAAATAGTTAAATTGTTTTAAGGATTCTCTCAGTCTATTGACTAAAATGAATGCTTGATTTATTTGTAGCCTTGGATGTATGGTATGTGGTAATTGTTGACTTAAGCCATCTTTATTGCTAGCTTTCTCTGGCTTGCCAATTGGGGGTTTACATTAATTAGTGTCCACACTTGCCTGCATCTCTGTTTAAAGTAGGGATGTGCAGGCTCGGTTCTACTCGGTTCCGTTCGGTTCTTTTTACCGGATCTTATTGGGTTTCAGCTGTCACGAGTTTTGGATAGCCAATAAGATTCGGTAAAAAGAACCGAACGGAACCGAGTAGAACCGAGCCTGCACATCCCTAGTTTAAAGTGTCAGTAGTTTGGCTGCTAAAGCCTTGGCTGGGTGCAGCTTTTCTAAGTGAAGTGTTTTAAGTGCATAACTAGCATTAGACCTGCGCTATTTTTATTAGTTAATTCTTCTGCTGATCTTGAATGAATTGACACCGCCTCTATCCCTATCTACAGGTAACTGAAGTTGACTGTGACTGCAAAGTTTCTCACCTCCTGTGCCTCCTTTATTAATTATAATCATAGGTAGCTAGATTATTCTTTACTGAATCCTTATGCTATAGTTTCTAATGCCTTATGATTTGAAATAGTTAAATTGTTTTAAGGATTCTCTCAGTCTATTGACTAAAATGAATGCTTGATTTATTTGTAGCCTTAGATGTATGGTATGTGGTAATTGTTGACTTAAGCCATCTTTATTGCTAGCTTTCTCTGGCTGGCCAATTGGGGGTTTTCATTAATTAGTGTCCACACTTGCCTGCATCTCTGTTTAAAGTGTCAGTAGTTTGGCTGCTAAAGCCTTGGCTGGGTGCAGCTTTTCTAAGTGCAGTGTTTTAAGTGCATAACTAGCGTTAGACCTGCGCTATTTTTATTAGTTAATTCTTCTGCTGATCTTGAATGAATTGACACCGCCTCTCTCCCTATCTACAGGTAACTGAAGTTGACTGTGACTGCAAAGTTTCTCACCTCCTGTGCCTCCTTTATTAATTATAATCATAGGTAGCTAGCTTATTCTTTACTGAATCCTTATGCTATAGTTTCTAATGCCTTATGATTTGAAATAGTTAAATTGTTTTAAGGATTCTCTCAGTCTATTGAATAAAATGAATGCTTGATTTATTTGTAGCCTTAGATGTATGGTATGTGGTAATTGTTGACTTAAGCCATCTTTATTGCTAGCTTTCTCTGGCTTGCCAATTGGGGGTTTTCATTAATTAGTGTCCACACTTGCCTGCATCTCTGTTTAAAGTGTCAGTAGTTTGGCTGCTAAAGCCTTGGCTGGGTGCAGCTTTTCTAAGTGCAGTGTTTTAAGTGAATAACTAGCGTTAGACCTGCGCTATTTTTATTAGTTAATTCTTCTGCTGATCTTGAATGATTTGACACCGCCTCTCTCCCTATCTACAGGTAACTGAAGTTGACTGTGACTGCAAAGTTTCTCACCTCCTGTGCCTCCTTTATTAATTATAATCATAGGTAGCTAGCTTATTCTTTACTGAATCCTTATGCTATAGTTTCTAATGCCTTCTGATTTGAAATAGTTAAATTGTTTTAAGGATTCTGTCAGTCTATTGACTAAAATGAATGCTTGATTTATTTGTAGCCTTAGATGTATGGTATGTGGTAATTGTTGACTTATGCCATCTTTATTGCTAGATTTCTCTGGCTGGCCAATTGGGGGTTTTCATTAATTAGTGTCCACACTTGCCTGCATCTCTGTTTAAAGTGTCAGTAGTTTGGCTGCTAAAGCCTTGGCTGGGTGCAGCTTTTCTAAGTGCAGTGTTTTAAGTGCATAACTACCGTTAGACCTGCGCTATTTTTATTTGTTAATTCTTCTGCTTATCTTGAATGAATTGACACCGCCTCTCTCCCTATCTACAGGTAACTGAAGTTGACTGTGACTGCAAAGTTTCTCACCTCCTGTGCCTCCTTTATTAATTATAATCATAGGTAACTGAAGTTGACTGTGACTGCAAAGTTTCTCACCTCCTGTGCCTCCTTTATTAATTATAATCATAGGTAACTGAAGTTGACTGTGACTGCAAAGTTTCTCACCTCCTGTGCCTCCTTTATTAATTATAATCATAGGTAGCTAGCTTATTCTTTACTGAATCCTTATGCTATAGTTTCTAATGCCGTATGATTTGAAATAGTTAAATTGTTTTAAGGATTCTCTCAGTCTATTGACTAAAATGAATGCTTGATTTATTTGTAGCCTTAGATGTATGTTATGTGGTAATTGTTGACTTAAGCCATCTTTATTGCTAGCTTTCTCTGGCTGGCTAATTGGGGGTTTTCATTAATTAGTGTCCACACTTGCCTGCATCTCTGTTTAAAGTGTCAGTAATTTGGCTGCTAAAGCCTTGGCTGGGTGCAGCTTTTCGAAGTGCAGTGTTTTAAGTGCATAACTAGCGTTAGACCTGCGCTATTTTTATTAGTTAATTCTTCTGCTGATCTTGAATGAATTGACACCGCCACTCTCCCTATCTACAGGTAACTGAAGTTGACTGTGACTGCAAAGTTTCTCACCTCCTGTGCCTCCTTTATTGATTATAATCATAGGTAACTGAAGTTGACTGTGACTGCAAAGTTTCTCACCTCCTGTGCTTCCTTTATTAATTGTAATCATAGGTAGCTAGCTTATTCTTTACTGAATCCTTATGCTATAGTTTCTAATGCCTTATGATTTGAAATAGTTAAATTGTTTTAAGGATTCTCTCAGTCTATTGACTAAAATTAATGCTTGATTTATTTGTAGCCTTAGATGTATGGTATGTGGTAATTGTTGACTTAAGCCATCTTTATTGCTAGCTTTCTCTGGCAGGCCTATTGGGGGTTTTCATTAATTAGTGTCCACACTTGCCTGCATCTCTGTTTAAAGTGTCAGTAGTTTGGCTGCTAAAGCCTTGGCTGGGTGCAGCTTTTCTAAGTGCAGTGTTTTAAGTGCATAACTAGCGTTAGACCTGCGCTATTTTTATTAGTTAATTCTTCTGCTGATCTTGAATGAATTGACACCGCCTCTCTCCCTATCTACAGGTAACTGAAGTTGACTGTGACTGCAAAGTTTCTCACCTCCTGTGCCTCCTTTATTAATTATAATCATAGGTAACTGAAGTTGACTGTGACTGCAAAGTTTCTCACCTCCTGTGCCTCCTTTATTAATTATAATCATAGGTAGCTAGCTTCTTCTTTACTGAATCCTTATGCTATAGTTTCTAATGCCTTATGATTTGAAATAGTTAAATTGTTTTAAGGATTCTCTCAGTCTATTGACTAAAATGAATGCTTGATTTATTTGTAGCCTTAGATGTATGGTATGTGGTAATTGTTGACTTAAGCCATCTTTATTGCTAGCTTTCTCTGGCTGGCCAATTGGGGGTTTTCATTAATTAGTGTCCACACTTGTCTGCATCTCTGTTTAAAGTGTCAGTAGTTTGGCTGCTAAAGCCTTGGCTGGGTGCAGCTTTTCTAAGTGCAGTGATTTAAGTGCATAACTAGCGTTAGACCTGCGCTATTTTTATTAGTTAATTCTTCTGCTGATCTTGAATGAATTGACACCGCCTCTCTCCCTATCTACAGGTAACTGAAGTTGACTGTGACTACAAAGTTTCTCACCTCCTGTGCCTCCTTTATTAATTATAATCATAGGTAACTTAAGTTGACTGTGACTGCAAAGTTTCTCACCTCCTGTGCCTCCTTTATTAATTATAATCATAGGTAGCTAGCTTATTCTTTACTGAATCCTTATGCTATAGTTTCTAATGCCTTATGATTTGAAATAGTTAAATTGTTTTAAGGATTCTCTCAGTCTATTGACTAAAATGAATGCTTGATTTATTTGTAGCCTTAGATGTATGGTATGTGGTAATTGTTGACTTAAGCCATCTTTATTGCTAGCTTTCTCTGGCTTGCCAATTGGGGGTTATCATTAATTAGTGTCCACACTTGCCTGCTTCTCTGTTTAAAGTGTCAGTAGTTTGGCTGTTAAAGCCTTGGCTGGGTGCAGCTTTTCTAAGTGCAGTGTTTTAAGTGCATAACTAGCGTTAGACATGCGCTATTTTTATTAGTTAATTCTTCTGCTGATCTTGAATGAATTGACACCGCCTCTCTCCCTATCTACAGGTTACTGAAGTTGACTGTGACTGCAAAGTTTCTCACCTCCTGTGCCTCCTTTATTAATTATAATCATAGGTAGCTAGCTTATTCTTTACTGAATCCTTATGCTATAGTTTCTAATGCCTTATGATTTGAAATAGTTAAATTGTTTTAAGGATTCTGTCAGTCTATTGACTCAAATGAATGCTTGATTTATATGTAGCCTTAGATGTATGGTATGTGGTAATTGTTGACTTAAGCCATCTTTATTGCTAGATTTCTCTGGCTGGCCAATTGGGGGTTTTCATTAATTAGTGTCCACACTTGCCTGCATCTCTGTTTAAAGTGTCAGTAGTTTGGCTGCTAAAGCCTTGGCTGGGTGCAGCTTTTCTAAGTGCAGTGTTTTAAGTGCATAACTAGCGTTAGACCTGCGCTATTTTTATTTGCTAATTCTTCTGCTGATCTTCAATGAAATGACACCGCCTCTCTCCCTATCTACAGGTAACTGAAGTTGACTGTGACTGCAAAGTTTCTCACCTCCTGTGCCTCCTTTATTTATTATAATCATAGGTAACTGAAGTTGACTGTGACTGCAAAGTTTCTCACCTCCTGTGCCTCCTTTATTAATTATAATCATAGGTAACTGAAGTTGACTGTGACTGCAAAGTTTCTCACCTCCTGTGCCTCCTTTATTAATTATAATCATAGGTAGCTAGCTTATTCTTTACTGAATCCTTATGCTATAGTTTCTAATGCCTTATGATTTGAAATAGTTAAATTGTTTTAAGGATTCTCTCAGTCTATTGACTAAAATGAATGCTTGATATATTTGTAGCCTTAGATGTATGGTATGTGGTAATTGTTGACTTAAGCCATCTTTATTGCTAGCTTTCTCTGGCTGGCCAATTGGGGGTTTTCATTAATTAGTGTCCACACTTGCCTGCATCTCTGTTTAAAGTGTCAGTAGTTTGGCTGCTAAAGCCTTGGCTGGGTGCAGCTTTTCTAAGTGCAGTGTTTTAAGTGCATAACTAGCGTTAGACCTGCGCTATTTTTATTAGTTAATTCTTCTGCTGATCTTGAATGAATTGACACCGCCTCTCTCCCTATCTACAGGTAACTGAAGTTGACTGTGACTACAAAGTTTCTCACCTCCTGTGCCTCCTTTATTAATTATAATCATAGGTAACTTAAGTTGACTGTGACTGCAAAGTTTCTCACCTCCTGTGCCTCCTTTATTAATTATAATCATAGGTAGCTAGCTTATTCTTTACTGAATCCTTATGCTATAGTTTGTAATGCCTTATGATTTGAAATAGTTAAATTGTTTTAAGGATTCTCTCAGTCTATTGACTAAAATGAATGCTTGATTTATTTGTAGCCTTGGATGTATGGTATGTGGTAATTGTTGACTTAAGCCATCTTTATTGCTAGCTTTCTCTGGCTTGCCAATTGGGGGTTTACATTAATTAGTGTCCACACTTGCCTGCATCTCTGTTTAAAGTAGGGATGTGCAGGCTCGGTTCTACTCGGTTCCGTTCGGTTCTTTTTACCGGATCTTATTGGGTTTCAGCTGTCACGAGTTTTGGATAGCCAATAAGATTCGGTAAAAAGAACCGAACGGAACCGAGTAGAACCGAGCCTGCACATCCCTAGTTTAAAGTGTCAGTAGTTTGGCTGCTAAAGCCTTGGCTGGGTGCAGCTTTTCTAAGTGAAGTGTTTTAAGTGCATAACTAGCATTAGACCTGCGCTATTTTTATTAGTTAATTCTTCTGCTGATCTTGAATGAATTGACACCGCCTCTATCCCTATCTACAGGTAACTGAAGTTGACTGTGACTGCAAAGTTTCTCACCTCCTGTGCCTCCTTTATTAATTATAATCATAGGTAACTGAAGTTGACTGTGACTGCAAAGTTTCTCACCTCCTGTGCCTCCTTTTTTAATTATAATCATAGGTAGCAAGCTTATTCTTTACTGAATCCTTATGCTATAGTTTCTAATGCCTTATGATTTGAAATAGTTAAATTGTTTTAAGGATTCTCTCAGTCTATTGACTAAAATGAATGCTTGATTTATTTGTAGCCTTGGATGTATGGTATGTGGTAATTGTTGACTCATGCCATCTTTATTGCTAGCTTTCTCTGGCTTGCCAATTGGGGGTTTACATTAATTAGTGTCCACACTTGCCTGCATCTCTGTTTAAAGTGTCAGTAGTTTAGCTGCTAAAGCCTTGGCTGGGTGCAGCTTTTCTAAGTGCAGTGTTTTAAATGCATAACTAGCGTTAGACCTGCGCTACTTTTATTAGTTAATTCGTCTGCTGATCTTGAATGAATTGACACCGCCTCTCTCCCTATCTACAGGTAACTGAAGTTGACTGTGACTGCAAAGTTTCTCACCTCCTGTGCCTCCTTTATTAATTATAATCATAGGTAGCTAGATTATTCTTTACTGAATCCTTATGCTATAGTTTCTAATGCCTTATGATTTGAAATAGTTAAATTGTTTTAAGGATTCTCTCAGTCTATTGACTAAAATGAATGCTTGATTTATTTGTAGCCTTAGATGTATGGTATGTGGTAATTGTTGACTTAAGCCATCTTTATTGCTAGCTTTCTCTGGCTGGCCAATTGGGGGTTTTCATTAATTAGTGTCCACACTTGCCTGCATCTCTGTTTAAAGTGTCAGTAGTTTGGCTGCTAAAGCCTTGGCTGGGTGCAGCTTTTCTAAGTGCAGTGTTTTAAGTGCATAACTAGCGTTAGACCTGCGCTATTTTTATTAGTTAATTCTTCTGCTGATCTTGAATGAATTGACACCGCCTCTCTCCCTATCTACAGGTAACTGAAGTTGACTGTGACTGCAAAGTTTCTCACCTCCTGTGCCTCCTTTATTAATTATAATCATAGGTAGCTAGCTTATTCTTTACTGAATCCTTATGCTATAGTTTCTAATGCCTTATGATTTGAAATAGTTAAATTGTTTTAAGGATTCTCTCAGTCTATTGAATAAAATGAATGCTTGATTTATTTGTAGCCTTAGATGTATGGTATGTGGTAATTGTTGACTTAAGCCATCTTTATTGCTAGCTTTCTCTGGCTTGCCAATTGGGGGTTTTCATTAATTAGTGTCCACACTTGCCTGCATCTCTGTTTAAAGTGTCAGTAGTTTGGCTGCTAAAGCCTTGGCTGGGTGCAGCTTTTCTAAGTGCAGTGTTTTAAGTGAATAACTAGCGTTAGACCTGCGCTATTTTTATTAGTTAATTCTTCTGCTGATCTTGAATGATTTGACACCGCCTCTCTCCCTATCTACAGGTAACTGAAGTTGACTGTGACTGCAAAGTTTCTCACCTCCTGTGCCTCCTTTATTAATTATAATCATAGGTAGCTAGCTTATTCTTTACTGAATCCTTATGCTATAGTTTCTAATGCCTTCTGATTTGAAATAGTTAAATTGTTTTAAGGATTCTGTCAGTCTATTGACTAAAATGAATGCTTGATTTATTTGTAGCCTTAGATGTATGGTATGTGGTAATTGTTGACTTATGCCATCTTTATTGCTAGATTTCTCTGGCTGGCCAATTGGGGGTTTTCATTAATTAGTGTCCACACTTGCCTGCATCTCTGTTTAAAGTGTCAGTAGTTTGGCTGCTAAAGCCTTGGCTGGGTGCAGCTTTTCTAAGTGCAGTGTTTTAAGTGCATAACTACCGTTAGACCTGCGCTATTTTTATTTGTTAATTCTTCTGCTTATCTTGAATGAATTGACACCGCCTCTCTCCCTATCTACAGGTAACTGAAGTTGACTGTGACTGCAAAGTTTCTCACCTCCTGTGCCTCCTTTATTAATTATAATCATAGGTAACTGAAGTTGACTGTGACTGCAAAGTTTCTCACCTCCTGTGCCTCCTTTATTAATTATAATCATAGGTAACTGAAGTTGACTGTGACTGCAAAGTTTCTCACCTCCTGTGCCTCCTTTATTAATTATAATCATAGGTAGCTAGCTTATTCTTTACTGAATCCTTATGCTATAGTTTCTAATGCCGTATGATTTGAAATAGTTAAATTGTTTTAAGGATTCTCTCAGTCTATTGACTAAAATGAATGCTTGATTTATTTGTAGCCTTAGATGTATGTTATGTGGTAATTGTTGACTTAAGCCATCTTTATTGCTAGCTTTCTCTGGCTGGCTAATTGGGGGTTTTCATTAATTAGTGTCCACACTTGCCTGCATCTCTGTTTAAAGTGTCAGTAATTTGGCTGCTAAAGCCTTGGCTGGGTGCAGCTTTTCGAAGTGCAGTGTTTTAAGTGCATAACTAGCGTTAGACCTGCGCTATTTTTATTAGTTAATTCTTCTGCTGATCTTGAATGAATTGACACCGCCACTCTCCCTATCTACAGGTAACTGAAGTTGACTGTGACTGCAAAGTTTCTCACCTCCTGTGCCTCCTTTATTGATTATAATCATAGGTAACTGAAGTTGACTGTGACTGCAAAGTTTCTCACCTCCTGTGCTTCCTTTATTAATTGTAATCATAGGTAGCTAGCTTATTCTTTACTGAATCCTTATGCTATAGTTTCTAATGCCTTATGATTTGAAATAGTTAAATTGTTTTAAGGATTCTCTCAGTCTATTGACTAAAATTAATGCTTGATTTATTTGTAGCCTTAGATGTATGGTATGTGGTAATTGTTGACTTAAGCCATCTTTATTGCTAGCTTTCTCTGGCAGGCCTATTGGGGGTTTTCATTAATTAGTGTCCACACTTGCCTGCATCTCTGTTTAAAGTGTCAGTAGTTTGGCTGCTAAAGCCTTGGCTGGGTGCAGCTTTTCTAAGTGCAGTGTTTTAAGTGCATAACTAGCGTTAGACCTGCGCTATTTTTATTAGTTAATTCTTCTGCTGATCTTGAATGAATTGACACCGCCTCTCTCCCTATCTACAGGTAACTGAAGTTGACTGTGACTGCAAAGTTTCTCACCTCCTGTGCCTCCTTTATTAATTATAATCATAGGTAACTGAAGTTGACTGTGACTGCAAAGTTTCTCACCTCCTGTGCCTCCTTTATTAATTATAATCATAGGTAGCTAGCTTCTTCTTTACTGAATCCTTATGCTATAGTTTCTAATGCCTTATGATTTGAAATAGTTAAATTGTTTTAAGGATTCTCTCAGTCTATTGACTAAAATGAATGCTTGATTTATTTGTAGCCTTAGATGTATGGTATGTGGTAATTGTTGACTTAAGCCATCTTTATTGCTAGCTTTCTCTGGCTGGCCAATTGGGGGTTTTCATTAATTAGTGTCCACACTTGTCTGCATCTCTGTTTAAAGTGTCAGTAGTTTGGCTGCTAAAGCCTTGGCTGGGTGCAGCTTTTCTAAGTGCAGTGATTTAAGTGCATAACTAGCGTTAGACCTGCGCTATTTTTATTAGTTAATTCTTCTGCTGATCTTGAATGAATTGACACCGCCTCTCTCCCTATCTACAGGTAACTGAAGTTGACTGTGACTACAAAGTTTCTCACCTCCTGTGCCTCCTTTATTAATTATAATCATAGGTAACTTAAGTTGACTGTGACTGCAAAGTTTCTCACCTCCTGTGCCTCCTTTATTAATTATAATCATAGGTAGCTAGCTTATTCTTTACTGAATCCTTATGCTATAGTTTCTAATGCCTTATGATTTGAAATAGTTAAATTGTTTTAAGGATTCTCTCAGTCTATTGACTAAAATGAATGCTTGATTTATTTGTAGCCTTAGATGTATGGTATGTGGTAATTGTTGACTTAAGCCATCTTTATTGCTAGCTTTCTCTGGCTTGCCAATTGGGGGTTATCATTAATTAGTGTCCACACTTGCCTGCATCTCTGTTTAAAGTGTCAGTAGTTTGGCTGTTAAAGCCTTGGCTGGGTGCAGCTTTTCTAAGTGCAGTGTTTTAAGTGCATAACTAGCGTTAGACATGCGCTATTTTTATTAGTTAATTCTTCTGCTGATCTTGAATGAATTGACACCGCCTCTCTCCCTATCTACAGGTTACTGAAGTTGACTGTGACTGCAAAGTTTCTCACCTCCTGTGCCTCCTTTATTAATTATAATCATAGGTAGCTAGCTTATTCTTTACTGAATCCTTATGCTATAGTTTCTAATGCCTTATGATTTGAAATAGTTAAATTGTTTTAAGGATTCTGTCAGTCTATTGACTCAAATGAATGCTTGATTTATATGTAGCCTTAGATGTATGGTATGTGGTAATTGTTGACTTAAGCCATCTTTATTGCTAGATTTCTCTGGCTGGCCAATTGGGGGTTTTCATTAATTAGTGTCCACACTTGCCTGCATCTCTGTTTAAAGTGTCAGTAGTTTGGCTGCTAAAGCCTTGGCTGGGTGCAGCTTTTCTAAGTGCAGTGTTTTAAGTGCATAACTAGCGTTAGACCTGCGCTATTTTTATTTGCTAATTCTTCTGCTGATCTTCAATGAAATGACACCGCCTCTCTCCCTATCTACAGGTAACTGAAGTTGACTGTGACTGCAAAGTTTCTCACCTCCTGTGCCTCCTTTATTTATTATAATCATAGGTAACTGAAGTTGACTGTGACTGCAAAGTTTCTCACCTCCTGTGCCTCCTTTATTAATTATAATCATAGGTAACTGAAGTTGACTGTGACTGCAAAGTTTCTCACCTCCTGTGCCTCCTTTATTAATTATAATCATAGGTAGCTAGCTTATTCTTTACTGAATCCTTATGCTATAGTTTCTAATGCCTTATGATTTGAAATAGTTAAATTGTTTTAAGGATTCTCTCAGTCTATTGACTAAAATGAATGCTTGATTTATTTGTAGCCTTAGATGTATGGTATGTGGTAATTGTTGACTTAAGCCATCTTTATTGCTAGCTTTCTCTGGCTGGCCAATTGGGGGTTTTCATTAATTAGTGTCCACACTTGCCTGCATCTCTGTTTAAAGTGTCAGTAGTTTGGCTGCTAAAGCCTTGGCTGGGTGCAGCTTTTCTAAGTGCAGTGTTTTAAGTGCATAACTAGCGTTAGACCTGCGCTATTTTTATTAGTTAATTCTTCTGCTGATCTTGAATGAATTGACACCGCCTCTCTCCCTATCTACAGGTAACTGAAGTTGACTGTGACTACAAAGTTTCTCACCTCCTGTGCCTCCTTTATTAATTATAATCATAGGTAACTTAAGTTGACTGTGACTGCAAAGTTTCTCACCTCCTGTGCCTCCTTTATTAATTATAATCATAGGTAGCTAGCTTATTCTTTACTGAATCCTTATGCTATAGTTTGTAATGCCTTATGATTTGAAATAGTTAAATTGTTTTAAGGATTCTCTCAGTCTATTGACTAAAATGAATGCTTGATTTATTTGTAGCCTTGGATGTATGGTATGTGGTAATTGTTGACTTAAGCCATCTTTATTGCTAGCTTTCTCTGGCTTGCCAATTGGGGGTTTACATTAATTAGTGTCCACACTTGCCTGCATCTCTGTTTAAAGTAGGGATGTGCAGGCTCGGTTCTACTCGGTTCCGTTCGGTTCTTTTTACCGGATCTTATTGGGTTTCAGCTGTCACGAGTTTTGGATAGCCAATAAGATTCGGTAAAAAGAACCGAACGGAACCGAGTAGAACCGAGCCTGCACATCCCTAGTTTAAAGTGTCAGTAGTTTGGCTGCTAAAGCCTTGGCTGGGTGCAGCTTTTCTAAGTGAAGTGTTTTAAGTGCATAACTAGCATTAGACCTGCGCTATTTTTATTAGTTAATTCTTCTGCTGATCTTGAATGAATTGACACCGCCTCTATCCCTATCTACAGGTAACTGAAGTTGACTGTGACTGCAAAGTTTCTCACCTCCTGTGCCTCCTTTATTAATTATAATCATAGGTAACTGAAGTTGACTGTGACTGCAAAGTTTCTCACCTCCTGTGCCTCCTTTTTTAATTATAATCATAGGTAGCAAGCTTATTCTTTACTGAATCCTTATGCTATAGTTTCTAATGCCTTATGATTTGAAATAGTTAAATTGTTTTAAGGATTCTCTCAGTCTATTGACTAAAATGAATGCTTGATTTATTTGTAGCCTTGGATGTATGGTATGTGGTAATTGTTGACTCATGCCATCTTTATTGCTAGCTTTCTCTGGCTTGCCAATTGGGGGTTTACATTAATTAGTGTCCACACTTGCCTGCATCTCTGTTTAAAGTGTCAGTAGTTTAGCTGCTAAAGCCTTGGCTGGGTGCAGCTTTTCTAAGTGCAGTGTTTTAAATGCATAACTAGCGTTAGACCTGCGCTACTTTTATTAGTTAATTCGTCTGCTGATCTTGAATGAATTGACACCGCCTCTCTCCCTATCTACAGGTAACTGAAGTTGACTGTGACTGCAAAGTTTCTCACCTCCTGTGCCTCCTTTATTAATTATAATCATAGGTAGCTAGATTATTCTTTACTGAATCCTTATGCTATAGTTTCTAATGCCTTATGATTTGAAATAGTTAAATTGTTTTAAGGATTCTCTCAGTCTATTGACTAAAATGAATGCTTGATTTATTTGTAGCCTTAGATGTATGGTATGTGGTAATTGTTGACTTAAGCCATCTTTATTGCTAGCTTTCTCTGGCTGGCCAATTGGGGGTTTTCATTAATTAGTGTCCACACTTGCCTGCATCTCTGTTTAAAGTGTCAGTAGTTTGGCTGCTAAAGCCTTGGCTGGGTGCAGCTTTTCTAAGTGCAGTGTTTTAAGTGCATAACTAGCGTTAGACCTGCGCTATTTTTATTAGTTAATTCTTCTGCTGATCTTGAATGAATTGACACCGCCTCTCTCCCTATCTACAGGTAACTGAAGTTGACTGTGACTGCAAAGTTTCTCACCTCCTGTGCCTCCTTTATTAATTATAATCATAGGTAGCTAGCTTATTCTTTACTGAATCCTTATGCTATAGTTTCTAATGCCTTATGATTTGAAATAGTTAAATTGTTTTAAGGATTCTCTCAGTCTATTGACTAAAATGAATGCTTGATTTATTTGTAGCCTTAGATGTATGGTATGTGGTAATTGTTGACTTAAGCCATCTTTATTGCTAGCTTTCTCTGGCTTGCCAATTGGGGGTTATCATTAATTAGTGTCCACACTTGCCTGCATCTCTGTTTAAAGTGTCAGTAGTTTGGCTGTTAAAGCCTTGGCTGGGTGCAGCTTTTCTAAGTGCAGTGTTTTAAGTGCATAACTAGCGTTAGACATGCGCTATTTTTATTAGTTAATTCTTCTGCTGATCTTGAATGAATTGACACCGCCTCTCTCCCTATCTACAGGTTACTGAAGTTGACTGTGACTGCAAAGTTTCTCACCTCCTGTGCCTCCTTTATTAACTATAATCATAGGTAGCTAGCTTATTCTTTACTGAATCCTTATGCTATAGTTTCTAATGCCTTATGATTTGAAATAGTTAAATAGTTTTAAGGATTCTGTCAGTCTATTGACTCAAATGAATGCTTGATTTATATGTAGCCTTAGATGTATGGTATGTGGTAATTGTTGACTTAAGCCATCTTTATTGCTAGATTTCTCTGGCTGGCCAATTGGGGGTTTTCATTAATTAGTGTCCACACTTGCCTGCATCTCTGTTTAAAGTGTCAGTAGTTTGGCTGCTAAAGCCTTGGCTGGGTGCAGCTTTTCTAAGTGCAGTGTTTTAAGTGCATAACTAGCGTTAGACCTGCGCTATTTTTATTTGCTAATTCTTCTGCTGATCTTCAATGAAATGACACCGCCTCTCTCCCTATCTACAGGTAACTGAAGTTGACTGTGACTGCAAAGTTTCTCACCTCCTGTGCCTCCTTTATTTATTATAATCATAGGTAACTGAAGTTGACTGTGACTGCAAAGTTTCTCACCTCCTGTGCCTCCTTTATTAATTATAATCATAGGTAACTGAAGTTGACTGTGACTGCAAAGTTTCTCACCTCCTGTGCCTCCTTTATTAATTATAATCATAGGTAGCTAGCTTATTCTTTACTGAATCCTTATGCTATAGTTTCTAATGCCTTATGATTTGAAATAGTTAAATTGTTTTAAGGATTCTCTCAGTCTATTGACTAAAATGAATGCTTGATTTATTTGTAGCCTTAGATGTATGGTATGTGGTAATTGTTGACTTAAGCCATCTTTATTGCTAGCTTTCTCTGGCTGGCCAATTGGGGGTTTTCATTAATTAGTGTCCACACTTGCCTGCATCTCTGTTTAAAGTGTCAGTAGTTTGGCTGCTAAAGCCTTGGCTGGGTGCAGCTTTTCTAAGTGCAGTGTTTTAAGTGCATAACTAGCGTTAGACCTGCGCTATTTTTATTAGTTAATTCTTCTGCTGATCTTGAATGAATTGACACCGCCTCTCTCCCTATCTACAGGTAACTGAAGTTGACTGTGACTACAAAGTTTCTCACCTCCTGTGCCTCCTTTATTAATTATAATCATAGGTAACTTAAGTTGACTGTGACTGCAAAGTTTCTCACCTCCTGTGCCTCCTTTATTAATTATAATCATAGGTAGCTAGCTTATTCTTTACTGAATCCTTATGCTATAGTTTGTAATGCCTTATGATTTGAAATAGTTAAATTGTTTTAAGGATTCTCTCAGTCTATTGACTAAAATGAATGCTTGATTTATTTGTAGCCTTGGATGTATGGTATGTGGTAATTGTTGACTTAAGCCATCTTTATTGCTAGCTTTCTCTGGCTTGCCAATTGGGGGTTTACATTAATTAGTGTCCACACTTGCCTGCATCTCTGTTTAAAGTAGGGATGTGCAGGCTCGGTTCTACTCGGTTCCGTTCGGTTCTTTTTACCGGATCTTATTGGGTTTCAGCTGTCACGAGTTTTGGATAGCCAATAAGATTCGGTAAAAAGAACCGAACGGAACCGAGTAGAACCGAGCCTGCACATCCCTAGTTTAAAGTGTCAGTAGTTTGGCTGCTAAAGCCTTGGCTGGGTGCAGCTTTTCTAAGTGAAGTGTTTTAAGTGCATAACTAGCATTAGACCTGCGCTATTTTTATTAGTTAATTCTTCTGCTGATCTTGAATGAATTGACACCGCCTCTATCCCTATCTACAGGTAACTGAAGTTGACTGTGACTGCAAAGTTTCTCACCTCCTGTGCCTCCTTTATTAATTATAATCATAGGTAACTGAAGTTGACTGTGACTGCAAAGTTTCTCACCTCCTGTGCCTCCTTTTTTAATTATAATCATAGGTAGCAAGCTTATTCTTTACTGAATCCTTATGCTATAGTTTCTAATGCCTTATGATTTGAAATAGTTAAATTGTTTTAAGGATTCTCTCAGTCTATTGACTAAAATGAATGCTTGATTTATTTGTAGCCTTGGATGTATGGTATGTGGTAATTGTTGACTCATGCCATCTTTATTGCTAGCTTTCTCTGGCTTGCCAATTGGGGGTTTACATTAATTAGTGTCCACACTTGCCTGCATCTCTGTTTAAAGTGTCAGTAGTTTAGCTGCTAAAGCCTTGGCTGGGTGCAGCTTTTCTAAGTGCAGTGTTTTAAATGCATAACTAGCGTTAGACCTGCGCTACTTTTATTAGTTAATTCGTCTGCTGATCTTGAATGAATTGACACCGCCTCTCTCCCTATCTACAGGTAACTGAAGTTGACTGTGACTGCAAAGTTTCTCACCTCCTGTGCCTCCTTTATTAATTATAATCATAGGTAGCTAGATTATTCTTTACTGAATCCTTATGCTATAGTTTCTAATGCCTTATGATTTGAAATAGTTAAATTGTTTTAAGGATTCTCTCAGTCTATTGACTAAAATGAATGCTTGATTTATTTGTAGCCTTAGATGTATGGTATGTGGTAATTGTTGACTTAAGCCATCTTTATTGCTAGCTTTCTCTGGCTGGCCAATTGGGGGTTTTCATTAATTAGTGTCCACACTTGCCTGCATCTCTGTTTAAAGTGTCAGTAGTTTGGCTGCTAAAGCCTTGGCTGGGTGCAGCTTTTCTAAGTGCAGTGTTTTAAGTGCATAACTAGCGTTAGACCTGCGCTATTTTTATTAGTTAATTCTTCTGCTGATCTTGAATGAATTGACACCGCCTCTCTCCCTATCTACAGGTAACTGAAGTTGACTGTGACTGCAAAGTTTCTCACCTCCTGTGCCTCCTTTATTAATTATAATCATAGGTAGCTAGCTTATTCTTTACTGAATCCTTATGCTATAGTTTCTAATGCCTTATGATTTGAAATAGTTAAATTGTTTTAAGGATTCTCTCAGTCTATTGAATAAAATGAATGCTTGATTTATTTGTAGCCTTAGATGTATGGTATGTGGTAATTGTTGACTTAAGCCATCTTTATTGCTAGCTTTCTCTGGCTTGCCAATTGGGGGTTTTCATTAATTAGTGTCCACACTTGCCTGCATCTCTGTTTAAAGTGTCAGTAGTTTGGCTGCTAAAGCCTTGGCTGGGTGCAGCTTTTCTAAGTGCAGTGTTTTAAGTGCATAACTACCGTTAGACCTGCGCTATTTTTATTTGTTAATTCTTCTGCTTATCTTGAATGAATTGACACCGCCTCTCTCCCTATCTACAGGTAACTGAAGTTGACTGTGACTGCAAAGTTTCTCACCTCCTGTGCCTCCTTTATTAATTATAATCATAGGTAACTGAAGTTGACTGTGACTGCAAAGTTTCTCACCTCCTGTGCCTCCTTTATTAATTATAATCATAGGTAGCTAGCTTATTCTTTACTGAATCCTTATGCTATAGTTTCTAATGCCTTATGATTTGAAATAGTTAAATTGTTTTAAGGATTCTCTCAGTCTATTGACTAAAATGAATGCTTGATTTATTTGTAGCCTTAGATGTATGGTATGTGGTAATTGTTGACTTAAGCCATCTTTATTGCTAGCTTTCTCTGGCTGGCCAATTGGGGGTTTTCATTAATTAGTGTCCACACTTGTCTGCATCTCTGTTTAAAGTGTCAGTAGTTTGGCTGCTAAAGCCTTGGCTGGGTGCAGCTTTTCTAAGTTCAGTGATTTAAGTGCATAACTAGCGTTAGACCTGCGCTATTTTTATTAGTTAATTCTTCTGCTGATCTTGAATGAATTGACACCGCCTCTCTCCCTATCTACAGGTAACTGAAGTTGACTGTGACTACAAAGTTTCTCACCTCCTGTGCCTCCTTTATTAATTATAATCATAGGTAACTTAAGTTGACTGTGACTGCAAAGTTTCTCACCTCCTGTGCCTCCTTTATTAATTATAATCATAGGTAGCTAGCTTATTCTTTACTGAATCCTTATGCTATAGTTTCTAATGCCTTATGATTTGAAATAGTTAAATTGTTTTAAGGATTCTCTCAGTCTATTGACTAAAATGAATGCTTGATTTATTTGTAGCCTTAGATGTATGGTATGTGGTAATTGTTGACTTAAGCCATCTTTATTGCTAGCTTTCTCTGGCTGGCCAATTGGGGGTTTTCATTAATTAGTGTCCACACTTGTCTGCATCTCTGTTTAAAGTGTCAGTAGTTTGGCTGCTAAAGCCTTGGCTGGGTGCAGCTTTTCTAAGTTCAGTGATTTAAGTGCATAACTAGCGTTAGACCTGCGCTATTTTTATTAGTTAATTCTTCTGCTGATCTTGAATGAATTGACACCGCCTCTCTCCCTATCTACAGGTAACTGAAGTTGACTGTGACTACAAAGTTTCTCACCTCCTGTGCCTCCTTTATTAATTATAATCATAGGTAACTTAAGTTGACTGTGACTGCAAAGTTTCTCACCTCCTGTGCCTCCTTTATTAATTATAATCATAGGTAGCTAGCTTATTCTTTACTGAATCCTTATGCTATAGTTTCTAATGCCTTATGATTTGAAATAGTTAAATTGTTTTAAGGATTCTCTCAGTCTATTGACTAAAATGAATGCTTGATTTATTTGTAGCCTTAGATGTATGGTATGTGGTAATTGTTGACTTAAGCCATCTTTATTGCTAGCTTTCTCTGGCTTGCCAATTGGGGGTTATCATTAATTAGTGTCCACACTTGCCTGCATCTCTGTTTAAAGTGTCAGTAGTTTGGCTGTTAAAGCCTTGGCTGGGTGCAGCTTTTCTAAGTGCAGTGTTTTAAGTGCATAACTAGCGTTAGACATGCGCTATTTTTATTAGTTAATTCTTCTGCTGATCTTGAATGAATTGACACCGCCTCTCTCCCTATCTACAGGTTACTGAAGTTGACTGTGACTGCAAAGTTTCTCACCTCCTGTGCCTCCTTTATTAATTATAATCATAGGTAGCTAGCTTATTCTTTACTGAATCCTTATGCTATAGTTTCTAATGCCTTATGATTTGAAATAGTTAAATTGTTTTAAGGATTCTGTCAGTCTATTGACTCAAATGAATGCTTGATTTATATGTAGCCTTAGATGTATGGTATGTGGTAATTGTTGACTTAAGCCATCTTTATTGCTAGATTTCTCTGGCTGGCCAATTGGGGGTTTTCATTAATTAGTGTCCACACTTGCCTGCATCTCTGTTTAAAGTGTCAGTAGTTTGGCTGCTAAAGCCTTGGCTGGGTGCAGCTTTTCTAAGTGCAGTGTTTTAAGTGCATAACTAGCGTTAGACCTGCGCTATTTTTATTTGCTAATTCTTCTGCTGATCTTCAATGAAATGACACCGCCTCTCTCCCTATCTACAGGTAACTGAAGTTGACTGTGACTGCAAAGTTTCTCACCTCCTGTGCCTCCTTTATTTATTATAATCATAGGTAACTGAAGTTGACTGTGACTGCAAAGTTTCTCACCTCCTGTGGCTCCTTTATTAATTATAATCATAGGTAACTGAAGTTGACTGTGACTGCAAAGTTTCTCACCTCCTGTGCCTCCTTTATTAATTATAATCATAGGTAGCTAGCTTATTCTTTACTGAATCCTTATGCTATAGTTTCTAATGCCTTATGATTTGAAATAGTTAAATTGTTTTAAGGATTCTCTCAGTCTATTGACTAAAATGAATGCTTGATTTATTTGTAGCCTTAGATGTATGGTATGTGGTAATTGTTGACTTAAGCCATCTTTATTGCTAGCTTTCTCTGGCTGGCCAATTGGGGGTTTTCATTAATTAGTGTCCACACTTGCCTGCATCTCTGTTTAAAGTGTCAGTAGTTTGGCTGCTAAAGCCTTGGCTGGGTGCAGCTTTTCTAAGTGCAGTGTTTTAAGTGCATAACTAGCGTTAGACCTGCGCTATTTTTATTAGTTAATTCTTCTGCTGATCTTGAAGGAATTGACACCGCCTCTCTCCCAATCTACAGGTAACTGAAGTTGACTGTGACTGCAAAGTTTCTCACCTCCTGTGCCTCCTTTATTAATTATAATCATAGGTAACTGAAGTTGACTGTGAATGCAAAGTTTCTCACCTCCTGTGCCTCCTTTATTAATTATAATCATAGGTAGCTAGCTTATTCTTTACTGAATCCTTATGCTATAGTTTGTAATGCCTTATGATTTGAAATAGTTAAATTGTTTTAAGGATTCTCTCAGTCTATTGACTAAAATGAATGCTTGATTTATTTGTAGCCTTGGATGTATGGTATGTGGTAATTGTTGACTTAAGCCATCTTTATTGCTAGCTTTCTCTGGCTTGCCAATTGGGGGTTTACATTAATTAGTGACCACACTTGCCTGCATCTCTGTTTAAAGTGTCAGTAGTTTGGCTGCTAAAGCCTTGGCTGGGTGCAGCTTTTCTAAGTGCAGTGTTTTAAATGCATAACTAGCGTTAGACCTGCGCTATTTTTATTAGTTAATTCTTCTGCTGATCTTGAATGAATTGACACCGCCTCTCTCCCTATCTACAGGTAACTGAAGTTGACTGTGACTGCAAAGTTTCTCACCTCCTGTGCCTCCTTTATTAATTATAATCATAGGTAGCTAGCTTATTCTTTACTGAATCCTTATGCTATAGTTTCTAATGCCTTATGATTTGAAATAGTTAAATTGTTTTAAGGATTCTCTCAGTCTATTGACTAAAATGAATGCTTGATTTATTTGTAGCCTTAGATGTATGGTATGTGGTAATTGTTGACTTAAGCCATCTTTATTGCTAGCTTTCTCTGGCTTGCCAATTGGGGGTTTTCATTAATTAGTGTCCACACTTGCCTGCATCTCTGTTTAAAGTGTCAGTAGTTTGGCTGCTAAAGCCTTGGCTGGGTGCAGCTTTTCTAATTGCAGTGTTTTAAGTGCATAACTAGCGTTAGACCTGCGCTATTTTTATTAGTTAATTCTTCTGCTGATCTTGAATGAATTGACACCGCCTCTCTCCCTATCTACAGGTAACTGAAGTTGACTGTGACTGCAAAGTTTCTCACCTCCTGTGCCTCCTTTATTAATTATAATCATAGGTAGCTAGCTTATTCTTTACTGAATCCTTATGCTATAGTTTCTAATGCCTTCTGATTTGAAATAGTTAAACTGTTTTAAGGATTCTGTCAGTCTATTGACTAAAATGAATGCTTGATTTATTTGTAGACTTAGATGTATGTTATGTGGTAATTGTTGACTTAAGCCATCTTTATTGCTAGCTTTCTCTGGCTGGCTAATTGGGGGTTTTCATTAATTAGTGTCCACACTTGCCTGCATCTCTGTTTAAAGTGTCAGTAATTTGGCTGCTAATGCCTTGGCTGGGTGCAGCTTTTCGAAGTGCAGTGTTTTAAGTGCATAACTAGCGTTAGACCTGCGCTATTTTTATTAGTTAATTCTTCTGCTGATCTTGAATGAATTGACACCGCCACTCTCCCAATCTACAGGTAACTGAAGTTGACTGTGACTGCAAAGTTTCTCACCTCCTGTGCCTCCTTTATTGATTATAATCATAGGTAACTGAAGTTGACTGTGACTGCAAAGTTTCTCACCTCCTGTGCCTCCTTTATTAATTATAATCATAGGTAGCTAGCTTATTCTTTACTGAATCCTTATGCTATAGTTTCTAATGCCTTATGATTTGAAATAGTTAAATTGTTTTAAGGATTCTCTCAGTCTATTGACTAAAATGAATGCTTGATTTATTTGTAGCCTTAGATGTATGGTATGTGGTAATTGTTGACTTAAGCCATCTTTATTGCTAGCTTTCTCTGGCTTGCCAATTGGGGGTTTTCATTAATTAGTGTCCACACTTGCCTGCATCTCTGTTTAAAGTGTCAGTAGTTTGGCTGCTAAAGCCTTGGCTGGGTGCAGCTTTTCTAATTGCAGTGTTTTAAGTGCATAACTAGCGTTAGACCTGCGCTATTTTTATTAGTTAATTCTTCTGCTGATCTTGAATGAATTGACACCGCCTCTCTCCCTATCTACAGGTAACTGAAGTTGACTGTGACTGCAAAGTTTCTCACCTCCTGTGCCTCCTTTATTAATTATAATCATAGGTAGCTAGCTTATTCTTTACTGAATCCTTATGCTATAGTTTCTAATGCCTTCTGATTTGAAATAGTTAAACTGTTTTAAGGATTCTGTCAGTCTATTGACTAAAATGAATGCTTGATTTATTTGTAGACTTAGATGTATGTTATGTGGTAATTGTTGACTTAAGCCATCTTTATTGCTAGCTTTCTCTGGCTGGCTAATTGGGGGTTTTCATTAATTAGTGTCCACACTTGCCTGCATCTCTGTTTAAAGTGTCAGTAATTTGGCTGCTAATGCCTTGGCTGGGTGCAGCTTTTCGAAGTGCAGTGTTTTAAGTGCATAACTAGCGTTAGACCTGCGCTATTTTTATTAGTTAATTCTTCTGCTGATCTTGAATGAATTGACACCGCCACTCTCCCAATCTACAGGTAACTGAAGTTGACTGTGACTGCAAAGTTTCTCACCTCCTGTGCCTCCTTTATTGATTATAATCATAGGTAACTGAAGTTGACTGTGACTGCAAAGTTTCTCACCTCCTGTGCCTCCTTTATTAATTATAATCATAGGTAGCTAGCTTATTCTTTACTGAATCCTTATGCTATAGTTTCTAATGCCTTATGATTTGAAATAGTTAAATTGTTTTAAGGATTCTCTCAGTCTATTGACTAAAATGAATGCTTGATTTATTTGTAGCCTTAGATGTATGGTATGTGGTAATTGTTGACTTAAGCCATCTTTATTGCTAGCTTTCTCTGGCTTGCCAATTGGGGGTTTTCATTAATTAGTGTCCACACTTGCCTGCATCTCTGTTTAAAGTGTCAGTAGTTTGGCTGCTAAAGCCTTGGCTGGGTGCAGCTTTTCTAAGTGCAGTGTTTTAAGTGCATAACTAGCGTTAGACCTGCGCTATTTTTATTAGTTAATTCTTCTGCTGATCTTGAATGAATTGACACCGCCTCTCTCCCTATCTACAGGTAACTGAAGTTGACTGTGACTGCAAAGTTTCTCACCTCCTGTGCCTCCTTTATTATTTATAATCATAGGTAACTGAAGTTGACTGTGACTGCAAAGTTTCTCACCTCCTGTGCCTCCTTTATTAATTATAATCATAGGTAGCTAGCTTCTTCTTTACTGAATCCTTATGCTATAGTTTCTAATGCCTTATGATTTGAAATAGTTAAATTGTTTTAAGGATTCTCTCAGTCTATTGACTAAAATGAATGCTTGATTTATTTGTAGCCTTAGATGTATGGTATGTGGTAATTGTTGACTTAAGCCATCTTTATTGCTAGCTTTCTCTGGCTGGCCAATTGGGGGTTTTCATTAATTAGTGTCCACACTTGTCTGCATCTCTGTTTAAAGTGTCAGTAGTTTGGCTGCTAAAGCCTTGGCTGGGTGCAGCTTTTCTAAGTGCAGTGATTTAAGTGCATAACTAGCGTTAGACCTGCGCTATTTTTATTAGTTAATTCTTCTGCTGATCTTGAATGAATTGACACCGCCTCTCTCCCTATCTACAGGTAACTGAAGTTGACTGTGACTACAAAGTTTCTCACCTCCTGTGCCTCCTTTATTAATTATAATCATAGGTAACTGAAGTTGACTGTGACTGCAAAGTTTCTCACCTCCTGTTCCTCCTTTATTAATTATAATCATAGGTAGCTAGCTTATTCTTTACTGAATCCTTATGCTATAGTTTCTAATGCCTTATGATTTGAAATAGTTAAATTGTTTTAAGGATTCTCTCAGTCTATTGACTAAAATGAATGCTTGATTTATTTGTAGCCTTAGATGTATGGTATGTGGTAATTGTTGACTTAAGCCATCTTTATTGCTAGCTTTCTCTGGCTTGCCAATTGGGGGTTTTCATTAATTAGTGTCCACACTTGCCTGCATCTCTGTTTAAAGTGTCAGTAGTTTGGCTGCTAAAGCCTTGGCTGGGTGCAGCTTTTCTAAGTGCAGTGTTTGAAGTGCATAACTAGCGTTAGACATGCGCTATTTTTATTAGTTAATTCTTCTGCTGATCTTGAATGAATTGACACCACCTCTCTCCCTATCTACATTTTACTGAAGTTGACTGTGACTGCAAAGTTTCTCACCTCCTGTGCCACCTTTATTAATTATAATCATAGGTAGCTAGCTTATTCTTTACTGAATCCTTATGCTATAGTTTCTAATGCCTTCTGATTTGAAATAGTTAAATTGTTTTAAGGATTCTGTCAGTCTATTGACTCAAATGAATGCTTGATTTATATGTAGCCTTAGATGTATGGTATGTGGTAATTGTTGACTTAAGCCATCTTTATTGCTAGATTTCTCTGGCTGGCCAATTGGGGGTTTTCATTAATTAGTGTCCACACTTGCCTGCATCTCTGTTTAAAGTGTCAGTAGTTTGGCTGCTAAAGCCTTGGCTGGGTGCAGCTTTTCTAAGTGCAGTGTTTTAAGTGCATAACTAGCGTTAGACCTGTGCTATTTTTATTAGTTAATTCTTCTGCTGATCTTGAATGAATTGACACCGCCTCTCTCCCTATCTACAGGTAACTGAAGTTGACTGTGACTGCAAAGTTTCTCACCTCCTGTGCCTCCTTTATTAATTATAATCATAGGTAACTGAAGTTGACTGTGACTGCAAAGTTTCTCACCTCCTGTGCCTCCTTTATTAATTATAATCATAGGTAGCTAGCTTCTTCTTTACTGAATCCTTATGCTATAGTTTCTAATGCCTTATGATTTGAAATAGTTAAATTGTTTTAAGGATTCTCTCAGTCTATTGACTAAAATGAATGCTTGATTTATTTGTAGCCTTAGATGTATGGTATGTGGTAATTGTTGACTTAAGCCATCTTTATTGCTAGCTTTCTCTGGCTGGCCAATTGGGGGTTTTCATTAATTAGTGTCCACACTTGTCTGCATCTCTGTTTAAAGTGTCAGTAGTTTGGCTGCTAAAGCCTTGGCTGGGTGCAGCTTTTCTAAGTGCAGTGATTTAAGTGCATAACTAGCGTTAGACCTGCGCTATTTTTATTAGTTAATTCTTCTGCTGATCTTGAATGAATTGACACCGCCTCTCTCCCTATCTACAGGTAACTGAAGTTGACTGTGACTACAAAGTTTCTCACCTCCTGTGCCTCCTTTATTAATTATAATCATAGGTAACTGAAGTTGACTGTGACTGCAAAGTTTCTCACCTCCTGTGCCTCCTTTATTAATTATAATCATAGGTAGCTAGCTTCTTCTTTACTGAATCCTTATGCTATAGTTTCTAATGCCTTATGATTTGAAATAGTTAAACTGTTTTAAGGATTCTCTCAGTCTATTGACTAAAATGAATGCTTGATTTATTTGTAGCCTTAGATGTATGGTATGTGGTAATTGTTGACTTAAGCCATCTTTATTGCTAGCTTTCTCTGGCTGGCCAATTGGGGGTTTTCATTAATTAGTGTCCACACTTGCCTGCATCTCTGTTTAAAGTGTCAGTAGTTTGGCTGCTAAAGCCTTGGCTGGGTGCAGCTTTTCTAAGTGCAGTGTTTTAAGTGCATAACTAGCGTTAGACCTGCGCTATTTTTATTAGTTAATTCTTCTGCTGATCTTGAATGAATTGACACCGCCACTCTCCCAATCTACAGGTAACTGTAGTTGACTGTGACTGCAAAGTTTCTCACCTCCTGTGACTCCTTTATTGATTATAATCATAGGTAACTGAAGTTGACTGTGACTGCAAAGTTTCTCACCTCCTGTGCCTCCTTTATTAATTATAATCATAGGTAGCTAGCTTATTCTTTACTGAATCCTTATGCTATAGTTTCTAATGCCTTATGATTTGAAATAGTTAAATTGTTTTAAGGATTCTCTCAGTCTATTGACTAAAATGAATGCTTGATTTATTTGTAGCCTTAGATGTATGGTATGTGGTAATTGTTGACTTAAGCCATCTTTATTGCTAGCTTTCTCTGGCTTGCCAATTGGGGGTTTTCATTAATTAGTGTCCACACTTGCCTGCATCTCTGTTTAAAGTGTCAGTAGTTTGGCTGCTAAAGCCTTGGCTGGGTGCAGCTTTTCTAAGTGCAGTGTTTTAAGTGCATAACTAGCGTTAGACCTGCGCTATTTTTATTAGTTAATTCTTCTGCTGATCTTGAATGAATTGACACCGCCTCTCTCCCTATCTACAGATAACTGAAGTTGACTGTGACTGCAAAGTTTCTCACCTCCTGTGCCTCCTTTATTATTTATAATCATAGGTAACTGAAGTTGACTGTGACTGCAAAGTTTCTCACCTCCTGTGCCTCCTTTATTAATTATAATCATAGGTAGCTAGCTTCTTCTTTACTGAATCCTTATGCTATAGTTTCTAATGCCTTATGATTTGAAATAGTTAAATTGTTTTAAGGATTCTCTCAGTCTATTGACTAAAATGAATGCTTGATTTATTTGTAGCCTTAGATGTATGGTATCTGGTAATTGTTGACTTAAGCCATCTTTATTGCTAGCTTTCTCTGGCTGGCCAATTGGGGGTTTTCATTAATTAGTGTCCACACTTGTCTGCATCTCTGTTTAAAGTGTCAGTAGTTTGGCTGCTAAAGCCTTGGCTGGGTGCAGCTTTTCTAAGTGCAGTGATTTAAGTGCATAACTAGCGTTAGACCTGCGCTATTTTTATTAGTTAATTCTTCTGCTGATCTTGAATGAATTGACACCGCCTCTCTCCCTATCTACAGGTAACTGAAGTTGACTGTGACTACAAAGTTTCTCACCTCCTGTGCCTCCTTTATTAATTATAATCATAGGTAACTGAAGTTGACTGTGACTGCAAAGTTTCTCACCTCCTGTGCCTCCTTTATTAATTATAATCATAGGTAGCTAGCTTATTCTTTACTGAATCCTTATGCTATAGTTTCTAATGCCTTATGATTTGAAATAGTTAAATTGTTTTAAGGATTCTCTCAGTCTATTGACTAAAATGAATGCTTGATTTATTTGTAGCCTTAGATGTATGGTATGTGGTAATTGTTGACTTAAGCCATCTTTATTGCTAGCTTTCTCTGGCTTGCCAATTGGGGGTTTTCATTAATTAGTGTCCACACTTGCCTGCATCTCTGTTTAAAGTGTCAGTAGTTTGGCTGCTAAAGCCTTGGCTGGGTGCAGCTTTTCTAAGTGCAGTGTTTTAAGTGCATAACTAGCGTTAGACCTGCGCTATTTTTATTAGTTAATTCTTCTGCTGATCTTGAATGAATTGACACCGCCTCTCTCCCTATCTACAGGTAACTGAAGTTGACTGTGACTGCAAAGTTTCTCACCTCCTGTGCCTCCTTTATTATTTATAATCATAGGTAACTGAAGTTGACTGTGACTGCAAAGTTTCTCACCTCCTGTGCCTCCTTTATTAATTATAATCATAGGTAGCTAGCTTCTTCTTTACTGAATCCTTATGCTATAGTTTCTAATGCCTTATGATTTGAAATAGTTAAATTGTTTTAAGGATTCTCTCAGTCTATTGACTAAAATGAATGCTTGATTTATTTGTAGCCTTAGATGTATGGTATGTGGTAATTGTTGACTTAAGCCATCTTTATTGCTAGCTTTCTCTGGCTGGCCAATTGGGGGTTTTCATTAATTAGTGTCCACACTTGTCTGCATCTCTGTTTAAAGTGTCAGTAGTTTGGCTGCTAAAGCCTTGGCTGGGTGCAGCTTTTCTAAGTGCAGTGATTTAAGTGCATAACTAGCGTTAGACCTGCGCTATTTTTATTAGTTAATTCTTCTGCTGATCTTGAATGAATTGACACCGCCTCTCTCCCTATCTACAGGTAACTGAAGTTGACTGTGACTACAAAGTTTCTCACCTCCTGTGCCTCCTTTATTAATTATAATCATAGGTAACTGAAGTTGACTGTGACTGCAAAGTTTCTCACCTCCTGTGCCTCCTTTATTAATTATAATCATAGGTAGCTAACTTATTCTTTACTGAATCCTTATGCTATAGTTTCTAATGCCTTATGATTTGAAATAGTTAAATTGTTTTAAGGATTCTCTCAGTCTATTGACTAAAATGAATGCTTGATTTATTTGTAGCCTTAGATGTATGGTATGTGGTAATTGTTGACTTAAGCCATCTTTATTGCTAGCTTTCTCTGGCTTGCCAATTGGGGGTTTTCATTAATTAGTGTCCACACTTGCCTGCATCTCTGTTTAAAGTGTCAGTAGTTTGGCTGCTAAAGCCTTGGCTGGGTGCAGCTTTTCTAAGTGCAGTGTTTTAAGTGCATAACTAGCGTTAGACCTGCGCTATTTTTATTAGTTAATTCTTCTGCTGATCTTGAATGAATTGACACCGCCTCTCTCCCTATCTACAGGTAACTGAAGTTGACTGTGACTGCAAAGTTTCTCACCTCCTGTGCCTCCTTTATTATTTATAATCATAGGTAACTGAAGTTGACTGTGACTGCAAAGTTTCTCACCTCCTGTGCCTCCTTTATTAATTATAATCATAGGTAGCTAGCTTCTTCTTTACTGAATCCTTATGCTATAGTTTCTAATGCCTTATGATTTGAAATAGTTAAATTGTTTTAAGGATTCTCTCAGTCTATTGACTAAAATGAATGCTTGATTTATTTGTAGCCTTAGATGTATGGTATGTGGTAATTGTTGACTTAAGCCATCTTTATTGCTAGCTTTCTCTGGCTGGCCAATTGGGGGTTTTCATTAATTAGTGTCCACACTTGTCTGCATCTCTGTTTAAAGTGTCAGTAGTTTGGCTGCTAAAGCCTTGGCTGGGTGCAGCTTTTCTAAGTGCAGTGATTTAAGTGCATAACTAGCGTTAGACCTGCGCTATTTTTATTAGTTAATTCTTCTGCTGATCTTGAATGAATTGACACCGCCTCTCTCCCTATCTACAGGTAACTGAAGTTGACTGTGACTACAAAGTTTCTCACCTCCTGTGCCTCCTTTATTAATTATAATCATAGGTAACTGAAGTTGACTGTGACTGCAAAGTTTCTCACCTCCTGTGCCTCCTTTATTAATTATAATCATAGGTAGCTAGCTTCTTCTTTACTGAATCCTTATGCTATAGTTTCTAATGCCTTATGATTTGAAATAGTTACATTGTTTTAAGGATTCTCTCAGTCTATTGACTAAAATGAATGCTTGATTTATTTGTAGCCTTAGATGTATGGTATGTGGTAATTGTTGACTTAAGCCATCTTTATTGCTAGCTTTCTCTGGCTGGCCAATTGGGGGTTTTCATTAATTAGTGTCCACACTTGCCTGCATCTCTGTTTAAAGTGTCAGTAGTTTGGCTGCTAAAGCCTTGGCTGGGTGCAGCTTTTCTAAGTGCAGTGTTTTAAGTGCATAACTAGCGTTAGACCTGCGCTATTTTTATTAGTTAATTCTTCTGCTGATCTTGAATGAATTGACACCGCCACTCTCCCAATCTACAGGTAACTGAAGTTGACTGTGACTGCAAAGTTTCTCACCTCCTGTGCCTCCTTTATTGATTATAATCATAGGTAACTGAAGTTGACTGTGACTGCAAAGTTTCTCACCTCCTGTGCCTCCTTTATTAATTATAATCATAGGTAGCTAGCTTATTCTTTACTGAATCCTTATGCTATAGTTTCTAATGCCTTATGATTTGAAATAGTTAAATTGTTTTAAGGATTCTCTCAGTCTATTGACTAAAATGAATGCTTGATTTATTTGTAGCCTTAGATGTATGGTATGTGGTAATTGTTGACTTAAGCCATCTTTATTGCTAGCTTTCTCTGGCTTGCCAATTGGGGGTTTTCATTAATTAGTGTCCACACTTGCCTGCATCTCTGTTTAAAGTGTCAGTAGTTTGGCTGCTAAAGCCTTGGCTGGGTGCAGCTTTTCTAAGTGCAGTGTTTTAAGTGCATAACTAGCGTTAGACCTGCGCTATTTTTATTAGTTAATTCTTCTGCTGATCTTGAATGAATTGACACCGCCTCTCTCCCTATCTACAGGTAACTGAAGTTGACTGTGACTGCAAAGTTTCTCACCTCCTGTGCCTCCTTTATTATTTATAATCATAGGTAACTGAAGTTGACTGTGACTGCAAAGTTTCTCACCTCCTGTGCCTCCTTTATTATTTATAATCATAGGTAGCTAGCTTCTTCTTTACTGAATCCTTATGCTATAGTTTCTAATGCCTTATGATTTGAAATAGTTAAATTGTTTTAAGGATTCTCTCAGTCTATTGACTAAAATGAATGCTTGATTTATTTGTAGCCTTAGATGTATGGTATCTGGTAATTGTTGACTTAAGCCATCTTTATTGCTAGCTTTCTCTGGCTGGCCAATTGGGGGTTTTCATTAATTAGTGTCCACACTTGTCTGCATCTCTGTTTAAAGTGTCAGTAGTTTGGCTGCTAAAGCCTTGGCTGGGTGCAGCTTTTCTAAGTGCAGTGATTTAAGTGCATAACTAGCGTTAGACCTGCGCTATTTTTATTAGTTAATTCTTCTGCTGATCTTGAATGAATTGACACCGCCTCTCTCCCTATCTACAGGTAACTGAAGTTGACTGTGACTACAAAGTTTCTCACCTCCTGTGCCTCCTTTATTAATTATAATCATAGGTAACTGAAGTTGACTGTGACTGCAAAGTTTCTCACCTCCTGTGCCTCCTTTATTAATTATAATCATAGGTAGCTAGCTTATTCTTTACTGAATCCTTATGCTATAGTTTCTAATGCCTTATGATTTGAAATAGTTAAATTGTTTTAAGGATTCTCTCAGTCTATTGACTAAAATGAATGCTTGATTTATTTGTAGCCTTAGATGTATGGTATGTGGTAATTGTTGACTTAAGCCATCTTTATTGCTAGCTTTCTCTGGCTTGCCAATTGGGGGTTTTCATTAATTAGTGTCCACACTTGCCTGCATCTCTGTTTAAAGTGTCAGTAGTTTGGCTGCTAAAGCCTTGGCTGGGTGCAGCTTTTCTAAGTGCATTGTTTTAAGTGCATAACTAGCGTTAGACATGCGCTATTTTTATTAGTTAATTCTTCTGCTGATCTTGAATGAATTGACACCACCTCTCTCCCTATCTACAGGTTACTGAAGTTGACTGTGACTGCAAAGTTTCTCACCTCCTGTGCCACCTTTATTAATTATAATCATAGGTAGCTAGCTTATTCTTTACTGAATCCTTATGCTATAGTTTCTAATGCCTTCTGATTTGAAATAGTTAAATTTTTTTAAGAATTCTGTCAGTCTATTGACTCAAATGAATGCTTTGATTTATATGTAGCCTTAGATGTATGGTATGTGGTAATTGTTGACTTAAGCCATCTTTATTGCTAGATTTCTCTGGCTGGCCAATTGGGGGTTTTCATTAATTAGTGTCCACACTTGCCTGCATCTCTGTTTAAAGTGTCAGTAGTTTGGCTGCTAAAGCCTTGGCTGGGTGCAGCTTTTCTAAGTGCAGTGTTTTAAGTGCATAACTAGCGTTAGACCTGCGCTATTATTATTTGCTAATTCTTCTGCTGATCTTGAATGAAATGACACCGCCTCTCTCCCTATCTACAGGTAACTGAAGTTGACTGTGACTGCAAAGTTTCTCACCTCCTGTGCCTCCTTTATTAATTATAATCATAGGTAACTGAAGTTGACTGTGACTGCAAAGTTTCTCACCTCCTGTGCCTCCTTTATTAATTATAATCATAGGTAGCTAGCTTATTCTTTACTGAATCCTTATGCTATAGTTTCTAATGCCTTATGATTTGAAATAGTTAAATTGTTTTAAGGATTCTCTCAGTCTATTGACTAAAATGAATGCTTGATTTATTTGTAGCCTTAGATGTATGGTATGTGGTAATTGTTGACTTAAGCCATCTTTATTGCTAGCTTTCTCTGGCTTGCCAATTGGGGGTTTTCATTAATTAGTGTCCACACTTGCCTGCATCTCTGTTTAAAGTGTCAGTAGTTTGGCTGCTAAAGCCTTGGCTGGGTGCAGCTTTTCTAAGTGCAGTGTTTTAAGTGCATAACTAGCGTTAGACCTGCGCTATTTTTATTAGTTAATTCTTCTGCTGATCTTGAATGAATTGACACCGCCTCTCTCCCTATCTACAGGTAACTGAAGTTGACTGTGACTGCAAAGTTTCTCACCTCCTGTGCCTCCTTTATTAATTATAATCATAGGTAACTGAAGTTGACTGTGACTGCAAAGTTTCTCACCTCCTGTGCCTCCTTTATTAATAATAATCATAGGTAGCTAGCTTCTTCTTTACTGAATCCTTATGCTATAGTTTCTAATGCCTTATGATTTGAAATAGTTAAATTGTTTTAAGGATTCTCTCAGTCTATTGACTAAAATGAATGCTTGATTTATTTGTAGCCTTAGATGTATGGTATGTGGTAATTGTTGACTTAAGCCATCTTTATTGCTAGCTTTCTCTGGCTGGCCAATTGGGGGTTTTCATTAATTAGTGTCCACACTTGTCTGCATCTCTGTTTAAAGTGTCAGTAGTTTGGCTGCTAAAGCCTTGGCTGGGTGCAGCTTTTCTAAGTGCAGTGATTTAAGTGCATAACTAGCGTTAGACCTGCGCTATTTTTATTAGTTAATTCTTCTGCTGATCTTGAATGAATTGACACCGCCTCTCTCCCTATCTACAGGTAACTGAAGTTGACTGTGACTACAAAGTTTCTCACCTCCTGTGCCTCCTTTATTAATTATAATCATAGGTAACTGAAGTTGACTGTGACTGCAAAGTTTCTCATCTCCTGTGCCTCCTTTATTAATTATAATCATAGGTAGCTAGCTTATTCTTTACTGAATCCTTATGCTATAGTTTCTAATGCCTTATGATTTGAAATAGTTAAATTGTTTTAAGGATTCTCTCAGTCTATTGACTAAAATGAATGCTTGATTTATTTGTAGCCTTAGATGTATGGTATGTGGTAATTGTTGACTTAAGCCATCTTTATTGCTAGCTTTCTCTGGCTTGCCAATTGGGGGTTTTCATTAATTAGTGTCCACACTTGCCTGCATCTCTGTTTAAAGTGTCAGTAGTTTGGCTGCTAAAGCCTTGGCTGGGTGCAGCTTTTCTAAGTGCAGTGTTTTAAGTGCATAACTAGCGTTAGACATGCGCTATTTTTATTAGTTAATTCTTCTGCTGATCTTGAATGAATTGACACCACCTCTCTCCCTATCTACAGGTTACTGAAGTTGACTGTGACTGCAAAGTTTCTCACCTCCTGTGCCACCTTTATTAATTATAATCATAGGTAGCTAGCTTATTCTTTACTGAATCCTTATGCTATAGTTTCTAATGCCTTCTGATTTGAAATAGTTAAATTGTTTTAAGGATTCTGTCAGTCTATTGACTCAAATGAATGCTTGATTTATATGTAGCCTTAGATGTATGGTATGTGGTAATTGTTGACTTAAGCCATCTTTATTGCTAGATTTCTCTGGCTGGCCAATTGGGGGTTTTCATTAATTAGTGTCCACACTTGCCTGCATCTCTGTTTAAAGTGTCAGTAGTTTGGCTGCTAAAGCCTTGGCTGGGTGCAGCTTTTCTAAGTGCAGTGTTTTAAGTGCATAACTAGCGTTAGACCTGCGCTATTTTTATTTGCTAATTCTTCTGCTGATCTTCAATGAAATGACACCGCCTCTCTCCCTATCTACAGGTAACTGAAGTTGACTGTGACTGCAAAGTTTCTCACCTCCTGTGCCTCCTTTATTAATTATAATCATAGGTAACTGAAGTTGACTGTGACTGCAAAGTTTCTCACCTCCTGTGCCTCCTTTATTAATTATAATCATAGGTAACTGAAGTTGACTGTGACTGCAAAGTTTCTCACCTCCTGTGCCTCCTTTATTAATTATAATCATAGGTAGCTAGCTTATTCTTTACTGAATCCTTATGCTATAGTTTCTAATGCCTTATGATTTGAAATAGTTAAATTGTTTTAAGGATTCTCTCAGTCTATTGACTAAAATGAATGCTTGATTTATTTGTAGCCTTAGATGTATGGTATGTGGTAATTGTTGACTTAAGCCATCTTTATTGCTAGCTTTCTCTGGCTTGCCAATTGGGGGTTTTCATTAATTAGTGTCCACACTTGCCTGCATCTCTGTTTAAAGTGTCAGTAGTTTGGCTGCTAAAGCCTTGGCTGGGTGCAGCTTTTCTAAGTGCAGTGTTTTAAGTGCATAACTAGCGTTAGACCTGCGCTATTTTTATTAGTTAATTCTTCTGCTGATCTTGAAGGAATTGACACCGCCTCTCTCCCAATCTACAGGTAACTGAAGTTGACTGTGACTGCAAAGTTTCTCACCTCCTGTGACTCCTTTATTAATTATAATCATAGGTAACTGAAGTTGACTGTGACTGCAAAGTTTCTCACCTCCTGTGCCTCCTTTATTAATTATAATCATAGGTAGCTAGCTTATTCTTTACTGAATCCTTATGCTATAGTTTCTAATGCCTTATGATTTGAAATAGTTAAATTGTTTTAAGGATTCTCTCAGTCTATTGACTAAAATGAATGCTTGATTTATTTGTAGCCTTAGATGTATGGTATGTGGTAATTGTTGACTTAAGCCATCTTTATTGCTAGCTTTCTCTGGCTGGCCAATTGGGGGTTTTCATTAATTAGTGTCCACACTTGTCTGCATCTCTGTTTAAAGTGTCAGTAGTTTGGCTGCTAAAGCCTTGGCTGGGTGCAGCTTTTCTAAGTGCAGTGATTTAAGTGCATAACTAGCGTTAGACCTGCGCTATTTTTATTAGTTAATTCTTCTGCTGATCTTGAATGAATTGACACCGCCTCTCTCCCTATCTACAGGTAACTGAAGTTGACTGTGACTACAAAGTTTCTCACCTCCTGTGCCTCCTTTATTAATTATAATCATAGGTAACTGAAGTTGACTGTGACTGCAAAGTTTCTCACCTCCTTTGCCTCCTTTATTAATTATAATCATAGGTAGCTAGCTTATTCTTTACTGAATCCTTATGCTATAGTTTCTAATGCCTTATGATTTGAAATAGTTAAATTGTTTTAAGGATTCTCTCAGTCTATTGACTAAAATGAATGCTTGATTTATTTGTAGCCTTAGATGTATGGTATGTGGTAATTGTTGACTTAAGCCATCTTTATTGCTAGCTTTCTCTGGCTGGCCAATTGGGGGTTTTCATTAATTAGTGTCCACACTTGCCTGCATCTCTGTTTAAAGTGTCAGTAGTTTGGCTGCTAAAGCCTTGGCTGGGTGCAGCTTTTCTAAGTGCAGTGTTTTAAGTGCATAACTAGCGTTAGACCTGCGCTATTTTTATTAGTTAATTCTTCTGCTGATCTTGAATGAATTGACACCGCCTCTCTACCTATCTACAGGTAACTGAAGTTGACTGTGACTGCAAAGTTTCTCACCTCCTGTGCCTCCTTTATTAATTATAATCATAGGTAGCTAGCTTATTCTTTACTGAATCCTTATGCTATAGTTTCTAATGCCTTATGATTTGAAATAGTTAAATTGTTTTAAGGATTCTCTCAGTCTATTGAATAAAATGAATGCTTGATTTATTTGTAGCCTTAGATGTATGGTATGTGGTAATTGTTGACTTAAGCCATCTTTATTGCTAGCTTTCTCTGGCTTGCCAATTGGGGGTTTTCATTAATTAGTGTCCACACTTGCCTGCATCTCTGTTTAAAGTGTCAGTAGTTTGGCTGCTAAAGCCTTGGCTGGGTGCAGCTTTTCTAAGTGCATTGTTTTAAGTGCATAACTAGCGTTAGACATGCGCTATTTTTATTAGTTAATTCTTCTGCTGATCTTGAATGAATTGACACCACCTCTCTCCCTATCTACAGGTTACTGAAGTTGACTGTGACTGCAAAGTTTCTCACCTCCTGTGCCACCTTTATTAATTATAATCATAGGTAGCTAGCTTATTCTTTACTGAATCCTTATGCTATAGTTTCTAATGCCTTCTGATTTGAAATAGTTAAATTGTTTTAAGGATTCTGTCAGTCTATTGACTCAAATGAATGCTTGATTTATATGTAGCCTTAGATGTATGGTATGTGGTAATTGTTGACTTAAGCCATCTTTATTGCTAGATTTCTCTGGCTGGCCAATTGGGGGTTTTCATTAATTAGTGTCCACACTTGCCTGCATCTCTGTTTAAAGTGTCAGTAGTTTGGCTGCTAAAGCCTTGGCTGGGTGCAGCTTTTCTAAGTGCAGTGTTTTAAGTGCATAACTAGCGTTAGACCTGCGCTATTATTATTTGCTAATTCTTCTGCTGATCTTGAATGAAATGACACCGCCTCTCTCCCTATCTACAGGTAACTGAAGTTGACTGTGACTGCAAAGTTTCTCACCTCCTGTGCCTCCTTTATTAATTATAATCATAGGTAACTGAAGTTGACTGTGACTGCAAAGTTTCTCACCTCCTGTGCCTCCTTTATTAATTATAATCATAGGTAGCTAGCTTATTCTTTACTGAATCCTTATGCTATAGTTTCTAATGCCTTATGATTTGAAATAGTTAAATTGTTTTAAGGATTCTCTCAGTCTATTGACTAAAATGAATGCTTGATTTATTTGTAGCCTTAGATGTATGGTATGTGGTAATTGTTGACTTAAGCCATCTTTATTGCTAGCTTTCTCTGGCTTGCCAATTGGGGGTTTTCATTAATTAGTGTCCACACTTGCCTGCATCTCTGTTTAAAGTGTCAGTAGTTTGACTGCTAAAGCCTTGGCTGGGTGCAGCTTTTCTAAGTGCAGTGTTTTAAGTGCATAACTAGCGTTAGACCTGCGCTATTTTTATTAGTTAATTCTTCTGCTGATCTTGAATGAATTGACACCGCCTCTCTCCCTATCTACAGGTAACTGAAGTTGACTGTGACTGCAAAGTTTCTCACCTCCTGTGCCTCCTTTATTAATTATAATCATAGGTAACTGAAGTTGACTGTGACTGCAAAGTTTCTCACCTCCTGTGCCTCCTTTATTAATAATAATCATAGGTAGCTAGCTTCTTCTTTACTGAATCCTTATGCTATAGTTTCTAATGCCTTATGATTTGAAATAGTTAAATTGTTTTAAGGATTCTCTCAGTCTATTGACTAAAATGAATGCTTGATTTATTTGTAGCCTTAGATGTATGGTATGTGGTAATTGTTGACTTAAGCCATCTTTATTGCTAGCTTTCTCTGGCTGGCCAATTGGGGGTTTTCATTAATTAGTGTCCACACTTGTCTGCATCTCTGTTTAAAGTGTCAGTAGTTTGGCTGCTAAAGCCTTGGCTGGGTGCAGCTTTTCTAAGTGCAGTGATTTAAGTGCATAACTAGCGTTAGACCTGCGCTATTTTTATTAGTTAATTCTTCTGCTGATCTTGAATGAATTGACACCGCCTCTCTCCCTATCTACAGGTAACTGAAGTTGACTGTGACTACAAAGTTTCTCACCTCCTGTGCCTCCTTTATTAATTATAATCATAGGTAACTGAAGTTGACTGTGACTGCAAAGTTTCTCACCTCCTGTGCCTCCTTTATTAATTATAATCTTAGGTAGCTAGCTTATTCTTTACTGAATCCTTATGCTATAGTTTCTAATGCCTTATGATTTGAAATAGTTAAATTGTTTTAAGGATTCTCTCAGTCTATTGACTAAAATGAATGCTTGATTTATTTGTAGCCTTAGATGTATGGTATGTGGTAATTGTTGACTTAAGCCATCTTTATTGCTAGCTTTCTCTGGCTTGCCAATTGGGGGTTTTCATTAATTAGTGTCCACACTTGCCTGCATCTCTGTTTAAAGTGTCAGTAGTTTGGCTGCTAAAGCCTTGGCTGGGTGCAGCTTTTCTAAGTGCAGTGTTTTAAGTGCATAACTAGCGTTAGACATGCGCTATTTTTATTAGTTAATTCTTCTGCTGATCTTGAATGAATTGACACCACCTCTCTCCCTATCTACAGGTTACTGAAGTTGACTGTGACTGCAAAGTTTCTCACCTCCTGTGCCACCTTTATTAATTATAATCATAGGTAGCTAGCTTATTCTTTACTGAATCCTTATGCTATAGTTTCTAATGCCTTCTGATTTGAAATAGTTAAATTGTTTTAAGGATTCTGTCAGTCTATTGACTCAAATGAATGCTTGATTTATATGTAGCCTTAGATGTATGGTATGTGGTAATTGTTGACTTAAGCCATCTTTATTGCTAGATTTCTCTGGCTGGCCAATTGGGGGTTTTCATTAATTAGTGTCCACACTTGCCTGCATCTCTGTTTAAAGTGTCAGTAGTTTGGCTGCTAAAGCCTTGGCTGGGTGCAGCTTTTCTAAGTGCAGTGTTTTAAGTGCATAACTAGCGTTAGACCTGCGCTATTTTTATTTGCTAATTCTTCTGCTGATCTTCAATGAAATGACACCGCCTCTCTCCCTATCTACAGGTAACTGAAGTTGACTGTGACTGCAAAGTTTCTCACCTCCTGTGCCTCCTTTATTAATTATAATCATAGGTAACTGAAGTTGACTGTGACTGCAAAGTTTCTCACCTCCTGTGCCTCCTTTATTAATTATAATCATAGGTAACTGAAGTTGACTGTGACTGCAAAGTTTCTCACCTCCTGTGCCTCCTTTATTAATTATAATCATAGGTAGCTAGCTTATTCTTTACTGAATCCTTATGCTATAGTTTCTAATGCCTTATGATTTGAAATAGTTAAATTGTTTTAAGGATTCTCTCAGTCTATTGACTAAAATGAATGCTTGATTTATTTGTAGCCTTAGATGTATGGTATGTGGTAATTGTTGACTTAAGCCATCTTTAATGCTAGCTTTCTCTGGCTTGCCAATTGGGGGTTTTCATTAATTAGTGTCCACACTTGCCTGCATCTCTGTTTAAAGTGTCAGTAGTTTGGCTGCTAAAGCCTTGGCTGGGTGCAGCTTTTCTAAGTGCAGTGTTTTAAGTGCATAACTAGCGTTAGACCTGCGCTATTTTTATTAGTTAATTCTTCTGCTGATCTTGAAGGAATTGACACCGCCTCTCTCCCAATCTACAGGTAACTGAAGTTGACTGTGACTGCAAAGTTTCTCACCTCCTGTGACTCCTTTATTAATTATAATCATAGGTAACTGAAGTTGACTGTGACTGCAAAGTTTCTCACCTCCTGTGCCTCCTTTATTAATTATAATCATAGGTAGCTAGCTTATTCTTTACTGAATCCTTATGCTATAGTTTCTAATGCCTTATGATTTGAAATAGTTAAATTGTTTTAAGGATTCTCTCAGTCTATTGACTAAAATGAATGCTTGATTCATTTGTAGCCTTAGATGTATGGTATGTGGTAATTGTTGACTTAAGCCATCTTTATTGCTAGCTTTCTCTGGCTGGCCAATTGGGGGTTTTCATTAATTAGTGTCCACACTTGCCTGCATCTCTGTTTAAAGTGTCAGTAGTTTGGCTGCTAAAGCCTTGGCTGGGTGCAGCTTTTCTAAGTGCAGTGTTTTAAGTGCATAACTAGCGTTAGACCTGCGCTAATTTTATTAGTTAATTCTTCTGCTGATCTTGAATGAATTGACACCGCCTCTCTCCCTATCTACAGGTAACTGAAGTTGACTGTGACTGCAAAGTTTCTCACCTCCTGTGCCTCCTTTATTAATTATAATCATAGGTAGCTAGCTTATTCTTTACTGAATCCTTATGCTATAGTTTCTAATGCCTTATGATTTGAAATAGTTAAATTGTTTTAAGGATTCTCTCAGTCTATTGACTAAAATGAATGCTTGATTTATTTGTAGCCTTAGATGTATGGTATGTGGTAATTGTTGACTTAAGCCATCTTTATTGCTAGCTTTCTCTGGCTGGCCAATTGGGGGTTTTCATTAATTAGTGTCCACACTTGCCTGCATCTCTGTTTAAAGTGTCAGTAGTTTGGCTGCTAAAGCCTTGGCTGGGTGCAGCTTTTCTAAGTGCAGTGTTTTAAGTGCATAACTAGCGTTAGACCTGCGCTATTTTTATTAGTTAATTCTTCTGCTGATCTTGAATGAATTGACACCGCCTCTCTACCTATCTACAGGTAACTGAAGTTGACTGTGACTGCAAAGTTTCTCACCTCCTGTGCCTCCTTTATTAATTATAATCATAGGTAGCTAGCTTATTCTTTACTGAATCCTTATGCTATAGTTTCTAATGCCTTATGATTTGAAATAGTTAAATTGTTTTAAGGATTCTCTCAGTCTATTGAATAAAATGAATGCTTGATTTATTTGTAGCCTTAGATGTATGGTATGTGGTAATTGTTGACTTAAGACATCTTTATTGCTAGCTTTCTCTGGCTTGCCAATTGGGGGTTTTCATTAATTAGTGTCCACACTTGCCTGCATCTCTGTTTAAAGTGTCAGTAGTTTGGCTGCTAAAGCCTTGGCTGGGTGCAGCTTTTCTAAGTGCAGTGTTTTAAGTGCATAACTAGCGTTAGACCTGCGCTATTTTTATTAGTTAATTCTTCTGCTGATCTTGAATGATTTGACACCGCCTCTCTCCCTATCTACAGGTAACTGAAGTTGACTGTGACTGCAAAGTTTCTCACCTCCTGTGCCTCCTTTATTAATTATAATCATAGGTAGCTAGCTTCTTCTTTACTGAATCCTTATGCTATAGTTTCTAATGCCTTCTGATTTGAAATAGTTAAATTGTTTTAAGGATTCTGTCAGTCTATTGACTAAAATGAATGCTTGATTTATTTGTAGCCTTAGATGTATGGTATGTGGTAATTGTTGACTTATGCCATCTTTATTGCTAGATTTCTCTGGCTGGCCAATTGGGGGTTTTCATTAATTAGTGTCCACACTTGCCTGCATCTCTGTTTAAAGTGTCAGTAGTTTGGCTGCTAAAGCCTTGGCTGGGTGCAGCTTTTCTAAGTGCAGTGTTTTAAGTGCATAACTACCGTTAGACCTGCGCTATTTTTATTTGTTAATTCTTCTGCTTATCTTGAATGAATTGACACCGCCTCTCTCCCTATCTACAGGTAACTGAAGTTGACTGTGACTGCAAAGTTTCTCACCTCCTGTGCCTCCTTTATTAATTATAATCATAGGTAACTGAAGTTGACTGTGACTGCAAAGTTTCTCACCTCCTGTGCCTCCTTTATTAATTATAATCATAGGTAACTGAAGTTGACTGTGACTGCAAAGTTTCTCACCTCCTGTGCCTCCTTTATTAATTATAATCATAGGTAGCTAGCTTATTCTTTACTGAATCCTTATGCTATAGTTTCTAATGCCGTATGATTTGAAATAGTTAAATTGTTTTAAGGATTCTCTCAGTCTATTGACTAAAATGAATGCTTGATTTATTTGTAGCCTTAGATGTATGTTATGTGGTAATTGTTGACTTAAGCCATCTTTATTGCTAGCTTTCTCTGGCTGGCTAATTGGGGGTTTTCATTAATTAGTGTCCACACTTGCCTGCATCTCTGTTTAAAGTGTCAGTAATTTGGCTGCTAAAGCCTTGGCTGGGTGCAGCTTTTCGAAGTGCAGTGTTTTAAGTGCATAACTAGCGTTAGACCTGCGCTATTTTTATTAGTTAATTCTTCTGCTGATCTTGAATGAATTGACACCGCCACTCTCCCTATCTACAGGTAACTGAAGTTGACTGTGACTGCAAAGTTTCTCACCTCCTGTGCCTCCTTTATTGATTATAATCATAGGTAACTGAAGTTGACTGTGACTGCAAAGTTTCTCACCTCCTGTGCTTCCTTTATTAATTGTAATCATAGGTAGCTAGCTTATTCTTTACTGAATCCTTATGCTATAGTTTCTAATGCCTTATGATTTGAAATAGTTAAATTGTTTTAAGGATTCTCTCAGTCTATTGACTAAAATTAATGCTTGATTTATTTGTAGCCTTAGATGTATGGTATGTGGTAATTGTTGACTTAAGCCATCTTTATTGCTAGCTTTCTCTGGCAGGCCTATTGGGGGTTTTCATTAATTAGTGTCCACACTTGCCTGCATCTCTGTTTAAAGTGTCAGTAGTTTGGCTGCTAAAGCCTTGGCTGGGTGCAGCTTTTCTAAGTGCAGTGTTTTAAGTGCATAACTAGCGTTAGACCTGCGCTATTTTTATTAGTTAATTCTTCTGCTGATCTTGAATGAATTGACACCGCCTCTCTCCCTATCTACAGGTAACTGAAGTTGACTGTGACTGCAAAGTTTCTCACCTCCTGTGCCTCCTTTATTAATTATAATCATAGGTAACTGAAGTTGACTGTGACTGCAAAGTTTCTCACCTCCTGTGCCTCCTTTATTAATTATAATCATAGGTAGCTAGCTTCTTCTTTACTGAATCCTTATGCTATAGTTTCTAATGCCTTATGATTTGAAATAGTTAAATTGTTTTAAGGATTCTCTCAGTCTATTGACTAAAATGAATGCTTGATTTATTTGTAGCCTTAGATGTATGGTATGTGGTAATTGTTGACTTAAGCCATCTTTATTGCTAGCTTTCTCTGGCTGGCCAATTGGGGGTTTTCATTAATTAGTGTCCACACTTGTCTGCATCTCTGTTTAAAGTGTCAGTAGTTTGGCTGCTAAAGCCTTGGCTGGGTGCTGCTTTTCTAAGTGCAGTGATTTAAGTGCATAACTAGCGTTAGACCTGCGCTATTTTTATTAGTTAATTCTTCTGCTGATCTTGAATGAATTGACACCGCCTCTCTCCCTATCTACAGGTAACTGAAGTTGACTGTGACTACAAAGTTTCTCACCTCCTGTGCCTCCTTTATTAATTATAATCATAGGTAACTTAAGTTGACTGTGACTGCAAAGTTTCTCACCTCCTGTGCCTCCTTTATTAATTATAATCATAGGTAGCTAGCTTATTCTTTACTGAATCCTTATGCTATAGTTTCTAATGCCTTATGATTTGAAATAGTTAAATTGTTTTAAGGATTCTCTCAGTCTATTGACTAAAATGAATGCTTGATTTATTTGTAGCCTTAGATGTATGGTATGTGGTAATTGTTGACTTAAGCCATCTTTATTGCTAGCTTTCTCTGGCTTGCCAATTGGGGGTTATCATTAATTAGTGTCCACACTTGCCTGCATCTCTGTTTAAAGTGTCAGTAGTTTGGCTGCTAAAGCCTTGGCTGGGTGCAGCTTTTCTAAGTGCAGTGTTTTAAGTGCATAACTAGCGTTAGACATGCGCTATTTTTATTAGTTAATTCTTCTGCTGATCTTGAATGAATTGACACCGCCTCTCTCCCTATCTACAGGTTACTGAAGTTGACTGTGACTGCAAAGTTTCTCACCTCCTGTGCCTCCTTTATTAATTATAATCATAGGTAGCTAGCTTCTTCTTTACTGAATCCTTATGCTATAGTTTCTAATGCCTTCTGATTTGAAATAGTTAAATTGTTTTAAGGATTCTGTCAGTCTATTGACTCAAATGAATGCTTGATTTATATGTAGCCTTAGATGTATGGTATGTGGTAATTGTTGACTTAAGCCATCTTTATTGCTAGATTTCTCTGGCTGGCCAATTGGGGGTTTTCATTAATTAGTGTCCACACTTGCCTGCATCTCTGTTTAAAGTGTCAGTAGTTTGGCTGCTAAAGCCTTGGCTGGGTGCAGCTTTTCTAAGTGCAGTGTTTTAAGTGCATAACTAGCGTTAGACCTGCGCTATTTTTATTTGCTAATTCTTCTGCTGATCTTCAATGAAATGACACCGCCTCTCTCCCTATCTACAGGTAACTGAAGTTGACTGTGACTGCAAAGTTTCTCACCTCCTGTGCCTCCTTTATTTATTATAATCATAGGTAACTGAAGTTGACTGTGACTGCAAAGTTTCTCACCTCCTGTGCCTCCTTTATTAATTATAATCATAGGTAACTGAAGTTGACTGTGACTGCAAAGTTTCTCACCTCCTCTGCCTCCTTTATTAATTATAATCATAGGTAGCTAGCTTATTCTTTACTGAATCCTTATGCTATAGTTTCTAATGCCTTATGATTTGAAATAGTTAAATTGTTTTAAGGATTCTCTCAGTCTATTGACTAAAATGAATGCTTGATTTATTTGTAGCCTTAGATGTATGGTATGTGGTAATTGTTGACTTAAGCCATCTTTATTGCTAGCTTTCTCTGGCTGGCCAATTGGGGGTTTTCATTAATTAGTGTCCACACTTGCCTGCATCTCTGTTTAAAGTGTCAGTAGTTTGGCTGCTAAAGCCTTGGCTGGGTGCAGCTTTTCTAAGTGCAGTGTTTTAAGTGCATAACTAGCGTTAGACCTGCGCTATTTTTATTAGTTAATTCTTCTGCTGATCTTGAAGGAATTGACACCGCCTCTCTCCCAATCTACAGGTAACTGAAGTTGACTGTGACTGCAAAGTTTCTCACCTCCTGTGCCTCCTTTATTATTTATAATCATAGGTAACTGAAGTTGACTGTGAATGCAAAGTTTCTCACCTCCTGTGCCTCCTTTATTAATTATAATCATAGGTAGCTAGCTTATTCTTTACTGAATCCTTATGCTATAGTTTGTAATGCCTTATGATTTGAAATAGTTAAATTGTTTTAAGGATTCTCTCAGTCTATTGACTAAAATGAATGCTTGATTTATTTGTAGCCTTGGATGTATGGTATGTGGTAATTGTTGACTTAAGCCATCTTTATTGCTAGCTTTCTCTGGCTTGCCAATTGGGGGTTTACATTAATTAGTGTCCACACTTGCCTGCATCTCTGTTTAAAGTAGGGATGTGCAGGCTCGGTTCTACTCGGTTCCGTTCGGTTCTTTTTACCGGATCTTATTGGGTTTCAGCTGTCACGAGTTTTGGATAGCCAATAAGATTCGGTAAAAAGAACCGAACGGAACCGAGTAGAACCGAGCCTGCACATCCCTAGTTTAAAGTGTCAGTAGTTTGGCTGCTAAAGCCTTGGCTGGGTGCAGCTTTTCTAAGTGCAGTGTTTTAAGTGCATAACTAGCGTTAGACCTGCGCTATTTTTATTAGTTAATTCTTCTGCTGATCTTGAATGAATTGACACCGCCTCTATCCCTATCTACAGGTAACTGAAGTTGACTGTGACTGCAAAGTTTCTCACCTCCTGTGCCTCCTTTATTAATTATAATCATAGGTAACTGAAGTTGACTGTGACTGCAAAGTTTCTCACCTCCTGTGCTTCCTTTTTTAATTATAATCATAGGTAGCAAGCTTATTCTTTACTGAATCCTTATGCTATAGTTTCTAATGCCTTATGATTTGAAATAGTTAAATTGTTTTAAGGATTCTCTCAGTCTATTGACTAAAATGAATGCTTGATTTATTTGTAGCCTTGGATGTATGGTATGTGGTAATTGTTGACTCATGCCATCTTTATTGCTAGCTTTCTCTGGCTTGCCAATTGGGGGTTTACATTAATTAGTGTCCACACTTGCCTGCATCTCTGTTTAAAGTGTCAGTAGTTTAGCTGCTAAAGCCTTGGCTGGGTGCAGCTTTTCTAAGTGCAGTGTTTTAAATGCATAACTAGCGTTAGACCTGCGCTACTTTTATTAGTTAATTCGTCTGCTGATCTTGAATGAATTGACACCGCCTCTCTCCCTATCTACAGGTAACTGAAGTTGACTGTGACTGCAAAGTTTCTCACCTCCTGTGCCTCCTTTATTAATTATAATCATAGGTAGCTAGATTATTCTTTACTGAATCCTTATGCTATAGTTTCTAATGCCTTATGATTTGAAATAGTTAAATTGTTTTAAGGATTCTCTCAGTCTATTGACTAAAATGAATGCTTGATTTATTTGTAGCCTTCGATGTATGGTATGTGGTAATTGTTGACTTAAGCCATCTTTATTGCTAGCTTTCTCTGGCTGGCCAATTGGGGGTTTTCATTAATTAGTGTCCACACTTGCCTGCATCTCTGTTTAAAGTGTCAGTAGTTTGGCTGCTAAAGCCTTGGCTGGGTGCAGCTTTTCTAAGTGCAGTGTTTTAAGTGCATAACTAGCGTTAGACCCGCGCTATTTTTATTAGTTAATTCTTCTGCTGATCTTGAATGAATTGACACCGCCTCTCTCCCTATCTACAGGTAACTGAAGTTGACTGTGACTGCAAAGTTTCTCACCTCCTGTGCCTCCTTTATTATTTATAATCATAGGTAGCTAGCTTATTCTTTACTGAATCCTTATGCTATAGTTTCTAATGCCTTATGATTTGAAATAGTTAAATTGTTTTAAGGATTCTCTCAGTCTATTGAATAAAATGAAAGCTTGATTTATTTGTAGCCTTAGATGTATGGTATGTGGTAATTGTTGACTTAAGCCATCTTTATTGCTAGCTTTCTCTGGCTTGCCAATTGGGGGTTTTCATTAATTAGTGTCCACACTTGCCTGCATCTCTGTTTAAAGTGTCAGTAGTTTGGCTGCTAAAGCCTTGGCTGGGTGCAGCTTTTCTAAGTGCAGTGTTTTAAGTGCATAACTAGCGTTAGACCTGCGCTATTTTTATTAGTTAATTCTTCTGCTGATCTTGAATGATTTGACACCGCCTCTCTCCCTATCTACAGGTAACTGAAGTTGACTGTGACTGCAAAGTTTCTCACCTCCTGTGCCTCCTTTATTAATTATAATCATAGGTAGCTAGCTTATTCTTTACTGAATCCTTATGCTATAGTTTCTAATGCCTTCTGATTTGAAATAGTTAAATTGTTTTAAGGATTCTGTCAGTCTATTGACTAAAATGAATGCTTGATTTATTTGTAGCCTTAGATGTATGGTATGTGGTAATTGTTGACTTATGCCATCTTTATTGCTAGATTTCTCTGGCTGGCCAATTGGGGATTTTCATTAATTAGTGTCCACACTTGCCTGCATCTCTGTTTAAAGTGTCAGTAGTTTGGCTGCTAAAGCCTTGGCTGGGTGCAGCTTTTCTAAGTGCAGTGTTTTAAGTGCATAACTACCGTTAGACCTGCGCTATTTTTATTTGTTAATTCTTCTGCTTATCTTGAATGAATTGACACCGCCTCTCTCCCTATCTACAGGTAACTGAAGTTGACTGTGACTGCAAAGTTTCTCACCTCCTGTGCCTCCTTTATTAATTATAATCATAGGTAACTGAAGTTGACTGTGACTGCAAAGTTTCTCACCTCCTGTGCCTCCTTTATTAATTATAATCATAGGTAAACTGAAGTTGACTGTGACTGCAAAGTTTCTCACCTCCTGTGCCTCCTTTATTAATTATAATCATAGGTAGCTAGCTTATTCTTTACTGAATCCTTATGCTATAGTTTCTAATGCCGTATGATTTGAAATAGTTAAATTGTTTTAAGGATTCTCTCAGTCTATTGACTAAAATGAATGCTTGATTTATTTGTAGCCTTAGATGTATGTTATGTGGTAATTGTTGACTTAAGCCATCTTTATTGCTAGCTTTCTCTGGCTGGCTAATTGGGGGTTTTCATTAATTAGTGTCCACACTTGCCTGCATCTCTGTTTAAAGTGTCAGTAATTTGGCTGCTAAAGCCTTGGCTGGGTGCAGCTTTTCGAAGTGCAGTGTTTTAAGTGCATAACTAGCGTTAGACCTGCGCTATTTTTATTAGTTAATTCTTCTGCTGATCTTGAATGAATTGACACCGCCACTCTCCCTATCTACAGGTAACTGAAGTTGACTGTGACTGCAAAGTTTCTCACCTCCTGTGCCTCCTTTATTGATTATAATCATAGGTAACTGAAGTTGACTGTGAATGCAAAGTTTCTCACCTCCTGTGCTTCCTTTATTAATTGTAATCATAGGTAGCTAGCTTATTCTTTACTGAATCCTTATGCTATAGTTTGTAATGCCTTATGATTTGAAATAGTTAAATTGTTTTAAGGATTCTCTCAGTCTATTGACTAAAATGAATGCTTGATTTATTTGTAGCCTTGGATGTATGGTATGTGGTAATTGTTGACTTAAGCCATCTTTATTGCTAGCTTTCTCTGGCTTGCCAATTGGGGGTTTACATTAATTAGTGTCCACACTTGCCTGCATCTCTGTTTAAAGTAGGGATGTGCAGGCTCGGTTCTACTCGGTTCCGTTCGGTTCTTTTTACCGGATCTTATTGGGTTTCAGCTGTCACGAGTTTTGGATAGCCAATAAGATTCGGTAAAAAGAACCGAACGGAACCGAGTAGAACCAAGCCTGCACATCCCTAGTTTAAAGTGTCAGTAGTTTGGCTGCTAAAGCCTTGGCTGGGTGCAGCTTTTCTAAGTGCAGTGTTTTAAGTGCATAACTAGCGTTAGACCTGCGCTATTTTTATTAGTTAATTCTTCTGCTGATCTTGAATGAATTGACACCGCCTCTATCCCTATCTACAGGTAACTGAAGTTGACTGTGACTGCAAAGTTTCTCACCTCCTGTGCCTCCTTTATTAATTATAATCATAGGTAACTGAAGTTGACTGTGACTGCAAAGTTTCTCACCTCCTGTGCTTCCTTTTTTAATTATAATCATAGGTAGCAAGCTTATTCTTTACTGAATCCTTATGCTATAGTTTCTAATGCCTTATGATTTGAAATAGTTAAATTGTTTTAAGGATTCTCTCAGTCTATTGACTAAAATGAATGCTTGATTTATTTGTAGCCTTGGATGTATGGTATGTGGTAATTGTTGACTCATGCCATCTTTATTGCTAGCTTTCTCTGGCTGGCCAATTGGGGGTTTTCATTAATTAGTGTCCACACTTGTCTGCATCTCTGTTTAAAGTGTCAGTAGTTTGGCTGCTAAAGCCTTGGCTGGGTGCAGCTTTTCTAAGTGCAGTGATTTAAGTGCATAACTAGCGTTAGACCTGCGCTATTTTTATTAGTTAATTCTTCTGCTGATCTTGAATGAATTGACACCGCCTCTCTCCCTATCTACAGGTAACTGAAGTTGACTGTGACTACAAAGTTTCTCACCTCCTGTGCCTCCTTTATTAATTATAATCATAGGTAACTTAAGTTGACTGTGACTGCAAAGTTTCTCACCTCCTGTGCCTCCTTTATTAATTATAATCATAGGTAGCTAGCTTATTCTTTACTGAATCCTTATGCTATAGTTTCTAATGCCTTATGATTTGAAATAGTTAAATTGTTTTAAGGATTCTCTCAGTCTATTGACTAAAATGAATGCTTGATTTATTTGTAGCCTTAGATGTATGGTATGTGGTAATTGTTGACTTAAGCCATCTTTATTGCTAGCTTTCTCTGGCTTGCCAATTGGGGGTTATCATTAATTAGTGTCCACACTTGCCTGCATCTCTGTTTAAAGTGTCAGTAGTTTGGCTGCTAAAGCCTTGGCTGGGTGCAGCTTTTCTAAGTGCAGTGTTTTAAGTGCATAACTAGCGTTAGACATGCGCTATTTTTATTAGTTAATTCTTCTGCTGATCTTGAATGAATTGACACCGCCTCTCTCCCTATCTACAGGTTACTGAAGTTGACTGTGACTGCAAAGTTTCTCACCTCCTGTGCCTCCTTTATTAATTATAATCATAGGTAGCTAGCTTCTTCTTTACTGAATCCTTATGCTATAGTTTCTAATGCCTTCTGATTTGAAATAGTTAAATTGTTTTAAGGATTCTGTCAGTCTATTGACTCAAATGAATGCTTGATTTATATGTAGCCTTAGATGTATGGTATGTGGTAATTGTTGACTTAAGCCATCTTTATTGCTAGATTTCTCTGGCTGGCCAATTGGGGGTTTTCATTAATTAGTGTCCACACTTGCCTGCATCTCTGTTTAAAGTGTCAGTAGTTTGGCTGCTAAAGCCTTGGCTGGGTGCAGCTTTTCTAAGTGCAGTGTTTTAAGTGCATAACTAGCGTTAGACCTGCGCTATTTTTATTTGCTAATTCTTCTGCTGATCTTCAATGAAATGACACCGCCTCTCTCCCTATCTACAGGTAACTGAAGTTGACTGTGACTGCAAAGTTTCTCACCTCCTGTGCCTCCTTTATTTATTATAATCATAGGTAACTGAAGTTGACTGTGACTGCAAAGTTTCTCACCTCCTGTGCCTCCTTTATTAATTATAATCATAGGTAACTGAAGTTGACTGTGACTGCAAAGTTTCTCACCTCCTCTGCCTCCTTTATTAATTATAATCATAGGTAGCTAGCTTATTCTTTACTGAATCCTTATGCTATAGTTTCTAATGCCTTATGATTTGAAATAGTTAAATTGTTTTAAGGATTCTCTCAGTCTATTGACTAAAATGAATGCTTGATTTATTTGTAGCCTTAGATGTATGGTATGTGGTAATTGTTGACTTAAGCCATCTTTATTGCTAGCTTTCTCTGGCTGGCCAATTGGGGGTTTTCATTAATTAGTGTCCACACTTGCCTGCATCTCTGTTTAAAGTGTCAGTAGTTTGGCTGCTAAAGCCTTGGCTGGGTGCAGCTTTTCTAAGTGCAGTGTTTTAAGTGCATAACTAGCGTTAGACCTGCGCTATTTTTATTAGTTAATTCTTCTGCTGATCTTGAAGGAATTGACACCGCCTCTCTCCCAATCTACAGGTAACTGAAGTTGACTGTGACTGCAAAGTTTCTCACCTCCTGTGCCTCCTTTATTATTTATAATCATAGGTAACTGAAGTTGACTGTGAATGCAAAGTTTCTCACCTCCTGTGCCTCCTTTATTAATTATAATCATAGGTAGCTAGCTTATTCTTTACTGAATCCTTATGCTATAGTTTGTAATGCCTTATGATTTGAAATAGTTAAATTGTTTTAAGGATTCTCTCAGTCTATTGACTAAAATGAATGCTTGATTTATTTGTAGCCTTGGATGTATGGTATGTGGTAATTGTTGACTTAAGCCATCTTTATTGCTAGCTTTCTCTGGCTTGCCAATTGGGGGTTTACATTAATTAGTGTCCACACTTGCCTGCATCTCTGTTTAAAGTAGGGATGTGCAGGCTCGGTTCTACTCGGTTCCGTTCGGTTCTTTTTACCGGATCTTATTGGGTTTCAGCTGTCACGAGTTTTGGATAGCCAATAAGATTCGGTAAAAAGAACCGAACGGAACCGAGTAGAACCGAGCCTGCACATCCCTAGTTTAAAGTGTCAGTAGTTTGGCTGCTAAAGCCTTGGCTGGGTGCAGCTTTTCTAAGTGCAGTGTTTTAAGTGCATAACTAGCGTTAGACCTGCGCTATTTTTATTAGTTAATTCTTCTGCTGATCTTGAATGAATTGACACCGCCTCTATCCCTATCTACAGGTAACTGAAGTTGACTGTGACTGCAAAGTTTCTCACCTCCTGTGCCTCCTTTATTAATTATAATCATAGGTAACTGAAGTTGACTGTGACTGCAAAGTTTCTCACCTCCTGTGCTTCCTTTTTTAATTATAATCATAGGTAGCAAGCTTATTCTTTACTGAATCCTTATGCTATAGTTTCTAATGCCTTATGATTTGAAATAGTTAAATTGTTTTAAGGATTCTCTCAGTCTATTGACTAAAATGAATGCTTGATTTATTTGTAGCCTTGGATGTATGGTATGTGGTAATTGTTGACTCATGCCATCTTTATTGCTAGCTTTCTCTGGCTTGCCAATTGGGGGTTTACATTAATTAGTGTCCACACTTGCCTGCATCTCTGTTTAAAGTGTCAGTAGTTTAGCTGCTAAAGCCTTGGCTGGGTGCAGCTTTTCTAAGTGCAGTGTTTTAAATGCATAACTAGCGTTAGACCTGCGCTACTTTTATTAGTTAATTCGTCTGCTGATCTTGAATGAATTGACACCGCCTCTCTCCCTATCTACAGGTAACTGAAGTTGACTGTGACTGCAAAGTTTCTCACCTCCTGTGCCTCCTTTATTAATTATAATCATAGGTAGCTAGATTATTCTTTACTGAATCCTTATGCTATAGTTTCTAATGCCTTATGATTTGAAATAGTTAAATTGTTTTAAGGATTCTCTCAGTCTATTGACTAAAATGAATGCTTGATTTATTTGTAGCCTTCGATGTATGGTATGTGGTAATTGTTGACTTAAGCCATCTTTATTGCTAGCTTTCTCTGGCTGGCCAATTGGGGGTTTTCATTAATTAGTGTCCACACTTGCCTGCATCTCTGTTTAAAGTGTCAGTAGTTTGGCTGCTAAAGCCTTGGCTGGGTGCAGCTTTTCTAAGTGCAGTGTTTTAAGTGCATAACTAGCGTTAGACCCGCGCTATTTTTATTAGTTAATTCTTCTGCTGATCTTGAATGAATTGACACCGCCTCTCTCCCTATCTACAGGTAACTGAAGTTGACTGTGACTGCAAAGTTTCTCACCTCCTGTGCCTCCTTTATTATTTATAATCATAGGTAGCTAGCTTATTCTTTACTGAATCCTTATGCTATAGTTTCTAATGCCTTATGATTTGAAATAGTTAAATTGTTTTAAGGATTCTCTCAGTCTATTGAATAAAATGAATGCTTGATTTATTTGTAGCCTTAGATGTATGGTATGTGGTAATTGTTGACTTAAGCCATCTTTATTGCTAGCTTTCTCTGGCTTGCCAATTGGGGGTTTTCATTAATTAGTGTCCACACTTGCCTGCATCTCTGTTTAAAGTGTCAGTAGTTTGGCTGCTAAAGCCTTGGCTGGGTGCAGCTTTTCTAAGTGCAGTGTTTTAAGTGCATAACTAGCGTTAGACCTGCGCTATTTTTATTAGTTAATTCTTCTGCTGATCTTGAATGATTTGACACCGCCTCTCTCCCTATCTACAGGTAACTGAAGTTGACTGTGACTGCAAAGTTTCTCACCTCCTGTGCCTCCTTTATTAATTATAATCATAGGTAGCTAGCTTATTCTTTACTGAATCCTTATGCTATAGTTTCTAATGCCTTCTGATTTGAAATAGTTAAATTGTTTTAAGGATTCTGTCAGTCTATTGACTAAAATGAATGCTTGATTTATTTGTAGCCTTAGATGTATGGTATGTGGTAATTGTTGACTTATGCCATCTTTATTGCTAGATTTCTCTGGCTGGCCAATTGGGGATTTTCATTAATTAGTGTCCACACTTGCCTGCATCTCTGTTTAAAGTGTCAGTAGTTTGGCTGCTAAAGCCTTGGCTGGGTGCAGCTTTTCTAAGTGCAGTGTTTTAAGTGCATAACTACCGTTAGACCTGCGCTATTTTTATTTGTTAATTCTTCTGCTTATCTTGAATGAATTGACACCGCCTCTCTCCCTATCTACAGGTAACTGAAGTTGACTGTGACTGCAAAGTTTCTCACCTCCTGTGCCTCCTTTATTAATTATAATCATAGGTAACTGAAGTTGACTGTGACTGCAAAGTTTCTCACCTCCTGTGCCTCCTTTATTAATTATAATCATAGGTAAACTGAAGTTGACTGTGACTGCAAAGTTTCTCACCTCCTGTGCCTCCTTTATTAATTATAATCATAGGTAGCTAGCTTATTCTTTACTGAATCCTTATGCTATAGTTTCTAATGCCGTATGATTTGAAATAGTTAAATTGTTTTAAGGATTCTCTCAGTCTATTGACTAAAATGAATGCTTGATTTATTTGTAGCCTTAGATGTATGTTATGTGGTAATTGTTGACTTAAGCCATCTTTATTGCTAGCTTTCTCTGGCTGGCTAATTGGGGGTTTTCATTAATTAGTGTCCACACTTGCCTGCATCTCTGTTTAAAGTGTCAGTAATTTGGCTGCTAAAGCCTTGGCTGGGTGCAGCTTTTCGAAGTGCAGTGTTTTAAGTGCATAACTAGCGTTAGACCTGCGCTATTTTTATTAGTTAATTCTTCTGCTGATCTTGAATGAATTGACACCGCCACTCTCCCTATCTACAGGTAACTGAAGTTGACTGTGACTGCAAAGTTTCTCACCTCCTGTGCCTCCTTTATTGATTATAATCATAGGTAACTGAAGTTGACTGTGAATGCAAAGTTTCTCACCTCCTGTGCTTCCTTTATTAATTGTAATCATAGGTAGCTAGCTTATTCTTTACTGAATCCTTATGCTATAGTTTGTAATGCCTTATGATTTGAAATAGTTAAATTGTTTTAAGGATTCTCTCAGTCTATTGACTAAAATGAATGCTTGATTTATTTGTAGCCTTGGATGTATGGTATGTGGTAATTGTTGACTTAAGCCATCTTTATTGCTAGCTTTCTCTGGCTTGCCAATTGGGGGTTTACATTAATTAGTGTCCACACTTGCCTGCATCTCTGTTTAAAGTAGGGATGTGCAGGCTCGGTTCTACTCGGTTCCGTTCGGTTCTTTTTACCGGATCTTATTGGGTTTCAGCTGTCACGAGTTTTGGATAGCCAATAAGATTCGGTAAAAAGAACCGAACGGAACCGAGTAGAACCAAGCCTGCACATCCCTAGTTTAAAGTGTCAGTAGTTTGGCTGCTAAAGCCTTGGCTGGGTGCAGCTTTTCTAAGTGCAGTGTTTTAAGTGCATAACTAGCGTTAGACCTGCGCTATTTTTATTAGTTAATTCTTCTGCTGATCTTGAATGAATTGACACCGCCTCTATCCCTATCTACAGGTAACTGAAGTTGACTGTGACTGCAAAGTTTCTCACCTCCTGTGCCTCCTTTATTAATTATAATCATAGGTAACTGAAGTTGACTGTGACTGCAAAGTTTCTCACCTCCTGTGCTTCCTTTTTTAATTATAATCATAGGTAGCAAGCTTATTCTTTACTGAATCCTTATGCTATAGTTTCTAATGCCTTATGATTTGAAATAGTTAAATTGTTTTAAGGATTCTCTCAGTCTATTGACTAAAATGAATGCTTGATTTATTTGTAGCCTTGGATGTATGGTATGTGGTAATTGTTGACTCATGCCATCTTTATTGCTAGCTTTCTCTGGCTGGCCAATTGGGGGTTTTCATTAATTAGTGTCCACACTTGTCTGCATCTCTGTTTAAAGTGTCAGTAGTTTGGCTGCTAAAGCCTTGGCTGGGTGCAGCTTTTCTAAGTGCAGTGATTTAAGTGCATAACTAGCGTTAGACCTGCGCTATTTTTATTAGTTAATTCTTCTGCTGATCTTGAATGAATTGACACCGCCTCTCTCCCTATCTACAGGTAACTGAAGTTGACTGTGACTACAAAGTTTCTCACCTCCTGTGCCTCCTTTATTAATTATAATCATAGGTAACTTAAGTTGACTGTGACTGCAAAGTTTCTCACCTCCTGTGCCTCCTTTATTAATTATAATCATAGGTAGCTAGCTTATTCTTTACTGAATCCTTATGCTATAGTTTCTAATGCCTTATGATTTGAAATAGTTAAATTGTTTTAAGGATTCTCTCAGTCTATTGACTAAAATGAATGCTTGATTTATTTGTAGCCTTAGATGTATGGTATGTGGTAATTGTTGACTTAAGCCATCTTTATTGCTAGCTTTCTCTGGCTTGCCAATTGGGGGTTATCATTAATTAGTGTCCACACTTGCCTGCATCTCTGTTTAAAGTGTCAGTAGTTTGGCTGCTAAAGCCTTGGCTGGGTGCAGCTTTTCTAAGTGCAGTGTTTTAAGTGCATAACTAGCGTTAGACATGCGCTATTTTTATTAGTTAATTCTTCTGCTGATCTTGAATGAATTGACACCGCCTCTCTCCCTATCTACAGGTTACTGAAGTTGACTGTGACTGCAAAGTTTCTCACCTCCTGTGCCTCCTTTATTAATTATAATCATAGGTAGCTAGCTTCTTCTTTACTGAATCCTTATGCTATAGTTTCTAATGCCTTCTGATTTGAAATAGTTAAATTGTTTTAAGGATTCTGTCAGTCTATTGACTCAAATGAATGCTTGATTTATATGTAGCCTTAGATGTATGGTATGTGGTAATTGTTGACTTAAGCCATCTTTATTGCTAGATTTCTCTGGCTGGCCAATTGGGGGTTTTCATTAATTAGTGTCCACACTTGCCTGCATCTCTGTTTAAAGTGTCAGTAGTTTGGCTGCTAAAGCCTTGGCTGGGTGCAGCTTTTCTAAGTGCAGTGTTTTAAGTGCATAACTAGCGTTAGACCTGCGCTATTTTTATTTGCTAATTCTTCTGCTGATCTTCAATGAAATGACACCGCCTCTCTCCCTATCTACAGGTAACTGAAGTTGACTGTGACTGCAAAGTTTCTCACCTCCTGTGCCTCCTTTATTTATTATAATCATAGGTAACTGAAGTTGACTGTGACTGCAAAGTTTCTCACCTCCTGTGCCTCCTTTATTAATTATAATCATAGGTAACTGAAGTTGACTGTGACTGCAAAGTTTCTCACCTCCTCTGCCTCCTTTATTAATTATAATCATAGGTAGCTAGCTTATTCTTTACTGAATCCTTATGCTATAGTTTCTAATGCCTTATGATTTGAAATAGTTAAATTGTTTTAAGGATTCTCTCAGTCTATTGACTAAAATGAATGCTTGATTTATTTGTAGCCTTAGATGTATGGTATGTGGTAATTGTTGACTTAAGCCATCTTTATTGCTAGCTTTCTCTGGCTGGCCAATTGGGGGTTTTCATTAATTAGTGTCCACACTTGCCTGCATCTCTGTTTAAAGTGTCAGTAGTTTGGCTGCTAAAGCCTTGGCTGGGTGCAGCTTTTCTAAGTGCAGTGTTTTAAGTGCATAACTAGCGTTAGACCTGCGCTATTTTTATTAGTTAATTCTTCTGCTGATCTTGAAGGAATTGACACCGCCTCTCTCCCAATCTACAGGTAACTGAAGTTGACTGTGACTGCAAAGTTTCTCACCTCCTGTGCCTCCTTTATTATTTATAATCATAGGTAACTGAAGTTGACTGTGAATGCAAAGTTTCTCACCTCCTGTGCCTCCTTTATTAATTATAATCATAGGTAGCTAGCTTATTCTTTACTGAATCCTTATGCTATAGTTTGTAATGCCTTATGATTTGAAATAGTTAAATTGTTTTAAGGATTCTCTCAGTCTATTGACTAAAATGAATGCTTGATTTATTTGTAGCCTTGGATGTATGGTATGTGGTAATTGTTGACTTAAGCCATCTTTATTGCTAGCTTTCTCTGGCTTGCCAATTGGGGGTTTACATTAATTAGTGTCCACACTTGCCTGCATCTCTGTTTAAAGTAGGGATGTGCAGGCTCGGTTCTACTCGGTTCCGTTCGGTTCTTTTTACCGGATCTTATTGGGTTTCAGCTGTCACGAGTTTTGGATAGCCAATAAGATTCGGTAAAAAGAACCGAACGGAACCGAGTAGAACCGAGCCTGCACATCCCTAGTTTAAAGTGTCAGTAGTTTGGCTGCTAAAGCCTTGGCTGGGTGCAGCTTTTCTAAGTGCAGTGTTTTAAGTGCATAACTAGCGTTAGACCTGCGCTATTTTTATTAGTTAATTCTTCTGCTGATCTTGAATGAATTGACACCGCCTCTATCCCTATCTACAGGTAACTGAAGTTGACTGTGACTGCAAAGTTTCTCACCTCCTGTGCCTCCTTTATTAATTATAATCATAGGTAACTGAAGTTGACTGTGACTGCAAAGTTTCTCACCTCCTGTGCTTCCTTTTTTAATTATAATCATAGGTAGCAAGCTTATTCTTTACTGAATCCTTATGCTATAGTTTCTAATGCCTTATGATTTGAAATAGTTAAATTGTTTTAAGGATTCTCTCAGTCTATTGACTAAAATGAATGCTTGATTTATTTGTAGCCTTGGATGTATGGTATGTGGTAATTGTTGACTCATGCCATCTTTATTGCTAGCTTTCTCTGGCTTGCCAATTGGGGGTTTACATTAATTAGTGTCCACACTTGCCTGCATCTCTGTTTAAAGTGTCAGTAGTTTAGCTGCTAAAGCCTTGGCTGGGTGCAGCTTTTCTAAGTGCAGTGTTTTAAATGCATAACTAGCGTTAGACCTGCGCTACTTTTATTAGTTAATTCGTCTGCTGATCTTGAATGAATTGACACCGCCTCTCTCCCTATCTACAGGTAACTGAAGTTGACTGTGACTGCAAAGTTTCTCACCTCCTGTGCCTCCTTTATTAATTATAATCATAGGTAGCTAGATTATTCTTTACTGAATCCTTATGCTATAGTTTCTAATGCCTTATGATTTGAAATAGTTAAATTGTTTTAAGGATTCTCTCAGTCTATTGACTAAAATGAATGCTTGATTTATTTGTAGCCTTCGATGTATGGTATGTGGTAATTGTTGACTTAAGCCATCTTTATTGCTAGCTTTCTCTGGCTGGCCAATTGGGGGTTTTCATTAATTAGTGTCCACACTTGCCTGCATCTCTGTTTAAAGTGTCAGTAGTTTGGCTGCTAAAGCCTTGGCTGGGTGCAGCTTTTCTAAGTGCAGTGTTTTAAGTGCATAACTAGCGTTAGACCCGCGCTATTTTTATTAGTTAATTCTTCTGCTGATCTTGAATGAATTGACACCGCCTCTCTCCCTATCTACAGGTAACTGAAGTTGACTGTGACTGCAAAGTTTCTCACCTCCTGTGCCTCCTTTATTATTTATAATCATAGGTAGCTAGCTTATTCTTTACTGAATCCTTATGCTATAGTTTCTAATGCCTTATGATTTGAAATAGTTAAATTGTTTTAAGGATTCTCTCAGTCTATTGAATAAAATGAATGCTTGATTTATTTGTAGCCTTAGATGTATGGTATGTGGTAATTGTTGACTTAAGCCATCTTTATTGCTAGCTTTCTCTGGCTTGCCAATTGGGGGTTTTCATTAATTAGTGTCCACACTTGCCTGCATCTCTGTTTAAAGTGTCAGTAGTTTGGCTGCTAAAGCCTTGGCTGGGTGCAGCTTTTCTAAGTGCAGTGTTTTAAGTGCATAACTAGCGTTAGACCTGCGCTATTTTTATTAGTTAATTCTTCTGCTGATCTTGAATGATTTGACACCGCCTCTCTCCCTATCTACAGGTAACTGAAGTTGACTGTGACTGCAAAGTTTCTCACCTCCTGTGCCTCCTTTATTAATTATAATCATAGGTAGCTAGCTTATTCTTTACTGAATCCTTATGCTATAGTTTCTAATGCCTTCTGATTTGAAATAGTTAAATTGTTTTAAGGATTCTGTCAGTCTATTGACTAAAATGAATGCTTGATTTATTTGTAGCCTTAGATGTATGGTATGTGGTAATTGTTGACTTATGCCATCTTTATTGCTAGATTTCTCTGGCTGGCCAATTGGGGATTTTCATTAATTAGTGTCCACACTTGCCTGCATCTCTGTTTAAAGTGTCAGTAGTTTGGCTGCTAAAGCCTTGGCTGGGTGCAGCTTTTCTAAGTGCAGTGTTTTAAGTGCATAACTACCGTTAGACCTGCGCTATTTTTATTTGTTAATTCTTCTGCTTATCTTGAATGAATTGACACCGCCTCTCTCCCTATCTACAGGTAACTGAAGTTGACTGTGACTGCAAAGTTTCTCACCTCCTGTGCCTCCTTTATTAATTATAATCATAGGTAACTGAAGTTGACTGTGACTGCAAAGTTTCTCACCTCCTGTGCCTCCTTTATTAATTATAATCATAGGTAAACTGAAGTTGACTGTGACTGCAAAGTTTCTCACCTCCTGTGCCTCCTTTATTAATTATAATCATAGGTAGCTAGCTTATTCTTTACTGAATCCTTATGCTATAGTTTCTAATGCCGTATGATTTGAAATAGTTAAATTGTTTTAAGGATTCTCTCAGTCTATTGACTAAAATGAATGCTTGATTTATTTGTAGCCTTAGATGTATGTTATGTGGTAATTGTTGACTTAAGCCATCTTTATTGCTAGCTTTCTCTGGCTGGCTAATTGGGGGTTTTCATTAATTAGTGTCCACACTTGCCTGCATCTCTGTTTAAAGTGTCAGTAATTTGGCTGCTAAAGCCTTGGCTCTGGGTGCAGCTTTTCGAAGTGCAAGTGTTTTAAGTGCATAACTAGCGTTAGACCTGCGCTATTTTTATTAGTTATATTCTTCTGCTGATCTTGAATGAATTGACACCGCCACTCTCCCTATCTACAGGTAACTGAAGTTGACTGTGACTGCAAAGTTTCTCACCTCCTGTGCCTCCTTTATTGATTATAATCATAGGTAACTGAAGTTGACTGTGAATGCAAAGGTTTCTCACCTCCTGTGCTTCCTTATTAATTGTAATCATAGGTAGCTAGCTTATTCTTTACTGAATCCTTATGCTATAGTTTGTAATGCCTTATGATTTGAAATAGTTAAATTGTTATTAAGGATTCTCTCAGTCTATTGACTAAAATGAATGCTTTGATTTATTTGTAGCCTTGGATGTATGGTATGTGGTAATTGTTGACTTAACCAATCTTTATTGCTAGCTTTCTCTGGCTTGCCAATTGGG